>CM069132.1:83236648-83836648 GCA_035221665.1 Okamejei kenojei | reverse complement strand
ATTCACTTTTTCCACATTTTGTTACGTTAGAGCCTTATTTTGAAATTGATTAAATGCATTTTTTTTTAATCTACACAATTCCCCAGAATAAAGAAGCGAAAACAGGTGTTTAGAAATGTTTGCAAAGTAATTAAGAAGAAATAACTGAAATATCACATTTACATAAATATTCAGACCGTTTGCAATGACACTCAAAATCGAGCTTAGGTTCATCGTGTTTCCATTCGTTATCCTTGAGATGTTTCTACAACTTGGAGTCCTCCAGTGGTAAATTAAATTGATTGGACATCAATTTGAAAGGCACATACCTGTCTATATAAGGTTTCACAGTTGACAGTGTATGCCAGAGCAAAAACCAAGCCATGAAGACAAAGGAATTGTCCAAAGGCCTCCGAGACAGGATTGTGTTGAGACACAGATCTGGAGAAGGATATAAAACCATTTCTGCAGCATTGCAGGTCCCAAAGAGCACTGTGGCCTCTGTCATTCTTAAATGGAAGAACTTTGGAACCACCAGGAATCTTCATAGAAATGGCCACCCAGCCTAACAGAGCAATCGGGGGAGAAGGGCCTTGGTCAGGGAGGTGACCTTGGCAGAGCTCCTCTGTGGAGATGTGAGAACCTTCCAGAAAGACAACTATATCTGCAGCACTCCACCAATCAGGCCTTTATGGTAGTAGCCAGACGGAAGCCACTCCTCAGTAAAAGGCACATGACAGCCCACTTGGAGCTTGCCAAAAGGCATGAGAAACAAGATTATCTGCTCTGATGAAATCAAGATTGAACTCTTTGGCCTGAATGCCAAGCATCACGTCTGGAGGCAGCCAGGCACTGCTCATCACCTGGCCAATACCATACCTACGGTGAAGCACGGTGGTGGCAGCTTCATGCTGTGGGGATGTTTTTCAGCAGCAGGAACTGGGAGACTAGTCAGGATCGAGGGAAAGATGAATGGAGCAAAGTACGGAGAGATCCTTGATGAAAACCTGCTCCAGAGCATTCTGGACCTCAGACTGGGGCGGAGGTTCACCTTTCAACAGGACAATGGCCCTAAGCTCACAGCCAAGACAACGCAGGAGTGGCTTTGTGACAAGTCTGTGAATGTCCTTGAGTGGCCCAGCCAGAGCCCGGACTTGAATCGGATCGAACATGTCTTGAGGGACCTGAAAATAGCTGTGCATTGACGCTCCCAATCCAACCTGACAGAGCTGAGAGGATCTGAAGAGAAGAATGGGAGAAGTTACCCAAATACTGGTGTTGCAAGCTTGTAGCCTCTTACCCAAGAAGACTTGAGGCTGTAATCGCTGCCAAAGGTGCCTCAACAAAGTACTGAGTAAAGGGTCTGAATACTTATGTAAATGTGATATTTCAGTTATTTCTTTTCAATTACTTTGCAAACATTTCTAAACACCTGTTTTCATTTTTTAATTATGGGGTATTGTGTGTAGATTGATGAAAAAAAAAAGAATTTAATCAATTTTAGAATAAGGCTGTAACGTAACAAAACGTGAAAAAAATGAAGGGGTCTGAATACTTTATTAATGTACTGTAGGTTGGGTGGCACAAACCTTTTCAGTAAAAATACAAAACATTAGCCTAATTATAGGAGCTCTGATTGTTGTTTGTTATAATTATTTGTCTAATAATACTGTCCAAAATACATCAGACCATGGCAATATTTTGCCCATCCAAACTGATTTTCAAAAAATGATTTAAATATCTTCAATTGACATATTTTATGGTGAAGATGAACAGAATTCTGCTTTTGGCTCATTGGTCAATACATCTCAAAAACAAGAGTTGTTATTTATTTAATTCATCTGAATGTAGATTAAATCTTGAGACTTTCGGGCACAAATTATTTCCTTATCTGAGGAGTTTTGAATGCAACTGAAGATTGTATAATCGATAAGCAACATTACATTTCTGACCCCATGATGAAGAGAAGGTGATGACGAAACATGTTCTCTTGACACATAAAAGCATTATGTATCTATCCCATGTTTTTTCATGAAGAAATGCAACCAATTAAGTTACAGGGCAATTGATCTGTGGGGATGAGTCAAATTCCATCATAGTGGCTGGAAAATAAAGCACACTTGATGAGGTATATGTGGTATTCAAAAGGTAATATCTGTAATGGTGATCATGAAAGTGCCTGATTGTTACACTGACTTTCTTTCAGAGAAGAAAATCTGTAATTCTTCCTGGTCTGGTGGATGTATGGTTGACTCCTGCCCATTTGTGAAATGACATTAATTGTGTACATTGACTTGCATTGGTTTCCAGGTCTGTCAAGATTTTGATTCAAAACCTCTTCACATGCTTCGATGTCCTTCCGCTGTATCTTTCTCCTGGCTGAACAAGTCTTTAAGATCTCCTTCAGTTTTGGTCAATTTTTAATTGCTTTAGAATCATTGGCAGCCTTGTCTTCGATGACCATAATCATTAGTTCTGAAGGTTGCATTATTATCTGGTATGGGGTATGGGACAATCAGGTGTGGGACCTTACTACAACCGTCAGGTTCTGAACCAACCTACACAAATCCTTTCCAACTTCAGCAACAGAACATGATGGGTCACCTCTTGCACCCCATGGACCTGTCTTCTAATTATATTTTTGCACCAATTACTTTTTTGTGCACTTGTTTTTCTTTTTACTTTCTAGTGCAATTTATATATAATTTATGTACAATTTATTTTTTGTGTGTGTTTTCTGTGCCTATGTCCATAGTGCTGTTGTAAGGCATTATACCTGTACCTTGCTGTACTTGTGCATCTGATAACAAGCTGAACATGATTTGAGTTGCTGCGGATGCCCTTCAGCCACAAGAACTCTGTGCAGGCCTTTCAGCGCCTGATAGACACCATGGTGCGCTGGCTCGACTTCCTGTTTGTCTACTTCGACGACATCCTTTTGGCAAGTCGCTCGTGAGAGGAACACTGCGCTCACCTGTGTCTACTCTTCCAGCACTCAGTGACCATGGCCTCGTCATTAAACCTGGCAAGTGCCAATATGGCCTTTGGGCCATAAACTTCCTGGGGCATCGGGTGACACAGCACGGAGTAGTGCCTCTGCTGGACAGGGTTGAGGTAATCCGCCAGTTCCCTCAGCCTTCTAAGGTACGTGGCCTCCGGGAGTTCATAGGAATGGCCACATTTTACCACCGGTTCATTCCAGCGGCTGCCAAACCTTTGCGGCCGTTTTCCAGTTGCTGACGGGCAAGCAACGGGAGATACAGTGGGACAGTGTCACCATGGCAGCATTTGAAGGGGTGAAGGAGGTCTTGACTCGGTTGACTATGCTCGTGCTGCCCTTACCGTGGATGCCTCGGACTCTGCAGTCGGCGGCGTTTTGGAACAGTCAGTTAACGGCCATTGGTGGCCTCTCACCTTCTACAGAGCTTTTGACAGGGTTTTGCTCGCCTTGCAGCCTGCAGTGCAGCACTTCCGGTACTTCCTTGAGGGCCGTTCCTTCATAGCCTTCAAGGACCACAAGCCCCTCAAGTTTGCTTTTGCGATGGTTTCAGATCCTTGGTCCACCTGTCAGCAGCGCTAGCTGGTGGCTATTTCGGAATATACAATGGACGTCCGACACATCGCTGGGAAATGCAATTTCGTGGCGGATATTTTGTCCCATCTGGCAATTGCAGCCATGCTTAACCCGGCCTCGGGGATAGATTATTTGGCGGCGCCCCAGCTGCCGGATGATGCGATGCCGGCTTACCGCACTGCGATCTCTGGTTTTTTGCTTGAAGATGTATCGTTGGGTCCCTTGGGTTCCATCCTCTGTGACATATCCACGGGTCAGCCGAGGCCAATCGTTCCGGCAGCTTTTATGTGATTTTAGGTGATCCATGGGCTGGCCCATTCATCCATCACGGCCACGTTCGCTATGGTGGCTGCAAGGTTTATGTGACATGGATTTCTGAAGCAGGTCGCTCGTTGGGCCCGGGCTCACATCCCGTGCCAGACATCAAAGGTGCATCGACACTTCCGGGCGCCCGTTCAAGACTCCGCAGTGCCACTCTGGCAGTTCGATCACATACACGTGGACACCATGGGGCCACTGCCACCATCCCAAGGTGTTTCACACCTGCTTATGGTGATTGACCGTTTTATGTGGTGACCGCTCATGGACACTTCAGCTCAGTCATGCGCCCGTGCCCACATGGCAACTTGGATTGCCTGCTTTGGGGTTCCAGTTCACATCCGACCGGATTGCCCAGTTCATGTCTGAACTGTGGTCCGCCATGGCCCGCCTGTTGGGGACGCAGCTCCACCACTCGACAGCGTAACATCCCCAGTCAAATTAGTTGGTGGAGTGGTTCCACCGCTCTTTGAAGGCCGCCCTGGGTGGATGGACGAGTTGCCATGGCTCCTGTTGAGGATTCGGACGGCCCCCAAGGAGGATCTGTCAATGTCCTCCACAGAGTTGGTATATGGAGCTCTGCTCACCGTTCCCAGGGAGTTTTTCCTTGCTGCTGATGGGTCCCAGGAACCCCCATCATCGGTGCTGATCCCCTTGCGGGAGAGGGTCGGCGTCCTGTCTCCCAACCCAATGTCGTATCATGGAGTGGCCCCTTCCCATGTTCCACTGCCGCTGATGGGCTGCCCGTACGTTTTTCTTCACCGTGACTCACTCTTGCAGCTTTCGCGTGCTGTGGCACGGGCCTACTATATTTGATTTGGACATGGGAGGCCGGCGTGAAATTGTGTCTGTGGCTCGTTTGAAACTGGCCCACTTGGATCTGAACGAGCCAGTCCATGTGGCTCAACCACCCCGTCGCGGGCGTCTGCCTTCCCGGGCGAACCGAGCAAGCCCTCGGGGCGTGGGATTTAATCTACACGTTTGGTGCCCCTGGTTCTTGGGGGGGGGGGGGTTCATGTGGCGGCACCCGATGGTAACCCAAGGGCTCAACGGACCATCGGCTCTAAAGGGCGACTTCTTGGTGTGGGAGGCGCTAGTCACGGGGTCGGTATCTGTGTTGGTATTTAATGCTGGGCAACGCCCATGATCTTGAGGGAGCAGGGAGCTATATTGGAGAGAATAAACTCGTCTAGTACACACAACCCATGTCAGACTAGTTTTTGGCTGGACTCCTGCGAGTCCCCGCTACAACACTATCAAATTAAATCAAATTTATTTATAAAGACCATTTCAAAACAATCCACATTGACCAAAGTGCTGTACAGATCAGAGCAATTTGAGTTGTATTGTATTGTATATATTTATTATCATTTTTCTGAGTATTTATATACCCATAGGAAAAAGAAAAAGCGTTTCTCAACCAGTGTCCATTCAGTGTGTGGTAAAAAATAAATCGAAATAAAGAATAAAAGTACATATATCACGAGTTCCGATTGGCAGTGGCACGACAATGGCTCTGCTTCAGTGTGTCCAGGTTGGTGTTTGGTGCGCGATACTTTGGCAGGGGGCAAAGTCCGTTTATCAATCTAATTGCCCGCGGGAAGAAGCTGAGGAGCATCCTGCTGGTTTTGCAGCTGATGCGCCTGTACCTCTTCCCAGATGGCAGGATGGAGAATATGTGATGCGATGGGTGGTAGGGTTCTTTGATGATGGAGATGGCTCTGCTAATAATGTCTCTGAGTGCAGGTAGATGGAACTAGGGGAAAACAAATGGTCGGCATGGACTGGAAGGGCCGAGAGGGCCTGTTTCTGTGCTGTAATTGTTATATGGTTATACATCTCTTCCCGTATATGTCCAGCAATAAAGGGAGTGGAGCACCAATAATCCTGCTGGCGGTCTTCACAATCCTGTCCAGTTGGTGCCGTTCGTACGCCTTGCAGCTCCCGAACCAGGAGGTGATGCCGTAGGTTAATGTGCTCTCGATTGTCCCCCTATAAAAAGTTCGTAGGTGTGCAGTGGGGAGACCTGCTTTCCGTAGTCTTCGGAGAGGGTGTAGTCGCTGCTGGGCTCTCTTGACCAGTGCTGTGGTGTTGGTCGTGGACGTCAGGTCATCTGACAGGTGGAGTCCTAGGAACTTCACACTGCTGAACCCGTTCCACATAGCTCCATCGATGTGCAGAGGTGTATGGCGTTGTTTTTCCGCCCCCCTGAAGTCAACCACCATCTCCTTTGTTTTTCCCACGTTGAGAATGAGATTGTGGGATTTGCACCATCCTGTGAGCAGCTCCACCTCCATCCTGTACGCCGACTCATCATTGTCACTGATGAGACCCACCACTGTTGTGTAATCAGCGAACTTGTTGATGAAGTTGTTGTTGAGTCTAGCAGTACAGTTGTGTGCAAGCAGACTAAACAGCAGGGGGCTTAGGACACAGCCTTGGGGCGTGCCAGTGCTCACAGCTATGGTTTTTGATGTCCTACTGCCCACCCTGACTGTCTGCTGCCGTTGTGATAGAAAGTTCAGGACCGAGTTACATGTGCCAGCATCAACCCCCAATAACTTCAACTTCTCCACCAGCTGCTGCAGAATGATTGTGTTAAGAGCAGAGCTGAAGTCTATGAAGAGGATCCTGGCATAAGTATTTTTCCGATCAAGGTGTGGCAGTACGAGATTCAGTGTTGTTGAGATTGCATCTTCTGTGGATCGGTTGGCTCTGTAGGCGAACTGCAGTGGGTCTAGGTCGGTAGGTAGGCTATTTTTGATATGCTGCATAACCAGTCGCTCAAAACACTTCATTACTATGGGTGTTAGAGCCACTGGTCGAAAGTCATTATGGCAGACTATTTACCATGCAGCACATAAATAAGATAAACACAACACTGCAGAATATAACATTAAACATAAAAACATCGCCCCACAGCGGAATCAACGTTTTCCACTGTGAGGGAAGGCAACAAAGTTCAGCCCTCTTCCTCTTGTTCACCCATGGTTGGGGCCTATTCAGGCCTCCACAGTCACCGCAACGGCGGCCCGATGTTTCAGATCCTCTCGCCGGATGATGGAACTCCGCGTTGGAAGAACACTCACATTGGCTTGGTGTTCCGAATTGGCCACTTCCTACCGGAGACCATGGCTCCCGAAGTCCACAGGCTGAGCTGGGCGGAGCTCCAATACGGCAATCCTCAGCGAAAGATCCCGGGGCCCCTTGATGTTAAAGTCAGCGCTGCCACAGCTGGATGCTCCGCAGATCCCAGCTCCACGGTGTTAAAGTCGGCAGTCACAGCACTCCAGAGCTCCACACGGCAATCGCCCGCTCCGTGATGGTAATTCAGTGATACGCCGCCGCTGCACGGCCAAGTGGGACAGGCCCTTAAAAGACCTCCAAAACAACATTTTTTGACAGACTAAAAATTTTAAAACATGGATGAAAGGACGAACAGCTGCAGGCGAGGCTGCCACACTCAATGGCGCCAACATTCGGGGATGGCAGTGTGATATTTGCCAACTGTCAACAGTCCGAGTGAATAATTACTCTTCTTTTAGCTCACGACTACTTTGTATTGAACCACTAACTCCCAACAAAATATGTTTTGTTGTGGCTGCACAGATGTGGATATTAAGACTCTGTGTTGTTATCGGACATGCAACTAAAATGTACAGAATGTACTGAAAACTGCCCCTATGACCTGCTCCTCCTTTGTGATTCTTTCTGCTTTACAGCTCTACGACCATGTTTTAGCCCTGACTTGCTACTACAGCCATGTTTGTTTTCTCGGTGCTTGGTTACACTTCCATCTTCTGCCTCGAAGACCTTATCCTGGGTAACAATGATTTATTGTACATTTTCCTTGAATCTCATCCCCTTTGATGTCTCATTTTCACATCTTACACTTATTTTCCTCTGTGTCTCCCTCTCCCCTGACTCTCAATCTGAAGAAGGGTCTCAACCTGAAAGGTCACGCATTTCTTCTATCCAGACATGCTGCCTGTTCCGCTGAGTTATGCCATTTTCTGTGTATATCTTCGGTGTAAACAAGCAACTGCAGTTCCTTCCTGCACATTTTGACTGCCCCAGGTTTTGTTGAAATCAATGCAAAGTGTTGACCCTATTACCTCTATAGGCTATCAACTGACGTGTTGAACAAAAAACTCTAAACCAAGGTTTAGCACAACATAATCTTTATTAACAATTGAGTGACTTAAACATGCATGCAATTTATTGACTTCTAATAACTTCTCATTTAGTTTACTATTTAAATGTATCACTTCTTAAACAAAATCACAAAACTCATGAATTGGTCTCAGATATTACCTGTATGAATGAATTGGCCAGATTCACTCTGTTGATAGGGTGTAGTCTTCTCCAACCTTCGAACTCAAGTCCCTTCTTCTTGCCATGGTTGTTCCCTCGTTGTCACACCTGAAGTCTCGGACCGCCCTTCTTTTACACTAATTTTCCTTCAAACTCCGAAAGGAAGCCTTTGTTCTAACACAAAGCACTCACAATTCTGAAGTCGATCATTTCAAGTTGTCACTCATCCAAGTGCTGAATAAACAAAATGCATCTTCGTACCTTTTCAGGCTGGAGAGTTTGTAATTAAGTTGTCTGTTCATATTTTCATTCTCATCTTACAGTTCCTTTGCAAAATGGTCGTTCCCAGACACCTTATCTTCTCAAGGCCACATTACATAGCCATGAAGTTACCTTCAGCTGTGCTCTTACCAGATGTCTATCACGTGACCATTTTCACTTCTTTGTTCTCCTGGTCCCAGCTTTTCTTCGTCTCTCTCTAGCTAGTAGCATACTCCCAAAGCTTGTCGGAATACTTGACATCAAGTCTCCAACTACAAAAGTTAAATGTCAAATCTTCCATGACCTGGTCCAATGGAACATGTTAATTTGCTTTAATAGACTATTGTTCAGAACAGGATCAATGAGGTCTTGAGATGATTGAATAAAACTAATTTGAACTGAAAAACAATGCAATTAATTATTCAAGCTGAAAAAAAAAATTGGTTTCAACTGACCAGTGGTCACACTTTTTGTCTGCACCAAAGACAGATCAATTAACTAAATTTGAACCTGTTGCATTGAATTTAAAGTAATTTAATTTAATTGCAGTAAAATAACTAAATACAGCTTCTATTTGCCATTAGTCACTGCAATTGGTGGTCATTGGTTATGCACTGAGGCCAATACGAGTGCCCGTTCACCCAAATTTCTGGGTGTAATGTAGTATAAGCAAAATAATGAGTATAATTGATGAAAACCCACTGCATTGATTTGAGTGCATGGCCAAGTTTCTTGTTGGAGATTTCATTAGGTAAACTAAGATTTGAATGAGCATAAAATAAACTCTCATAAATAATTGCAAGTATAACATAAGTATTTTAAAGTCCCCAAGTTCTGGAAATACACAGCAGATCATCCAATATCTGTGGCAAGAGAAATTGGATTAAGTTTCACGTCAAGAATTCTTTGTCAGAATTGGGAAAACAATAAAGAACCTCAGTAGTTTTAAGTATCAAAGAAGGTGGCTCATTACTTAGCGAGGACAAAGGGAATATCTTCCATATTCCTCAATCCAGAGTTATTTAGAAAACAGCACAAGGGTATTTTCTATCTACCCTAGAGGTGTACCCTTCTATCTCAGCAACCAATTTGTAACGATGGATTAAAACAACACCTCTGACATTTTGGCAATGCCTTGGCCATGCTTAAATCATTCAGCTAAGTCTGTATGCTTGAGTTTCCAGGACTTTAATTCATATGCTTCCAACTCAGAGCCTGTTGAGGAACATAACTGCCATTGGAGGTGCAATTAAAACTGGAGATGCAAAGATGTCAGTATTGACAGCAACTTGGTGTTCAAGCTATCACTGTGGCAATAAATGATCAGACTCAGCTACAGAGATTTGCCAGGGAGCGTATTGGAAATGTCCTTTGAATACAAGTTTTATCGCTGGGATGAGTGTGTTAGTCTTCCTGATATTTAGTTTGTGGAATTGCCTTTGCTTTCATTGCTACAATATATATGTATATTAAAAAAAAACTGTTCAATAAATCAAGCACAGTGACAGTGGAGAGATCAAGAAAGATGGTAGTGAGATAAGGCTGAGTGTGACTGTATGCATTTGAAAACTGATGTTTTTTGGATGATGACACAAAGTGGCAGCAAGTGGGTGAAAGATAGAAGGGGGAGCTTTGATAAATCATTATCTGAAAAACACCTACAATTATAAAAAAAAAAAAAACAATACACAATAAATTTAAGTCACTGGTTCTGTAAATAGGAATATTCCAGCAAATCATAGGGTCACAGATAGAAAGCTGACCTATGTTGCATCACAGCATCTGTCTGGCATCTCCATGCCAGTCAGGTAAAAACTATTTATGATAATCGCACATCCACAGTCCACAGCCTTCTAGGTTATTTGAAGAACTTATCTAGGTTCCTCTCAAATGTGTAGGAAGGAACTGCAAACTCTGGTTTGCACCGAAGATAGACACAAAATTCTCAAGTAATTCGGGGACAGGCAGCATTTCCCCAGTCATGCCCGATTTCCTCTCAAATGCGATGAGCATTTCTGCCACCAGCAAATGTTCACAACTTCCTGCACCAATCATCTTTAACTTCCCATTTAAGGAACTTCAGAAAACTATATAGAAAGATTCCCAATCCAGAAAAGCCATGACTTAGAATACATTACAGCATATTAATGACTTCAGTTGTTATTGACATACAAATCAGGGATCTTAGATGTGCTCTCAAGCTGTGACTTTGCTGGTTAATTTAGTTTGTTTCACACATGTGATAATTCAACCTTGGCACCTTGGCATCCCCATTATTTTAACAGCTTGCTGAATTTGCATATCAATTGCCTATTTAATGAGTTACCACTTGTGTGATTAATGACCAAAGCACAATTCTGGTCATTAATAGTACGAATACTTTGTAAACAACATAATAATTCATAATGCAAAAATGGAGGCAATTGAAACTATGCAACTTTATTTCCACTTTATTTTCTTTATCTATTTTTTCCTTTGCTCTGAACCTTGTTTGACTGGGTATAGAGAGGGACTCGAAACGTCACCCATTCCTTCTCTCCAGAGATGCTGTCTGTCCTGCTGAATTACTCCAGCTTTTTGTGTTAATCTTCAGTTTAAACCAGCATCTGTAGTTCCTTCTTACACATATAGAGAGAGACTGTTGGTTCCACAGGTCTGCAAGCACTCACTGCCTCATTACCCTCACAATATCAATATTTCTTTGCACTCTTGGGCAGAAATGCAGAGAAAAAATGTCTGAGCAAAAAAGATTGATCCTGTTGTGAGTGAAACATTGCTCACTCCAGCTAGGTCTTGCCTTTTTCTTTCAATTTATACATTTCTAATAAAATTAAGGGCAGTACAGAGGCACAGCTGGTAGAGCTGTTGTCTCACAACATCGGAGACCCTGTTTCATTCCCAACCTCGGGTCCTGTCAATGTGGAGTTTGCAAGTTCTCTCTGTGACTGTGTGGGTTTCCTCCAGCTGCTCCAGTTTCCTCCTACATCCCGAGGATGTAGGGCTTTTTAGATTAATTGGCCTCTGTAAAAATTGCCCCTCATGTAGGGAGTGGGTGAAAAAGTGGAATAACGTACAAAAAGTGTTAACCGATGTATCAAAGGGCCTTTTTCTCTAGACAACAGAATGGATAGAATGATGACTACAGGACACTCAAAATTATCCTTTTAGATTTGGACCAAAGTTAATGTACATTGAAGTACAGCATCTAAGTTAGATTATACATAGAATTATACTTAAAAAAAATCTTTAAATAGGGTGTCAAGGGAAGTGTAGAAACAAAATTGAACAGCTGACGGATGAAAACCCAGTTCCTCACGGAAAATCTAATTCAAGGTATCTTATATCACTGTCAAATTAACGATTGATTGATTGTTGTTAATTCTTTGCCCAACAATCCCCTATGTTTATGGCACTGCATTTTCCCAAGTTTTTGATTGAATTGAAAAATAATTGAATTGAATGCCTGAATTAAGAGCCCGGCAATCGTAAGGAATTATGCGCCTCAGTATTGAAGAAGATTAAGCCAATAATGTTATAGCAAAGGAAGACCTAATCCTAGTCAACAAAATGCCTATCCCCAATTTTCATTTCATATACTACAAAATAGTATTACAGTTATTAATGATTTCCTTTGTGGAAGGTTGAGTATTAAGCTGCTTAATCTTTCACACTGTCTACGTGTCTTAAGGGATTAGACATCAAGCTAAATAATTTTGAAACTTTTTTCAATTGGATTGTAAAGTCAATGCTATTCTAGCTTGATCCCAAAATAACAAATGTGATGCAGTATCGAGAGCATTTGCTGTCCCAGCTGGACTTAACTTCTCAGAATAAAAGTTTGAAACTATTGCAAAGTAGTCTCAGAGAGAACAAACATAGAGGCAGGTTACACGCCAGCGGTATGAACATTGATCTCTAATTTCAAGTAATCCCTGCTTTTGCCTCCTCTTCTCAGTTCTCCCTCAGCCCACTGTCTCCGCCTCTTCCTTTCTTCTTCCTGCCCCCACCACCCTCACATCTGTATGAAGAAGTGTCTCGACAGGAAGCGTTGCCTATTTCCTTCGCTCCATAGATGCTGCCTCACTCGCTGAGTTTCTCCAGCATATTTGTATACCTTAGATGTTGAGAAATATGACTTTTATTTTCCCTACAGTGAAACATTTTAATTTGTTACAAAACCATTGGATTTAGAGAAAATGCCTATTTAAAAGGCTGAAAGAGTTAAAGGTGGAATAAAAACTTTAAGGAATAAATGTTGACTCCAGTTCACAATCTGACAAATGATAATCCTGTTTACATCTTTTTGTCAGCAGGCTGCAAATCAGAAATTCATTTAATTAGTCTAATCATTCGAACTCCTAATGAGCAGTTCATAAAGATTCACATAGCACTTAGAGTATTTTAATGTGAGTGAGTGTTACCATCTTATTTATGTATATACTATACCGCATAAATAAATACGGCATTTTTCTTTAAAATAAAGTATATTAACCATATAACCATAAAACAATTACAGCACGGAAACAGGCCCTCTCGGCCCTTCCAGTCCGTTCCGATCATTTGTTTTCCCCTAGTCCCATCTACCTGCACTCAGACCATACCCCTCCATTCCCTTCCCGTCCATATACCTATCCACTTTACTTTTAAATGTTAAAATCGATCCTGCCTCCACCACTTCTGCTGGAAGCTCATTCCACACAGCCACCACCCTCTGAGTAAAGAAGTTCCCCTAAACTTCCGTCCCTTAATTCGTATGTCATGCCCTCTTGTTTGAATCTTCCCTACCCTCAATGGGAAAAGCTTATCCACGTCAACTCTGTCTATCCCTTTCATCATTTTAAAGACCTCAATCAAGTCCCCCCTTAACCTTCTGTGCTCCAAAGAATAACGACCTAACTTGTACAACCTTTCTCTGTAACATAGTTGCTGGAACCCTGGTAACATTCTAGTAAATCTCCTCTGTACTCTCTTTATTTTGTTGACATCCTTCCTATAATTAGGCGACCAAAATTGTACACCATACTCCAGAATTGATCTTACCAATGCCTTGTACAATTTTAACATTACTTCCCTACTCCTATATTCAATGCTCTGATTTATAAAGGCCAGCACACCAAAGGCTTTCTTTACCACCCCATCTACATGCGATTCCACCTTCAGGGAAATATGCACAGTTATTCCTAGATCTCTCTGTTCCACAGCATTCCTCAATTCTCTACCATTTACAATGTACGTCCTATTTTGATTTGTCCTGCCAAGATGTAGCACTTCACACTAATCAGCATAAAACTCCATCTGCCATCTTTCAGCCCACTTTTCCATATGGCCCAAATCTCTCTGTAGACTTTGAAAATCTACTTCATTATCCACAACACCACCTATCATAGCATCGTCTGCATACTTACTTATCCAATTTTCCACCCCATCATCCAGATCATTGATGTACATGACAAACAACAGTGGACCCAACACAGATCCCTGAGGCACCCCACTGGTCACCGGCTTCCAACCTGACAACAGCCATCCACCATTACTCTCTGACATCTCCCATTCAGCCACAGTTGAATCCATCTTGCTACTCCGCCATTGACACCCAAAGATTGAACCTTCTTAACCAACCTTCCATGGGGAACCTTGTCAAAGGCCTTACTGAAATCCATATAGACAACATCCACTGCTTTGCCCTCATCAATTTCCCTAGTAACCGCTTCAAAAAATTCAGGAAGATTTGTCAAACATGACCTTCCAGGCACAAATCCATGTTGACTGTTCCTGATCAGACCCTGTTTATCCAGATGCTTATATATATTATCTCTAAGTATCCATTATTCCATTAATATGCCCACCACTGACGTCAAACTAACAGGTCTATACTAGCTAGGTTTATTCTTTGAACCCTTTTTAAACAATGGAACAACATGCGCAGTACGCCAATCCTCCGGCACTATTCCCGTTTCAAATGACATTTGAAATATTTCTGTCATAGCTCCTGCTATTTCTACACAAACTTCCCTCAATGTCCTAGGGAATATCCTGTCAGGACCTGGAGACTTATCCACTTTTATATTTTTCAAAAGCGTCAGTACTTCCTCCTCTTTGAATCTCATAGTTTCCATAGCTACTCTACTTTTTTCCCTTACCTCACATTGTTCAATATCCTTCTCCTTGGTGAATACCGAAGAAAATAAATTGTTCAATATCTCCCCCATCTCTTTTGGCTCTGCAGATAGCTGTCCATTCTGTCTCTCTAATGGTCCAATTTTATCCCTCGTTATCCTTTTGCTATTAATATAGCTGTAGAAACCCTTTGGATTTACTTTCACCTTTCTTGCCAAAGCAACCTCATATCTTCTTTTAGCCTTCCTAATTTCTTTCTTAAGATTATTTTTACATTCTTTATACTCCTCTAGCACCTCATTTACTCCATGCCTCCTATAATTATTATAGATATCTCTCTTTTTTCGAAACAAGTGTCCAATTTCCCTTGAAAACCATGGCTCTTTCCAATTTTAACTATTTCCTTTCACCCTAACAGGGACATAAAGATTCTGTACTCTTACAATTTTTCCTTTAAATGTCCTCCATTTCTCTTCTACATCCTTCCCATAAAACAGTGTGTCCCGATTCACTCCTTTTAAATCATTACGCATTCGCTCAAAGTTAGCCTTTCTCCAATCAAACATCTCCACCCTAGGTCCAGTTCTGACTCTCTCCATAATTATATTGAAAGTAATGGTATTGTGATCACTGGTCCCGAAGTGCTCACCAACGCATACTTCCGTCACCTGACCTGCCTCATTTCCTAACAGGAGGTCCAGCACAGCCCCTTCTCTGGTCGATACCTCTATGTACTGCTGCAAAAAACTATCCTGCACACATTTTACAAACTCCAAACCATCCAGCCCATTTACAGAATGTGTTTCCCAGTCTATTTTTGGAAAATTGAAATCTCCCACAATCACTACCTTGTGCTTACTACTAATATCTGCTATCTCCTTACATATTTGCTCTATGATACACCCCTAAAATACACCCCTAAAAGTGTTGCTACACCGTTCCCACTTCTCAGTTCCACCCAAATAGCCTCCCTAGACGAGCCCTCTAATCTATCCTGCCAAAGCACTGCTGTAATATCCTCTCTGACAAGCAATGCAACACCTCCACCTCTGGTCCCTCCAATTCTATCACACATGAAGCAACAAAATCCTGGAATATTTTGTTTCCAATCACAGCCGTCCTGCAAGCATGTTTCACTGATTGCCACAACATCATATTTCCAGGTGTCAATCCAGGCTCTAAGTTCATCCACCATTCTTACAATGCTCCTAGCATTAAAATATACACATTTTATAAACCCACCATTCCTTATTCTCTGTCTATTATCTTTTTCCTCTTTCTCGCCTACATTTTGGGTCCGAGTGCTTCCCTTCTCTGCCTCTTGCCCCACACCCTTTTCCCTAGCCCCCTCTATCCGAGTCCCTCCCCCCAGCCTTTTGAGTTTAAAGTCTCCTCAGTAGCCTTTGCAAATCTCCCTGCCAGGATATTTGTCCCCCTTGGGTTCAAGTGCAACCCGTTCTTTTTCTACAGATCATGCCTTCCCCAAAAGAGGTCCCAGTGATCAAGAAACTTGAATCCCTGCCCACTGCACCAGTCCCTCAGCCACGCATTTATCCTCCACCTCATTCCATTCCTAATCTCACTGTCACGCGGCACTGGCAGTAATCCTGAAATCGTTACCCTTTTGGTCCTTCTCCTTAACTTTCCCCCCAACTCCCTAAATTTTCCCTTCAGGACCTCATCTCTTTTTCTGCCTATGTCATTGGTACCTATGTGTACCACAACATCAGGCTCCTCTCCCTCCCTTTTCAGAATCTTTTGGACACGTTCCGACACATGCGAGACCCTGGCACCAGGGAGGCAATCTACCATCCGGGTCTCCCGACTGCGTCCACAGAATCGCCCATCCGACCCCCTAACTATAGAGTCACCTATTACAATTGCCCTCCTCTTTTTGCTACCCTTCTGAGCATCAGGGCCGGTCTCTGTGCTGGTGAACCGGCCGGTGTTGCTGCCCCCATGTAGACTGTCCCCTCCAATCGTACTCAAACCCTAGTACCTATTTTCCAGGTGTACAGTCACAGGGGTACTCTCTAACCCCTGCCTCTTGCCCTTCCTAACCATGACCCACTTGTCTGCCTCCTGTGGTCTGGGAGTGACTACCTGCCTGTAGCTCCTCTCTATGACCTCCTCACTCTCCCTGACCAGACGGATGTCATCGAGCTTCTGCTCCAGGTTCCTAACACGGTCCTTTAGGAGCCCCATCTCGACACACCTGGCACAGATGTGGACGTCTGGAGGGCTATCTGATTCCCTGACCTCCCACATCTGACATCCAGAACAGTACACTGCCCTGGCCTTCATACTCCCCCCTTACACAGGATACAATATCAACACAATACAAAGTACACAACAAACTACTGGAATCTGACTGCCAATCAGCTGCTTTCCCTAGTCCAATTCCCACCAATCATCTGCTTACCCTAGTCCACTTCCCACCAATCAGATGCTTACCCTAGTCCACTTTCCACCAATTAGCGGCTTCCTCAAAAAAACCACTTCTCTGAATGGAATGTTATGGATTCTCCCCCTCCTTCACTTCCAACGGCTCCTGTGGGCCTCTGAGGAAAACAAGCCCCGCGCTTGATTTTTAACCTTACCGGTCGGGTGTCGCTCCTCCCCGTCCTTCACTTCCAATGGCTCCTGTGGGCCTCTGAGGAAAACAAGCCCCGCGCTTGATTTATTACCTTACCTTATATTGCATCTAAAATATGTCAAAAATCATTTTCTTTGGAACATGTGAATATTTCCAAACTTATGGAACTTTCTTTGCATCGTCAGAATTAATTTCACTCTCCTAAAGCTAATTTAAAACTTCCTATGAAATTTTACTGTGTGCACTGTAACACAGAATTTGGCAGGTGGGGTGTTGCTGCTGAAATAATTTTTCTTAAGGCCCTACGGTCACATTAGCAGTCATTATTTTCATAAACCCCGAATAAAACAATGGTTCTGCAGTTGTCAGGAAAAAAGAAAACAAACTGATTTAAGGAATAAGAGCTCAAAATAAAAATGGTTATCACTCACTCCATGGTGACAGAAAGAGATTTAACTCATCCATTTCACTCGACACAACAGATTGCATCAAATGAAAACTTGTATTTATAGAGCACCTTTCAAGACCCTTTCAGAAAATTCATCCTGCAGCAGGATCTTGATGGTTGATGGAGAAATGGGAGGTATTGCATTTTGGAAAGTCTAACAATGGCAGGATCTGCACAGTGAATGATAAAAATCTGGGTAATGTTGTAGAACAGAGGGATCCATGAGTGCATGTAAGGTTATAAGTGGTAGGTGCAGAGATAGGTCATTTGGCCCATCAAGTCTACTGTGCCATTCAAACATGGCTGATCTACAGTATCTCTCCCTTCAAACCCCATTCTCCTGCCTTCTCCTCATAACATAGAAACATAGGAAATAGGTGCAGGAGTACCACCATTCAATAAGATCATGGCTGATCATCCAACTCAGTATCCTAAACCTGCCTTCTCACCAAACCCCCTGATCCCTTTAGCTACAAGGGACACATCTAACTCCCTTTTAAATATAGTCAATGAACTGGCCTGAACTACCTTCTGTGGCAGAGAATTCCACAGATTCACCACTCTCTGTGTGAAAAATGTTTTTCTCATCTCGGTCCTAAAAGACTTCCCCCTTATCCTTAAACTGTGACCCTGTGTTCTGGAATTTCCCTACATTGGGACCAATCTTCCAGCATCTAGACTGTCCAACCCTTTAAGAATTTTGTAAGTTTCTGTAAGTTCCCCCCTCAATCTTCTAAATTCTAGCGAGTACAAGCCAAGTCTATCCAGTCTTTTTTCATATGAAAGTCCTGCCATCCCAGGAATCAGTCTGGTGAACCTTCTCTGCACTCCCTCTATAGCAAGAATGTCTTTCCTCAGATTAGGAGACCAAAACTGTACACAATACACCAGGTGTGGTCTCACCAAGGCCCTGTACAACTGCAGTAGAACTTCCCTGCTCCTATACTCAAATCCTTTTGCTATGAATGCTTTCTTCACTGCCTGCTGCACCTGCATGCCTACTTTCCAGGACATCCAGGTATCGTTGCATCTCTATTTTTCCTAATCGGCCACCATTCAGATAATAGTCTACTTTCCTGTTCTTGCCACCAAAGTGGATAAACTCACATTTATCCACATTATACTGCATCTGCCATGCATTTTCCCACTCACCCAATCTATCCAGGTCACCTTGCAGCCTCCTAGCATCCGCCTCACAGCTCACACTGACCCCCAGCTTTGTGTCATCCTCAAACTTGGAGATGTTGCATTCAATTCCCTCATCCAAATCATCAATATCTATTGTAAATAGCTGGGGTCCCAGCACTGAGCCTTGCGGTACCCCGCTAATCATTACCTGCCATTCTGAAAAGGACCCGCTTACTCCACTCTTTGGTTCCTGTCTGCCAGCCAGTTCTCTATCCACATCAAAACTGAACCCCAATACCATGTGTTTAAAGTTTGCATACTAATCTCTTATTTTGGACCTTGTTGAAAGCCTTCTGAAAGTCCAGATATAACACACCCACTGCCTCTCCCTTATCCACTCCTTACATCCTTGAAAAATTCTATAAGATTCGTCAGACATGATTTACCTTTCACAAATCTATGCTAATTAGTCCAATGATTTCACCATTTTCCAAATGTGCTATCCCCTCTTGAATAACTGACTAGCATTTTCCCCACTACCGATGTTAGACAAACTGGTCTGTAATTCCATGTTTTCTCTCTCCCTCGCTTTTTAAAAAGTGGGGTTACATTAGCTGCCCTCCAATCCTCAGGAACTACTCCAGAATCTAAAGAGTTTTGAAAAATTATCACTAATGCATCCACTATTTCTTGGTCTACTTACTTCCAAGTACTCTGGGATGCAGCGATTTGGCCCTGGGGATTTATCGGCCTTTAATCCATTCAATTTACCTAACACCACTTCCCAACTAACCTGGATTTTACTCAGTTCCTCCATCTCATTTGACCCCTGGTCCCCTGCTATTTCTGGCAGATTATTTATGTCTTCCTTAATGAAGACAGAACCAAAGTAGTTATTCAATTCCTCTGCCACGTCCTTGTTCCCCATGATCAATTCACCTGTTTCTGATTGCAAGGGACCTACATTTGTTTTAACTAATCTTTTTCTCTTCACATATCTATAAATAATTTTGCAGTCAATTTTTATGTTCCCTGCCAGTTTTCTTTCAGAATCTATTTTCCCTTTCCTAATTAAGCCCTTTGTCCTCTGCTGGACTGAATTTCTCCCAGTCCTCTGGTAGGCTACTTTTTCTGGCTAATTTGTATGCTTCATCTTTTGTTTTCATACTATCCCGGATTTCCCTTGTTATCCATGGATGCACTACCTTCCCTGATTTGTTCTTTTGCCAAACTTGAATAAAAAATTGTTGTAGTTCATCCATTCCGTCTTTAAATGCCTTCCATTGCATATCCACCGTCAACCCTTTAAGAATCAATTGCCAGTCTATCTTGGCCAATTCACGTCTCATACACTCAAAGTTCTCTTTCTTTAAGTTCTGAACCCTTGTTTCTGAAATAACTATGTCATTCTCCATCCTAATGAAGAACTCAACCGTATTATGCCCAAAGGGCCACGCACTCCATGCAACCGTATCACTCTTGCCCAAAGGGCCACGCAAAACAAGACTGCTAACTACCCCTTCCTCATTACTCAATACCCAGTTTAGAATAGCCTGCTCTCTCATTGGTTCCCCTACATGTTGGTTTAGTTGACTATCCCGCATACCTTCCTAGAAATCCTCTTCCTCAGCACCCCTGCCAATTTGATTCACCCAATCTATATGTAGATTGAAGTCACTCATTATAACAGTTTTACCTTTGTTGCACGCATTTCTACTTTCCTGTTTGATGCCATCCCCAACTCCACTACTACTGTTAGGTGGCCTGTACACAATTCCCACTAGCATTTTCTGCAGCACTACCCATATCGATTCCACATCCTCCAAGCTAATGTCCTTCCTTTTTATTGCGTTAATCTCCTCTCTAACCAGCAACACTACCCCACCTCCTTTTCCTTTCTGTCTATCCCTCCTGAATATTGAATATCCCTGGATGTTCAGCTCCCAGCCTTGGTCACCCTGGAGCCATGTCTCCGTGATCCGAAATATATTATATTCATTAACAACTATCTGCACATTCAACTCATCCACCTTATTACGAATGCTCCTTGCATTGAGACACAAAGCCTTCAGGCTTGTTTTTACAACACTCTTACCCCTTATACAATTATGTTGAAAAGTGGCCCTTCTTGATTTTTGCCCTGGATTTGTCTGCCTGCCACTTTTACTTTTCACCTTGCTACCTATTGCTTCTACCCTCATTTTACACCCCTCTGTCTCTCTGCTCATGTTCCCATCTGTCCCATCTGTCTCTCTGCTCGTAACCTCTGACACCCATACTAATCAATAATCTATCTATCTCTTCCTTATAAATATCCATTGACTTGGCCTCCACAGCCTTCTGTGGTAAAGCATTCCACAGATTCACCGTTCTCTGACTAAAGAAATTCCTTATCTCCTTCCTAAAGGAACAACCTTTAATTCTGAGCCTATGACCTCTGGTCACCCACTAGTGGAAACATCCTCTCCACATCGACTTTATGAAGCTTTTCACTATTCGGTTGGTTTTAATGAGACATTTCCTTGAAAGTGGCGCCACAGGTAGATGGTGCAGTCAAAAAAGCGTTGGCATATTGGCCTTCATTTGTCAGAGTAATGAGTGTAGAAGTTAGAAAGTCATGTTGCAGTTATATAAGACAATGGTGAGGACCCATTTAGAATATTGTATTCAATTCTGGGCACCATGTTATAGGGAAGATGTTGTAAAGTTGGAAAGAGTACAGATAAGACTTACAAGGATCAGTTGGGGAATTAAGAATCAGAGGATAGACATAAAATGCTGAAGTAAAAGCCGGACTGGCAGCATCTTTGGAGATAAGAAATGGGTGATGTTTCGGGTCGAGACCCTTCATCAGTCTGAAGAAGGGTCTCGACCTTAAACGTTACCCATTCCTTCTGTCCAGAGATGCTGCCTGTCCTGCTGACTTACTCCTGCATTTTGTGTCTATCTTCGGTTTAAACCAACATCTGCAGTTCCTTCCTACACATGAGAACTAGAGGACACAGATTGAAGGGGGAAAAATTTAATAGCAATCTGAGGGGTAACTTTTTCACAAAAAGGGTTGTGGGTTTATGGAACAAGCTGCAGAGGAGATGGTTCAGGCAGGTATTATTGCAACATTTAAGAAACACTTAGACAGTGTAGATTGGTTATTTCCTACTAACCAATTGTAGTGCTTGTTAGTAGTTGCTCCGCCTAATATGCATTTATATTACCAAGATCTTGCTTACGTAATTCAGTCTGAGTAGCTGCTAGTTACTGTAATGTCCTGCAGACCAATGCAGTAAGTGGACTTTAATAAATATGTTTTGTACCTTGACGTGTGTACAAATCAACTTATTAGATGGTGTCAAGAGGTGAGTCTTACCTATCCCGTTCACGTTTATCGGGTTTTGTTTTTATATTTGTTTTATGTGCCTGTTATCTCTATCATGGCAAACTCATCTCGTCATCCTAGTCCTCTGATCTTTGACTCTGACATCGCTGAACGCTGGCGCCTTTTTGAGCGAGACCACATTCGCATCTTTCATCGCAACAATCCTCCAGATGTACGGGCTTCTGTATTACTCAACCTGACTGAAACGTGCAGACTATTTTACTTTTGAGCCTGCTGTTTAAGACGCAAACGGTCAGATCCAAGTGCCTGCAGAAACGATGGTTGACCCTGCAGTCCTACTTGCAAAGTTTAGACAGTTGTGTGACCTCACCCGAACTCTATTATCGAACGTAACAAGTTTTTTGCTCCTAAGCAACAAGTTGGCAAGCCAGTAGAGTGCTTTATCAGTGTTTTAAAACACATGGCTGCATGCTGTTATTTTCGAGATTTATGCGATGAACTCATCCACGAAAAACCCGTTGGAGGTATGCTGAATAACAAGGTGAGAGACGAATTACTTCATAACACTGAACTGACTCTAACTCAAGCCGAACATGCCTGTCGGATTGCTGAGATAATTGCTTCTTACTCTAAATGTGTGATCTCTGAGCAGCCATCGCAGTATAGTGTTAACCTTACAGGCACCTCCTGTCATAATAAGCATCTGCAGCCTTCCCCTGCCTGGCAGCATAGAAGGTCTGCTGTTCGATGTCCTAATTGCCATTCCCATGCTCCGGGTCAGGAGTTCGGTATTGCTTATGGTAAAATTTTCAATTTCTGCAAGAAATTCAACCACTTTGCAAAATGTTGCCATTCCCGTGCGACTGAATCTGTCCCAAGGATGGGTTTACACCTGTTACAACATGAGCTTGCTGATAATGAAAGCCAGGACCTTGAGGAGCCATCCCCCAATCAACTCTCTGCAAGTGAAGATAACAGTTCAGCCATCCACTCCCTCCTCCCTTCCTCTAATGAGCAACTTGACCCTGAGGTAACTATGTTTGTGAATAACAAGCCTGTGATCACAAAGATTGATACTGGTTTAAAATGTAATGTCATCTCGTTATCTGAGTTTTAGAAAATACGTAATGCTGAACATGTTGAAAAGGCATCGGCCATGCTTTGGGCCTATGGGGGTGATGTTCTACACCCACTTTTTACATCGTCAAGGGGGATTTTGAAATTCTGCTTGGTATCAAGAATATAGAAAACTGTTTAACGATGAGCTTGGCAAGCTGCCCCTCAAGTGCAAAATCGCCGCGTCTAATGGGTGGCCTGCTGACCCGTCCAGCATGTGTGTGGTACGAATCTGCATTCTCCTACCACTACCGAGGGCAACTGCAAGCCTGTTTCATATGCCTCTTGCACACTAGCCGACACTGAACAATATTACGCCCAGATTGAAAAAAAATTGCTTGCAGTGGTTTTCGCCTGCACGAAATTCAAATACTTTATTTTTGGGAAGTCTGTGAATATTGAAACAGAATACCAGCCATTGGTCACCATCTTGAATAAACCCATTCATGCTGCTCCGACTCGCCTGCAATGAATGACGATGCAGCTGCAGCGTTTTGATTTCAACACTGTCTACGAAAAAGGCAAGGACATGCACATAGCTGACACGCTATCAAGTGGCCCGCACAAAACCAGTGAACAACAGCCCTCTGAACAGGACCAGATCTCAGTAATTAAGATATCGTATGTTCCCACTGATTGCCTAAGCAGCCTGTCAGAGCACGCGGCTGCTGACGAGACTTTACAATTGCTGTCTGCCGTCATCTGGCATGGCTGGCCGGAAAAACAACACAGCACCCCGCTCGCGATCCGCCCATACTTCCTGGTTCATGACGAACTGGAGTTACAGGACAGGATTATAATCAAGGGCCACAAGGCAGTTGTCCCAGCTGTTCTCTGGGACAGGTACTTTGATGCCATCCACAGGGGCTACTCTGGTGTGGAGGCAACCTTACAATGGACACCAAACATGTTTTACTGGCCTGGTATGACCAAGTATATATGTGACAAAACTGAAGTCTGCGCCATCTGGAAAAGCATGATGCCACACCAGCATAAGTAGCCTTTACTGCCGCACCCGGTTCCTGCGCTACCGTGGTCCACGGCAGCCACTGACATATTCGAATGACATGGGAAACACTATCTGGTTCTTGTCTACTCTTATTCGAGCTGGTTTGACATTGATCTACTCCATCACATCTGAAGCAATTATCCAGAAGTTGTAAAGCCATTTCTCCATGCACGGTTCCCCTGCACGCCTTCTTTTTTGTAAGATATTTTTTATTAGAAGTAATTACATATTAAGAAGAAATATAAAATTCAATTAAAACAAAGGAAAATATTAACGTCACATACATTCTTAATATTTTTTAAAATTAACAGTCAATCTTATTTGTACTTCTATAATTTTTCTTTTTTATTTTATAGCAGTTGAGAAAAAGAAATGAAAAAAAAAGAGAGATAAACTGATTGAGGGGAATATTAAACAAGGTATTCTTCAATGGAGATATATTTATGAACTATTGTCTATAATTCTTCATCCATTCATGTATTCAGGCTTCCGTCATGGCTTCGAACTGGACCATCTTAACCCTTTAAATATTCAATAAATGGAGACCATATTCCTCTGAATTGGTCCAGCCTGTCCATCAGGGCAAGCCTTAATCGTTCCAAGTGCAATGTCTCGACATTTCTGTAATCCACATTTTAGTTGTGGGGGAAGTAGGACCTTTCCAAAATCTTAGTATTAATTTTTTACCGATTATTAAACTATAACCGATAAAAATTCTTTGTTGTGTTGTTAATATCTGGTTTGTTTCCAGTATTCCCAATATAATTTAGTTTTGAGTCTGGAGTTAACTTTGCATTAACTACAGTTGAGATTATGTTAAAAATCTCTATCCAAAAATTACTGATTTTTATACATTTTGTAATGAGTGCGTTAAATTAGCTTCTAATTGTTGACACTTATCGCATATTGCAGACACATTTGAGAAAATTCTATTTAATTTGGACTTTGAGAGATGTAATCTATGTATATAACTTTAAATTGTATCAAGGAGTGTCTAGCATTTAATGAACAATGATGTATATATTGTAAACTTTCATTCCATACTTCTCTACTGATTACTTGACCTAGTTCATTTTTCCCATGCTTGTCTATATTTATCCGTATTTGGTAAATCATTTTCCAATAAAATATTATAAAATATATGATATTAATTTCTCAGTATTCGGATGTTTATTTAAACATTCATCTAAAATTTCTGTCTTTCTATTCCTAAAATCCAGTGTATTTGATTTAAACATAGTCTCTAATTTGAAGATATCGAAAATATTCTTTAAATGTAATCCATAATTTTGTTGTAATTCCTGAATGAGAGAAATTAAATTTTCCCTATAAAGATCACCAATCTTAATTATTCCGTAGTTCTTCCATTTTAAGAAACCTTTGTCCATCAGTGAAGGTTTAAAAAGAGATATTGTTACTATTGGAAGAGCTAGTGGTATATTCTGTAATTTTAATGTTTTTTTTTAATTGGTTTCCAAATAACGTATTCCACTTTCTATTAATGGATTTTCTTTATAAGATTTCTTATGTATTGGAGTATTAGCAAATAAAATCGAACCAATTTCAAACGGGGTACAGTCTTCTTTTTCCATCTTTAAACCCAATTTGGTTGTTTATCTAATTCACCCAGCCAAAAATTCATATTTTTTATATTAACTGCCCAATAATAAAAACATAAAATTAGGCAGTGCAAAACCACCATTTATTTTTGATTTTTCATAGTTGCTTTTTAATTATTCTATGATTCTTATAATCCCAAATAAAATTAGTAACCATGGAGTCCACTTTCTTAAAGAAATTTTTTAGGAAAGATATTATCGGGATCATTTGAAACAAAGTATAGTAGTAGTTGTGGAAGAAAAATCATTTTTATCACGTTAATCTTACCTAACATTGAAATAGGTAATGTTTTCAATATTGAATATTCTTAAATAGTTTATTCAATAAGGGTAAAAAAATTAGATTTAAATAATGATTATATCTTTTTGTTACATAAATTCCAAGATATTTAATTTTTTTCATTTGCAATCTTAAAAGGGTATTGTTGTAATATATGTAATTTATTTCCCATTATTGGCATAAATTCACTTTTATTCCAAATAATTCTATATCCTGAAAACGATCCAAATTGGGGTTATCAAATCTAACAAGTTAGGAAGACTAATTTCTGGTTTTGTGATATAAAGTAATACATCATCTGCGTACAATGAGATTTTATTTTCAGTTTCTTTATTTCATACCCATATATTTCAGGGTTTGATCTCACAGATTTTGCTAATGGTTCTATTGCAAGTGCAAACAGTAGTGGAGATATAAAGGGCAACCTTGTCTACAACCTCGGAATAAGTTAATTTCGTTGTTAACACTTGGTTAATTAATATTCTAGCTGTGGTCTAGTATATAGTAAATTTAACCCCATGTTATAAACTTCTCTCCCAATTGAAAAAATGCAAAAGATTCCATAACCGAAAATAAATAAGACCATTCAATCTGATCAAAGCTTTCTCTGCGTCCAAACGAGATAATTGATAAATCCTTCGTAATATTTCTTTTAGAGTATATAATTATTAATAATCTTCTCAAATTATTTGAAGAGTATCGTTTGGTATAAATCCCGTTTGATCTGAATGAATTAATTTATTAATCACTTTGTTTAATCTTTGTGCTAATATTTTGGTTAATATTTTTTGATCAGTTATTTAAAAGAGATATAGCTCTATATGACCCTGGGTCATCGAGATTTTTATCTAATTTAGGTATAAGGGTTATAATAGATTCATTTAATGTGTCTGGTAATTTCTGTTGTGTGTAAATGTGTTCATATAGTGTCTTCAAACGTGGGGCTATCATGTCATAAAATCTTTTATTAAAATTCTGCTCCAATACCATCTGGTCTGGAGTTTTACCATTTTTTTAATGATCTAATAGTTTTCTTCAATTTCTTTAGTAGTTATTTCGAACATTTAATAATTCCCTATCTTCTAAAATTTAGTCCATTTAGATTACAATTTTTCAAAAAATGTTTCTACTCCTATACGATTTTCTTTTGTTTTAGGCTGAGTATAAATTTTTATAATATTGCAGAAATCTTTCGTTTATATCTTTAGTTTGTGTTAGTAATTCTCCTTTATCTGATTTGATCCTATATATTAATTTTTCTCCTTCCAGTTTTCTTAACTGACGAGCCAGTAGTTTATGTGGTTTATCACGACCGAATTCAAATTGAGTTTGTTTGGTATATTGGTATAATTTTACAACTTGATCTGAATTGTATTTTATTTAATTTATATTTCAATGCAAAAAATTTTATTATGGTTGGTCGTAGATGGATTAATGGCATTCTCTGTATCTAATTGTTTAATCTCTCTTTCAATGCCTGTTTGTAGCTTCCTATTCTCTTTATTATAAAATACTTGAGAAGATATCATAATTCCCCGAATATAGGCCTTAAAAGTTTCCATAAGAGGGATGATGATATTTCAGGTGTATCATTTGTTTCAAAGAAGATCTTGATCTGTTTTGTAATATATTCTTGAGTTATTTTGTCCTTTAAAATTTGTGGGTTTTAAATCTCCAATTATCTTGTTTATCCATTTATCCGTTAGTTTTCATCTTAAAAGTTAATGGTGCGTGATCTGAGATTATAATATTATGATATTTTGAATTATACGTAAGTGGAATAAGTTTTAAATCTACCAAAAAATAATCTATTCTTGAATAACTTTTATGCTACGGCTGAATAAAATGAGTATTCGCGTCCTGTTGGGTTCTGCAATCTCCATACATCTTTAATATTACTGGTGTCTATTATATGCATTTATTAACTCACTGGAATGTGATTTAAGTTTTCGTTGTTTTGATTGATCTATCCAAATAAGGGTCAAGTGTGCAATTTAAATCTCCTCCAATTATTAGATTATGCTGTGATAATTCTGGGATTGTATTAATATAATTTTTTTAAAAATCGCGGGCTATCAAAATTTGGGCCATATAATTAACAAAAATCACCTTTTGTGTATATAATTCTCCTATTTACAATAATATATCTACCATCAATATCTGTTATTATTGAAGTATGTTTAAATGCAGTACCTTTACGAATTTAATATTGCTACACCTCTAGATTTGTGTGTAAAAAGAAGAGTGATATACTTTATCAATCCATTTGGCTTTTAGTCTATATTCTGCCTCTTTTTTCAAGTGTGTCCTCTTGGATAAACGCAACGTCTGTTTTGAGTGCTTTTAAATATTCTAATACCTTACCCCTCTTAATTGGTCATTAATACCTTTAACATTCCAGCTACAAAAACGTTATTCCTCCATTCCCGTATTTATGTGTAAGTCTTGCATCATTTATCTAAAGAGATGTGTACCAGAGCAGATGGTACAGCTCGACACACCAGACCCAACACCTGAACCCTGAAACAGACAAATTCCAAGACTCTTGATTTTCTCTCATATATATATCTCCTTTGTATTAATTGATGATTCCACTCAGATAAAAAAGTAATAATTGTAATAATTAGAAATGAAAGTAAAAAAGGGATAGGTTGAAAGATTAGTAGAGTTGCTCAAAGAAAGAAAAAACTACATCTAGTAAGTGTGTAGTTAGTGTTAGCCATACTAACATGGCTAGCAGTCTAAGGACTTCCGTGTTGAATGTTAAATATCTAACCATCTCCATGATTCAGTAAATTAATATTATCCAAAAAAAAGAGATTATTGTTAAAACCGGGAATATTAAACTGTGATATATAAAAAGTTCATAATCAGGTACAATGGTATATATGCGTGGTACTTAATAGAAAATTATAATAATATAAACATATAGAAGCGAGAAAGAAAAAAAAAAGTTAAAATAAGATGTATATTTATATTTACTATTTACTTAATTCTAGGTTAGTCGGTTATAATTAATTATTAATTATCAATCAATGATCAACAATCAATAGTCAACAGTCAACAATCAATAGTCAATAGTCAACAATTATTAACTCTAATTATTAACAATACCAGTGTGTTAGATTTAATATATATTGGTGTATGTTAATATATGTTAATTATTAGGTTAGTAGCATTACTATTCTAAATATTATTGTATTCATAGAACAGTCTTCAATCCACATCTTCTTGATTCTCCCATCCGTCTCCTTCTCCGTCTTCTTTGGATGAAATAAGTCCATAATTTATTATAATCTTCAGCCAATCTTGGAAATGCAGATTAATTGTTCCTTTGATTCAACGTAAGGTTTCATTCAATCTTCCTCGCTGGCCTTAATGCTTTGGGCAAATTTCATGCGTCTTCTGGCTTTTTTGAAGTGATGCTCCTCCTGATTGTAAGTGAATCGGAGTGTTGCTGGGTATCTCAGAGTGTACTTCAGATTCTTCACTTGCCTCAGGATGCTTTTGGTTTCATTAAATCGCATTCCGTTCTTAGAGACCACTTCTGGATAGTCTCGGTAGATACTGATTGAGCCTTCTTCGTATTTAAGATTTCTGCTTTTTACCACTTTTTTCATCATATCTTCCAAAACATAATCATAATGGACTTTGATTATCATTTGTCTTGGAGGGTCACCGTGCTTTGTGTAACGTCTCGTAACTCTGTGTGCTCGGTTCTATCAAAGGTTTTTTCTTCCAAAGATAAAACCTTTTGTAATAAGATTGCAGTAAATTCTCGGGTGTCCTTGATTCTTTCTCTCCCCTCTCGAATACCTACAATCCTTAGATTCTGCCTTCTCTGGCGTCCTTCCAGCTCAGTACACTTATCAGTTAACTTTAGCCAGTAAGTCAGATAGTCGTTGACTCTCTCTGACGATCGTTTTCATAGTCTGAGCATTTGTTTGGGCTGTTACCTCTCAAGGTCTTTTATGGTTGTTGATTGTAACACCATTTCTTCCAGCACTGATTCCATTTCTTTTTCCACTTTTGTTTCAATTTTTTCATGCAGCTCTTCCATTATACTTTCACAATTTTTTCAGTCACAAGTTCAGTAATTTCCTTTCGGAGCTTCTCTGATAAATCCGTGGCCAAGAGATTAATTTCAGATTTTAACTCCCTCATCTCAATCTTAATTTTCTTTATTTCTTCCATAAAGTTCATTTTTTCCAGTTCCACCTTTAATTCAGACTTCACTTCTTTCAGTTCTTTCTTTAATTCTGCCATTTCTTGCATTAAAAAAATGTTTAAGTTCTTCCAGTTCCGATTTTTTTTTTCCCCTATTTTTTGAACACATCTTCAAGGGACTGTGTCCTACCTGAGGCCGAGGCTTCAGTTGGGCCTTGTTTCTTGTTCAGCCATTTTTTTTTGAAATCGGAAGCCTGGATTTTCTCCGGTGGTGGGCTGCGTGGTGTTGACATTACGGTCGCAGGGCTGATGACGTCACAGACGGCAGCCGGTGTTGAAGCAGCAGAATGCAGAAACAGCAGAAGCAGCAGGTGAGTTTTTTTCAGCGTTTTCTCCCCGGTTTTTTCCCGTTTCTTCACGGAGGTGGCTGGCGTTGCCTTCTACTCCTCCATAGCGCCACCGGAAGTCTGCTCCCCCTGCACGCCTTCTATCCGACAATGGCAGTCAGTTCATCAGCCAGCTTTTCAAAAACTACAATTCAAGCTCGATGCACAAAAACATGTGCATTTTTTTGACAAGTCCAGTAAGCCACTTAAACCTCTCTCCAGTGGACAGGTTGTTCGCCTCCAGACCAATAAGGGCTATGGCTGTCTAGATCACATTTACAGCCAAAGAACCACACTCCTACCTGGTTAGTGCGGACGGGGCCATTTACAGATGCAACTGTCAACATCTCCTTCCTGTGAAGGAACCGAATCCTGCACTACCGGGCCGATTGCTCCACTGCCAGAGACTGTGTCCTCCGCGGCTTCTCCACGGCGTTCAGCACCTATCTCGCCTTCTTCACCACCTCTACCCAGTGGGTCTCCGGTGCCGTCCCCGGTCACATCCACTGTCCCCTCCCCAGTTACTTCACCGCTGAAAGGAGGAGATGCGGATTCGTACCACACACGTGCCAACAAGTCAGCAGGCCACCCATTAGATACGGTGATTTTGTGTAACCATTTATACTTCCCCATATGCGTTGTTAACGTTTCGACTGCTGCATGTTTCCATGTTAGCCACCATGTTTCCACGTATCTATGCTTCATTTTGTTTCTACAAGGAAAGGTGTAGATTGGTTATTTCCTACCAACCAATTGTAGTGCTTGTTAGTAGTTGCTCCACCTAATATGCGATTTATATTACCAAGATCTTGCTTACGTAATTCAGCCTGAGTAGCTGCTAGTTACTGTAACGTCCTGCAGACCAATGCTGTAAGTGGACTTAATAAATATGTGTTGTATCTTGACGTGTGTATGACTCGACTTATTACAGACAGGTATATGAATAGGACAGGTTTAGAGGGAAATGGGCCAAACGCAAGCAGGTGGGAGTAGTGTAGATGGGACATGTTAGTTGGTGTTGGTAAGTTGGGCCAAAGGGCCTGTTTCAACATTGTATAACTATGACTGTAAATCGAGTACAGCCACTTCTGCACAATACACAATGGCCAAATTCCGCTTTATTTAGGAATTAGGAATGTAGAGTAAAGGCCAAATGCTGGTCAAGATATGGGGATAACTCCAAAAGTGAATACAATATTCCAAGTGTTAAATCACCAAAATCCTGTACAACTGTAACATAATGCAACAACATCTATTGTCAATTCCCTGACTGATGGAGGCCAGTGTGCCAAAAGCCTTCTCCACTATCCTATCTCTGCTCTACAAAACTACTCTTAGCACTTCCATTCACTGTGAAGATCCTGTCCTGGTTTGACTTTCCAAAATGTAATACATTACACTTTTCTGAACTAAACTGAAATAACCATTCCTTGGGTCACTTGCCTAGCTAATCAAGATCACTCAGTAACTCTTCACTCTCTACAATCCCAAATATGTTTGTCATAAGATCATGTTATAAGGAATATGAGTAGAATTAGGTATTTTGGCCCATCAAGTCTACTCTGGCATTCAATCATGGCTGGTTTATCTCTCCCTCCTAACCCCACTCCTGCCTTCTCCCCATAACCTCTAAAACCTGTACTTATCAAGAATTTATCTCTACCTTAAAAATATCCATTGACTTGGTCTCCACAGCCGGCTGTGGCCTTCTGTGTCATCTGCAAACTTATAGATCAGGTCTTGTAAATTCTCAACCAAATCCTTAATATAGATGACAAACAGCAATGGGCCCAGCTCTGATCCCTGGAGAATACCAGTAGTCAGAGGCCTCCAGTCAAAAAAAAAGAACCTTCCATCAACATTCTCTGCTTTATGCCATGAAGGTAATGCTGTACATTTAGCTAGCTCCCCCTGGATCCCACACGATTATGGTCATAAGTGATAGTAGAATTAGGCCATTTGACCCATCAAGTCAACTCTACCATTCAATCATGGCTGATCTATCGCTCCATCCTAACCCCATTCTCCTACCTTCTCCCCATAATCTCTGACACCTTTAATAATGGTACACCAGTCTAACATTCCAGACTAACATACAATGAAGAAGAGTCTGAAGAAGGGTCTCGACCCGAAACGTCGCCTATCTCCTTCGCTCCTTAGATGCTGCTGCACCCGCTGAGTTTCCCCAGCCTTTTGTGTACCCTCGATTCTCCAGCATCTGCAGTTCCGTCTTTAATACAATGAGAAGCCTTATTACAGGGCTTACTGGTCCATATATACTCTGGCTCTGACCCTGCCCTCATGAATCTTCTGGGATACCTCTTCAAAAACCTAATTCAAAATCATGAGACATGTTTCCCACATGCAAAGCATGATGACTATCCCTGAACAACCCCTGTTTTTTTTTCTCCAAATGCATGTAATAGTAAGATTAAACAAGCACTTACCAGTCGAAGTTTGATCGTTATTTTATGAGGAGTTACGATGAGGGATTACGTGAAGAACCCCGCCTCACGCTGGCACGGCATATTCAAAGCAGCGGCATGAAAAACACAGAACACCAAAAAAAGCCGGAGTAACATTATAGTAAGGCTCATAAAAAGACATTAGAACTACCAATTTGATCATTTATTTTATGAGGGTGGTGAGCGGAGGGCACGTAAATCCCTCATCGTAACTCTCATAAAATAACGATCAAACTTCGAACTGGTAAGTTCTTGTTTAATCTTACTATTTTTACTTCGGAGTCTGTGAGTGACTACGTGAAGATTTTAAAGCTTTCTGTGTTTTTTATGTCGTAGAATCAATCCGTACGACAGTCCGGCTAAGTAAACACACATACATGAGAAACCAGACTAATGTTAATAAGAACATTTCACAATTAACTTTTTAATGGTTTAAAGACCATATAATAACCCTCCTTATATCTGAGGGAAAATGATTACAAGTGATAAAAGAAGTGACTACACTACCATTGATTATAGCAATTAATAGTAAACAAAGCAGGTGATTATAGTGCTCCAACACCGCGTGTCCAAAGCTTGTCATAGTGTGAACAGTTTTATTGTAGAACTTTGAAAAAGTTTCTTCTCTCTACTCCACCCTGCGACTTTTAAAATATGCTCGAGAGGTACGTCCCGCCCCTTTGCCGCAGACGTAGCTGCCGCCCTGGTGGAGTGAATTTGAACACATCAGTGTCTACTCCCCCCCCCCCCGCTAAAACCAACACCTGTTTCAAAAAACATTTTGAGATAGTTTGAACTGGAGCTTTTGTGTGTGGGTTTTTTGTGCGTACCATTAACGCTTTTTCATTTCCTCATAAGGGTGTCATAACTTTAATATATTCGTTCTAAGTTTAAACCACACACAAAGTAGGATCAATATGATAAGCTGAAGGTTACCTTTGTTCCAGATCTCCTGGTCTGCTTTTGTTTGATCAACTCGTAAACACAGAACACAACATTATCTGTAGTCACATGCATACAGTCTAAACGCAACAATTTGTAAAGTTTGCACTCTTTGAGCTGAGACCAGTGACATTAACATGACTAATTTCAATGTCAATCTTTCCAATGTCAACCCTTCAATTGGAGTCCATTGTCTAAGTAGCGTAAGTACAATGCTACCCCCCCACATCCCAAATCTCTGTGTTATCTTGGTTTGGTGGATTAATATTAAAGATTCCTTTCATGAATCTAGTTATTAATGGATGCGACCCAATTGATCTCTGATTCAGTCATAAGCCCTAAATTTGGCACTGTAACTTAAATGTTGCTGAAAATGCATAATTGGCAAGGAATTCCAAACATTTTGCAATATTTACAGTATCATAAGAATAATATTTTGACTTTGTGCAAAAGTCTACCCATTTCTTAATTATGTGTTCATATATTGCTTTTTGTGTGCTATTGCGCCATGATTGCAACCATTAATTCCACAGTTTGGTCCGACAATCCCAACTCCTGTAGTGGTAGGTCCAAACCTGCAGATTAAACAAATTCATATATGCATACAATGGGTAAAATCTCTTTAGTTACCGGATTAGTCAAGATATCACTACAGTTAGGAATCCGACATAGATTATGGTTCCCTTTAATCATATTCAGCATTACTGGGAACCAAGGTTGGTTTGGTTTGGCCATTTGGAACTACCTAACAATCGCAGAAGCAAGAATCTTGTTCTATCTTATCTTCAGGCTCTCTGAATCAAAGCAAATGGTGGAAAAGCATTAAAAGAACATCTTTCCCCCAGTGTAATGAAAAAAGCATCTACTGCTACTGCATCTGGATCGTAGTTCCCCAGACACATAAGTAGGCAAACCTGATGATTAAGCCTTAGATGTAACCAAATTCTATTTCTGGGCAACCCAAATTGGTTTACAATATCTTAAATGGGTGGGGTTTTTGCTGCTTAATATGCATCCTCAAATTCCGTATTATCTTTAAAACCTGCTGGGACCTTTCATCTGCTTCCAACCACATTGTCCTACCGGAATGTAGCTTGCTGAAGCCATATTTGGCGACCAATACACCATTGCCATATTCTCATTGCCAGACAATTCATCACATGATACTGACCTAAACTCCCCCCATTGATTAATGTATGGGGTAGCAACAGCCGTTTTATTGTCTAACTGTATTAACACATGTAGACCCTGATTTTAGCACAAACACTATGGCTTTAAGGTCCATAAAAAGCACCCAATAACTCAAATAGTTAATACCATAAACTTGAAGAAACGCTTCTTCTTGAGCTTTCCATCTACCTCCACAACTGGAGGGACGAATCTGTAGCCCCCCCCTTCCCCCCCCCCCCCCTACCCCCCCCCCTCCCCCCCTACCCCCCACCCTCCCCCCCTTCTCCCCCCCCCCCCTCCCCCCCCTCTCTCCTCCCTTTTTTCCCCCCCACTTCCCCCCCCCCCCCCCCCCCTCCCACTTTACCCCCCCCCCCTACCCCCCCTCCCCCCCCCCTATCTATAACTACCTACCCCCCCCCCCACCCCTCCCCCCCTACCCCCCCCGTCCCCTACCCCCCCCCCCTACCCCCCCACCACTCCTCCCCCCCCCCCCTACCCCACCCCCTTCCCCACCCCCTCCCCCCCCTCTCCTCCGCCCATACCCCCCTCCCCCCCCCCCTCACCCCCCTCCCCCCTCCCATCCGAGAGCACTAGCATCCGTTTGTAAAACCATTTCAGTTGTTGTTAATCATGATATTCTTAGCAGCTTGTGGGACATTTTCAACCCACCATTGTAATTCTCTAACTACGGCTTCTTTTGTTAAATTGCATAGTTAGCCTGTCAAAGGTGACCATGCCTTCTCTTTAAGAGCCATTTTGTCCTTTGAAGATTTTGATAATGTAAGGGGACCAATTCCACTGCCGAATGCTTGCTACCAGTTTCCAATGGTTTTCACCACTTCTCGGATGGAGGGATAAGGTTTGTGAATGAGGTAATTACCAAACGTCATCAAGATGTCATTGGCCTTCTCTGTTGGCAAAGTAACTAACATAGTCACTGAGTTTAATTACAAACCCCAAAAAAGTTAATTGATTGTGCTGGCTGCAGGCTGGGGACTTAATTGGATGAATCAAAAACCCTAGCTTTTCAAACAAAGCTTTAGTAACTGAAACTGAGTGCTCAGCTGACTCTTGAGTATCACTAATGATCAGAATATCATCCAGAATAAGCCATAACAATGCGTTCTGTGCTCTTAATTGGGCTACTTAAAACTGGTTTCAACAGTTTTGTAAAAGAGTCTAGGAGCCAAAACTCAATCCATTTGGTAAAGCTTTTAAACTGCCATAATTGTCCCAGCCAATTAAATTTTAAATACCTCCTGAAGCATTGATGAATTGCTACAGAATAATTAGGCATCCTTCAAATCAATCTTAGCCATTTAAACACCCTGCTGAGATAAGATATTTTGCAGTACTGAATGTCTCCATCTTAAAATGTTTATATTCTACAAACTTATTCAGATCTGTAAGGTCCAGAATAATTCTGCAACCACCATCTTTTTTTATCTCTTCGAAATATATTAGACAAATTGATGCTTATGTTCATAAGTCTTTTCAATTACGCCTTTTCCAGATTAATTTGTCAATTTCCACATTAATCTATTCTTTCCTCTGCAGAAAACACATAAGCATAAAGCAGGTCTATTCTGTACAGGAGGATTAACCCCTTCTTTAAAAATAATAATGGCTCCCGAAACTGCTTGACATACCATATCGATCAGAAGTAATGTTAAGCCAGGCATTATAAACATTTTTGCAATCTCCCTCCAACTGGAGGGTCATCCACAGCTTCTTTAAGTATATAAGTCTTTATACCTCTCCGTATGAGCGTGGTGGTTCTCCTTCTTCCCGAATACAGGGAAGCACTTGCCTGCACAGCACGATAGTATTTTCGTGACAAAACTTCTGCTTCTATAACGGAAATCGAAACCCTTCGGGTCGAAAAACCCCTTCTTTGTCCAAAAACAAAAGGTATAACATTTGCTAAAATATTTAGCTTTGTCATCCAACTCTTTCAGCTGTTTCGGCAGATTTTCTCCAAACAAATACCCAGGAGCTTGAACTCCACTTTCTTGACACAGGCTTGCAAATCTAGGGTGAAATATGGGCGAATCGCCGTTTTCCTCATGCAATTAATTTCATAGAATGAATTACATAATAAGCCCAAAGTATCCTTTTGAATCTTTTCCATTTCCAGATTCTTCCATTTGCCTGCCATAGGCCGTAATGGCAGCAGAAATTAATTTGAGCACCTTTTGAAACTTCACTTCTAGGGCTCTCATACTTGGAGTCATAGACGTCCATATCATCGGATTCACCGTAGGTACTTCCAATGAGGCACAATTTTCTTGGAGCTTTATATATTCTGATGTTTCATTCATCACAGAATTGTGAAGTTGGTGAGATACCATATAATTTATGTTTGCAGCTAGGATTTCTTCCATAGCCTCACCACTTCCTTCAGGTATAAGCAAAATCTTGTGCTATCCCAGGCACATTAGGCCTTTTCTTTTTACTTTGTGGTGTGCTTTCAAAAGCCATATAGCCACCAGCAGGGTCTGCCTTCTGCAGCCCTAAATCAATTGGGATATCATCCCATGAGACTTCTTCCAGCCCAAATCCTGGGTCCGGAGTATCATATTCCCAACTTGGCCCACAGCCATATTTCATATTCAAACCCCTCAGGGATTTTTTGGGATTCATCTGGGTACTCTGACCCTTGTCTCATTATTGTTTTGGAGAACTTTCTCCATATGCTCCATTTTTAGCCACATAGTTTTATTGTCTGGAGGTCTTTCAATATCAGAGTCATCAGAAACCACGGGCCTCTCAGATTTCTTTTTGCATTTTTTAGGAACATTTTCCTCCGTGGTTATTATTTCTGGAGAATCTGGAAACTCACTATCGGGTAAAATCGGCGGCCAACGGTATCGGAACCGGGTCCGCAGTAACTTCGCGTCCCGTATTTTTTACTTTCACCCCGGGGAACATCTTTTTACCCGCGAAAACTTCCCAATTTCGTTTGCTGGAGCCATCCAGCGTAACCTAAAAAAACGCCCCGGTCTAACTGCACTTACCTGCGGGCCGTTCCGACCGCTGCCGAGGAGCTGCTCCTTACTGCAGCTCCTCCTCGCGCCGTCAGCGTTGATGTCATGCCGTTGCCAGCGTGAGGCGGTTTCTTCACGTAGTCACTCACGTGACTCCGAAGTAAAATCTAATCTTAAAGAACCTTCTCCATAACCTTCCTAGTACAAATGTTGAACTAGTATATATTTTCCAGGTTTTTCTTTGCAGCCTTTCTTAAATGGAGATAAGTGTTTAATTGTCATATGTACCAAAACAGGAAAAAATAATTTGTACTTATAACAGCATAAGCGGTTTGTAAACACAGTACTCAATAGATAACATAATAAAACAAAGAACAAAATGTTCAATAGAAAAAACAATATCAGTCATAAACAAAGCAAAAGCTTGAAGTCCCGAGTGCAACCAAGACAGTTTGTAGTACCGAGTTTAGTTTGTAATTTTAGCCTGATGGTTCTTGGGAAAAAGCTGCCCCTGAACTTGGACAGTTTTCAGACTCCTATACCTTCTTCCTGATGCAGGAGCGATATAAGTGTGTGGTCAGGGTGATGTGAACCCTTGATGATGCTGGCTACCTTTTGAGATAGTGCCTCCTATAGATCCCTTTGATGATAGGAATGTTGGTACCCGTGATGGACCGAGCAGTGTCCTACGCTTTTTGTAGTTTCCTTTATTCCTGGGCCTTCAAGTTGCCAAACCAGGCCATACACAACCAGTCAATATGCTCTCTACCATACACCTATAGGGGATCAAGTGAATATTTGTCCACATATCAAATATGTTCAATCTTCTAAGGCTGTAGAAGGGTTGATGGATGTTCTTAATGATTGCATCATCAAGCTGGGTCCAGGAGTGACCCTCAGAAAAATGCACACTCAGGAACATGTTGACTCTTTCCACTACCGAGCCATCAATGAAGACAGGTTTGTGGATTCTTAACACACCATTCGTTACCCTCCAGTCTTCCTGTAACCATAACCTGTGTCTAACAATGATTCCCATATCTTGGCCAGGGATCCTGAGATATATTCTCTAGCTACCCACATTGTCCATGGATATATCTAACCAGGCTGGGGAGATTTATCCATCTTCATACCTCTCAGGACATCCAGCATAGCACTTCCATCTCTGTTAACTTTCCCAGGTTACCTATGCTTCATACCGTTCTCTGCAGGAGATACAGACAAAAAATATTAATTGAGGACCTTGTTCATCTCCAGCTTCTTTCATACATCACTGGAACACCAGAATATAGTCTGACAAGAATTGAAATCAAATTGTAAGATTGAGAACAATATTGAGGTTCTGCATGTTATTTTTTGTTTTGCCAGTTTTTTTAAGATAATTAAGAATTGAAGAATGCCCCCAATGGCAAGTACAATGACAGAATCTCAAGATGTATAACCATCTGGTTAATTCAAATGTGTTTCATGTTTGTAGAAATTGTAATGCATTTTTGTATGTTATTTGACAAGAAAGTATAATTTTACTTCGGAGTCACGTGAGTGACTATGTGAAGAAGGCCGTCAGTCCGCTTGCATGTCATTACGTTGACCCGCTTTGCGCGAACGAGCTGACTGGCGGCAGCGTTACTTTGTCCAGCGGTAAGTTCAACCTCATGGTAAGTTATCTTTCTTCCAGGTTTCTTCTGTTTTCTTTTTTGCAGGACTCTCTGTTCAGAGAGGTACCTGCACGACTGGGGTGAAGTCCGGAAGGGCCGCGGAACCGGTCATGGACCGCGGGGAATCCCAGTCTCGGCCACAGATACCAGGACCGAGGGGAACCCAGCTACAGAGACCACGGAAGTGCGGGTAGCCGGCGGCCGTCGGACGCCCCCCTAAAGTCACTGACATCGCAATCAGTGGCGTCCAGACCAGCTCTGGCTCCCTCTCGGAGGAGGGGAGCATTCAGGGTCAGTTTTCAGTCTGACCCAGAGCAAAAACCTGACATAGGGCGGCTGAAGGGGCCACATCAGCGCAGGTAGCCTCAGGAGCCTGCAGCAGCACCTGTTTTCAGGGCTGCCTACGAATCTCCCTCTCTGTGGAGTTGAGTGCGAGTGATCAGTATGGAACTGACTTAAAATTCAAAGTAAGTCCGTGGAGCACATGCATATGGCTTCAGAGATACTCGCAAATGCTATAAGTGCTGTCAGTGAACAGCGCTATCCGGGTGACAGTGGAGGGCATGAAATCCAAGACAACCAGCCACCGAATCTTCTCTTTAGGTAAGACTTTTCGCACAGGTAAGACCAGGATGTGGAAGCACAAGCTGTCTAACTTATCAAGGTATCGACGACGAGCAAAGCTTCATCGGCAGACAACAACACACCCCATGCCTCCATCGGGGGCAGCGGTTCACTGAAGCTGGCGGCAGCTTGAAAGCTGGGCATGGAAATATGGCCAGCGTTGTCTTTCGAGGCAGGCTCAGAATTATGGCCAGAGCTGTCTTACGAGGCAGGCTCAGTATGATGAGAGTTTTCAGACCAAAGCCTAAGGGCTTAACATAAGACCACTGGTAGCCATGGAGGTAGGTGGGTCTGGTTCTTCCAAATCATGGGGTTGTGGACCATTTACATTTTCATTATATTTTCACTTGTGTTTTTCTACAAGTGACCATGATTTTCGATCTGGTTTAATAAACTGATGATAACATGTGATTACTCTACACTGCACAACATACATAGGTTCCAAGCAGGCTTGGAATTGGGGCCGGAGTTGTCTTTCGAGACAGGCCCAGTATAATGGGCTGGATTGCCTTTCAGGATAGGGTGAAAGATGCAGAATGTCACTTCATCCAGATTGATGAGAAGGAGAAAAGCAGTGGAGAGCCTACAGTGTGTATCGGAGGTCAGATGGAATCACGGTCGCACTGCCGAGAGACCAAAGAGTGACACAGCGTGGGGAGAGGGGGGGTTGGGGGGCTAGGGGATTCAGAAAACAAAGAGGGATCTGACATGGGAGGGGACACCAAGAGAATAAAGAGGAATCCGGCATGGGGCGGCCACAGAGAACAAAGAGGGACCATTGGGGACTACATTGAACTCTTTGTAACTTTGTCGGCACCTAGTATATTTTGTTTATGATAGGCAAACCAAAGAAATTTAGTGACATGCCACATTTGATAACCAAGTATCAATGAATCAATCAATATCAAAGGATTTTTTAAATATTAGCAACTGATCTTTGAATTGTAATGTATTTTCATGGGGTAAACAGTATATCCCACAATGTCTACATTGAGCATAATGCTGTTAAACTAATCTCCTCTGTCTGCTTCTGATCCATATTCTAGCAATGTTACAAAATTTTGAGATTTTAAAAATCAAGTCTGCAATTTATCCCATCAGATAAACCATAAAAAGTTTAATTTGAGTGCCAGTTCACTTTCATATCTTCAGTATTAAAAATGTTATGGCCATTTTCATACTCGGAAATTAGCATCTTGTTCCCTATTGCTTTTCCATTGACTTAACACAAAAGCTTTGATCAAGGAAAGTCAAAAGTCCATAACTTTCTTAAACATTAAGAGAACTGAATGACATTTTCAGTTATTATAGATTGAAACATTCTGAAACAAATATGAAACAAGCTTACTTGGATGACCTGAAATTTTACTTCGGAGTCACGTGAGTGACTACGTGAATAGAAGCCCGTACAGCCGTTGGTGCGTCATGACGTCAGACGCTGGTGCAGTCGGCCGGTTGGAGCAGCAGCGCTCCTCCGAGCGGTAAGTGTAAACCGCGGGTTATTCGAAGAGCTGGAGAATTCGGCGGGGGCAGCAGCATCTAAGGAGCGAAGGAGATGGGCGACGTTGCGGGTCGAGACCCTTCTTCATACTTCACCCTCGATTCTCCAGCATTTGCAGTTCTTCGTTAAACAAGTTTAAGAGGTAAGGTTTTTTAAAAATTTTACCGCATGATCAATTTCTGCGACGGTTTGGGTAGAGAATGTTGCAGAAAGGAAAGAAGGTGTCGGCGAGGCGCTCCGGGGGTAGAAAAGGAAAAGTGGCAGGAGAGTGTTGAGAATGGAGGCCCGTCTGGTAAACCTGGTCCGGTGCTGGCTACACAGCCAGTGGTTGCGGACCCACTGCCGGGGGGCAGTGGAGGCTTGTCAGTAGGGTGGAAGGCCATGGCAGTCTCCTGTGGCCCGTAATGAGTCGGGCCTGGAGGTTATACCCTCCATAGGAGAGTCCGTTTGCTCACGGCTCTCCCACGTCGAGATTCTATTTCAAAAGAATGCTCGACAGGGACCAGCTCCGTGGGGAGGAGTGGTGCCCAAGCCAGGCTGATGGAGAGCTTGTGCTAGCAGCACCTGTTTCAGGGCTGCAGAACTATCCTGCCTGTGAGGAGGATGTTCTAACAGGGGCAGTTTGCTGACACTGTTTCTATGCTGGGGGGAGAGCAGTAAAGGTGTTCGGTTGGAGGTAATTCCGAACATTGCTGGGAAGTTTGCTGAGTGTAGAGAGGCAGGAAAGGCGATTGATGTAGAATTGGCCGAAGCCATTCAGTATATGCTCTCCCACCAGTTACAGGAGCTAGCTATGGATGAAGTAGCAAAGAACTATAAAGCTCCTGTTAATTGTGATCTCCTGAAGGTACCGGTGGTTAATCACCAAATTTGCATAGATGGGTTTTGCCTGCTAGGGCCCAGGAGATGAAGTTTTAAAAAAGTGATTAAACTGTTGTCAGCAGGTATTACAGCTATGGTGAAAGTTATTGATACAAATGATATGGTTGAAGCACACCAGGATGAACTGGGACTCCTTTGTAATGCATTTTGAAATTAATAATATCGGGAGGGCCGCTATTAGGCCAGTGCTAACCCGAATTTGGCGAGTTGTGCAAACCGACCAGTGTACCACCACGAAATCTGTTGTTTGGTGGTAACCTTGCAAAAAGGGTCAAAGACTATTATGAGGTTGTTATAACCATGGCCCTCATTAAGCCAGCTGGCAAGCAAGGCAAAAAAAGGTTCTCTACAAGAAGTCGAGGACAACAAGGCTGCAAGGAAAGATGCTGGTAAGGAATATAACATTGACAGACGATGAATTAACTGATGTTCCTGTTCAAATTGGGGAAGGTTAAAATTGTTCTCAAACAATGGCAGCAGTTTGACATCAGATTTGTTCATACTTAGTGTATTGAAGGGGTGAAAAAAATGGATTTTACTATAAGGACAGTCTACCTAATCAACATTTTCCTAGTCGTAAACTTATTTTTCAGATGAGGAAAATGTGCTTATTCAAGCAGAGATTCAGTCGTTACATAAGAAGGGGTAATTGAGTCTTCTGTCTATCAAAGTCAACAATTTCTGTCAAGTATACTTCCCAGATCTAAAAAAGACTGGGGGATGTACAATTATTCTGGATTTATCGAACAAATTTGTTTGTTATAGGCATTTCAAAATGGAGACCTTTACCATGGGGAAACCATTGATTTAAAGAATGCGTATTACGCAGTGTCTATTCATGGTGATGATAGAAGATATTTGAAATTTATTTGGATGACTGAGCTGTGGGCAATTCAGGACATTGCCGAATGGATTAACTTCAGCTCCTAGGTTATTTACTAAATTGGTAAAACCTGTGTTAGCATTACTTAGAGCTCAGGGGCATGTGGTAATGGCCTATTTAGATGATATTCTGATTGTTGGAAAGACTCATGCTGAAACCCAATCATCAGTTTCAGTTGTTAAAATCACTTTTGAACAAATGGGATTTGTTATTCACCCAGATAAATCTAAATTATCACCAGTCCAAATTATTGATTATCTGGGATTTACCATTAATTCCAATCACATGTTGGTAACTTTGCCCAGGGATAAATTGAATCAGTTAATTGAGGACTGTGTTTATCTCGTTGGAGAACAGCGGCCTTCGATTAGACAAGTAGCCAGTTTTATTGGGAAGTTGTTGCAGCCTTTCCAGCTGTGCAGTATGGTCCTCTGCATTATCAACAATTACAACCATCAAAGGAACGGGCACTGAGAATACAAAAGGGCCATTTTTGATAGGCCTATGCAGTTGTCAGCTGGGGCGATTGCTGACATTCAATGGTGGATAGTACATGTTTAAAAAAAATTAGGGAAGGTTTGGTGGAATCACCGTCACTGATATTACAGACTGATGTAAGTGCACTGGGTTGGGGTGCAACAGATATGTCTTCTAGTTGTGGATGCAGATGGAATGTGGATGAGACATCGCTTCTTCAATTAAGAGGGATTAATTATTTAGAGTTGTTGGGCACCTGGTATGGGCTCAAAGCTTATTGTTCTACAAGAAGGGACTTGCATGTGCAGGTTCAGATTGACAACACCACAGCAGTGGCATATGTAAACCACATGGGTGGAGTTAAGTCACAGTCTTGTGATAGACTGGCTAACCAGATTTGGAGCTGGTGTATTGACCAAAATACCTGGCTTTCAGCACTTTCTTTGCCAGGAAGATTCAACACTGTAGCTGACACTAGGTCACGTCAGTTTAATAACAACGTTGAATAGATGTTAAATCAGGATGTATTTAACCAAATGATTGTTCAGTATGGATTGCCAGATATTGACTTGTTTGCATCTCGATTAAATCATCAGTTACCTAGATATGTTTCATGGGAACCAGATACTGGGGCAATAGCAGTGGATGCGTTTTCGCTGCATTGGGGAGGAATGTTTGTGTATGTAGTTCCTCCATTCTGTCTCATCAGCAGATGTTTGCAAAAGATCAAAGAGGACTCCACTTCAGGGGTATTGGTAGTGCCAGATTGGCCTACACAACCATGGTTTCCCATTGTATTACAAATGGCTAGGGAGCCTTACATGATTATTCCCAAGAATAAAAATCTACTGGTAAATCCAGTCACTGGGGATCAACATCCTTTACATGATCGTATTGATCTGTTAATTTGCAGATTTTAAGGAGGCCATACCTGGGGAGAGGACTGTCTCATCGGACTGTGGATGTTCTCACGTCGGCCTGCAGGGATAGTACACAGCAGCAATATATCACCTATATAAGGAAGTGGGAGCAATTCTGCCTACAGCAGAATATTGTATATCACACTGCAGGGATCACGGACGTATTGGAGTTTTTGTCAACTCTTTATTTTGACCAAAAATTAAGTTACAGTGCGATCAATTCAGCCAAAAGTGCTCTGTCTTCTTATTTACCTATGAATGCAGAATTGCATACAGTAGGGACACATCCATTAGTTTCACGATTCATGAAGGGAGTTTTCAATTCTAATCCTCCTAAACCCAGGTATGTCGGTATTTGGAATGTGAGTGAGGTTCTTATGGTTCTTTGCCAGTGGGCTCCGGATACAAGCCTATCTATAGCCAAATTAACTATTAAGGTGGTCATGCTTATGGCGTTGGTTTCAGCTCAACGTGTACAAACGTTGCAAAAGCTACGGCTAGATAGAATGCATGTGTCGGCAGATGCCATTATATTTTATGTCTATGATTTGCTTAAACATAATAGAAGAGGCATGACAGGATGTAAAAATTGTGTTTTCAGCATACCCCGCAGATGATCGCTTGTGTGTAGTCTCACATTTATCTCGTTACATTGAGATTACTAAACCTCTGAGAGGAACAGAGTCGGCGTTGTTTATTAGTCACAAAAAACCACACAGTAAGGTGTCGGTGCAAACAATTTCAAGGTGGCTAAAGCAGGTCCTGGCAAGTGCTGGAATTGATACTGATAAATTCAAATCTCATTCCACCAGGGCGGCATCAACCTCCGCGGCAAGGGCGATGGACGTGCCAATAGACCATATCCTCGCAGCCGCAGGATGGTCCAGTGAGCTAACTTTTCAGAGGTTTTATCACAAGCCGATTTCAAGGCACGGGGTGTTTGCTGATTCTGCTTTGAGTACTGTTACAGTTTCCCCCTGAGTTAGAGGGGTTTGTTATGATTTTGTTTGTAAATAAACTGTTATTCATTTAACAAATGTTGTTACTGATGCATGATTGATTGTTAACGACTTTGAGTCAATCCAGGCAGTGTGAACGTCGGATTTGGGTCTGCGGCGTGAATTCACAGTGCTTTGAAGTCTTCACTTAGTCACTCACGTGACTCCGAAGTAAAATAGTAAGATTAAACGAGAACTTACCAGTTTGAAGTTTGATCTTTATTGTATGAGGAGTCGAGTTGAGGGACTACGTGAATAGAAGCCCGTACAGCCGTTGGTGCGTCAATCTTCAAAGCAGCGGAATTAATTCACAGCTAACAATGACTGAAGTATAATGGTAAGATGATAAAACTAGAACTACCAGATGAGATCTATGAGGGTGGGAGTGGAGGGCACGTAGTCCCTCAACTCGACTCCTCATAAAATAAAGATCAAACTTCAAACTGGTAAGTTCTCGTTTAATCTTACTATTTCTATTTGCCACAGCCATCCCATTTTCACACTTTCTACTCACATTTTTCCCATTGAGGTGATAAACATCTACCCGTCGCATTCCCACCTATATTTCCACATGTTTTAATCATTTAAAACAGAGGTCAGCAACCTACGGCCCCCGGCCCGCAAGTGGCCAATAACCCGAAATCATCTGGCCCGCAGGCATTTTATTTTTCTATTATTATCTGGCCCGCAGACGTCCATCATCTCTGGTATGTCATGGGTCCTGAGGCCGCGGCACCCAGGTGCAAGGAGTCAAAGCAGTCTACGCTGGCGGCCACAATGGCGAGACCTGAGCAGTGCTGAGAGCCGAGCGGCGAGCACCAAGCAACGGGGATCGCCTAACAGCGGCAAGCGCCGAGCTCTGGCTGTACCGCATCCTGCGCAAAGCTGCCGGCCCGGCCGCGCACCTTCTATGTCTGGGCTTCACTGTCGGGATCGGGGTTGGTAATCGGCCGGGATGAGTGAGTGTGAGTATTTGAGCCACTGCCTTCAGGTCTGAGTTAAAGCAATGGTCCGTAGGTATGCCACGTTCGTTAGCGCCCATAACTAGGGGCCAGTGTTCTGGGTGGCATCCTTGAAGGGGCGGGATCTATGTGAACATGTGGTTTGATGCCTGCCATCCGGGGCGGGATCCATGTGTACACATGATATATGTGGCTTGCCATCCGCTCACACACATGCGTCCCAACCCCTATGGAGAACAAGGTTGCCAACCCCAGGTTTAAAGTGTAAAACAAGTGTAAAACAGAATACTCACCCATTTCGGAATAAAACCCGAGTGACGTCACAATCGACTTCAAGATTCAAGATTTAAGATTCAAGAGAGTTTATTGTCAGGTGTCCCAGATAGGACAAAGAAATTATCGCTTTGCTTCAGCACAACATAATATGGTAGGCATGAATACAGAACAGATCAGTGTGTCCATGTACCATTATATAAATATATACACACATCAATAAATAAACAGATAAAGTGCAAATAAACAGATAAAGGGCTATTAATGTTCAGAGTTTTGTTTGAGTTGAGTTTAATAGCCTGATGGCTGTGGGGAAGCAGTTAGTCCTGAACCTGGATGTTACAGTCTTCAGGCTCCTATACCTTCTACCTGAAGGTAGCGGGGAGAAGATTGTGTGACCAGGATGGTGTGGGTCCTTGATGATGCTGCCAGCCTTTTTGAGGCAGTGACTGCGATAGATCCCATCGATAGTAGAGAGGTCAGAGCCGATGATGGACGGGGCATTGTTTACTACTTTTTGTAGGCTTTTCCACTCCTGGGCACACAACTTGCCGAACCAAGCCACGATGCAACCGGTCAGCATGCTCTCTACTGTGCACCTGTAGAAGTTAGAGAGAGTCCTCCTTGACATACCGACTCTCCGTAATCTCGGGAAGTAGAGGCCGTGATGTGCTTTCTTTATAATTGCATTAGTGTTCTCGGACAAGGAGAGATATTTAGAGATATGCACACCCAGGAATTTGAAGATCTTGACCCTTTCCACCATCGACCCGTGATATAAACGGGACTGTGGGTCCCCATCCTACCCCTTCCAAAGTCCACAATCAGTTCCTTGGTTTTGCTGGTATTGAAGGTTAGGTTATTGTGCTGGCACCATTTGGTCAGTCGGTCGATACCTCTTCTATACTCTGAATTGTCCCCATCAGCGATACATCCCACAACAGTGGTGTCATCAGTGAGCGTGAACAGTGATGATGGTGACTTGCAAGGCAGGACGGGACTCTCTGGGAGGGAGAGGCACTCCAGCCCACCCGAGTGATGTCACAATCGGCTCGCAAGGCAGGACGGGACACTCTGGTAGGGAGGGAAACTGCAGCGCATTGAGTGACGCCACAATGCACTTGCAAGACAGGAGGGGACACTCCGGGAGGGAGAGGCAATCCAGTGCACTCGAATGACGGCCGCTGCTGGTGCCCGACACCTGTTTTCGAGGATGGTGCCGCAGGCCCTGTCTGAAGCCGAGCCTGGTGCTCGAGCTGGATTGAGAGCCAAGCCCGGGGCCGAATAAAAAGCTACCGCTGTAACCAAGTCAGGGCTGGGCCGAGTATTAGAACCTGGCCGAGTTCCAGACCCTGGCGCTGCTCTACGACCTGGGTAGGTCCTGGGCATGGAATGGGAGTGAGGGAAGGAGAATGACGCAAATGAGGAGGAGGGAGATGGAGTGGGGTGGTAGAGGGAGATGGTTGGGGGTTGTGGAGGGGGGAGATGGGGGGTGTGTGGTGGAGGGAGATGCCCCCTCCCTATCTACCCACCCTCACTACCCCCAGACCCCTGCATAGTAATGCCTCTATCTTCTATGCCACAACGGGAACCCATCAGCCGCGCCTGCGCACTTGGGAGCTATGCGTGAGTGGTGGAATTTTGCGTTCGGGGATGGGACCCAAAGGGTCCCACTTAGTCCAGTAACTTTATATATTTCTGCCTGGTCTCCTCCTAATTATCAATATTGTCACATGGATTGATTTGTTTTGAATTTTCAAAAGCATTTATGAGTCACTTAATTGAATGAAACTAGGCAATGGCTGGAATCTACTTAATCTGTGACCAGGATTATGATGACTGTTAATGCACCATCCATGATTTTATTCAGATCTCCTACTTACAACATTGCAGTTGAGTTTAAGCAATAATAGACTTGCCAAACAACATTATATCTGTAGTCAAGTTATAGCAATTTTCGGCAATAGCATGCTATTTACATTAAAATATATTTATTTCCAATCATTGCAGCTGTAGTATTAGTTCTGTAGTATCATGATGAAATGTGTGATTCATGGCTGCAACAGCTGTTGACAAATAGTGTGAAATGTTGTCTTCTCCCAATGCACTAAATCTGAAAAATTCTATTAACAGAAAATTAATTTTCAAATAAGTGATTTCCTTATGTACTTATTGGTTTATGAAAAATGCAATAAGTATGAATGCAATAATGTTTATAACTAAAATTCTCTTGAATGGGTATTCAAAAAAAAATAGTTTGGTGAAACCACAGATGCAATATGCATTGAATTTTATTATGCACTAGACTAAGTGGGACCCATTGGGTCCCTGTCACATGGGAGGCCAGGTCCCCAAAGCAACCCATTCCCCCATCGTAATATTCCACCACTAATACATAGGCCCCAGTTGCGCAGGCGCAACTCATTTCCCCTCGTCCCCAGCACTCTCTCCCCCGCCTCTTCACCATCCCTCTTCTTTCCCCTCCTATCCCCCTCCCCAATCCCTCCCTCACCTCTCTCCCCCCTCTCCTTTCCCCTACCCTCAGACACTCCCTCACTCCCTCCCTCTCTAACTCCTCTCCCCTCCCTACCCCCTCCTATTCATCTGTCCCCCACCTCCCCCACTCCTCACCTCCCTCTATCCCCCACGATCCCTCCTAAACTCCCCAACTGCCCTCCTCTCCATCTATCCCCCACTCCCCTCCTCCTCTCCCTCAAATTCCCCCTCCTCCCCCACTCTCCCTCCTCACCTCCTCCCTCTTTCCCCTCTCCTCCTCCACTCCCCAATCCCTCTCTCGCCTATCTTATCCCCTGCCCTCAGTCACACCCTCCCTCCATAACTCCTCTCCCCTCCCTACCCCCCTCCTTTCCCTCTATCCCCCTCCTCTCCCACTCTCCCTCATCACCTCCCCAACACTTCCCCCCCTCTCTGTCCCTACCCCCTCCTTTCCCTCTAACACCCCATGCTCCCTCCTCACCTTCACAGGATCTGGAGATTGCCATTCCTCTCCATTCTTGCAGCCCTGGAGGAGCATCAGCCATTGCATGAGTGGTTTTAAAGATTTTTAAACCTTAATAACTTTTAAAATATACCACCGATTGGAACAAAACTTGTTGCAGCACAGGAGAATAGTAAGATTAAACGAGAACTTACCAGTTTGAAATTTGATCTTTATTTTATGAGGAGTTACGATGAGGGATTACATGAAGAACCCCGTACAGCCATTGGTGCGTCAGTCTTCAAAGCAGCGGAGTGAAATCACAGGTAATAATGACTGAAGTATAATAGTAAGATAACAGAGACTAGAACTACCAGATGATGTTTATGAGGGTTGGGAGCGGAGGGCACGTAATCCCTCATCGGATCTCCTCATAAAATAAAGATCAAACTTCAAACTGGTAAGTTCTCATTTAATCTTACTATTTTACTTTGGAGTCACATGAGTGACTACGTGAAGATTTCAAAGCTCTGAGATTTCATGCCGCAGACCCAAATCCGGCGTTCACACTGCATTGATTGACTCAAAAGTCGTTAAATAATCAATAATGCATCAATCATAACATTGCCAAATGAATAACGGTTTATTTACAAACTAAACAATAACAACCCCTCTAACTCAGGGGAAAACTATAGCAGAACTCAAAACAGAATCAGCAAACATCCCCAGCCTTGTAATCGGCTTATGATAACATTTTAGGAAGGTCAGCTCACTGGACCATCCTGCGGCCGCGAGGATATGGTCTATAGGCATGTCCATCACCCTTGCCGCGGACGTTTATGCCAGCCTGGTGGAATGAGGTTTGAATTTATCAGTATCAATTCCAGCACTTCCCAGAACCTGCTTTGGCCACCTTGAAATTGTTTGCACTGACACCTTACTGTGTGTTTTTTGTGGCTAATAAATAATGCAGACTCTGTTCCTCGTAGGACTCTGGTAGCCTCAATGTGATGAGACAAATGTGATACTACACACAGTTGAGCATCTGTGGGGTATGCTGAAAACACAATCTTACACTGTCATGTCATCAATGATCTGGATGATGGGGTGGAAAAATTGGGTAAGCAAGTATGCAGATGATACTAAGATAGGTGGTGTGTGGATAATGAAGTAGATTTTCAAAATCTACAGAGAGATTTGGGCCATTTGGAAAAGTGGGCTGAAAGATGGCAGATGGAGTTTAATGCTGATAAGTGTGAAGTGCTCATCTTGGCAGGACAAATCAAAATAAGACGTACATGGTAAATGGTTAGGGAAATGTTTGGAACAGAGGGATCTAGGAATAACTGTGCATAGTTCCCTGAAGGTGGAATCGCATGTAGATAGGGTGGTAAAGAAAGCCTTTGGTGTGCTGGCCTTTATAAATCAGAGCATTGAATATAGGAGTAATGTTAAAATTGTACAAATTGGTAAGACCAATTCTGGAGTATGGTGTACAATTTTGGTCGCCTAGCTATAGGAAGGATGTCAACAAAATAGAGAGAGTACAGAGAGATTTACTAGAATGTTGCCAGGGTTCCAGCAACTATGTTACAGAGAAAGGTTGAACAAGTAGGTCTTTATTCTTTGGAGCGCAGAAGGTTAAGGGGGGACTTGATTGAGGTCTTTAAAATGATGAAAGGGATAGACAGAGTTGACGTGGATACGTTTTTTTCCCATTGAGGGTAGGGAAGATTCAAACAAGAGGCCATGACATGAGAATTAAGGGACAAAGGTTTCGGGGTAACGTGAGGGGAACTTCTTTACTCAGAGGGTGGTGGCTGTGTGGAATCAGCTTCCAGCAGAAGTGGTGGAGGCACGATCGATTTTTAGCATGAGTAAAGTGGATAGGTATATGGACGTGAAGGGAATGGAGGGGTATGGTCTGAGTGCAGGTAGATGGACTAGGGAAAACAAATGGTCGGCACGGACTGGAAGGGCTGAGAGGGCCTGTTTCCGTGCTGTAATTGTTATATGTTATATGTCATGCCTATTCTACTATGTTTGAGCAGATCATAGACATAAAAAGTAATGGCATCTGCCGATACCTGCATTCTGTCTAGCCGTAGTTGTTGCAATGTTTGCACAGGTTGGGCTGATACCAATGCCATAAGCATGACCACTTTCATGGTTAGTTTGGCTAGAGATAGGCTTGCAACAGGAGTCCACTGGTGAAGAAGCATAAGAACTTCGCTCACATTCCAAATACCGGCATACCTGGGTTTTGGAGGATTAGAATTGAAAACTCCCTTCATAAATCGAGAAACTAATGGAAGCGTCCCTACTGAATGTAACTCTGAACATGGGTAAATAAGAAGACAGAGCACTTCTGGCTGTATTGATCGAGTGGACAAAAACTCCAGTTCATCTGGGATGCCTGCAGTTTGATATGAGATATTCTGTAGTAGACAGAATACCTCCCACTTCCTTATCGAGGTGATGTACTGCTTCTGAGTACTATCCCTGTAGGCCAACGTGAGAACATCCACAGTATAATCAGACAGTCCTCTCCCCAGGTATGGCCTCCTTAAAATCTGCAAATTAACAGATCAATACGATCATGTAAAGGATGTTGATCGTCAGTTACTGGGTTTACCAGTAGATTTTTATGTTTGGGAATAATCATGTGAGGCTGACTAGCCATTTGCAATACGAGAGGGAACCATGGTTGTGTAGGCCAATCTGGCACTACCAATACTTCTGAAGCGGACTCCTGCTTGATTTTTTGCAAGCATCGACTGATGAGACAGAATGGAGGAAATGCATATACAAACATTCCACCCCAATGCAGCGAGAAAGCATCCACCGCTACTGCAGCAGGATCAGGTTCCCATGAAACATATCTGGGCAACTGATGGTTTAGTCTAGATGCAAACAAGTCAATATCTGACATTACATACTGAGGAACCACGAATAAATTTGTCCTGATTTAACATCCATTCTATGTTATCATTGAATTGGCGTGACCTAGTGTCAGCTACTGTGATGAATCTACCTGGCAAATATATTGCTGGAAGTCAGATTTTTTGTCAATGCACCAGCCCCAGATCTGATTAGCCAGTCTATCAAAAGACTGTGAGTTGACTCCACCCATGTGGTTTACATATGCCACAGCTGTAGTGGAATCTGAACCTGCACATGCAAGTCACTCCTGGCAGAGCAATAAGCTTTAAGCCCATACCAGGTTCCCAAAAGCTCAAAATAATTGATCCCTCTTAATAGAAGAAGGGATGTCTCATCAATATTCCATCTGCCTCCACAACTGGAAGACATATCTGTAGCACCCCAACCCAGTGCACTGACATCCGTCTGTAATATTATGGAAGGTGGTTCAACCAAAACCTCCCTGGAGCTTTTTGAGACATTTATGATCCACCATTGAATGTCTGAAATTGCCCCAACAGACAATTGTGTAGGCCTATCAACATAACCCGCATATGTCCTCAGTGCCTGTTCTTTTGCTCGTTGTAATTGTTGATAACGCAGAGGTCCAAACTGCGCAGCTGGAAAAGCAGCCACCAATTTTACCAATTAAACTGGCTACTTGTCTAATTGAAGGTCGTTGTTCACTAAGGAGTTTAACACAATCCTCAATTAACTGCTGCCTTTTGTCCCTAGGCAAAGTCATTAACATGTGATCTGAATTAATGGTAAATCCCAAATAATCAATGATTTGAACCGGTGATAATTTGGATTTATATGGATGAATGACAAACCCTAATTGTTCAAAAGTGAGTTTAACAATTGAAAAAGATGATTCAGCTACAGCCCGAGTCTTCCCGACAATTAAAATATCATCTAAATAGGCCATTACAACATGCCCCTGAGCTCGGAGTAATCCTAGAACAGGTTTTAACAATTTGGTAAATAATCTAGGATTATAATCTAGAAATTAACCCATTAGGCAATGCTTTGAATTGCCACAACTGACTCATCCAGATAAATTTTAAATACCTCCTATCATCACAATGAATAGACAGTGAGTAATATGCATCCTTTAAATCAATGCTGGCCATATAACACCCTTTGGAAACCAGATGTTTAGACGTAGAAAAAGTTTCCATTTTGAAATGCCTATAGTAAACAAAGGAGTTCAAGCTCGTCAGGTCCAGAATGTTTCTACATCCGCCAGACTTTTTAGACCTAGAAAAAATACTTGACACAAACTGACGGTTTTGACGAACTGACTTCTCAATAACCCCTTTTTTTTGTGTAATGTATTAAGTTCTGCTTGTATGAACACATTCTCTTCTTCTGAAAATATAAGTTTCCGACTTGGAACATGCTGATTAGGTAGAGTAAAATTAAATGTTAACCCCCTCTATACTGCTCAGTATAAATGAGTCTGATGTTATCCCCTGCCATTGTTTGAGAAACAAGTGTAATCTGTCCCCAATTTGAACATTTAACTCACTTGATTCATTTTCTTTAAGAGGAAAATTTCTCACCTGCATACGTCCTGGCTGCCCTTGTTGCCCCCGGCCCTTTGTAGGGAAAGTCATCCTTCCCCTCACGCCTGTGGCAGGCTGCCAGCTCCAAGATTGCGAAGCTGAGTGGCTGGTCCCTTACCCGGCGTCCGTAAATGTACCCCGCCGGTAAGAAAAAACCTTCTTTCCTTGTTTGTCACCTGTCTTGATGAGGCTCATAGTTTTAGTGTCCTCATGGAGTTCTTTAACTCGCTTGGCGAGATCAGTGCCAAACAAAAGATTAGGCGGTTGTACGCTGGGTGGTGTACCAAATGATGCCAGATTAGGATTAATAACTGGCTGAATAGCACTTTGTCTTATATTGTTAATTTCAAAATAGGCACGACACAGAAGTCCCAGTGCATCTTGGTGAGCTTCTGACATATATCCCTTGTCTACTGTAATAGCAAATGCCGTAAGCCCTGCTGAAAGTAATTTCAATACCTTTTCAAATTTTAGTTCTTGGGATCTTGCTGACACTCCCAAATTAGATGGTTTACCATTGGTACTTTTAGTAAACTGCAATTGATAGGGGCGTCATAATTTCTAGCCGCCTCATCGATGGCCAATTCTTGCAGCTGATGGGAGCGCATATACAGTGGCTTGCAAAAGTTTTCATACGCCTTGAACTTTTCCACATTTTGTCATGTTAGAACCACAAACGCATTTTGTCATGTTAGAACCATAAATGTATTTTAATGGGATTTATGTGATAGGCCAACACAAAGTGGCGCATAATTGTGAAGTGGAAGGAAAATGATACATGGTTTTCAATTTTTTTTACAAATAAAAAACTGAAAAGTGTGGCGTGCAAAAGTATTCAGCCCCCTTTACTCTGATATCCCTAAATAAAATCCAGTGCAAACAATTGCCTTCAAAAGTTACCTAATTAATAAATAGAGTCCACGTGCATAATTTAATCTCAGTATAAATGCAGCTGTTCTGTGAAGGCCTCAGAGGTTTGTTAAAGAAAATTAGTGAACAAACAGCATCATGAAGCCCAAAGAACACAACAGACAGGTCAGGGATAAAGTTGTGGGGAGGTTTAAAGCAGGGTTAGGTTATAAAAAAAATATCCTAAGCTTTGAACATCTCACGGAGCACTGTTCAATCCTTCATCCAAAAATGGAAATAGTATGGCACAACTGCAAACCTACAAAGACATGGCCGTCCACCTAAACTGACAGGCCGGGCAAGGAGAGCATTGATCAGAGAAGCAGCCAAGAGGCCCATGGTAACTCTGGAGCTGCAGAGATCCACAGCCCAGGTGGGAGAATCTGTCCACAGGACAACTATTAGTCATGCACTCCACAAATTGGGCCTTTATGGAAGAGTGGCAAGAAGAAAGCCATTGGTGAAACAAAGCCATAAGAAGTTCCATTTGCAGTTTGCCACAAGCCATGTGGGGGACACAGCAAACATGTGGAGGAAGGTGCTCTGGTCTGATGAGACCAAAATGGAAGTTTTTGGCCTAAATGCAAAACGCTATGTGTGCCGGAAAACTAAACTGCACATCACCCTGAACACACCATCCCCACTGTGAAACATGGTGGTGGCAGCATCATGCTGTGGGGATGCTTTTCTTCATCAGGGACAGGGAAGCTGTTCAGAGTTGATGGGAAGATGGATGGAGCCAAATAAAGGGCAATCTTGGAAGAAAACCTGTTAGAGTCTGCAAAAGACTTGAGACTGGGGCGGAGGTTCACCTTCCAGCAGGACAACGCCCCTAAACATACAGCCAGAGCTACAATAGAATGGTTTAGATCAAAGCACATTCATGTGTTAGAATGGCCCAGTCAAACTCCAGACCTAAATCCAATTGAGAATCTCTGGCAAGACTTGAAAATTGCTGTTCACAGAAGCTCTCCATCAAATCTGACTGAGCTTGAGCTATTTTGCAAAGAAGAATGGGCAAAAATTTCAGTCTCTAAATGTGCAAAGCTGGTAGAGACAGACCCTAAAAGACTTGCAGCTGTAATTGCAGCGAAAGTTGGTTCTACAAAATATTGACTCAGGGGGGTAGAATACTTTTGCACACCACACTTTTCAGTTTTTTATTTGTAATAAAATTTGGAAACCATGTATCATTTTCCTTCCACTTCACAATTATGCACCACTTTGTGTTGGTCTCTCACATAAAATCCCAATAAAATACATTTACGTTTGTGATTGTAACGTGACAAAATGTGGAAAAGTTCAATGGGTATGAAAACTTTTGCAAGCCACTGTATTGGATGGCTGATGCCAATTCTTCCCCTAATGTCTCTCCTGCCTCTCTCGGAACTGCAAATTTCTCCACTATATTCGGAATCACTCCCTTGTGGCTCTCCCCAGCCACGGATTCGGCGTCAGTAAACTGCTGCACCGGTATACCCTCCTCCTCCAAAGTTGGGTGTTCTTGCAGCCCTATTGCAGGCTCTCCACTAGCATGGCATGGGCACAACTCCTCCTCACGGAGTTCATCCCTGTCGAGCATCTTTTGTAATAAGACCTTGACCTGGGAGAGCCGTGAGCAAACGGTCTCTCCTTTTGAGGTTAAAACTGACTCTGGGTCCACGGGCCTATTTGATTTCGCAGCAGCCTTAAGCCCAACTGGCTTGGTTATGCTGCTCACAGGCAGCGGGTCCGGTGTCACTAGCTCCATTGATGGCGTCGGACTTGGTGTCCTAGGCGGGCATCCGCTAACAATACTATCGTGGTCCTCGACCCTTTTCCCTGCAAATCGCCTCGCCAACTCCTTCCTCACTTTCTGTAACATTTTAACGGTGTATACTCTACCACTGAAACAGAAAATGAATGCAAGAAAAGTTTGAAACTTATCTTGTGTTTTAAACTTACTGCTTGGAGGAGCTCTGCTGCTCCAACCGGCCGACTGCACCAATGCGTCTGACACAATGACGCACCAACGGCTGTACGGGGTTCTTCATGTAGTCACTCACGTGACTCCGAAGTAAAATGGTGAGTTAGGTGGCAAAAAATCGTAGCACTATCTTGTGCCATTTTAATACAAATGTAAAAAAAAAGCAAACCTGGAAGATAACAAGATGAGAGCTTTAGTTATATATAAGATTGCCAGCGGTAAGTCTAAACCTGAAGGTAAGTTTTTTTAACTTTTCAGGTTAGGCTTCCATTGCAGGAATCTCTCTTACAAAGTTTCCTGCTGGATTTCGGGGCGATGTGGGGACGGACCGCGGGGAATCCCAGTCACGGACCGTGGGGAATCCCGGTCATGACCTCGGGGAACCCACTACGGAGACCGCGGGGAACCCGCTATGAAGACCGTGGGGAATCCCGGCCACGGACCACAGGGAACCCACTACGGAGACCGCAGAAGTGCGGGTAGTGGCGGCAGTCAAATTTGCCTTCATAGTCGCTGGCGGCGGAGCCAGCGGCTTCAGACCGGTGCCTGTGGAGGCAGCCACGGAGAAAGTCCGTATGGCCCGTTGACTCAAACGAGTCGGGCCAGGAGGATTCCTATGGAGAGGATCCCCTCCTTCAATTGGTAACGTTCTTCGGATGTCTAACCCACATGGAGCACCTAATGGAGAGGTGCTCCACAATGGTATGCTCCAAGGAGGGAGTTATATCACCGCGGGTCTCTGCGGGGCCCGCGGCAACAGCACCTGTGTACAGGGCTGCACACTGTCTCCCTCTCTGAAGAGGGGAGCAGTCAGGGTCAGTTCTTCTGACTCGGAGTTCAGAGGTATTGCCGGGAGCATATCACGAGGCACGAAGGATATGGTCCGTGGAGGGGCCACATCAGCACAGGTCTCCTCGGGGCCTGCGGCAACAGCACCTGTGGACAGGGCTCAACACTGTCTCCCTCTCTGAGCAGCGGAGCAGTCGGGGTCAGTGTGTAACGGACTCCAAACATGGAAGTATTTCCGTGGCACATACTGGAGTTCCTGAAAGTACCGGCAGTGAACAGCGCTATCAGGGGTGACGTTGGAGGGGCATGGTACCCCAGGAAACCAGCCGCCGTATCTGCTATTCAGGTAAAACCTATTCAACAGGTGAGACCTGCATGATAGAGCTAAAGCTATTGAACTACAAGTACAACCTCATCGTTTCGGCAACAATACACTCCACACCCCCATCGGCAGCAAGCGGTTCACTGAAGCTGGTGGAAGCCACCAAGCTATGCACAGGGCTTTAGGCCAAGGCCCAAGCCTGTCTCAGGGAAAATATGGGATCCACGTACCGTACCGGTCCTCTCCAATTAAGGACGGAAATAGAACCCGCATGAGGGGCCTTTGTGCTTACCATAAGACCACCGGTAGCCATGAAGGTAGGTGGGTCTGGTTCTTTCCAAAACATGGGAAACACTTGTAAAAACCTGTAAACAACCTTGTTGTTATAAAGCAGCCTCTATTCATCAAGAGTATTGGCAAATATAGTGGCTGTGTCTTTGGCTGTGCATTTGGACCTTGCATTTTCAGTGCCATGTAGGTCATTATTAACAGACCTATTCCTATTACCAGCTGAAACTATCAAAGTCACAATGGTGTATTCTACATTGCTCCTGTACCTTTGCTCAGTAACTCTTCAGTTATATTATAAACTGATACTAATACTCAAAGATGAAAAATTACGAATGCCATCTCTAGTTATGGAGGCGGATGGGCTTTGCATGCTCAACTCCAAATTGATACACTATGGTGATGGCATTTGACGCTGGTGTATCATCACGTAAACATCTATGACAACACAGTATGGATGTTGTATCACAAGATATTTAATGACATTGTGGTTTGATGGAACACGGAATATCAATATGTTTGCATCCAGGCTCTATCACCATTGCAAAAATATGTGGCACAGTGGCAATAGATGTATTCTCGCTACACTGAGGAGGAATAGTAAGATTAAATGAGAACTGACCAGTTTGGAGTTTGATCTTGATTTTATGAGGAGTTACGTTGGTGATTAAATGAAGAACCCCGCCGGTGCGCATGCGCGTCAATCTTCAAAGTAGCGGTATGAAATCACAAATAACAATTACCGAAGTGACATAGTAAGATGTGTGACTCGAGATCTACCAGATGATCTTTATGAGAGACGGTTGGGCGTGGAGGGCACATAATCACCAACGTAACTCCTCTAAAATCAAGATCAAACTTCAAACTGTAAAGTTCTCCTTTAATCTTACTATTTTACTTCAAGTCACGTGAGTGATTCCGTGAAGGGTTCGAAGCTTTGTGATTTAGTGCCGCAGATGCAAATCTCGGCGTCTCACTGCATTGATTGACTCAGGATGAGTGAATAATCAAAAAATGCATTAAGCATGATATTGATTCAAATGTATTAATGGTTTACGTTAATAAAGAAATCAATAGCAACCCCTGTATCTCAGGGGAGGCTAAAGTGGACGCAAAAGAGAATGGGCAAAAATGTCGGGTCAGTAACCGGCCAATGGTAATTTTTATTTTTTAATTTTTAAAAAAATCAATTCAGTTGACCATCCTGCGGTTGCGAGGATATGGTCGATGGCAATGTCCATTGCCCTGGCCGCTGATGTTGATGCTGCCCTGGTGGAATTAGATATATAATCGTCAGTGTTAATACCTGCATAAACCAGAACCTGCTGCAGCCACCTTGAAATAGTCTGAACCAACCTTCCCTTGTGTGGTTGTTTGTCGATTAATAATCAATGCTAATTCCACACTTCTTAGGATTCTGGTGGCCTTGATATAATATAGCAATCCTGCCCTCCCATATAGACGTGAGACCATGGGGTATCCGCAAAATATCTTAATTCCTGCCACCCCTGGCCTGCTCTGCTTGTGTAGATCAGAATGTAAAATGTAATGGCACCTGCAGCCAATTCCATCCTATCTAGCCACAGCGTTTGCAATGTTTTCCCTCGTTGTGCTGATATTAGTGTCATGACTAAGGATGTAGCTGCAACCCCCTGGTGAAATAATGTCAACACATTTTCAATATCCAAACTGCAGATTCTTGTAGTGGGAGAACTTGTGTCAAGATCTCTTTTACAACTCGATATCCGGGGTTGAACCCGACAGAGTGGTTCCCATTTGTTGCAGCTGTAGTGGCCATATAACTGAATTATTGTCAAATACCATTTAATAATGAACTGGAAGTCATCAGTAATCTGTATCGTATTAAATGTAACATTAACATTTAAACCAAACCGCTTCCGATCCCCTCAATAGGAATGTACTGCTTTTTTGGGTGCTATCCCTGTATTCTGTAGTGAGCACATCCATGGCTTGATGTGACAACCTGAGCCGTAAGTCAATCCATTCAGAATGTGTAAGTCAATAATTGTTTTATTATGCAGAGGCCGTTTTCCTGAACCACAGTTTGAACCAGCAAAGTTTTTGTTTCTTAGAACAACCGTATACTGTTGTATTATTATGCCAGATGAAAGCAGGCAACATGGCTGCTTAGCCAGTCCGACAGTACAAACCTAAAGCGAGGTCTTGCTGACTGTTTTAAGACCTGACTAATGAGGCAAAATGGAGGAAGACATAAAGAACATTCCTCCTTTTGTAGCGAGAATGTATTTCTCCGCACTGTTCTGCCACATATTTTTGCAATCCGTGAATAAACATGAAACCAACATGTCGATATTCGATGTAACATTGAACCATACTTTCATAATACTTTGAGATCCAATATCTATTCTGTGTTGTCATCGATCTGAACTGGATGATACACTGGTGGCAAAAGAGATTAGGTAAATTATTGCAGGATACTTTTACTTGATTGCCATGTGACTAACATATGCCACCACCGTAGTGTAGCAACTTGAAGTTGAGCATGTGGAATATGTATATTCACTCAATAGCCCCTTACCCATGGGGTGCATCTAGTGTATATATTTAGTTGATTCCAACAACTGAAGAATTGGTAACTCATGCAAATCTCCCCTACCTCCAACTAGAGATGGTATTCAGAACTTCTCACCTTAGAGCCCTTAGCATCAGTTTGTAATAACTGAATTTGACCGACCAAACTACTGGAGCAATGCTAAATACTGTTTGTTTATCATTGTGACTGAGGTAGCTTCAGCTGATAATAGCATCAAGTTGTTAACAATGGTCTACATGTCCTTTGAGAGGTTGCTACTTTGCACGATATCAGTTCCTTGATTTGCTCAGCTGAATCACAGCTAGTATATTGCCAACTATTCTTGATGAAATAAAAGTCAGTTTTATAACAGGTTGCAATTAACTCCAATCCTTGCCACAGGGCGGAGTCATAGGCTAATTAATAGTTAAAGGTAAATCAAAATGAGCAACAAACAGTTCATCCCATTCCGCAATGTATTACTTTTATTAGTACAGTTATATTGTCTGTGATAACCTCTGTAATGGGAACTGAATAGAATGGATCTTTGAGACCCTTATGATTTGTTGTTAGTCAGGGAAAAAGTTTTCATATTAGGAAAGTTCATATGCCCGACACTCTCCATGTTTCATAATAAACAGGCCACTCCTGCCTTATTCCATGGGTGCTTTGCATGAGAACTCTGGCCCAATTTCAGAACCTTATCTTCAAAGGCAACCCTGGCCATAATCCAAACTGGCTTGGAATGCTAGTACTGTGCCTCTAAGATGATGTATTTATCCTTTGTGTGTTGGACAAACAAGTGTAAACATTACAACTTGTGAGTAGTGCACTTACCCATGTTTCGGAAGTGCCAGACCCACTTTGTTGAGTAGGGTTGGTAGGGTGCGTGGAACTTCTGCCCGGCTGTCATGCTACCCCCAGCTCCAGTGAACCGTCTATTGCCGATGAGCGCCTGGGGTGCATTCTGAAATGATGAACCTTTGCTGACCATTGGCCTTAATTGATTCATCTGCCAGGTTTTCTCCCCTGTTGAATAGGCCTTACCTGAGTATCAGATTTAGTGTCTGGCTCTCACATCCCCCAGTTGGCGCTGTTCACTGCCGGCACATATGTGCTCCAGTATGTTCCATCGACCTCTTTAGAGCCTGGAGTCAGTTATATCTTGACCTTTTGCACTCCCCTCCTCAGAGAGGGCGATTCGTAGGCAGCCTTAAACAGGTGCTGCCGCAGGCCGCAGGATACCTATGCTGATATGACCCCATTGGACCTGCACCCAAATGGAACATTCTGCTGGATGGTAACTTTATTGTCAGGAAAAGGTACCTCTGACATGTGCTCTTCATCCCTTCGGGTATGCCCCACGGCCATACCCTGAGACTCGCTGTCAGCAGGATACTGACCCGTCTTGGTCTCTGCCTCCAAGAGGGAGACCTGAAGCAGCTCTGTCAACTGGTGCTTCTGGTGCGGCCTGCAGAGATGGAGCATCTGGCTCAACCTTACCATCAGAGTCGGGGTCAGAGCTAAGATGACCCATGGCATGCGCCTCATCGCCATGAGGGTGCTATCAAGCAGCGCTCTACTAGGTGCTGCTGGCGCCTTTTGTTCAGGGTGGCGCTGTCACTCCTGCTGGCGTGTGCCCTGCTGTAGCACTGTATGCAATAGTTGCTGCATTTAGGATAGTCGTTTCAAATGCATTATCCAGCCCAGGTGAGGAATCATCCCCCGACTCTATAGTTAGGGGGTCGGATAGGCGATTCTGTAGACGCAGTCGGGAGCCCCGGATGGTAGTTTGCCTCCCTGGTGCCAGGGTCTCGCATGTGTCAGAACGTGTACAAAAGATTCTAATAAGGGAGGGAGAGGAGCCTGATGTTGTGGTACACATAGGTACCAATGACATAGGCAGAAAAGGTGATGAGGTCCTGAAGGGAGAATTTAGGGAGTTGGGGGGAAAGTTAAGGAGAAGGACCAAAAGGGTAACGATTTCAGGATTACTGCCTGTGCCGCGTGACAGTGGGTGTAGGAATGAAATGAGGTGGAGGATAAATGCGTGGCTGAGGGACTGGTGCAGTGGGCAGGGGTTCAAGTTTCTTGATCACTGGGACCTCTTTTGGGGAAGGCATGATCTGTACACAAAGGACGGGTTGCACTTGAGCCCGAGGGGGACCAATATCCTGGCAGGGAGATTTGCAAAGGCTACTGGGGAGACTTTAAACTAGAAAGGCTGGGGGGAGGGATTCGGGTAGAGGGGGCTAGGGGTCAGGGTGTGGGGCAAGAGGCAGAGAAGGGAAACACTCGGATCCAAAATGTAGGCGAGAAAGATGAAAAAGAGAATAGACCGAGAATAAGGGATGGTGGGTTTCTAAAATGTGTATATTTTAATGCTAGGAGCATTGTAAGTAAGGTGGACGAACTTAGAGCCTGGATTGACACCTGGAAATATGATGTTGTGGCAATCAGTGAAACATGGTTGCAGGAGGGCTGTGATTGGAAACTAAATATTCCAGGATTTCGTTGCTTCAGGTGTGATAGAATTGGAGGGACCAGAGGGGGACGTGTTGCATTGCTTGTCAGAGAAGATATTACAGCAGTGCTTTGGCAGGATAGATTAGAGGGCTCGTCTAGGGAGGCTATTTGGGTGGAACTGAGAAGTGGGAACGGTGTAGCAACACTTTTAGGGGTGTATTATAGACCGCCAAACGGGAGCGTGAATTGGAAGAGCAAATATGTAAGGAGATAGCAGATATTAGTAGTAAGCACAAGGTAGTGATTGTGGGAGATTTCAAATTTCCAAAAATAGACTAGGAAACACATTCTGTAAATGGGCTGGATGGTTTGGAGTTTGTAAAATGTGTGCAGGATAGTTTTTTGCAGCAGTACATAGAGGTATCGACCAGAGAAGGGGCAGTGCTGGACCTCCTGTTAGGAAATGAGGCAGGTCAGGTGACAGAGGTATGCGTTGGTGAGCACTTCGGGACCAGTGATCACAATACCATTAGTTTCAATATAATTATGGAGAGAGTCAGAACTGGACCTAGGGTAGAGATTTTTGATTGGAGAAAGGCTAACTTTGAGGGAATGCGTAAGGATTTTAAAGGAGTGAATTGGGACACTTTGTTTCATGGGAAGGATGTAGAAGAGAAATGGAGGACATATAAAGGGTAAATTGTAAGAGTACAGAATCTTTATGTCCCTGTTAGGTTGAAAGGAAATAGTAAAAATTGGAAAGAGCCATGGTTTTCAAGGGAAATTGGACACTTGTTTCGAAAAAAGAGAGATATCTACAATATTTATAGGAGGCATGGAGTAAATGAGGTGCTAGAGGAGTATAAAGAATGTAAAAAGAATCTTTAGAAAGAAATTAGGAAGGCTAAAAGAAGATATGAGGTTGCTTTGGCAAGAAAGGTGAAAGTAAACCCAAAGGGTTTCTACAGCTATATTAATAGCAAAAGGATAACGAGGGATAAAATTGGACCATTAGAGAACCAGAATGGACAGCTATCTGCAGAGCCAAAAGAGATGGGGAGATATTGAACAATTTCTTTTCTTCGGTATTCACCAAGGAGAAGGATATTGAACTCGGTGAGTCAAGGGGAAAGAGTAGAGTAGCTATGGAAACTATGAGATTCAAAGAGGAGGAAGTACTGACACTTTGAAAAATATAAAAGTGGATAAGTCTCCAGGTCCTGACAGGATATTCCCTAGGACATTGAGGGAAGTTAGTGTAGAAATAGCAGGAGCTATGACAGAAATATTTCAAATGTCATTAGAAACGGGAATAGTGCCGGAGGATTGGCGTACTGCGCCTGTTGTTCCATTGTTTAAAAAGGGTTCAAAGAATAAACCTAGCAATTATAGACCTGTTAGTTTGACGTCAGTGATGGGCAAATTAATGGAAAGGATACTTAGAGATAATATATATAAGCATCTGGATAAACAGGGTCTGATCAGAAACAGTCAACATGGATTTGTGCCTGGAAGGTCATGTTTGACAAACCTTCTTGAATTTTTTGAAGCGGTAACTAGGGAAATTGATGAGGGTAAAGCAGTGGATGTTGTCTATATGGATTTCAGTAAGGCCTTTGACAAGGTTCCCCATGGAAGGTTGGTTAAGAAGGTTCAATCTTTGGGTGTTAATGGCGGAGTAGCAAGATGGATTCAACAGTGGCTGAATGGGAGATCTCAGAGAGTAATGGTGGATGGCTGTTTGTCAGGTTGGAAGCCGGTGACCAGTGGGGTGCCTCAGGGATCTGTGTTGGGTCCACTGTTGTTTGTCATGTACATCAATGATCTGGATGATGGGGTGGAAAATTGGATAAGTAAGTATGCAGATGATACTAAGATAGGTGGTGTTGTGGATAATGAAGTAGATTTTCAAAGTCTACAGAGAGATTTGGGCCATTTGGAAAAGTGGGCTGAAAGATGGCAGATGGAGTTTAATGCTGATAAGTGTGAAGTGCTACATCTTGGCAGGACAAATCAAAATAGGACGTACATGGTAAATGGTAGGGAATTGAGGAATGCTGTGGAACAGAGGGATCTAGGAATAACTGTGCATAGTTTCCTGAAGGTGGAATCGCATGTAGATAGGGTGGTAAAGAAAGCCTTTGGTGTGCTGGCCTTTATAAATCAGAGCATTGAATATAGGAGTAGGGAAGTAATGTTAAAATTGTACAAGGCATTGGTAAGACCAATTCTGGAGTATGGTGTACAATTTTGGTCGCCTAGTTATAGGAAGGATGTCAACAAAATAGAGAGAGTACAGAGGAGATTTACTAGAATGTTGCCAGGGTTCCAGCAACTATGTTACAGAGAAAGGTTGAACAAGTTAGGTCTTTATTCTTTGGAGCGCAGAAGGTTAAGGGGGGACTTGATTGAGGTCTTTAAAATGATGAAAGGGATAGACAGAGTTGACGTGGATACGTTTTTCCCATTGAGGGTAGGGAAGTTTCAAACAAGAGGGCATGACATGAGAATTAAGGGACAGAGGTTTCGGGGTAACGTGAGGGGGAACTTCTTTACTCAGAGGGTGGTGGCTGTGTGGAATCAGCTTCCAGCAGAAGTGGTGGAGGCAGGATCGATTTTAACATTTAAGAGTAAAGTGGATAGGTATATGGACGTGAAGGGAATGGAGGGGTATCGTCTGAGTGCAGGTAGATGGGACTAGGGGAAAACAAATGGTCGGCACGGACTGGAAGGGCCGAGAGGGCCTGTTTCCGTGCTGTAATTGTTATATGGTTATATGGTTATATGACTCCGTGGGCCTATTATTTTGCTATCCAGCCCCGGCGGGAAATCATCCCCCAATTCCATGGGCCTAGCAGACTTACGTGTTACTTTGAGCAACCCTGTCCCAGGCGTTGCCGGTGCCGTCTCTCGTAGAGGCCAGATCTCTTTGACATGAAACAGCCCTGTACCAGGCACTGTTGGCACGGCTCTCCCGTAGGCCCGCAATGTCAGAAATGAAACAGCCCTGTCCCAGGCGCTGCTGGTGTGGCTCTCCCATAGGCCGGCATTTTCATACATGAAGCAGCCCTCCCAGGCGCTGCTGGTGCAGCCTGTCCCATAGGCCCATGCTATTACAGTGTAGGCTCACTAAATCGAATTTTTAGTGTACAGCTTCACAGCAACTTGTGCTAAACAAGAAAGATTTCGTCAGGGACACTTGATAATACACTTTTTTGACTTTTAACTTTAAATTTTGACTTTAAGAAAAACACTTTAACATACATGTAAACTTTATTATTTAAAAAAACCCTTGCAGCCTGACTTACCCGATTCAAAAATGGCTGAATGAATCTTTTCTCCACCAATTTTACTGCCTGTCTGGGGACAAACGTCTGTGAGCTACTGACTGCACTGTCAGCGACTCTGACGTTACTCACTTGCCACTCCACTGCCACAAGACTGCCTTGTCAGCGGCTGCTTATCTCACAACCCGATCTTTTGCCAGTTATCTGCTTCCACAGTCGGATCGGGGTTTCCACATAGTCTATAACCGGCTCACTCGTGGGGCTGTGAAATTGGCAGGAAAACCTCTGTGAAAAGAGGCTCCTGCTTGATAAAACCCTGATAAGTAAAAACAAACTTACCTTCTAGGATTAACTTACCACTGGCAGGAACGCTGTCCTGCCCAACGCGGCTGGCGTACTGACGCGCATGCGCACTGGCAGGGATCTTCACGGAATCACTCACGTGACTCCGAAGTAAAATGTTCTTTATGTCTTTCCTCCATTTTGTCTGATCAGTCGGGTCTTGCACAAAAACCAGCAAGATCTTGCCTCAGGCATTTCGTACTGCCTGACTGGCCTATGCAGCCATGGTTCCTGCTAAAATTGGGGATGGTTATAGGACCTTATATGGTTGTCCTAAACACAAAAATCAGGTGGTTCACCCCGTGACTGAGGAAAGCATCCTCTGCATGATCAAATCAATTTATAGACTTGGAGTCTCTGAGAAGACCATTCAGCGGCACAGATTGCCAGACCGATTCATGTATGTGCTCACTGCAGAATACAAGGATAGCACCAAGAAAGCAGCTCATTGTTTCCTCATCAGGGGATGGGAAGTGTTTTGGTTTTAATGCCAATATTACCTACAATACGGCATGGATAACTAACTTGTCGGAGTTCATTTCAGATGGGTCTTTGACAATCAATTAAGTTATAGTACCATCAATCAACGTGCTTTTTCATTATAGTTGCTGCAGCGATCAGGACCTACTCTGTCGGGTCACACTCTCTGATATCCAGATTTATAAGGATATCTTTAACAACATTCTCCCAGGCCCAGGTACTCGGAGATATGGGATATTAGCATTGTTCTTAAACTGCTTTGCCAGTAGGGCCCAGCTACATCTCTATCCCTGGTTAACTCACTTACAACGTGTTTATGCTCATGGCGCTAGTCTCAGCGCAACTGGTCCAGCCACTACTTATTGCAACTGGACAGGATGGTTACATTTGCAAATAATATAATATTTTATGTTTTTAATGTAGTTAATCAGAGCAGACCAGGGGTGTCAGGTCCCAAACTTCTTCTCATGGCATACCCCATGGACCTTTGGTTGTCTGTAGTCACTCATTTACAACAATACATCAAGGTCACCAAGAGCCTTAGAGGATCTGCACTAGCAATGGTTGTTAGTTACTAAAAACCACATAAAACGTATGACATGATTTCACTTTTATTCCAGTTTATTCTGTAACCTGAAAATGATCCGAAATCCTCGATTAAGTTTAAAATATTGGGTATAGTGATACGAGGTTTTGTGATGTAGAAAAGTACATCATCAGTGTATAATGATATTTTATTGTTTGAATATTTTGTATTGTATCCATGGATATTCGGATGAGTTCTAATTCTTTCCGCTAGTGGTTGAATTATAAGGGCAAATAATAATGGTGATAATGAACAGCCTTGTCTATTACCCCTTGACAGTTAAAATTTCGTGGATAAGATGTTATTAGTTAATATTCTGGCCGTTGGCTTATTATATATTAATTTAATCCATAGAATGAAGTTCTCTCCCAATTGAAATTTTTGCAATACCTTAACCATATACTTCCATACAACCTGATCAAATGACAGCAGAAAGCTCAGAAGGAGAGTCTTACTCACAAGGATTTGTGTCTGAAATGGCTACAAAAGGAGAAATAAAGGAGAAGGAGGTGAAGCAAATGCTAGCAGACATGAGTACTACATTGGAGAGAATAGAGATTAATCTTTTTTTTTTAATTGATTCTGCTTGTGGTGAGTTAAAGGAGCTGAAGAAAAATTTTAAAGAGCTTAATAAAATATTATCGGGAGATTGTGCCAGAATGGAAAAAGATTATAATAAGAAGTTTGATGAGATGTATGGGGACATGAAAAAGTCTGATAAGCTGATGGAAGAAATGGCAGGCCAAATGAAAGAGATGTCTTTGGAAATATTGAATCTGAAAAAGGTACAAAAATCTGAGGGGGAGCAACTTGTTAAAATGATTGATAAGTGTTTGGACTTGGAGCCGAGATCGAGAAGGCAGAATTTGAGAATTCTAGGAGTTAAAGAAGGACGAGAGGGGCGTGGATCTCACACACGTACTTTCGTAGCTGATTTACTTAAAGAAGTTTTTAAACTCCCGAAAATCCAAGAATTGATGTTGCCCACCGGGTTTGATGTTTTCCAAAAGGGATAAATGCTCCCCCAAGACAGATAATTGTGAAATTCCTTGACATTTCTTCACTGGAAAATATGCTGAATAAAATGTTCACGGGGACAATCTTACATATCTTGGGGATAATATTAGACTTTTCCGTGATTATCCCCGTGAAGTCGTCCAAAAAAGGATCTCAAGTATATCCCAAGTGAGATATGGGGCGATTTACCCCGCAAAAATGAAAATTTCTTATAAGGATACTGAACGCTCATTCATGGACCCTGAAATGGCTTTTAAGTATGCACAAGATATCGTAAAGAAAATATCGGATGAAGAGGACGACTAGCAGGAATATTAAACTTTTTAATACAAGATCTTGATCTAATTAAGATGGCGGAACTTTTCCAGACAGCTGCCAGATATGCTTATCTGTCTGGAATGTGTTTTCGATCGTACAGTCCATGTTTCACCTTGAATGGAAAACTTAAAGATAAACAAAAGATACAGAATTAATGAGGGAATTAATGAGGAACATGAAATGAGATATTACGGATTCCAGCTGCATGGTTTTGTTTAACTCCTTGGAACCTGCTTGTATTAAAGAATGGGATATTAAGTAACACTTTTGGGTGGATATATATGATAATGTTCAGAACACATTAATGTTAGATAAATTGGAAAGGCACATATACTTATAAAACTGAACATAAGTTGTGTTTTGTTTTTGGTTCTATTTTTTTCCTCTTTTTCTCAATATTTTCTGTTTTCAATTGCTCTGGTATATGAAACGGTTCACAGCCTTTTATGAGATTCTGTTAAGGGGACAGAGCTCAATGTATAACAACATCAACGGAAGTCCATAAATGTTCCGCCACCTTAGGTGGCTTTGCATTTTTAAGGTATCTTCTCTTAGATACCTCAACATCACTTCTTTTTTAAATTCACTATCAAGATTCTTATTTGTTTATTTTTTTTTTAAATTAACATCACATCACATTTGTTCTTTTGTTTCTTATTGAGGTATTACGCAGGAGGGAGATGTAATATAAATTTAAAAGTTTGAGACATCCACCCAGCACCCAGAGTTCTGAGGTATTTGGTTGCACCATCTGAGTCACAAACGCTAAACTGATATATAATGCAAGACGATAGACAAATAAAGAATGGAGGAATCACATTCTGCAGTTGGAATATAAGGGGTGCCAATGAACCAATTAAGAGGGGTAGAATTTTTGCCCATTTAAAATCATTAAATTCTGACATTATGTATTTGCAGGAAACACACATGAAACAACAAACACAGATGAGATCGAAGGCAAACTGGATAGGTCAAACATACTATTCTTCATTTACTTCTAAAGCTAGAGGTACGGCCATTATTATTCGGAAAGGTATACCATTTAAATTAAAGAATACTAATTCGGATAAAGAGGGAAGGTATATTATTGTTTCGGGAGAAATTTATTCAACTCCACTGACTATGATAAATATTTATGCTCCGAATTGTGATAACCCCCAATTTTTTAATAAAATTATCGATATAATATCAGAGTTTAATTATGAAAATGTAATAATAGGGGGTGACTTTAATTGCATTTTAGATCCATATTTAGACAAATCAGTAAAACAAAGGAGGGGTAACTTAAGATCTAAGACTAGTGAACTTCTAAATACATATATAAAAAATACTAATATAATAGATGTATGGAGAACTGCTAATCCAACTGGAAGGGAATATTCGTTTTACTCATCGGTACATAAAACGTATTCATGAATTGATTATTTTTTAGTGGATACAAAATTAATTCCATACACAACTAATCCTTCATATCACACCAGTATTATTTTGGATCATTCTCTGTTGACTTTTCTATTAAAATTTGAGGGAATGCCCGGTAAAAAATATTTTTGGAGGTTTAATACACAAATTCTAAATAACCTACAAGGTTATAAATATTTAAAACAACAAATGAAAATTATTTTTGAGACAAATGAAACACCAGGTATTTCACCTTCTTTACTATGGGAAACTTTCAAGGCATTTATCAGAGGAGTTATAATCTCATATCAAATTGTTCAGAATAAGACAGAACAACAGATGCTAGAACAAGAAATTAGACAACTAAACTTAGATAATGCCAAAGATCCAACTACAGATAAACATAATAAGATAATACTACTGGAATTTAAACTTAATCGAATTTTATCGGCAAGAGTAATAAGATTATTCCAAATCACAAAACAGGAACATTTCAAATTTGGCGACAAGCCACACAAACTCTTAGCTCGTCAATTGAAAAAACAAGAAAAGGAAAATACTATCACTAAAATTAAATCAGAGAAAGGTGAATTACTAACTTTACCTAAGGATATTAACAACAGATTTGCTCAATTTTATCAAAATTTGTATACATCTAAAACTAAAATAGAAAGTAAAATTATAAATGTTTTAGATAACTGTAATCTTCCAAAACTTGATCTTTTGGAATAAGAGGAATTAGGAGCTCAGATTACACTTAAAGAAATAGGTGATACAATAAAATTGCTGAAAATGGTAAGACGCCTGGACCAGATGGTTTTAGTAATGAATTTTATAAAAGATTTCATGAGATAATGGCTCCATACTTACTTAATTTATATACTCATGCCTTTAAAAAAAATAAATTACCGGAAACATTAGCTGAATCAACTATTACGCTTATACCAACAAAAGATAAAGATTTAGATGAACCGGGCTCATATAGAGCTATATCACTTTCAAATACAGATCAGAAAATGTTAGCAAAGACCTTAGCAAGAAGGTTGAGTAAATATATTAGTAAATTAATAAATCCTGATCAAACGGGGTTTATACCCAAAAGACATTCATTTAATAATTTGAGACACCTGTTTAATATAATGTACTCACATAAAACGGAGGAAGAAGATATATCAATTGTTTCTCTGGATGCAGAGAAAGCATTTGATCAGGTAGAGTGGCAGTTTTTATATAAGGTGTTGCAAAAATTTAATATGGGAGAGAATTTTATTGAATGGGTAAAATTACTATATGATAAACCAACGGCAATAATATTAACCAATAATATGTTATCTCCAAAAATTTATTTATCAAGAGGCAATAGGCAGGGATGTGTTTTATCACCTCTGCTATTCACCCTTATGATAGAGCCCCTGGCTGAAAGTATAAGAAGTCATCCGAATATTCAGGGATATAATACTAGGGACTCAAATAATAAAATTTCATTATATGCAGATGATATACTTTTATATATTACAAACTCACAAACGAGTATACCAAACATTAAATTTAATAGAGGAATTTGGTTCTTTTTCTGGATACAGAATAAATTGGAATAAAAGTGAAATCATAATGTTAAAACCTCAAGAATCTACACACCTATTAAAATTTCCCTTTAAAATTTCAACAGAAAAATTTAAATATTTGGGTATTCAAATTACTAGAAAATACAAGGCATTATTTAATGCTAATTTTATGCCTTTATTAAATAAACTCAACATCTCGATTAAATTCTGGAAAGCACTTCCGTTATCATTAATAGGCAGAATAAATGCTATAAAAATGATCTGTTTTGCACAAATATTATATCTATTTCCATCTATACCATTATATATACCAAAAAACTTCTTAAAAAGGTTAGACTCTAATATTACCAATTTTATCTGGGAATATAGATCACATTGAATCCAAAGAAAACATCTGTGCAAACCAAAAGATATTGGGGGACTTTCACTTCCGAACTTTTTTGCATTATTATTGGGCAGTGCATATTAAGAATATAATTTACTGGTTGGACAGTTCTATCCAACAGACAGAATGGATAAGAATGGAGAAAGAGAACTGTTCTCCTTGTAATATAGGAGCGATCCTCTTCTCCCCGATAAAACTGAACAGCACAATATATTAAGAAGGAAACATGGGAAAAGTATTTGACATATATACACAAATATTCGATTAATGTAAGACATAATTTAATTCAATTTAAATTTTACATAGATTATATTACTCAAAAACTAGATTGAATAAATTCTATCCAAATACTTCCCCCATTTGTGATAAATGTCTATCCCAAAACACAACTATAACACACTCTTTTGTCTCCTGCATAAAACTTTATAAATTCTGGAGTGATATTTTTGAAATATTTACAAAATTATTTAAGATTAAAATGGAACCTAATACTGAAATGATTATATTTGGAGTAATGGAAGATGGGAATAAACTAAACTCATCTCAAAATGTATTTTTAAATTATGGGTTAGTAACGGCAAAAAAACGTATACTTAACTTTTGGAAAAATACAACCATACCAACGCTTAAAATGTGGATTTCAAACATGTTGGACACTGCACATCTTGAGGAAATGCGATTCCTCCTAATAGATAAATCAGACCAATTTTTAACGAGTTGGTCTAAATTTGTCGATTTTTTGGAATCATATCGTGCAACAAAACCATAGAAGCTAACAGTTTCAGGATTGGGTGAGGGATGGTCAAGACTATAGATAACGATCTCCTTAATTTCTTACTTTCTACTCTTTTTTCTTTCTTTTCCCTTTTTCATTCTCAACTTTCTTTTTTCACACTTTTTTCTTTCTCACACACTATATATCGCATGTTTCTCTATCTTTTATTTTCTACTCTCTCTTTTTCTTTTTAATTATTAAAAAAATAAAAAATAATAATAAGCTGTACATAAAACAGCCTTGTCTATTACCCCTTGACAGTTGAAATTTCGTGGATAAGATGTTATTAGTTAATATTCCAGCTGTTGGTTTATTATATATTAATTTAATCCATAGAATGAAGTTCTCTCCCAATTGAAATTTTTGCAATACCTTAAACATATACTTCCATACAACCTGATCAAATGCTTTCTCTGCATCCAGCGAATTAATTGTGAGTTTTTGATCTTTAGTTTGGTGTGAGTGCATTATGTCTCAAATTATTAAATGATTGTCGCTTAGGGATAAACCCCATTTCATCCGAGTGTATTAGTTTACTGGCATACTTACTTAATCTTCTAGCTAATATTTTTGCTAATATTTTTTGATCTGTGTTTAACAGCGCAATAGCTCTGTATGATCCGGGTTCTTCCACATCTTTGTCTTTCTTAAGTATTAATGAAATCGTAAATTCTGCTAGTGTTTCAGGTAATATTTGTTCTCTAAAGGCATGTGTATACATTTTCTGTAGTCATGGTGTTTTTCCATTTTTTTAATGAGATTATTGTTTCTTCCATTTCCTTATTAGAGATTTGTGCTCCCAATTCTTCTTGTTCCTGCAACTCTAGTTTAGGAAGATTGCAATTATCCAAGAACTCAGTAATGTTGTTGGTGTCTGTTGTCGTTTTGGATATATACAAATTCTCATAAAATTGCACAAATCTTGTATTAATTTTGTTCGGTAATGTTAATACCTCCCCTCTATCTGATTTAATCTTTTAAATCATATGTTCCTTTTCTCATTTTTTTAACTGGCGTGCCAGAAGTTTATGGGGTTTATCCCCAAATTCAAATTGTTCCTGTCTTGTGATTTGGAATTATCTTATAACTTTCTTTGAAAGTAATTTATTTAATTCAAATTTTAGTATTAATATTATATTATGTTTATCCATGGTCGGGTCTTTAGCATTATCTATGTCCAATTGTCTAATTTGTTCTTCTAGCTGCCGCTGTTCATGCTTATTTTTTTTATTCTGAAAGGCTTGGTATGAGATTATAACACCTCGAATAAATGCTTTGAAAGATTCCCATAATAATGTAGTTGATGTGTCTGGCATGTCATTTATTTGGAAAAAAAGATCCATTTGCTGTTTTAGATATATACTCCCTTGCATGTCTTTTAAAATTTGAGGGTTGTACCTCCAAAACGGTGTATTCTTAGACATTCCGAAAAAAAAAAGTTAGGGGGGAATGATCTGATATCGTATTTGTATGGTATTTTGGATTCAGAGTATACGGGATTAATTTTGCGTCTACCAGGAAATAATCTATACCTGAGTAAGTCTTGTGTACCGATGAATAGAACGAGTATTCCTTGCTGGTCGGATTTGCAATCCTCCAAACATCTGTTATGTTTGTATTTTTCATATATGTGTTTAAAAGTTCACTAGTTTTAGATTTCATATTACCTCGCAGTTTTTGACTGATTTATCTAAGTAAGGGTCTAAAACACAGTTAAAGTCTCCACCAATTATAACATTCTGGTAATTATATTCTGCGATTATATTCAGAATTTTATTTCAAAAATGCGGATTATCAAAGTTAGGCGCATATATATTTACCAATGTAATTGGGGTGGCATGGATCTCACCGGTAACTATCAAATATATCTCATTCTTATCTGTTAAGGTATTTTTCTGTTTAAATGGTATGCCTTTGCGGGTAATGATAGACGTGCCTCTGGATTTCGACATGTATGATGAATGAAAAGTTTGGCCTATCCAGTTCGCCCTCAATGTAGCTTGATCTTGAAACTTAAGATGCGTTTCTTGAAGAAAGATAACATCTGTGTTGCATGCTTTCAGCTGAGCTAAATCTTACCCCTTTTAATGCATTTGTTAGCCCCCCTAATATTCCAACTGCAGAATGAGATTCATCCCAGTTTATTTTGTTTATTGTCTTGCATTTTGGCTAGGTTTAGTACCTGCGCATCTTGTGGTGCATCAGTACCTCAGGTCTTTAAGAACTGGGGGAACAATTACCCTACCAAGTTCAATTTGTGGATTCCTTTTGCAATTCTCCTTGAATAAAAAACACACACATGTGATTGATTGTGATAATTAAAAAAAACTAGTAAAAGTGAAAATACAGTGACCGAGCTTATCAGCACTGTAACAAGTGGCCCACTTGTTGGTGGGAGAAAATATTAAGTCGACTTCTGTTGTCGATATTGTCAAACAAGTAGCTCTGCTCCCTCAGTTATTCATAACATATCCATTCTAGAGTGGTGCCGGTTCAAAATCAGATGTATGGTACCCAGTTGCAGTATATATATCCATTTCATATGTATTCCCAGATATATCTAACCGTTTTATCTACTAAGTATTAAGCATCTGGTTTTACCTCGATAATAACCAGCTGTTGGTTGAAGGGGTTAACTGGGGCAGGTTTCTGGTTCTGAGCCAGGGGCCCGCCTTTCCCCCTCACACCCTGGTTATAAATCTGCTTAAAACTTATTATGTTATAAATGTTAGTTTGTAAATCATCCCCTTACTACCATTCTGGTTAATATTCATTACAATTTCTATGTTAGTATTCTATGTTTTAAGTGTTAAAAGTGTTAATTCTATAACATTAGGTTATTCATTTAATCTCTTAAATCATGATGATTGCTCGGTTCGCATTCTGTTGTGAAGCTCTGCATTCAGTGTTTCACTTTTTCTGCTTCACTTGGAACCCAGTATGTCCTTGAGTTCGCATTCCTCGATAAGCCGTCTAGTCAAAACGCAAGGAGAATTCCATCTTCTGGTAAACACAAAATCTTTCATGGTGAAATAATAAAGAGAAAGAATATCCATACAGTTCAACTTTTCAAGTTACTGATTCTCTTCCACGATGGTTAAGCATGTTCATATGTGTTCTCTGGGTTTGTAAATGATTTTTGCTGTTCCTTGTAAGAGATACGCATTTTAGCTGGGTAGTAGACTCCATATCTGACTCCTTTCATGTTTGGAGAGCTTGCTTTGCCTTAGAGAACTGATTCCCTTTCTGAACAATTTCATAGGGATAATCCCTGAATATTTTGAAAGATGTCAGCCCATGCTTGAGTGGCACTCCATATTTAATATTACTCATAACCTCTTCCAAGCCAGAAATGTCCCGGCATATCACAATAATCTTATGTGTGTAATCTGAGCCTGTTTGAGATTATTGTTTGAATATCGGGACTCGATGTGCCGCTTCAATTTTCGATAGGTTAGGAAGATTGAGAGCTTCTTTAATTAGACCCACAGGGAACTCCCGAGGGTTATCTCCCTCGGCTCCTTCTGGTACTCCTATACTAATCTTAGATTATGGATCTTGAATGAGCTTCCAGATCCAGGCACTTGTTCGAAACTTTTGCCAGCTGTTTTGCAGTGAGGTCATGATGTATCTTCATTATCTTCATCTCCTCGGCCATTTGTCCCATTTCTTCCTCCATCTCTTTCATTGTTGTCACATATGAGGAGACAGTCTCATGCACTGAATCAAACTTCTTAGTAGTGTCTTCTTCCCCCTTATCCATTCTCTCCAATAGTTCAACTCTCACATCTTCAATTCATTTATTTACAGTGCCAATCGAATCCTGCACAGATAATTTTCTGAATGCCCACATTCGTATTCACCATAGCTGTTCCATCATATCTCTCATCATTTTTTCCATCTGCGTCCCATTCACCTTTTCATCTTTCAGTTCTCTTACCGATTGCTTTAAGTCCTCAATTTCTTTGTCCTTATCTGCCTTAGTTCTTGTAGACATTTCGGAGAGCACTTTTCCTTCAAGAGCCACTTCAAAAGTAGTTTCTTCAGGCTCCTTCTCGCTGCTCCAGCGATATTTTGTGATTGTTCTCTGAGGACTCTCAGCAGAAACTGGATTTTGCAATTAAAGGGTTAAATCCACCATTAGATCCACAGCACTTACTGATGACATCATCAGTGCAATGTCCAGAGGCTCCGGTGAGATTTTTAATTCGGTCCCGATCTGTAGACCCAGTTTTAATGCGAAAAATCACAAGTTTTCGGGAGCAGAGCTATGTGTGGCGACTGTTACTAAAACATGATGCCACCGGAAGCTGTTTCAGTTTAGTTTATTGTCACGTGTACCGAGGTACATTGAAAAGTTTTTTTTTGCTTGCTTACCAGTCAGTAGAAAGACAATACATGATTACAATTGATCCATTTACAGTGTATAGATACATAATGTTTAGTGCAAGGTAAAGCCAGCAAAGTCTGATCAAAGATAGCCTGAAGGTCATCAAAGTGGAAGATAGTAGTTCAGCTACTCGTTGGTAGATAGTACTAGGTACTATCTAGTACTAGATAGCAAGGATACGTAATAAGGTGGACGAGTTGAACGTGCAGATAGATATTAATGATTATGATATAGTTGGGATCACGGAGACATGGCTCCAGGGTGACGTAAGCTGAACATCCAGGGATATTCAATATTCAGGAGGGATAGAGAGAAAGGAAAAGGAGGTGGGGTAGCGTTGCTGGTTAGAGAGGAGATTAACGCAATGGAAAGGAAGGACATTAGCTTGGAGGATGTGGAATCGGTATGGGTAGAGCTACAAAACACTAAGGGGCAGAAAACGCTGGTGGGTGTTGTGTACAGGCCACCTAACAGTAGCAGAGAAGTTGGGGATGGTATCAAACAGAAATTAGAAATGCGTGCGACAAAGGCAAAACAGTTATAATGGGTGACTTCAATCTACATATAGATTGGGTTAATCAAATTGGCAGGGGTGCTGAGGAAGAGGATTTTTTGTAATGTATGCGGGATAGTTATCTAAATCAACATGTAGAGGAACCAACGAGAGAGCAGGCTATTTTAGACTGGGTTTTGAGTAATGAGGAAGGGGTAATTAGCCGTCTTGTTGTACGTGCCCCTTGGGCAAGAGTGACCATAATATGGTTGAGTTCTTCATTAGGATGGAGAGTGACATTGTTAATTCAGAAACAATGGTTCTGAACTTAAAGAAAGGTAACTTTGAGGGTATGAGACGTGAATTGGCCAAGATTGACTGGCAATTAATTCTAAAAGGGTTGACGGTGGATATACAATGGAAGACATTTAAAGACTGCATGGATGAACTACAAAAATTGTTCATCCCAGTTTGGCAAAAGAATAAATCGGGGAAGGTAGTGCATCCGTGGATAACAAGGGAAATCAGGGATAGTATCAAAGCAAAGGATGATGCGTACAAAGTAGCCAGAAAAACAGCATACCAGAGGACTGGGAGAAATTCAGAGACCAGCAGAGGAGGACAAAGGGCTTAATTAGGAAAGGAAAAAATAGATTATGAAAGAAAACTGGCAGGGAACATAAAAACTGACTGCAAAAGTTTTTATAGATATGTGAAGAGAAAGAGGTTAGTTAAAACAAATGTAGGTCCCTTGCAGTCAGAAACAGGTGAGTTGATCATGGGAACAAGGATATGGTGGACCAATTGAATAACTACTTTGGTTCCGTCTTCACTAAGGAAGACATAAATAATCTGCCTGAAATAGCAGGGGACTGTGGGTCAAAGGAGGAATTGAGTGAAATCCAGGTCAGTCGGGAAGTGGTGTTGGGTAAATTGAATAGATTAAAGGCCGATAAATCCCCAGGGCCAGATAGGCTGCATCCCAGAGTACTTAAGGAAGTAGCTCAGGAAATAGTGGATGCATTAGTGATAATCTTTCAAAACTCTTTAGATTCTGGAGTAGTTCCTGAGGATTGGCGGGTAGCAAATGTACCCCTCTTTTTAAGAAGGGAGGGAGAGAGAAAACGGGGAATTACAGACCAGTTAGTCTAACATCGTAGTGGGGAAACTGCTAGAGTCAGTTATTAAAGATGGGATAGCAGCACATTTGGAAAGTGGTGAAATCATTGGACAAAGTCAGCATGGATTTACAAAAGGTAAATCATGTCTGACGAATCTTGTGGAATTTTTCGAGGATGTAACTAGTAGCGTGGATAAGGGAGAACCAGTGGATGTGGTATACTGGACTTCCAGAAGGCTTTCGACAAGGTCCCACATAAGAGATTAGTATACAAACTTAAAGCATACGGTATTAGGGGTTCAGTATTGATGTGGATAGAGAACTGGCTGGCAAACAAGCAAAGAGTAGGAGTAAACGGGTCCTTTTTACAATGGCAGGCAGTAACTAGTGGGGTACCGCAGAGCTCAGTGCTGGACCCCAGCTATTTACAATATATATTAATGATCTGGATGAGGGAATTGAAGGCAATATCTCCAAGTGTGCGGATGACACTAAGCTGGGGGGCAGTGTTCGCTGTGAGGAGGATGCTATGAGACTGCAAGGTGACTTGGATAAGCTCAAATGTTTGGCAGATGCAGTATAATGTGGATAAATGTGAGGTTATCCACTTTGGTGGCAAAAACAGGAAAGCAGACTATTATTTAAATGGTGGCCGATTAGGAAAAGGGGAGATGCAGCGAGACCTGGGTGTCATGGTACACCAGTCATTGAAAGTAGGCATGCAGGTACAGCAGGCAGTGAAAAAAATGAATGGTATGTTAGCTTTCATAGCAAAAGGATTTGAGTACAGGAGCAGGGAGGTTCTACTTCAGTTGTACAGGGTCTTGGTGAGACCACACCTGGAGTATTGCGTACAGTTTTGGTCTCCAAATCTGAGAAGGACATTATTGCCATAGAGGGAGTGCAGAGAAGGTTCACCAGACTGATTCCTGGATGTCAGGACTGTCTTATGAAGAAAGACTGGATAGACTCGGTTTATACTGTCTGGAATTTAGGAGATTGAGAGGGGATCTTATAGAAACGTACACAATTCTTAAGGGGTTGGACAGGCTAGATGCAGAAGATTGTTCCCGATGTTGGGATGTCCAGGACAAGGGGTCACAGCTTAAGGATAAGGGGGAAATCCTTTAAGACCGAGATGAGAAAGACTTTTTTCACACAGAGAGTGGTGAGTCTCTGGAACTCTCTGCCACAGAGGGTAGTTGAGGCCAGTTCATTGGCTATATTTAAGAGTGAGTTGGATGTGGCCCTTGTGGCTAAGGGGATCAGAGGGTATGGAGAGAAGGCAGGTACGGGATACTGAGTTGGATGATCATGATCATATTGAATGGCGGTGCAGTCGAAGGGCTGAATGGCCTACTCCTGCACCTAATTTCTATGTTTCTATGTTTCTAGATAGATACTACTAGGTAGAGAGTTCACAACATTTCTCAATGTATACATAAATCATAGCACAGTGGAGTCATACTGTACAGAAACAGACTCTTTGGCTCAACTTGTCCATGCTGACTAAGATGCCCTTCTAGGCGGGTCCCACCTGCCCACTTGGCCAATATCCCTTTCAACCTTTCCCATCCATGTCATAAGTGATAGGAGCAGAATTAGCCCATTTGGCCCATGTTCTAATCCACCATTCAATCGTGGCTGATCTATCTCACCCTCTCAACCCCATTCTCCTGCCTTCTCCCCATAGCCCCTGACATCCTTACTAATCAAAAATCTCTCTATCTTTGCCTTACAAAATATCCATTAACTTGGCCACCACAGGCTTCTGTGGAAAATAATTCCACAGATTCACCACTACTAAAGAAATTCCTCCTAATCTCCTTTCTAAAGGAGGCTATGGCCTCTAGTCCTAGACTCTCCCACCAGTGGAATCATCCACTCCACATCCAATCTAGCCTTTAACTTTTTGGTACGTCTCAATCAGGTCCCTTCATTCTTCTATACTCCTGTGAGTACTGGCCCAGTGTCTGAAAATGCTCCTCATATGTTAACCCACTCATTCCTGAGATCATGCTTGTAAACCTCCTCTGGACCATCTCCATGATCCGCACATCCTTCCTCAGATATGGTGCCCAAATGTTCTCACAATATTCCAAATCTTGCTGGGGTTTTTTGTCCATCAACAACAATACCAACAATTTGCATCTACATTGAACCTTTAATATACTTAAATCGTCTAAGTTACTTCCGATGAGAATATTAAAATAAACAATAAATAGAGCCAGGGATTATTACAATAGTAGATTTGAACAATTTCACAGAGAAGTGGGGAAATAAAAACATTGCAGCAGAAATACCAAAGAATAGGTAACTGAATACACAAGGAACTGCAGATATTGGAAACTTGAGTAAACAAGCAACATGCCGGACGAATTCAGTAAGTCCTGTCAAATCTATGGAGGGAATGGGTAGATGATGTTTCTGGTTGGAACACTTCCTCAGACATAGATAACTGTTAAGGTATTGCTAACAATAGTGGACAAATCAAGAGAAGGACATGCACGGGATCCTTGTTCCAACTGATCTTAGATGATGGAGATAGCGGCATAAAAAAACCTACTTCAAAGCATAAGAACATTAGAAATAGGAATGAGAGAAGGCAATATGGCCTCGCAAACTTGCTCCATTCTTCAACAGTATCATGACTGATCACATTTTGGCTGCAGCTTCACCTTGGGACCATACCACATAACCCTTGAATCCGCTAGATACAAAAATATTGTCTATTTCAGTATTGGACATAACCGATGTTCAACCTGCACAGCTCATTGTATAGGTTTTTGGGTTTTATCTCAGATTACCAGCATCAACATTTTGATTTTGATTTTTTTGTTGTGGATCTATCCCTTTTGAAGCAAGACTCGTACCATGTCTATGTATTGATTCCAATGATGCTTAAATCCCTGGTTATAACTGACCCATAATTACTCAATTTATCCTTATTTTTCCAATAATAGTACTTTAGCAGTCTTTCAGTCATCTTACACTCATCCTAGAACTAGAGAGGACTGGTAAATTGAGATCAGAGTCTCCATAATTTCACCCCTCGTTTTCTTGGAACATATCTCACCTGAGTCTAATATTTTCTGGTGAATAATCCACATTCAAAATGTTACTCTCTTTCATTCTTCCTCTCTTACTATTTGTATCTCATCCAATATTTCACACATAAACCTTAACTACAATATCATCATAGTATCTCCGCACCCCATTCCCCCACCTTTTGTAAAGACAGCTGCTAAGCATTCATTAACAACCTTACCCATATCTTCTATCTCCATGTTACTCCAAGTTACCTTTGCGTTCTCTAGCAGATTCTACTCTTTCTGAAGAAGGGTCTCGACTCGAAACGTCACCCATTCCTTCTCTCCTGTCTGTCGCACTGAGTTACTCCAGCTTTTTGTGTCAATCTGCTATTTCTTTAGTTATCTCTGTTCTGCATGTAATGATATAACATACCTTTAAATTTCCTTTGAATGTATTCATTGCTATTTTGCTTTTAGAATGTACCTTTCAATTTTACTCCAATATTTTCCATATTCTGATGATTACACGCATCAGGAGTTTAATTTCAGCAATCTTTTAGACTTCCTTCTCTTGCCTTTTCCTATCCTCCCTGTGTAGAGAGAACAGGATAAGCAAGAGAAGGAAACCTAGTCTATATTTGACAGATCTACCCTTTCTATTTTAGGGGATATCTTTACACTGAACCCCGTGAATGGTGCCCATTGTTCTGACTCTGCTTTACCTATGATGAGAAGCATCGACTCTGCTTCAGTGACCCCTCCAGAAGTTTGAACATCTTTTTCAGGACTTGCCCCTCAGTGTTATTGTTTCGTGACAGCAAGAATGATATCAGATGGTGTGATAATAATATGTTTAGTAAAAAAATCAGAAAATAAACGGACAGGCCTGAGGCAAGCTCAAGACATGATATTAACTGGTTAACCAGTACAACTATATGTAAAGTTTTAAAAATATGGAGAAACGTTAATAAAATGTATAAAAGCCTTCAAATATTAAAAACAAAACAAGTTACCAAACCACTGGATAGATTTTGAAGATTTGGAAAGATTTTGAAAATGTACTTTCAACTAACAAGCTCCAGGTGAAATTTTGGAAACAGTGTTTCTAAATTGACAAGCGGTGAGAAAGACTTTAAGGAGTCTTAAGGGCCTGTCCTACAAGCATGAGATTGCATACGGTTAGCGCGACCTAGCGTGGTCGCTTGAGCCGTCCGGCCTCGCGGGGGTCGGTCCCACTACGATCGACGGAGCTGCGTGGAGTTGTGCGGAGCTGGTCCCGACATCACGCGGAGCTCCGAAAAACCGACACTTCAAAAATCCCGCGCGGCAAAATCCTGTCGGCCGCAGCCGTATCGAGGACATGAGTAACATCTTGACGTTGTGCGTCTTCCGCGTGGCGTTGCGTGATGATGTCACTGCCCGATGCTGTGCAACGCGCATTATTAGTCGGCCCGCCTTTGCCGCGACACATCAAAAGCGCGCACGTTTTGAAAAGAACCACCACTTACCGCGTTTCTTGCAACGGAGTTCTTCCCAGCTGCATCGATCACCAGAGAACATGAGGAGAACAAGGAACCCCATGATCATCAAGAAGAAAGCCATGCAGGATAAGGTGAAGCAGTTTATTACACAGAACATACAGACCCAGGAGGGTCCAGCCACTGCTTCTGGCCATGCTGCTGTGCCTGACCCTGCTTCTGCTTCAGTTCCTGTCCCATCTCCTGCCCCATCTTCTACCTCAACACCCTCACCAATTCCTATCCCAGTTCCTTCCCCATCTCCTTACTCAGATCCTTCCCCATCTCCTTACTCAGCTCCTTCCTCAGCTCCTTCCCCCGCTCCTGCCCCCGCTCCTGCCCCCGCTCCTGCCCCAGCTCCAGCTTCAGCTCCTGCTCAACTCCAGCCTCAGCTGCTGCTGCAGAATGGAACTCGGATTTGGCTCAGGAGACTGATGCCTCAGCTGCGCCGGCGGGGAAGAAGAAGAGATTGGTCACAAGGCCTTATAATTTTACCAGGGAACAAGAGGGGGACCTGGTAGAATGGTATCAGGCCCACTGTTAACTGTACGATAAGAGCCATCATGATTTCAGAAACACAGATCTACGCAACGCGATGCATGAAGACAAGGCGAAGGAGTTCCCTGACTGCTCTTGTAAGTACATACTTTGTAGTTTGTCTACATTTCTGTGGTTGTAATTGCAGTTCCAATTAAGATTACAATTTGCTCAACACTGATCTTCATTTATTCTATGTTTACACAGATGACCAACTGTGCCAGTGGTTCAAGAGCCAGAGGACACGGTTCGGGAAACTGTCGAGCGGTCTTGGCAAGTCTGGCTCCGCCAGTAAGCCACTGACTGACAGAGAGCAGTGGATAGTGGAGAAATGGGGGTTCGTGCGGAACCACATAGTTTGAGTGCAGGGCAAAGAGAGCGGCTGGAAGGTGAATAGTTAAGAAAATTATGGGGCAATTGAAATTTGTTGGAAAGTGAGATAGTCAAATGATAACTTGGTGGTCACGTTGCTTGCTACATCCTGATGGCCTTGCACATTTCTGATACACATTTACTTTCTTCCAGCTCCCCATGGGGATCTCATCGTGTACCAACCCGAATGAGGGTAAGACGGATCCGCCAGAGGGACCTCCAGAGGAACCCTCAGAGGGACCCTCTGGGTCCGGAACTGCGGACAAGCAGCAGCACGCTAAACGTAAACTGGCCTGCACAACTGCGCCAGATTGTGATGCGCCTGTTGAACAACTTCAGCGAGAGATGTTCGCGGATGTAAGTGCTTTCGGGTGAACCATCAGCAAATTTCTCATTCACTCCGCCCTACGTGCATGTTTCTCCATCGCGTCCCAGAAAATACTTACCAGGATTGCACTCTCTTTGTTGCAGATCATGCAACAGGCTAAGACCACTGCCGAGACAATAAGCGGATTGTCGCAGCCAAGGACGTCGAGGGAAAGACGCGCTGATGCCTTCTCAGCCCTACTGAGGGAGGAGATGGTGCAGATCCCTGACTCGCAATGGCACAGCTTCTGCGTGGAGGGCTTGGTCTTGGCAAGGGTGCACAAACTTCTTCTGCCAGTAAATCTTTTAATCAAAGTTTATTGAATTTATAAACATTTTACTATAATGCTTTTTATGAATTACTCACTATGAATTCCTTGGTGTTGCAGAGTCCGATGAGGCCCATGCCACACATGCCGCACCCACAAATGGGGATGATGGCACCACAACATGCTCCCCAGGTACACTGTGAAACCTTTGTGAGTCTTCTGTCTGACTCAAGATTGTCTCTGACACACAGCTTGTGAAAGGTTGTGATTTGTTTTATACGATTGTTTGGCTCCACATACATATTGATACACTTATGTGTTTTGCCCACAGGCAATGATGGGATCCAGACCTGTGGCATACCCGTGGATGGCAGGCCCATCCCCCTATATCAGGGCAGCCAGCTCAATGCCACATCATGTGTCACCCGGCATGGATAGGCCCGGAGCAACAGATTTCCAGGCGCGATTGGAGGGTCCCGACCCAAGCGCCAACTGCACCCTGAATCTCTCTGACTATCTGATGGAGGATTGCCCAGTGCAAATGGGCCATAATGAGTGATGCTCTCTCCAACATTCACTATTCTGTTTGCTTGTGCGTTGCACATTTCTGTTTATTTCACATTAAAGTATTATTGTTTGTTTGCACTAAATAAAGGAATTGATTCTTAAAAAGTCATGGGTCTTTTTCTTTATCGGAGATAACATAGAAACATAGAAACATAGAAATTAGGTGCAGGAGTAGGCCATTCAGCCCTTCGAGCCTGCACCGCCATTCAATATGATCATGGCTGATCATCCAACTCAGTATCCCGTACCTGCCTTCTCTCCATACCCTCTGATCCCCTTAGCCACAAGGGCCACATCCAATTCACTCTTAAATATAACCTCACACACAACTTGATTATTAAACATCAGTGTAACCTTTCGTGTTGTGGAAAAAGCAGTTGTTAATCATGGAGTTGATCTCTCATATGGAAACCACGTCTAATAATGGAATGCATCTCACATATAAAATCCACGCTTTATTAGATAATTGAAACACACACAGGCATTGAATTGCATTGAATTGCAAAGTGTGTCATGAGACGTCACGTAAAGCAGACAAATGCATTTATCCGCTTTTAAAATTATGACATTTCAAAGAAAGTACAATGTGCGATGTGTGAGATATTATTATTATCACAGTATTACTCATTACTCATTTCACATACAAAAACCTTCCATTAACGTACATAGATCCTCCTTTTATTAGATGAGTTCCTGCAGTGGTGGTCCTCTGTGGTGTCGGATGTTTGCTGTTGATCCTCGCCACATATTGTTCTGCCAGGGTACACTGCCTCGCTCGGAGTTGTAGTAAGCACAGAGATGGTCCCTCTGCTCCTTTGCTCTTTTGTTGCTGGTGTTTTCTTGGAATGCGCCTAGTGCCACCATCGGTGCAGCCTGTCTTGCGTCTCTCCAAAAACCTTGTGTGACTTCTCCTGTCTGTTTGTCCATCGTGTCACCCTCCACCATGGCTGCTGCTGCACCTCTGGTGCAGATCAGGTTGTGGAGGACGCATGCCGCGTAGACAATGGTCTGCACATTCTCGGGCTCCTGCTCCATTGTAGTCAGCGGGAATCTGAATCTGCTAGCAAGGATACCAAAAGCATTTTCCACGACCCTCCTAGCCCTGGACAGCCTGTAATTAAAGATCCTTTGCTCCCTAGACATCTGCCTGTGAGGGTATTGCTTCATCATCCATGGCCTAAGTGCGAAGGCATCATCACCAACCAATGCATAGGGGATATCAGGATTGTCTTCTCCCGGTGGAGGCACTGGATCAGGAAGGCCTGCTCTCCCTTCTTCCAGTGCTTGCCCAAGGGAGGTCTCTCTCCAAATCCCTCCATCTGCGGCACTGCCAGGTGTACCCACATTCACAAACAGGAAGTTGTAGTTTGCATCGACCACAGCTAATGGAATGGAACTTCTTGTTGTTAAAGTACGTAGAACCTCCCCTAGGTGGACACCGGATGGCTACATGCTTCCCGTCAACCGCCCCACATGTGAAGCCCTGAGAAATGAAGCAAATGGAGGAAGACACAAAAAACCTTCTTTCTCCTTGTGTTTCTCATGTGCGCAGGAAGTTCCATCTGGTTTGAATGCCATGCACCACTATCCTCCACTGGTCAGGTGTACTAGGGCAGTCAATCATTTCTTCATATGCATTGTTGATGGCATCACAGGTCTCTCGGACAACCTTGCTGATGGTGTTGTGAGCCACACGGAAGTTGTACGAGAGGTTCTTGTAGGAATCCCCTGACGCAAGGTAGCGGAGGGTGATGGCTAGGCGCAGGCCTGGTTCCAGTGACTTCTGCATGACGATGTCTCTTTTCTGCAGAAGAGGTCCGACTCATGTCTTTAGCAGGTGAGTGGGTAACCTGGTGAAATTTCTAAAGGCAGCCTCATCTTTCTGCTGCAGATCGGTCACCATGTTCTCATACTGGCCCAAAGTGGGTCTCATCCGGAACAAAGACCTCACCCACACAGACCTCTTCCTGGGTTTCTTCATAGCCTTCCTTGTTGAACTCCTTGTTGAACTCCTTCCCAGCTGACCTGTCAGCATGAGGGCTGCTGTTAACAGAAGTCTCTCTTGCTGTTGCAGCAATGCAATCTGTATCTGTTTCTGTGTCTCTTCCATGATGATCATGGAATAGCAAGCAGCCTGCAGCCCCGTTTATATGAGGAAAAATGATGTCACGCGCAACCTTCCCGCGGACTTCGCACAAACTTCACGTCAAGTCGCTCGGGGATCGCCCGACCTCCACGCGACCCCCACTTCCGATTTTGTCGGGCTAGTCGCATGCAGTTGCTTGCTGGTGAGACAGAGCCTTTACTTTAAAACAGGCTTTATTAACAGGTTATTTACTATTGAAGACTCATTGCTGAATATTAAAAGCTACTTTTAAATCTTCTTGTGTGGGTAAATATTTCCTATTTTATGCACCTCATCTGATGCATGAATGGGTTTTCTTTGTGAGCAATATACCCAGCATGTTCCCTCATGTTGTGGTCAATGTTGAAGAATAGACTGCAGGATTGATTCAGTGTCACAGCAGTAAACACTGCTACCTCACAGCTTCAGGGATCCAGATTAAATTCTGACCATGGGTACTGTCTGTGTGGTGTTTGTACACTTTCTCCATGGGTTTCTGCTGAGTGCCGAAGTTTCTTCCACATCCTAAATTATGCTGGAGTTAATCATCCAATGTAAATTATCCCTTTGATATAGAATCAAATTGGAATTGAGGGGCATATGAGAGAGAGTAAATTGTTGTGTTAGAGGAGAGGCATCAGTGGGACTGATGGGATTGTTTTACTGATGCTAGCATGGGCATAATGGGCTAAATGGCCTCCTTCAGTACTGTAATAAATAAATAAAATAGTAGGATTAAATGAGAACTTACCAGTTTGAAGTTTGATCTTTATTTTATGAGGAGTTACGATGAGTGATTACGTGAAGAACCCTGACTGCCCGCAGAGCGTGTCAATATTCAAAGCACCGGTGTGAAATCACAGGTAATAGGGACTGAAGTATAATAGTAAGAAAACAGAAGACTAGAATTACCAGGTGACATTTATGAGGGTTGGGAGCGGAGGGCACGTAATCCCTCATGGTAATTCCTCATAAAATAAAGGTCAAACTTCAAACTGATAAGTTCTCATTTAATCTTACTATTTTACTTCAAGAGTCACGTGAGTGACTACATGAAGATTTCAAAGCTCTGTGATTTTACACCATGACAAACGAGTCTACACAGCCACAACTGCTTCATCGACAAATGAAGGAAAATACATTCATAATACATACAGTCATGACATAGATTTAAACATTCTGATGTTATAATAATAGTCCCACCTTTCACTCGGATGGAATCTATAATCAATGAAAATAGAGTTGATAAATACCCTTGGTCTAGTAATGGGTTCTTATAAATGTTTGAAATTTGTTCGCTTGACCATGCTGCAAGCGTTAGGACGTGGTCCAATGGCACGAAAGACCCTTGCTGCTGATGTTATAGCAGCCCTGATGGATTGATAACTAGACTCAGTATCAACTCCTACATAATCAAAGTCCATTTTATCTTCTGGAAGTGACCTGAACAGATACGTTCTTATACGTTTTTGTAACTAACAACATAGCTAATTCAGAGCCTCAAAGACTCAGTGACCTTAACGTATGGTTATATATGTGTGTCCTCACTTTAATAAAGGTCTCTGGGTATGCCTTGAACTATTTTAAGATCTGACACCCCTTCTGCTCTGCTTAAGTGAATTATAAGCATAAATATTATGTATTATTGTTTACAGACGTAACCATCTTGTTCCATCGCAACTATGTAGTGACTAAACCTGTTACGCCAACCTTTGATAACCACCTTTGAGATCCAGCGAAACTAAGGATGTAGCTGGACCACCCTGGTGAAATAGTGTTCACACAATGTTGACATCCCATACTGCATTGTACTTGTCCTAGGAAACATTGTATTAAAGATATTCTTACCAACTTGATATCCAGGGTGAACCCGACAGAGCTGGTCTTATTTGCTGCAGCCAATACAATGAGAAGGCAAGTTGGCACAGTTAATGGCCGTACAACTTAATTATTGACAAAGATCATTTAAAATGAACTCCAAACATCAGTAATTTGTACGGTCTTCAAAGCAACATGAACATTCCACAAACACTTTCGATCTCCTGGAAAAGAAAATCCTGCTTTTTTGGTGCTATTGCATCACACTGAACCTATACAAGGACTGATGTAACAACCCAAGCCGTAGCACAGTCTATTGAATCTGGAGAACATAATTTAATTTTAACATGCAACGGCTGATTTCTGCACCAGCAAGTTACGTTCAAAGTAACCATATAATGTTATATTATTATTCCCGACAACTAGAATCAAAGTTGCATAGGCCAATCACACAATATGAACCTAAACTGCTCTTAATAACTTCATTTGAAGCCCTGAGAAATGATGCAAATGGAGGAAGACACAAAAAACCTTCTTTCTCCTTGTAGCGAGAATGTATCTTTCGCCATTGTTATGCCACATATTTTGCAACCTGTGAATAAGCATGAAACAAACATATGTACATTTGGTGTGATTCAACAGCCATTCTGTGTTGTAATTGACCTATACCTGATGTTACTCCAGTGGCCAACGAGATGATGTAACCACTTTACTTGATTGCACCCACATGTACTAACAGATGCCACCATCATAACATGTCAACATGAAGTTGAGCATGCAGATATGCATATCCGCTCAATTAGTCTTAACCCACAAAATGCTTAGGGTCTATAGATATTTGACATCAATAAATGAAGAACTCATGCACATCTCCTCCAGCTCCAAACCAGAGATGATATTCGCAATTTCCCATTCTTAGGCCATTAGCATCATTTTGCAATATAATGAGATATTTACTGATTAACCTACTGGAACAATGCTGAACAATGTCTATCCATCATTGCGACTTTGGCAGTTTCAGCTGATAATAGCAAAGTGTGTCGACCATGACCCACATGGCACTTTAGAGTTCTCCATTTAGGATGATTTCAATTCTCCCACTTGCACAGCCAAACCACATCCATTATATTGCCAAATAGCCTTAATGACCAGACTGCTGCTTTATAACAACAAAGCTGTAACAGGTTTCTATTGACTCCAATCTGTTGCCTAGGATGGCATCATAAGCCAATTGATAAGTAAATGTAAATCGTAATGACCTGATGGAGGGCATGGAACCTCTGGCCAGCTTTCATGCTGCTACCAGCTTCAGTGAACTGCTTACCTTCATCCTGCAGGATTTGCCTGTTAAATAGGTCTTACCTGATGAACAGATTCGGCGGCTGGGTCTAATGTCCCCCTGATAGCGGTGTTCACTGCATATGTGTTGTGATGGCAAATCTTGCGGTCAGTAATGATCTCTAACACATGACCGTCATCCCCTTGGATATGTTCACGGCTATACCATCAGACTCGGTATGCTCTCCTCCTTCATGAGCAAGCCATTTAACAGCCCTACTACAAGGCACTGCTGGCGCAGCCTCTCAAATTCGCCGCCACTGCCATGGACCCGGCATCAGACTAATACTGACCCGTTGGCTTTCATGGGTTGGGGTATGCACTCTGCAACATCTCCAACTAATCTATTTGATAACAACTTAATTTTAATAGTAAGATTAAACGAGAACTTACCAGTTTGAAGTTTGATCTTTATTTTATGAGGAGTCGAGTTGAGGGACTACGTGAATAGAAGCCCGTACAGCCGTTGGTGCGTCAATCTTCAAAGCAGCGGAATGAATTCACAGCTAACAATGACCGAAGTATAACGGTAAGATGATAAAACTAGAACTACCAGATGAGATCTATGAGGGTGGGAGCGGAGGGCACGTATTTTACTTCGGAGTCACGTGAGTGACTACGTGAAGACTTCAAAGCACTGTGAATTCACGCCGCAGACTCAAATCCGACGTTCACACTGCCTGGATTGACTCAAAAGTCGTTAACAATCAATCATGCATCAGTAGTACATTTGTTAAATGAAATAACAGTTTATTTACAAACAAATCATAACAAACCCCTCTAACTCAGGGGAAAAATGTAACAGTACTGACACCAGAATCAGCAAAAAACCCCGAGCCTTGAAATCGGCTTGTGACAAAACCTCTGAAAAGTTAGCTCACTGGACCATCCTGTGGCCGCGAGGACCTTGAAATAGTTTGCACCGACACCTTACTGTGTGGTTTTTTGTGCCAACTCTATTCCTCTCAGAGGTTTAGTAATCTCAATGTAAAGAGATAAATGTGAGACTATACAGAAGCGATCATCTGCGATGTATGCTGAAAACACCATCTTACATCCTGTCATGCCTCTTTTATTATGTTTAAGCAAATCATAATAATCTTTAGATATTGTAAATGAAAACTTTACAAGCTCTTAAGTGTACAACATCTTTTAATGATAGCACTGGGTGTTACACACACCTTCAAGCACCGGCTACATTTTTTCTACTGAGGGGAAGGCGTTATGATTGATGTTAACTGGGCGGGGTTAATGGGAGTGAGGTAACTATATTATTGGTTGCATATAAACCATCTACATCCTTCCCCTTAGAAATAAAAAAAAACAGATTGTTGTCACGACAACCGAATTAAACAGCAGAATTAAACGAAATCGCCGTAGCGAACAGGCGGCTTACTGATCCTGCCCGAGCGCGTACGGATGTCTCCCCCTCCCCCGAAAGAGCAGAAGAAGCAGGAGGACGCAAGGCAGCCGGGGAACCAGGGAAGGGCATTGGGGTGGGAGAAACAGGAGAGGGAGAACCGCGATCGGCAACAGGGGACCCGCGCAGAGGGGAACCAGGCGCCCGCGACGGGGACCGAGGCATGCAGGGAACACCAGCCGGGGCGGCAGCCGGCTGCTGATAGGAGAGTGGAGGGGCATAGGGCCCAGGGGGCTGCGGCTGTGGCTCATTAACCGCAAGCAGGTGTTGTCGGCTTCTTCGGTATATGGAACCCTCACAGTCGACCAGATACGAACGAGGTGAGTCGGCCACCCCAACCACGGTGGCCAGACGGTAGTGCCCACTGGCGGTCTGCAAACGAACATCCGTACGCGCTCGGCAAGGTCCTTCCCGTAAACCAGGATATCATCCACGATGATGGCACATGGCAGGTGCGCGAATAATTGCTCCATCGTCTGCTGGAACACCTCGCTAGCAGAATTGATGCCGAATGGCATTCGCAGGAACTTGAATCTGCCGAACGGTGTGGCGAAGGTCGTCAGGTCAGAAGACGCTTTGTCCAACGGGACCTGCCAAAACGAGTTCTTAGCGTCTAGGACCGAAAAGATGGTGGCTTGCCCGACCTTTGCCGCCACATCCTCAACAGACCGCATGGGGTAGTGTGGTCGCCTGATGGCAAGGTTTAAGTCCTTCGGGTTGATACACACGCGTATCTCGTTCTTGTCTTTCTTAATCGTGGCAACCATGGTGGAGACCCAATCGGTGGGCTCGCTAACTGCTACTAGCACCCCCTTTTCGACCATCTCGTTGAGCATCGCCTCGACCTTGTCCTTCATGGCGTGAGACACCCTGTGAGGTGCGCGGACCACGGGTTGTATATTTGGGTCAATGGAAATATGGTATGACACTGGTAGCTTCCCCAGGTCATCGTCGAACAGGTCCTGGTATTCAGCAACCGGGTCAAACGAAAGTTGCACTTTGTGGACCGTGCGGTCAAAGGAGACCAGGCCAAGATCCTGGCACGCACGGTTGCCCAACAGGGTTACACAGTCAGAGTTCAAAACATAGAAAACCAGGTTTCTTGTGGCCTTTTGCAGCACGCAAGTTAAAGTGGCCCTCCCCGCAGGCCTTAGAATCTCTCCACCATAGGCGTGCAGGGTAGCATCGTCAACAACCAGAGGCTCATTACTCCTTATCTTGTTGAAAAGATTCATGGACAAAACATTGACTCTCGCGCCAGTATCTAATTTGGCAGAGAAGGTTACGCCATTGACAGTCACAGGTACGGAGGGATCATTGCGGTGGGCGGGTGTCTGTAGGAGGGTAAACACATGAGAGTCCTCGGCAGAATTGATTGGCTCCGCACCATTGCACTCAACTAAATTGGGCTGTGAGTCGAAACAGAGATCAGATTGGGCCAGCATGTTTAGACTGGGACTGGAAGCTTGTGCCTGGCTCCCACGGGAACGGAGTAAGCGACAGGAGGCTGAGAAATGGTTCAGCTTTTTACAAAAGTTACAGGTTTTACCAGAGGCGGGACACGTCGACAGTCTATGGTGCATGTAGTTACAGTTCGGGCATCTTTTTCGGGGCACATCGCCAGGTCCAGGGCGGGCACACGGCAGAAAAACATTGTTTCCCACCCGAGGCTGTGGGCTCCTAAACCCAGCCAGGTTGACAGATTTATTGCCCAAATCCCGGTGGTCCTCTTGCAAAACAACGACCTCAGACAATCTGCAGGCATGCATAGCTTTGTCCAATGTTAGATCCGGATCCCTCAAAAGCTCACATCGCAGCTTCTGGTCACGCATGCCAGTTACTAAAATGTCTCTAGTGAGCTGGTCTGTCATGTTTCTCTTGAATTCGCCTCTGCACGGAGGCGGGCTCCAGCACCCGAGGTTTCAGCTGGCGCTGGGCAATCGGGACGGTGGATCTGGTAGTTCTGGACATCAGACGCTGAGCAGGTGACCCCATGGCCGGATCCCTGGAAACATTCCTGAGGTTCAGGAGATCCAAATACAAATCAGAATTGGATAGTCGCGCCTGTTCCATCAGAAGCTTGGCGCTGCGGACGGCCCGTTCTGCTAGGCCGTTGCTCTGTGGGTACTCTGGGCTGCTGGTGAAATGCACGAAGTTCCACTTGTCGGCAAAGCTTTTGAATTCTCGGCTTGTAAACTGCCTGCCGTTGTCAGTCTGCAGCCTGACCGGGTTAACTTTATTCCCACCAAGCAGCTACAGGTTTTGGCCGAGCACACCGCTGCCGATCCGGCCTTGCAGCAGCTTGCCTCGGTGATTAAAGCAGGGTGGCCAACAAAGCGCTCCGCCGCGCCATCTGAAGCACAGCCTTTCTTCCTGGTCCGCGACGAACTGGTGCTCCAGGATGGCGTTATCGTCAAGGGACATAAAGTTGTGGTCCCGTCCTCCCTGTTTGACTTTTACTTTTGTGCAGCCCACAGCGGACACCCTGGGGTCGATGCAACGCTTGCCCACGCTCAGTGCCAATTCTATTGGCCTGGAATGGCCAAATATATCCGAGACAGAGTTTCTGCCTGCTCCACGTGCAACAGTCTTGCGCCGCACCAGCAGCGACAGCCCCTGCTGCAACAGCCCGCCCCTGCTTTGGCCTGGTCCTCGCTGGCTGCCGACATATTCGAGTGGCGTGGTAACCACTACCTTGTCCTAGTCGACTCGTACTCCAACTGGAGGCGTGGGTTCGTATCCCACTTCTGACACCATGTAAATGAAAACTTTACAAGCTCTTAAGTGTACAACATCTTTTAATGATAGCACTGGGTATTACACACACCTTCAAGCACCGGCTACATTTTTCTACTGAGGGGAAGGCGTTATGATTGATGTTAACTGGGCGGGGTTAATGGGAGTGAGGTAACTATATTATTGGTTGCATATAAACCATCTACAATAGGCATAAAATATAATGGCATCAGCCGACACATGCATTCTATCTAGCCGTAGCTTTTGCAATGTTTGTACACGTTGGGCTGAAACCAACACCAGAAGCATGACCACCTTCATAGTTAATTTGGCTATAGATAGGCTTGTAACCGGAGCCCACTGGCGAAGAAGCATAAAAACCTCACTCACATTGCAAATACCGGCATACCTGAGTTTAGGAGGATTAGAATTGAAAACCCCTTCATGAATCGTGAACTAACGGATGTGTCCCTACTGTATGCAATTCTGCATTCATAGGTAAATAAGAAGACAGAGCACTTCTGGCTGAATTAATTGCACTGTAACTTAATTTTTTGGTCAAAATAAAGAGTTGACAAACTCCTATACATCCGTGATCCCTGCCGTGTGATATACAATATCCTGCTGCAGGCAGAATTGCTCCCACTTCCTTATATAGGTGATATATTGCTGCTGTGTACTATCCCTGCAGGCCGACGTGAGAACATCCACCGTCCGATGAGACAGTCCTCTCCCCAGGTATGGCCTCCTTAAAATCTGCAAATTAACAGATCAATACGATCCTATAAAGGATGTTGATCCCCAGTGACTGGATTTACCAGTAGATTTTTATTCTTAGGCATAAGCATGTAAGGCTCCCTAGCCATTTGTAATACAACGGGAAACCATGCTCGTGTAGGCCAATTTGGCACTACCAATACCCCTGAAGTGGTGTCCTCCTTGATCTTTTGCAAACATCTGCTGATGAGACAGAATGAAGGAAATACATACACAAACATTCCTCCCCCAATGCAGCGAAAATGCATCCACTGCTACTGCCCCAGGATCTGGTTACCATGAAACATATCTAGGTAACTGATGATTTAATCGAGATGCAAACAAGTCAATATCTGGCAATGCATACTGATCAATCATTTGGTTAAACACATCCTGATTTAACATCCATTCAAAGTTGTCATTAACTGACGTGACCTCTTCCTGGCAAATAACGTGCTGAAAGCCAGATATTTTGGTCAATACACCAGCTCCAAATCTGGTTAGCCAGTCTATCACAAGACTGTGACTTAACTCCACCCATGTGGTTTACATATGCCACTGCTGTGGTGTTGTGAATCTGAGCTGCACATGCAGATCCCTCCTTGTAGAACAATAAGCTTTGAGCCCATACCAGGTGCCCAACAACTCTAAATAATCAATCCCTCTTAATTGAGGAAGCGATGTCTCATCCACATTCCATCTGCCTCCACAACTAGAAGACATATCTGTTGCACCCCAACCCAGTGCACTCACATCAGTCTGTAATATCAGTGACGGTGATTCCACGAAACCTTCCTTAAATTTTTTGAAACATGTACTATCCACCATTGTATGTCAGCAATCGCCCCAGCTGACAACTGCATAGGCCTATCAAAAATAGCCCCTTTGTATTCTCAGTGCCTGTTCCTTTGATGGTTGTAATTGTTGATAATGCAGAGGACAATACTGCACAGCTGGAAAGGCTGCAACAACTTCCCAATAAAACTGGCTACTTGTCTAATCAAAGGCCGTTGTTCTCCAACGAGATTAGCACAGTCCTCAATTAACTGATTCAATTTATCCCTGGGTAAAGTTACCAACATGTGATTGGAATTAATGGTAAATCCCAGATAATCAATAATTTGGACTGGTGATAATTTAGATTTACCTGGGTGAATAACAAATCCCATTTGTTCAAAAGTGATTTTAACAACTGAAACTGATGATTGAGTTTCAGCATGAGTCTTTCCAACAATCAGAAATCATCTAAATAGGTCATTACCACATGCCCCTGAGCTCTAAGCAATGCTAACACAGGTTTTACCAATTTAGTAAATAATCTAGGAGCTGAAGTTAATCCATTCGGCAATGTCCTGAATTGCCACAGCTCAGTCATCCAAATAAATTTCAAATATCTTCTATCATCACCATGAATAGACACTGCGTAATACACATTCTTTAAATCAATGGTTGCCATATAATACCCTTTGGACACTAGATGTTTGCCCGTGGTAAAGTTCTCCATTTTGAAATGCCTATAACAAACAAATTTGTTCAAATTCGATAAATCCAGAATAATTCTACATCCCCCAGTCTTTTTAGATCTGGGAAATATACTTGACAGAAATTGTTGACTTTGATAGACAGAAGGCTCAATTACCCCTTCTTATGTAACGACTGAATCTCTGCTTGAATAAGCACATTTTCCTCATCTGAAAAATAAGTTTACGACTAGGAAAATGTTGATTAGGTAGACTGCCATAGTAAAATCCAATTTTTCACCCCTTCAATACACTAAGTATGAACAAATCTGATGTCAACTGCTGCCATTGTTTGAGAACAATTTTAACCTTCCCCAATTTGAACAGGAACATCAGTTAATTCATCGTCTGTCAAATGTTATATTCCTTACCAGCATCTTTCCTTGCGGCCTTGTTGTCCTCGACTTCTTGTAGAGAACATTTTTTGCCTTGCTTCCAGCTGGCTTAATGAGGGCCATGGTTATAACAACCTCATAACAGTCTTTGACCCTTTTTGCAAGGTTACCACCAAACAACAGATTTCGTGGTGGTACACTGGTCGGTTTGCACAACTCGCCAAATTCGGGTTAGCACTGGCCTAATAGCGGCCCTCCCGACATTATTAATTTCAAAATGCATTACAAAGGAGTCCCAGTTCATCCTGGTGTGCTTCAACCATATGATTTGTATCAATAACTTTCACCACAGCTGTAATACCTGCTTACAACAGTTTAAGCACTTTTTTAAAACGTCATCTCCTGGGCCCTAGCAGGCAAACCCATCTATGCAAATTTGGTGATTAACCACCGGTACCTTCAGGAGATCACAATTAACAGGAGCTTTATAGTTTTTTGCTACTTCATCCATAGCTAGCTCCTGTAACTGGTGGGAGAGCATATACTGAATGGCTTCGGCCAATTCTACATCAATCGCCTTTCCTGCCTCTCTACACTCAGCAAACTTCCCAGCAATGTTCGGAATTACCTCCAACCGAACACCTTGCTCTCCCCCAGCATAGAAACAGTGTCAGCAAACTGCCCTGATAGAACATCCTCCTCACAGGCAGGATAGTTCTGCAGCCCTGAAACAGGTGCTGCTAGCACAAGCTCTCCATCAGCCTGGCTTGGGCATCACTCCTCCTCACGGAGCTGGAACATCCTCCTCACAGGCAGGATAGTTCTGCAGCCCTGAAACAGGTGCTGCTAGCACAAGCTCTCCATCAGCCTGGCTTGGGCATCACTCCTCCTCACGGAGCTGGAACATCCTCCTCACAGGCAGGATAGTTCTGCAGCCCTGAAACAGGTGCTGCTAGCACAAGCTCTCCATCAGCCTGGCTTGGGCACCACTCCTCCCCACGGAGCTGGTCCCTGTCGAGCATTCTTTTGAAATAGAATCTCGACGTGGGAGAGCCGTGAGCAAAACGGACTCTCCTATGGAGGGTATAACCTCCAGGCCCGACTCATTTACGGGCCACAGAGACTTGCCAGTGGCCTTCCACCCTACTGACAAGCCTCCACTGCCCCCCGGCAGTGGGTCCGCAAACCACTGGCTGTGTAGCCAGCACCGGACCAGGTGTACCAGATGGGCCTCCTTCCTCAACACTCTCCTGGTCACTCTCCTTTCTACCCCCGGAGCGCCTCGCCGACACCTTCTTCCCTTTCTGCAACATATCTACAAAAACTCCCAACCGTTGCAGAAAAAGACCTGTGGTAAAGTATTTCAACAAACCTTACCTCGTTTCAACTTATTAACGAAAACTGCTGGAGAATGGAGGGTGAAGTCTGAAGAAGGGTCTCGACCCGAAATGTCGCCCATCTCCTTCGCTCCTTAGATGCCGCTGCACCCGCTGAATTCTCCAGCTTTCCATGTAACCCGCGGTTTAAACTTACCGCTCGGAGGAGCGCTGCTGCTCCCCCCGCCCGACTGCACCAGCGTCTGACGTCATGACGCACCAACGGCTGTACGGGCTTCTATTCACGTAGTCACTCACGTGACTCCGAAGTAAAATTGAATAGAGTAGCCCAATTCTCAAACATGGTTTGAGACTGAAACAGTGGATTATAGTATTGTATCCAATGATACTGTAAATGGGCACCCCTATGACTCCAGTTGTTAATCAGCCATCTTTCATAATGAACAGGCCACACCTGTCATCCTTCGCATCTGCCTTGCACTGCAACTCTGGCTCAATTTCCGAGCCTGTCTAGGAAGACACCCTGACCATAATAATGACCCTGTCTGCTAATTTTAATTTGTCTAAAACAATTCTAGCTGTAATTCTGACCTGTCTCGAAAGACAAGTCTGCCCATAGTTTTGAACCTATCTTGAAGGCAACCCTGGTCAAAGTACTACGCCTACCTAAACACAATTCTGGCCCTATTGCAGCCTGCTTAGAATGCTAGAATTGTCCACTTTTGCATGGTTAGATGCCTCTTAATCGAATGTTTTGATCATTTGTATTGTTCAACCAAGTGTAAATCTTATCCACTTGTAAATGGTCCCTTGCTGTAGAACTTCAGTGTAAGAACAAACCGTCCAGGGAAGCTCACCTCTCCCATGAGGGAAACATTATGCAGCCCTTCTGCAGATGTTGCTGCCTACATTAAGCAGCCCTGCTACAAGGTGCTGCTAGCGTGGCTCTCCCATATGCCGGTGCAGCCATAGACTTGGCCTCAATATAAAGCAGCCCTGATACAAGGTGCTGCTGTTGTGGCCTCTCCCATAGGCCGGCACTGCCATCACTGGGTATCTCATAAAGCAGCCCTGTGGAATAGGTGCTGCTGGCTCGTGCTCACCCCTATGCCCGGCATTGCCATAGACTCGGCATCCCATAAAGCAGCCCTGTACAATAGGTACTGCTGGCTCGGACTCATCCTTATGCCCGGCTTCCCGTCAAGCAGCCCTGTGCAATAGGTGCTGCTGACATATGCCCGGTATTGTCTTAAATTTGGCATCCCCTCAAGCAGCCCATTGCAATAGGTGCTGCTGACTCGGGCTTATCCATATGCTTGGCATTGCCATAGATTCGGCATCCCATAAAGCAGCCCTGTGGAATAGGTGCTGCTGGCTCAGGCTTACCTATATGCTCATAATTACCTAGAATCAACATCCCCTAAAGCAGCCCTGTGCAAAAAAGGTGCTGCTGGCTCAGGCTCACCCGCACCCATATGCCCGGCACTGTCACAACTCATGTAGTTGGGGTGTATCTAGATGGAGCCTCCTTTCCCCAAGGGCTCCATCCTGGTCAACCTAAAATGTTTTTCATACCTGGAGGGGAACCCTCCCAGCATCAGGGCTGACCATATTGGTCGGTTTCACCCCCCCACCCGCCCCCCCCATCCTACAACTACTGCGGTCTGGACACCGCATTGCTGCTGGGTTTCCCCTTCCTGGGGAAACCTAGCATTTGTGTGCCTTACCAAGGGGAATCCGGGCTGACCGTTCTGGTGAGCTTCAACCCCATATCGTGGGCCACTGCGGTCGAAAACCACACTTCTGCTGGAGTTCCGCTCCCCGGGAACCCAGCGTTGAAAAGTCACTGACCATTCTGGTCAGTTTCAGCCCATATCGTGGGCCACTGCGGTCGAAAACCGCACTGCTGCTGCAGTTCCCCTCCCCGGGAACCCACATTCCAAAGTCATTGACTGTTTTGTCAGTGACTGACTGCACGAGCCCGACATTCTCCAGCTGCCCGCTTCCGCAGTAGGACCAGGGTCTCCCCACAGCTGGTTCCCTCGTTGGCACCCGGCAGGAACCTCTGTGGAAGAAAAGGTTCTTGCAGAACATCAAAAAACATGTAAGAAATGCAACTTACCTGGAGTTTAAACTTGCCTCTGGCAGGAGCGACGTGCCTGCCAGTCCGGTGCTTTGTAATGCTTGCATCATAATGGACATGCTTTGCGGGCAGTTGGGGTTCTTCACGTAGTCACTCACGTGACTCCGAAGTAAAATCATCCATTATTTCATTAAAACAATTGTAATATGCATTAATTTTTGCAAGTATTTCCAATACAGATGTGACATGGCCTGTTTGTTGTTCATTGCCCTATCCTTCATAAAAGCAGCTAAGTGATCTCTTTTAGTTTCATCTTTTCAACGGTCCCAAAATGCTGACTCTGCAGAATTTAGAAATGGTATTGCACCTGGTACAATCAAAACAATTAGTATTATAATACATGGATTTAGCTTGATCGTTTTATGCATACAAACTCATTATGATTATAATCAACATTTTGGCAGGTAAAACATTATCACATCCTTCATGAAATATATTGCTGGCAGATTATTTTTGTTTGATAATTACATTTCTCTGAAAACTATATGAATTATTCATAATAGCCCAGATGGTGCTTTCTGTTATTTTAGTACAAATGGTGCAGCAATCTCAATCTGAGGAAGATGTTTATTTTTAAAATTAGGATGTTATTCACCAAGTAACTAATCTCGGTCAGCAAGATTAGGTTGTCAGATTGTTAATACTGGCTAAATTAAAGACACCATAAAATAGAGGTTCCCTGCACTTGCCAGAATTGCTTAACACTTGTCAGCTGAACGTTACAGGCTTTGATTGGCACCAGCCAGTCTAGGTTCAGACTGATATGCAGGATGGAGAGGGGTCCAGGTGTTCTCCTTGTTTCTCTTAAATTGTTAACAGGTACAGCGGTTTTGCAAACTAACCTTAAATGAATCAATTCAATCGGGTCGCTGCAAAAGCATTGTAAACAGTATACATAATGTTGCAAGATGGTCATCCTATTAATTGATGATTGGTCGAACTGTTGAGCCTTGGAGAAATTGTTTGAATCTCAGGGCACATGTTTCAATGTTGTTCTTGTAGTCTTCCTTCAAGAGCTTTCTTTCTTATACAATGTATTAAGCTGCTGTATTATTGGGTTAGGGAAATGTCTGTTATGTATGGGTTAATCGATATCTGTAATTGGATTGTTAAGAGACTTGTTCAAGTGCTTAATTCCATTTTTTTTTACTGAAACTAGACTGGGGGGAAGCTTAGAATGAGCAATTTATATTTGGGGCTCGCCTGGGATCTCAAAAGACTCCCAAACACAAGTTTATGATCAAGCTGTTGAGCTGTTTCGATCGTGAGTGCAGAAATCGGTTTCAGTGCTCGTGTAGTAGGAGCCACACACACTAAAATTAGGAGTTTGAGAATGAGTCTATATTTGCAAAGCCAAATTTCCAAACACTGAATTTCATATTGAACTTCGGAGTGGTGCATGTCCGTGATCGATTCCAAATAGAGGTTGATCAACAGTGAATAGTAATCCTCTGGTCGATTGTTGACATGTACCTGATAGCGAAGAGTATCTGAGAGACGGGAACCTGTTTACTTGATGAAAAGTAATCCGAATAGTGAAGGGTACCCCTAATTCTGTCGAACTTAGAGAGGAGGGATAGAGGTTCCCCTATCGAAGTCCAGTCTTAGCAGAGGGATAGTAACATTTGGGAGGGAAAGTAGCCATTTAAGGAGTAGCAAAGAGTAAACTAGGGAGGGGAAAATCTTTGGTATCAGAGGGAAAGGATGATAACTGTGCAACGCGGTATAGAGATCGAGCGTTCAAGAACTGCATGCTAGTGCTTCAAATCATTTTGTAAATTGTAAAAATCTAGCTTTTCATATTGTCATCGGATCCGGATTTTGTAAATATTCTGTGTATGTAAATAATCTTAGAGTGTATTAAGATTTAGAAAGTTAAGATTTAGATCGTCCTAGGTCCATGGACCGTCATTTGTGTTGTTGCATGTGCATATGTTTATGGATTTAGAAACTTGAAGTAAGAGTGTGTTTGAGTTAATATTTGTATTTGTTTAAGATTGTATTGTGAGAATCTGAAGCGGGGTGGTTTTATCTTTCGATCGCTGCATCGGGGGAGGAGTCATTCCGCTGACCGCTCCCACCACGAGGAGGATTTCTTGGAGTGCGCGATTTATAATAAGTGAATGTTTTTGATTTATGCAGGAGTATGGTTAAGTATATTTCTGATAAGTGGACTAATATCCTTTTTGTGTCCAATTTTGCTCACGTGTTAATTTGAATTAATTTGCATGCGTTCAGATTAAGATCTGGGATAGGGGACGGGCTGCGAGAAAGTGTGTTTGTGTGATTGGTTGTTTCCTGGAACATTTTGATTTTGAAAATTGTCTAAAATGACTCGTAATTTCGAAATTAGAAAGGAAAATTGTTAAGAGGTGTGAGTAGTTTAGAGTTGCTTCTTTATCCAACAGAATGGGAAACCACGCAAATAAAGATATGACCACTGATTTGGAAAGTTCTCTGCAAGAAATATGCAGCAAATTTCCAACAAAAGCTGACCGATTGAGAACACTTTCCAGATCGTTAAATAGAGAATTGGGGAACAAATTATGGCCCCGAGGGGGCATAGATACAGTAAAGGAATTTAAATACATTGAGCAGATTATATTGCAGTGCAGCAATAATACAGAGGCACAGGAATTAATTGAATTGTGGAGAAATTATTATGAGAAACAGAAAGCGAGTAGAGCGGAGGAAAGAATGGCAAGTAGGAAGGAAGCAACTCTAAAACGGGGGATAGTATTAGAAGAATTAAAACCTCTGGGTAGCCTAAGGGAAGAGCCTGAGAGTATTAAAGATAAAGGGAGGAGGAAATCTTTCACAGAAAAATTATCATCCATATGCCTTAAGCGCGAGGACCCAATGGTTGGCAATGGTTACGAGGGGAATGATGAAAATTAATTAGAAGACTGGGAGAGTGTTAGATCCAGAAATTCAGGTCCACCACCTTATTCACCTAACTATCCCAATACCTCAATGCACATCGCGGAGTAGACAATCAAAATCAGGTCACAAACTTCCTTAACCCTAACTGATCCGTCCATTACAGACAGTACGAGAGTTCACGGTACCAGAAGCCAAACTAGGAAAAAGACTAAATTAGTTATGGAGAAAGAAGAGCATACCCCTAGACAAATTGAACTAGCAGTTAAGGAACAAAAGAAATCCTTTAGAAAATACCGTGAACCCCCTGGTGAAGATATATCTGGGAGTGAGACCGTAATTGAAGAGGCAGAGGTAGATCCTGAAGCTAGACAAACAACCCTTAGACAGTTCCCTGTAAGGGGAAGGCCTAATCCTTCTTTTGATCCAGCAAATGCAGTGAGTGCAAATAATCTCCGTACAATTAGAGTATTAGCAAATACAACTAGAGTATTCCCCATGGAAGCCTAACAAAATTATGGCTATTTTAAGTCAAATACCTGATTGTAGAAAATCACCCACTTCTTTTCTGGATCACTTAAGAACTGCAATGCGTGTTTATCACGCTGATTCCCGGGATTTATGGGCGGTGATCCAGCAAATAATTACCCCAACTGAGCATGCTCGATTCCTAACGAATTTAGCACATCCATCGCATGAAGCTCTTGCAAATATAATAGTGGACAATGGAGAACGGGAGGATGCTGTTTTTAACAGCTCTTGCCAACACCCTTCAGAAACCAATTGATTTGGCCAGAATATTAGATGTAAGACTTTTTGAAGGGGAGAAGCAGCAAATGAGTTTTTAGAGAGATTATATGAATTATCTATGGATCAATTTGGTGAGTTAAATTACAGAAATGGAGTAAATTCCCTACAATATTTTGCCATCCTACTGAATTGTCTCCCCACCAGCATAGCAGAAGCCATTAAGACTAATAACGTGGACTGGACAGAAAATAGTGCCGGTCAAATGGCCCGGGCTGTAAGAGATCATTGGAAGGACATAAAGAAGCAGGATAGCCTGCCTGCAGTAAAACCAAGAACTGATGTATGTGATCAGAAAATAAATACCAAAATGTGACTGAATCGTGGATCCTTAGAGTACCAGCAAACTAGGGACTGGGAGAAGTTAGTTCCGGAATATCCAGACCGATGGTGTGGGGAAGCATCTGCCCTAGAGCCAGTCCTCCACAGACCAGGTTAAGGACAGGTCGGCCACCAGGAATGAGCCAGTGTTATTATGCAGGGGGGTAGGTCACTGGAGTAGGGGGTGCCCAAATAAAGAAAGGAACGACAGAGGGGGGTCAAAGAAAAAATCTCCAGGATCAGAATGGAGGGATCAATGGGATCCTAGAGAGCACAGAGGGAACTGGCAGGAAAATCAGGAGCTAAGGGGACACAGCTCCTTTTCTCAGAGTAACCCATTTACACGCCTATGATTAGCAAACCTGGTAGTGACTGAATGCAAGTCTGATGAGGAACCTATATTGCCTCCAAAGGTTGACGGTAAAATCTGCCCTTTCCTAGTAGACACAGGCGCATCCATGCCATCTCTTCAATCAATTCATAATTTACCAGAATCAAGTGAAGTTCAGAATCTGTCTGGGTTTCAAGGACAAATTTGCCAGTATCCCATCTCTGAGCCAGTCGAAGTAGTATATCAAACATAGATTTTACGTCAGGGTCATGTGAGTGATTCCGTGAAGAACCCCGCCAGTTCGCATGCTCATCATTACGTCTGATGCATGGCACAGTGACCGGCTGGGAGGAGCAGCTCCTCTCCAGCGGTAAGTTTAAAAAGCCTCAGGTAAGTGTCAAACTTGTTGGAAGTCGTTTCTGCGCTTGTTAAATCTTGTTACAGGAGGGCAAGTCCAAGCATGAAAAAATTGTTAACAGCAATGCGAGCCGTAGCAAAAGTATCTAAAGACCGTGGGAGTGTGGGTAACGGGCGGCCGCCTAGCTCATCTAATGAGTCACAAGTAATGAGACTAGCGACTACAGACTTAGTGTCTGAGGGCACCGTGGCTGTGCCAGAGGGGCATAAGCCCACCAGAAAGTCTGTCCGACCGATAGACTCAGACGAGTCCGGTCTGGAGGGTTCTCCCTCGAGAATGGATACCGTAGAATGGATATCCAGGATGGAGCTACTATTCGAGAGGATGCTCCATCAAGAGCACCGGCCTCTCCAAGAGCCCGAGCCAGCAGTACCTACCGGGTTGCCTTGTGTCTCCATCTTGGAGAAGGAGAGCATACAGGGTCAGTATGAGTCTGTCGCCGAATCAGTGGGCTTAACATTGGAGGCTGCCCCATGGGACGAAGGGCACGAGCCAAAGGTCCCATTCCTGGCGACTAGGTTTGCCGTCCCAATAGACTCTGGAGAGCCACTGGGGTAAGAGCTGGCTGCCACTATTAATTAGTGGGTTTCGCACCAGCTTCAGGAGCAGGCCATGGATGCAACGGCCAAAATGTATGACACCCCAGCGAATTGTATCCTGCTTAAAGTACCGGCCATAAACCATGCCATTTGGGGCCATAAGGGAGTAGTCATCCGGGCGCAGGAGATAAAATTGCAAAGTGTGCTGAAGCTGCTTGCATCTGGCATTACGGCTTTTGGGAGGTCGGTGGATGGGGGGGCACCTGACTGAAATTCAGCAGGATGCCCTAACTCTCATGTGCAATGTGCACTTTGAGATAAACTGCCTTAGAAAGAGCGCCCTCCGCCCTACCATTAACCCGAGGTTCGCTGCCCTGTGTAAGCCTAGCAACATCCAGCCACCAAACCTATTGTTCGGGGAAGACCTCGCAAAGCGGGTGAAGGAGCTAAACGACGAGGCAAAAACCGTTGGGCTCATCGAGGCGCCAGTGACCAGCAGAACCCTTCGGAGGCAGTACCCCTACAAGCGGTTTACTGAAACCGGGTCTGGGCAAGGACCAAGCCGGCCATTCAATGTGCGCAGCTGGCGCACTCCAGCAGGAGCACAGGTAAACATACCTTTTCCTTCCAGAACCAGGGGTCAAAGAGCTCCACCGGTAACCATGGAGGTAGGTTGGTCTGGTTCTTGTCAAAACATATTGAGTGAGAATTACCTACCAGTTGGGGGGGAAGTAATACAGGTTTCTGAAATAATGGTCTAAAATAACACCAAATGTGTTTATACTGCAGAGTAGACAAGGGTTTTAAATTGAATTTATTCCCAACCTGTGTCCACCCACCCAGCACAAGCCAGAGCGGGCACTCATTTTCTCACAAAAAGAGAATTTGGAGATTCAAGCTGAAATAGCAAAAATATATTTTAAAGGTGTAATTGCGAAGACAGTTTATTAAACTCATCAATTTGTACATAATATTTTTCCTAGACCAAAGAAAGATGGTGGGGGTTGGATTATTTTGGACCTGACAGGACTTAATCCATTTGTGCAGTATAATCAATTTAAAATGGAAACATTTGCTACTGCCAACCAATTGTTTTCCAGGGGGTGTTATATGGCATGTATAGACTTTCAGGATGCATATTATTCAGTGCCTGTTCATAAAGAGTATCAGAGATATTTGAAATTTAGCTGGATGGGACAATTATGGCAATTTAGAGCACGGCCTAATGGGTTAACCTCAGCCCCTAGATTATTTACAAAGCTGATAAAACCAGTACTGGGATTACTCCGGGCACAGGGCTATAATATAATGGCCTATTTGGATGACATCTTAATAATTGGAAAAACCCTTGTGACAGCCGAGTTATCAGTTTCAGCTGTTAAACTCATGGTTGAGAGGTTGAGGTTCATTATCCACCCAGCTAAATCAAAATTGATGCCGGTTAACATAATTGACTATTTGGGGTTCACAGTTACTTCAACTCACATGTTTGTGACTCTGCCCAAGGGCAAGAGATTAGATGTAATTGAAGGCTGTATCAAGCTCTTTGGGGAGCAATCACCTTCAATTAAACAGGTGGCCAGCTGGTAAATTGGTAAATTGGTTAATTGGTAGCTGCCTTTCCAGCTGTGCAATATGGACCTTTGCATTACCAACATTTACAGAGGACAAATGTACAGGCACTCAACATACATGCAGGTCATTTCAACTGGCCCATGCAATTACCATCTGAAGCCATTGCTGAAGTACAGTGGTGGATTAGAAACATTTCAAATTGTTCTAGCAAAAATCTGACGGAAACTGTTTTATCAGTTGTTTTGCAGACTGATAGTACCCTAGGTTGGGGTGCTACTGATACCAGGTCTAGCTGTGGCGGCAGATTGAATATGCATGAGGCATTTATTCTCTAATCGCATGGAATTAATTATTTAGAGCATTTAGGAGCATTTTATGGGCTCAAGGTTTACTGTTCCACTAAACATCACTTACATGTTCAGCTTCAAATTGACAACACCACGGCAGTGGCTTATGTTAATCACATGGGTGGAATCAAGTCGATATCTTGTGACGGATTGGCTAACCTTATTTGGCACTGGTGCAGTACAAAGAACATTTGGATTTCAGCTGTCTACTTGCCAGGCAGATTCAATATGGTGGCAGACACCAGGTCATGCAAATTCAACGACAACAGAGTGGATGTTGAATCATGATGTATTTAATGAAATCGTTCTTCGGTATGGGATGTCAGATATCGATTTGTTTGCATCCAGACTCAATCACCAGGTACCAAAGTATGTTTCATGGGAACCAGATCCATGGGCAGTCGCGGTGGATGCATTCTCGCTACACTGGGATGGAATGTTCTTATATGCATTTCCCCCATTCTGCCTTGACTAAGATCAAGCAGGACTCTGTTTCAGGAGTTTTGGTGGTACCCGGCTGGCCTACACAGCCATGGTTCCCTCTCATTTCAGACGTTATTACACAGCCTATTATGGTGGTTCCAAATCGCCATAATCTATTGGTGCACCCTGTGACTGGAGGTCAACACCCATTGTATGATCGTGTTAATTTGCAGATTTTAAGAAGGCCCTACCTGGGTCTGGGACTATCCAATCGGATCGTGGATGTCATCACATCGTCCTGGAGGGATAGTATGAAAAAGGAGTACATCTCTCATGTCAGGAAATGGGAGGAATTTTGTTTATATGGGAACAGTACATACCACACAGCCTCCATCCCAGTTGTGCTCGAATTTCTGTCCAAGTTACATTTCGATGAAGGGTTGAGCTAAAGTGCCATCAACAGTGCCAGGGGTGCCTTGTCATCGTACCTATGCCAGGGGTCAGAACCTCCGTCTGTAGGATCTCATCCGTTAATATCTAGATTTATGAAGGGTGTTTTTAATTCCAATCCCTTCAGGCCTAGGTATTCTGAAATCTGGGATGTGAGCATGGCACTGACGCTGCTTCATCAGTGGTGTACAGCCACATCCTTGTCCTTGTGAAAGATTACCCTAAAATTGGTTATGCTCATTGCGCTGGTATCAGAGCAAAGGGTTCAGAATTTGCACAAACTGCATCTGGACAGGATAGTGTCATCAGGGAATGACATTAAATTTTACATCTATGACCTAATTAAACAAAGCAGACCAGGGGTGGCCGGATTCAAGATTGTACTGTCAGCTTATTCCACTGATTTACGGCTTTGTGTTGTGGCGCACTTGTGGCTCTATATCAAAGTCACGATGAGCCTCAGAGGCTACGAGGTAGCATTGTTTATTAGTCACAAAAAGCCACATATGCAAGTGTCAGCTTGGACCATTTCACAATGGCTGAAACAAGTGCTGGGTTGTGCAGGAGTTAATACTGACAACTTTAAATCTCACTCCACCAGGGCAGCATCAACGTCAGCAGCGAGGGCAATGGATGTCCCTCTAGACCATATCCTTGCGGCCGCAGGATGGCCAAATGAATTGACTTTTCAGAGGTTTCATAATAAACCACTTATTGAACCCGGGGTGTTCACCCATTCTGTTTTAAGTTCTGTTTCATAACTTCTCCCTGGGAGAGAGGAGTCGCTATTGTGTTCTTTTGTTTATTTTGTGAATTAAAGCATTAACATGTTAATCAGTACCATGTTTCAATGTATTGCTCATTATTCACTCCTCCTGAGTCAACTGATGCAGTGAGACGCCTGGATTTGGATTGGCGTCTCACAGACCTTTGAAATCTTCACGGAATCACTCACGTGACTCCAAAGTAAAATAGTAAGATTACACGAGAACTTACCAGTTTGAAGTTTGATTTTTATTTTACGAGGAGTTACGATGAGCGATTACGTGCCCACCGCTCCCAACCCACATATCACAAAGCTCATCTGGTAGTTCTAGGTTTATAATCTTACTATATTACTTCAATTGTTGTTCTTCTGTGATTTCACACCACTGCTTTGAAGATTGACGCGCATATGAACTGGTGGGGTTCTTCACGTAATTGCTGATCGTAATGCCTCATAAAATAAAGATCAAACTTCAAACTGGTAAGTTCTCATTTAATCTTACTATTTGTGATAACCACTGGGTTAGATTGCAACCTGATGGTGAGAGATTTACTCTGTGCTTTCCAACTAAAAATAAAATGTGGCAATAGAGGTAAATTGATGACCCCCTGGGCCCCTGCACAACAATGTTACTCCATAGTGACCCCTCACTAGTGGTCCTTAGATATGGATGAAGAAGCCCCACTTCACATTACACTGGCTTACGATAGAAATGGAAAGAATTGTGAGCTGGAATCTTTCTTTAAATCATATGGACAGCAATGGGAAATAGAAGTATTGGCACGAGTGGAAGGGAAAGAGGGAGCTGCCGAATATGCTAAAATACCATCACAGTTATGGAAAAGAACTGATGAGGCTGCTCCTCACATCACTCGAAAGGTGAATTTCCTGGCTCGAGCTAAAGACCTAGAAACGATGGTAAGAAAGGCAATTACAATGGCAAACCCAGATAATTATCAAAAGCAATATTTGTCTTATCAATTTGTTGTTGAATTTTACCAGGCTCCAAGGAAGGTTGTTACCCACTTGCGTCATCATCTGGGGAGTGAGGTATACGAGTATGTAAAGCCTCAAGTATGGGCGGAGGACACTGCTCAGGTAGGATGCGTGAAAATCAACCCCATCCGTGTAGCTCTCCAGAAAGGGGAGAGCTACACTCCTTCAATCCAACAATATCCATTGAAATTACAGGCCATCAACAGCATAGACAAATTAATTTGGGGTTTGCTAGAATAAGGAATATTGGTGAAGTGCCAATCTATCTGTAACACCTTTTTCTTGAGGTTCCAAAACTAGGAAAGGAGGTCAATATAGACTCATACAAGAATTAAGGGAAATAAATTCTGTTGTAGAACCCCTTCATGCCATAGTGCCAAATCCTGCCCATATACTAGCCCAAATACTGGCTGAAGCCAAAGTATTTCTGATAGTTGACTTAAACATGCATTCTTTTTATTTCTCTTCATGAAGAAAGCCAATATTTGTTTGCCTTCACTTATAAGGGCCAACAATGTACCTGGACCAGGTTGCCTCAAGGATTTGTCAACTTCCCTACTTTATTTTCCAGGTGCCTGCAGCATCAGCTAAGTACTTTAAAGTTTAAAATGAATTCAACATTAGTGCAGTATTGGTGGCTAGTAAAGATGAATCCAGTAATCAGGAAGACACTGCACAAGTACTAAATCATCTAGTCAATCTTACTTATGTGGTCTCCCCATCAAAAGTACTAGTAGCTCAGGAAAAAGTAAAATTTCAATGGATTATAATTTTGGCCACCGAAAGAAGTCTTGAGAAGAGCAGACTCGAACCTATCTGTGAATTTCCAGTCCCGAAAGAAGCTAAACAAATGAGGCAATGGCTGGGCATGGTCAATTATTGCAGACCCCGGATTCCAAATATAGCCGTAGAAACAAAGGAGCTAACACCCTATACCAGCAAGGAGGGTGAATTTAAACTAACAAAGGAGGCACAGGAAGCATTTGAGAACTTGAAAAGATCTTTGATGTGAACCCCGGCATTGGGAAGGTGATTATACGATCATCCTTTCCAGCTGTATTGGACAATTCTATCCGATTTTGCCACTTTGGCATTAGCGCAAAAGCATGGGGATAGACATAGACCAGTTGCATATTACTCCTTCAAATTAGATCCAGTAGCTAGGGGACATCCTCTTTGCACTCAAATCTTTAACTGCAATCTACAATAGTTTACAATCGTCTGCTAATTTGACACTCCAGCAGGAAATTGTAGTGTACAGTTCACATTCGGTATCGCCATTGTTGGGGCAGCTTCAATCCCAGCATTTGACAATGGCTCACCAAAATAAGTATGAGATCTATCTGTTGAACAATCCAAAATTGCAGTTTAAACACTGTACATTAATTAATCCAGCCTCCTTTACTTATTTTACCCCCAGAAGAGCGAGCTGATGCAGGACACGACTGTCTACTTTTTATAGAGGAGGAAACATCAGTGAGAGAGGACTTGAGGGAAGACCCTGACATCACATTATCTCATCCGGTGGCGCTGTTGATGGCTGCCTCCGCCTACAGTCTCTTTGTCTTTTTATCTTCATTTATTTTAGTTGTTTAAGTAATGTTTTTGGAGTTTGTTTTTTAGTATTTTATGTGGGGGAGGGGGGTAAGGTAAGGAGGAAACTGTCTTTCAGTCAATTTCTGGCGAGTATGCAACTATTATCCGAGACACGCCCTTGCCCCCTTTTCACAGCCTACCAACGGGATTGGCGCGGGCTTTCCAGCCTGAGCTTCAGCAGCGGGCGGCTCAGCGCTGGATACATTGCGGAGCGGGGGCGATGCCTCACCTGGGATTGCTGTTTGAGGCTCTGGAGTGTTGGGCCTGCTGCATCACATCTCGGAGCTGTGGTTTGCGGAGCTCCCAGCCCGGCAGCGTTGAGCGGATCCAGAAGGGCCGCCAGCATCTCTGCCCAGCTTGGCCTGTGGACTTCGGGAGCTGCGGACTCCGGTGGGAGGTGTCCAATTCAGAGGTCCAGTCCTTCTGAGGATGCTCTTTCCCCTCGACGGCAAGGTTCCATCGTTCTCGGCGAGAGGGCCTGAACTTTGGGCCGCACGTAGCAGCGACTGCGGTGGGCTCGGAGCCATGGGTGAAAATCGGGGTACATCAGCGAGGAGGTTGACTGCGATTTGATGACTTCCCTCACAGTGGGGAACTTTGGTGCCCCTGTGGGGATGTGTTGTGGACAATCGTGTTCTGTGTTTTTTTTTATTTGTATGACTGTATGGGAAATTGCATTTTGTTGTCTCTTCCGTGAAGATAATGACAATAAAGTAGAAGCAAATCAATTCAAAAGCAAATGTGGATGGTAGTGTATCCATTGGGTGAGAGGATGCCTGGGTATCCAATTATTAATCAAAAGACAGAAATTGTAGAAGTAGCTGCTTTTGAATCGCTCTATTCAACACAACAAGCTGAATTATTTGCTTTAATTAGGGCTTGTGGTATTGTGGAAGATCTAAAAGTAAACATTTACACTGATTCTTGATATGCATTTGGGGTGGTGCATGGTTTTGGACATTTATGGAAAAATAGATGATTTCTAACTTCTGCAGGAAACCAAATTTCACACAACAATTGGTGACAAATTTATTGAAGGCCTTAATGCTACCCAGACAAATCGCTGTCATAAAATGTAGTGCATTGGAAATCATAATGCTGATTTTGTAGGTTAAAGCGTATCATGGGATCGTAAGGTGGCGGTACCTAGAATGATGAGGCAGATTAACAGTGTAACTAACAAGTAAGTCCCCCTTGGAGAAACTGATGACAACCATCCACAAAATTGTTTGATTACAAGAAGAGGCTACTGAAGAGATAAGGAGAGATGGAGACAATTGGGATGCCTACTGGATTGTATGACTGGGCTATGGACCACTCCAGCAGGGCAAACTTGTATGACAGACTCATTGGCTGTATGGGTTATCGAGTGTATGCACTCTGCAACCCATTGTGGTGCAACAACAATAGGGGACACTCTATTAGCTACTTGGTGGCATCCAAAAATTACAATATTTTGCTCAAATGGTAATTGCCTGGTCTGCCAGCAGTATAATCCAGGGAAATGAACAGGGTGTGAAGGAGAGAATACACCATTGCGTATGGGTCCTTTTGAGACATTGCAAATGGACTATATTGAATTAGAAAGATGCCAAGGATACAAATACGTTCTTGTCATAGTCGATGCATTCACCCGGTGGATCGAAGCATACCCAACCCTTGACAATAAAGCGGCTACTGTTGTCAAGGTGCTAATGAGAGAAATTGTCCCTTGATTCGGCAGTCCCATTCCACTTAGCTCAGATAACGGTCCACACTTTATTGGACAAATCAATAAAGGTTTTTTGTGAACAGCTGGGGATCCAGCAGCAATTACACTGTGCTTATCGACTGCAGGCTGCAGGACTTGTAGAAAGGGCAAACCTGACCCTTAAATCTAAATTAGCCAAATTAAAGGTGGAGACTGGACTTGGATGGAATAAATTACTCCCAATAGCCCTATTTCAGTTGAGAGTCACGCCTGCAAGAAAATTTAGATGAAGCCCAGCTGAAATTATTTACGGTAGAACCTTGAAAACCCCTTGGAACCAGAATGCAATGAAAATAGTTAATTTCCACTATATGACTACAGACGACTATATCTTAGCCTTGAGGGATTTACATTGTAGAGTGAGAGCAGCCTATGAGGATATGCCTTCACTAGTAACTACCATTAAAGTAAAACCTGGAGACTATGTCTTAGTGAAGAATTTGGTAAGGAAAGGATCAGAAGTTCATTGGGAAGGACTGCACCAAGTTCTTTTAATGACTCCGACCGCAGTAAAGGTAGAAGGAAGAAATTCCAAGGTGCATCTTCATCATTGTAAAAATATTAGTGAAGGTATCAGTAGTTAACTTCTTTTCTCCCAGGTTTTCTTAGGGATTCTAATAAAGGACCAATGGACTATCAAGATTGATGGATGGATTCACGCGAAGAATCATCAGACGGAAATCTTGGAGGTATGCCCACAAAAATGTGGGAAGCTCGATGAAATTCTGAGAAGCTACATCAACATCTCCTTGTTACAACATTGTTAAAGTTTAGCAGTCATTATTGTATTCTGGAGTTATCATTTATGATGAAGGTTATCATGAATGATAAAACTGGGGAATGTTAATATTGTAAAGTAAAGACACCATAAAATGGAGGATCCTTGCACTTGTCAGAATTGCTTAATCCTTGTTAACTGAACTTTACAGGCTTTGATTGGCACCAGCCAGTCTTCGCTCAGACTGATATGCAGGATGGTAAGGAGTCCAGGTGTTCTCCTTGTTTCTCTTAAATAGGTAACATGTATAACGGTTTTGCAAATTAAGCATAAATGCATCATTTTTATTGGATCGCTGTAAAAGCATTGTAACAGTATGCAAATTGTTGCAAGATGGTCATCATGTTAATTGATGATTGGTTGAACTGTTGACTCAGGGCACATGTTTCAAGGTTGTTCTTGTTTGCTTCCTTCGAGAGCTTTCTTTCTTATACAGTGTATTGAGCTGCTGTATTATTTGGTTAGGGGGTTTTTTTTTTTTTTTTTTTTTTTTTTTTTTTTATTTGGTTTAGGGGAATGTTTGTTATATATGGGGTTAATCCTAGGATGTCAGGACTGTCTTATGAAGAAACATAGAAACATAGAAACATAGAAATTAGGTGCAGGAGTAGGCCATTCAGCCCTTCGAGCCTGCACCGCCATTCAATATGATCATGGCTGATCATCCAACTCAGTATCCCGACCTGCCTTCTCACCATACCCTCTGATCCCATTAGCCACAAGGCCACATCCAACTCACTCTTAAATATATCCAATGAACTGGCCTCAACTACCTTCTGTGGCAAGAGAGTTCCAGAGACAATCACCACTCTCTGTGTGAAGAAAGACCTGACTGGATGGTTTATACTCTCTGGAATTTAGGAGATTGATAGGGTATCTTCTAGAAACTTACAAAATTCTTAAGGGTTTGACAGGCTAGATGATCCAGGAAGATTGTTCCCGATGTTGGGAAGTCCAGGACAAGGGTCACAGCTTAAAGATAGGGGGAAATCCTTTAAGACCGAGATGAGAAATCTTTTTTTCACACACAAGTCTGGTTGGTCCTTGCCGAGGCGGCAGGAAGTGAAGATGGAGGCTATGGAAGGGAGGTTGGTTTGTGTGATGGATGGTGCTGCGTCCACAATATCTGCAATTTCTTGCAGTCTTGGATGGAGCTATTCCCAACCAGGCTGTGATGCATCCCGATAAAATGCTTTCTAAGGTGCATCTGTAGACGTTGGTGAGAGTTGTTGGGGACATGCCAAACATCCTAAGCCTTCGAAGGAAGTAGAAGCATTGGTGTGCTTTCTTGGTCAGTGCTTCAAAATGACTAGTCCAGGAAATGTTTCTAGTGATATACATATATTTGTAAAGCACATCTGATACTCAGTTCTATTGATGTACATACAGTGGCTTGCAAAAGTATTCGTACCCCTTGAACTTTTCCACATTTTGTCACGTTACAACCACAAACGTAAATGTACTTTATTGGAATTTTATCTGCTAGACCAACACAAAGTGGCACCTAATTGTGAAGTGGAAGGGAAATGATACATGGTTTTCAAATTTTTTTACAAATAAAAAACTGAAAAGTGTGGTGTGCAAAAGTATTCAGCCCCCTTTACTCTGATACCCCTAAATAAAATCCAGTGCAACCAATTGCCTTCAAAGTCACCTAATTATAAATAAAGTCCACTTGTGTGGATAATCTAGTCTCAGTATAAATACAGCTGTTCTGTGATGGCCTCAGAGGTTTGATAGAGAACAGTAGTGAACAAACAGCATCATGAAGACCAAGGAACACACCAGACAGGTCATGGGTAAAGTTGTGGAGATGTTTAAAGCAGGGTTAGGTTAATAAAAAAATCCCAAGCTTTGAACATCTCACGAGCACTGTCAATCCATCATCCCGAAAATGGAAAGAGTATGGCCCACAACTGCAAACCTACCAACGACATGGCCGGCCACCTAAACTGACAGCCGGGCAAGGAGAGCATTGATCAGAGAAGCAGCCAAGAGGCCCATGGTAACTGGAGGAGTTGCAGAGATCCACAGCTCAGGTGGGAGAATCTGTCCACAGGACAACTATTAGTCGTGCACTCCACAAATCGGGCCTTTATGGAAGAGTGCAAGAATAAAGCCATTGTTGAAACAAAGCATAAGAAGTCTCGTTTGCAGTTTGCCACAAGCCATGTGGGGGTCACAGCAAAACATGTGGAGGAAGGTGCTCATGGTCTGATGAGGGACCAACATTGAAGTTTTTGGCCTAAATGCAAAACACTATGTGTAGCAGAAAACTAACACTGCACATCAACCTGAACACACCATCCCCACTGTGAAACATGTGGCAGCATCATGCTGAGGGGATGCTTTTCTTCAGCATGGACAGTGAAGCTGGTCAGAGTTGATGGAAGATGGATGGAAACCAAATACAGAGCATTCTTGGAAGAAAAACCTGTTAGAGTTTGCAAAGACTTGAGACTGGGGCGGACAACGCTCACCTTCCAAGCAGGACAATGACCTAAACATACAGCCAGAAGCTACAATGGAATGGTTTAGATCAAAGCATATTCATGTGTTAGAATGGCCCAGTCAAAGTCCAGACCTCAATCCAGTTGAGAATCTCTGGCAAGAGTTGAAAATTGCTGTTCACAGATGCGCTCCATCCTATCTGACTGAGTTTGAACTATTTTGCAAAGAAGAATGGGCAAAAATGTCAGTCTCTAGATGTGCAAAGCTGGTAAAGACATACCCCAAAATACTTGCAGCTGTAATTGCAGCAAAAGGTGGTTCTACAAAGTATTGACTCAAAGGGGCTGAATATCGTTGCACGCCACACTTTTCAGTTTTTTATTTGTAATAATATTTGGAATCCATGTATCATTTTCCTTCAACTTCACAATTATGCACCACTTTGCGTTCGACTATCACATAAAATCCCAATAAAATACATTTACATTTGTGGTTGTAACATGACAAAATGTGGAAAAGTTCAAGGGGTACGAATACTTTTGCAAGCCACTGTACTTGAATGCACAATCCAAATATCAAAAGATCTTAGTGAAGACATTTATGAATGACACAAATGGCAATTGAAATAACATGGGTAATGTTATTATGAAATGCTATTTCAAATCTGTTTGTGTTCATTTTGGATCTTAACATCACGTTTAACAATATTTGTGACGTTGATGAATCAACAAGCAGGAATTTGCTCCATTGCTCTTTCTTGCATATTCCTGAATGCCACCTTTTTGATAAAATTCACAATGCCTTACATGAGAATAGACGCAGCAATAAATATTGAATTACATTAATCCAATACAAGGAAAATTGGACAAGATCATAATAACTATAAAATAGATCCCAATAAAAATGTTAAAATATGCAGTGGTGACATGGATTATGAATGAAATAACAACTAAACAACAATCAACTTGCTAATATTTTCCATGTTGTTCGCATCACTTTCAATCAGCAAATACATTTGTAAATTACTATAAGAATTCCTGTTCACCCTTATGTAAAATTAGGTAAAACACACTCTAAAACAAGAGGATTATATAGAGAAGAGCCGGACATTGGAAATCCTGAACTAATAAACTACCTTGCATCCAAATGGAAGACAGACTGGTATTTTCTTAAATATGTCAAACTTGGCAATTCCTGGTGAATCATCTGTAAATATTAATCAGCTTTTATGAACTGCACAATTTATTATATTATGAATCCAGAGCATAAAGATTATCGGTACTAAACATTGACTAATCATGTGTTAAATAGATATTTCATCAATTAAAATGGAAGTATTATTTGGTGAATAGGCTCAGATTTTATAGTTAATCCTTGTGGAATATGATTGTTTTAAATCTTGACAAATAATTTGATTCCTTTCAAATTACCAATATTTTTAATAATGAAACCAAATATCATTTTCAGGTTTACAAATAGAGGTACATCATGACAATGTGTTGCAGAGTAAAAGTTAAACGGTTTATCAAAGCTTGCTAAATTTGGATATATCTTTCATTTGAGGTTAGCATACACAAAAACAATTTCACAGAGTTGGTGAGGAAATCAAAACCATGTTTTAAAATTGAATTTAAAATCCCAATGTCAAATTGGAACATTTTTTACAGAGATTAAAACATTTTAGGGCAGCATCATGGTGCAATTGTACTGTTGGGATACCAACCATCCAATTGTTTCATTCATACACGCCTTGTGGAAATACTGAAAGCTGTTTTTTCATATGTTATTTAGTTACTGGAACAGAACAACTTTGGCAAATTATGATATCTAATTACTCAACACCTTTCCAATCATGAATATAATGTAACTGTAAAATGACTCACAAATGTGGCATGTTGCCCAAAATACTGTAGGGTGTCTGCTTATTGCAAGCGGTTTGCTTAATTTCATTCATTATGTTTAAATTTCTGAATAATTTCTATGTAACATAGAAACATAGAAATTAGGTGCAGGAGTAGGCCATTCAGCCCTTCGAGCCTGCACCGCCATTCAATATGATCATGGCTGATCATCCAACTCGTATCCCGTACCTGCTTTCTCTCCATACCCTCTGATCCCCTTAGCCACAAGGGCCACATCCAACTCACTCTAAATATAGCCAATGAACTGGCCTCTACCCTCTGTGGCAGAGAGTTCCAGGACTCACCACTCTCTGTGTGAAGAAAGTCTTTCTCATCTCGGTCTTAAAGGATTTCCCCTTATCCTTAAGCTGTGACCCCTTGTCCTGGACTTCCCCAACATCGGGAACAATCTTCCTGCCTAGCTGTCCAACCCTTAAGAATTTGTAAGCATAAGATCCCTCTTAATCTCCTAACTTCCAGAGAGTATAAACCGAGTGATTCTTATAAGACATTGACATCCCTAGGAATCAGTTCTGGTCCTTCTCTGCACTTCTTGCAATAATGTCCTTCCTCAGATTTGGAGACCAACTGCACGCAATACTCCAGGTGTGGTCTCACCAGACATGAAGGAAAACCTTTTGCTATGAAAGCTAATAATTCGCTTTTTTCACTGCCTCTGCGCACCTAATGCCTTATTTCACCAACAAGGTCTCGCTGCATCTCCCCTTTCCTAATCGGGCCACCATTTAAATAATAGTCTGCTTTCCTGTTTTTGCCACCAAAGTGGATTAACCTCACATTTATCCACATTATACTGCAATCGCCAAACATTTTGCCCAGTCACCTCAGTCTCCTAGCATCCTCCTCAAGCGAACACTGCCCCCAGCTTAGTGTCAGCATTGGGAGATATTGCCTTCAATTCCCACATCCAGATCATATAAATATATTTAAATAGCTGGGGTACCAGCACTGATAGTTACTGCTGCCATTGTGAAAAGGATTTAGCAAGCCAGTTCTCTATCCACATCAATACTGAACCCCTAAATTATGCTTTAAGTTTGTAATACTAACTCTTATGTGTGTCGAAAGCCTTCTGGAAGTGACCCATCCACTGGTTCTGCCTCCCTTATCACGTTACATCCTCGAAAAATTCCACAAGATTCGTCAGACATGATTTACCTTTTGTAAATCCATGCTGACTTTGTCCAATTGATTTCACCACTTTTAAATGTGCTGCTATCCCATCTTTAAGTAAGTAAATAAGCACTTAGTGTTAGATGAGCATAATGAACTAATGTAATGTGCCTGTGGTATACTGAATGTAATAACATGCAGGCGATGCTTGTCCACCGTAAGCATCTTGCTGACATTTCTCACTTTGCAGTCATTGTCTCTATGGGAGAAACTAATAATTCCCACCAATTATAACCAAATATTAATATTAGATGGCATCTTCAAACATTATACTTCTTTTGAGCTGATAGATATCAGTCACAATTTTCCAATTAGTGCCACAGAAGTAGTAATATTTGCAAGGAAGCCTGTTTACAGGGTTTACTAGATAGATTTTCCATTTTGTAATGTCAATTGCTTTTAGGCAATAGACAATAAACAATAGGCAATAGTTGAAGGAATAGGTCATTTGGCCCTTCGAGCCAGCACCGCCATTCAATATGATCATGGCTGATTATCCACAATCAGTACCCCGTTCCTGCCTTCTCCCCATATTCTTTGACTAGGCTATCTTTAAGAGCCCTATCTAACTCTCTCTTGAAAGCATCCAGAGAGCTGGCCTCCACTGCCCTCTGAGGCAGAGAATTCCACAGACAATCTCTGTGCGAAAAAGTATTTCCTCATCTCCGTTCTAAATGGCGTAACCCTTATTCTTAAACTGTGGCCCCCTGGTTCTGGACTTCCCCAACATCAGGAACATGTTTCCTGCCTCTAGCATGTCCAAACCCTTAATAATTATATTTGTTTCAATAAGATATCCTCTCATCCTTCTAAATTCCAGAGTATACAAGCCCAGCCACTCCATTCTATCAACGTACGTCTCGCCATCCCAGGAATTAGCCTTGTGAACCCACATTGCTCTTCCGCAATAGCTAGAATATCCTTCTACAAATTAGGAGACCAAAACTGCACACAATACTCTAGGTGTGATCTCACTTGGGCCCTTTATAACAGCAGAAGGACCTCTTTGCTCCTATACTCAACTCATCTTGTTATGAAGGCCAACATGCCATTCACTTTCTTCACTGCCTGTTGTACCTTCATGCTTACTTTCAGTGATTGATGAACAAGGACCTCCAGATCCCATTGTATTTCCCCTTTTCCTAACTTGACACCATTTACATAATAATATGCCTTCCAGTTTTTGCCACCAAAGTGGATAACCTCACATTTATCCATGTTAAACTACATCTACCATGCATTTGTTCACTCACCTAACCTGTCCAAGTCAACCCTGCATTCTCATAGCATCCTCCTCACAGTTCACACTGCCACCCAGCTTTGTGTCATCTGCAAATTTGTTAATGTTACTTTTAACCTCTTTGTTTCCTGTCTGCCAACCAATGTTCTATCCATGTCAGCACCCTACCCCCAATAACATGTGCTCTAATTTTGCCCACTAATCTCCTCTGTGGGACCTTATCAAATGCTTTCTGAAAGTGCAGGTACATTACATCCACTGGCTCTCCCTTGTCCATTTTCCTAGTTACATCCTCAAAAATTTCCAAAAGTTTAGTTAAGCATGATTTCCCTTTCGTAGCTGACTTGGATCGATCCTGCTGCAGCTATCCAAATGTGTCACTATTTCACCTTTTGTAATTGACTACAACATCTTCCCACCAGCGATGTCAGGCTAACTGGTCTATAATTAGTTTTCTCTCTCCCGCCTCTCTTAAAAAGTGGGATAACATTAGCTACCCTCCAATCCACCTGAATCTATAGAAGATTGGAAAATGATTACCAATGCGTCCTCGATTTCGAGAGCCACTTCCTTAAGTACCCTGGGATGCAGACCATCAGGCCCTGGGGATTTATCAGCCTTCAGACCCAGTAGTCTTCCCAGCAACATTTCCTGCCAAATGTGAATTTCCTTCAGTTCCTCCTTCAACCTAGATCCACTGGCCACTAGTACGTGAGGGAGATTATTTGTGTCCTCCTTATTGAAGACAGATCCAAAGTACCTGTTCAACTCGTCTGCAATTTCATTCTTACCCATAATAAATGTGTCCTTTTCAGTCTTCAAGGGTCCAATTTTGGTCTTAACTATTTTTTCCTCTTCACATACCTAATGAAGCTTTTTATATTCATGGCTAGCTTACATTTGTACCTCATCTTTTCTCCCCATATTGCCTTTTTAGTTATCTTCTGTTGCTCTTTAATAGTTACCTAATCCTCTGGTTTCCCTCTCATCTTTGCCACATTGTATTTCTTCTCTTTTATTTTTATACCGTCCCTGACTTCCCTTGTCAGTCACGGTCGCCCCTTACTTCCATTGGAAATCTTTCTTCCTCTCTGGAATGGATTGATCCTGCGCCTTCTGTGTACTCCCAGAAATACCTGCCATTGTTGTTCCACTGTCATCCCAGCTCGGGTATCTTTCCAGTCAACTTTGTCCAGCTCCTCTCTCATGGCTCCTTAGTCCCCTTTGTTCAACTGTAATACTGACACCTCCGATATACCTTTCTCCCTCTCAAATTGTAGATTAAAACTTATCATATTATGGTCACTACCTCCTAATGGCTCCTTTACCTCAAGTTCCCTTATCAAATCCGGTTCATTACACAACACTAAATCCAAAATAGCCTTCTCCCTGTTAGGCTCCAGTACAAGCTGCTCTAAGAATCCATCATGGAGGCACTCCACAAACTCCCTTTCTTGGGGTCCAGTACCAACCTGATTTTCCCAGTCTATGTGCATGTTGAAATATCTCATAACAACCGTTGCATTTCCTTTACGACATGCCAATTTTAACTCTTGATTCAACTTGGACCTATATCCAGGCTACTGTTTAGGGGCCAGTAGATAACTCCTATTTGGGTCTTTTTACCCTTATAATTTCTCAGTTCTATCCATACTGACTCTACCTCTCCTGATTTCATGTCACCCCTCACAAAGGACTGAATTTCATTCCTCACCAACAGAGCTACCTCACCCCCTCTGCCCGCCTGTCTGTTTTTTCGATAGGAGGTATACCCTTGAATATTCAGTTCCCAGCCCTGGCACTCTTGCAGCCATGTGTCCGTAATTCTCACATCATACCTGCCAATTTCTCGCTGAGCCTCAAACTCATCCACATAATTTCTTATACTTTGCGCATTCACATACAGCACCTTGACTTTGGTATTCACCTCCCCTCTCGCTCTGGTCACTATTGGCCCAGACCTTAGTCTCTTATCCCTTCTCCAACTTTCCTTCTCATTAGTTCGGGAGACTTTTGTAACTTTTCCTGCACTCACTTCTCCTTTTACTCCATCTTTATACTCCCTTCCCACCACTATTTAGTTTAAACCCACGCGTGTAGCACTAGCAAACCTGCCTGCCAGAATGTTGGTCCTGCTCCAGTTAAGGTGCAACCCATCCCTGTTGTACAGGTCACCCCTACCCCAGAAGAGATCCCAGTGGTCTATAAAGCAAAATCTTTGCTCCCTGCACCAGTCCCCCAGCCACACATTCAGATCCCACATCTCCCTGTTCCCACCACTATTTAGTTTAAACCCACGCGTGTAGCACTAGCAAACCTGCCTGCCAGAATGTTGGTCCTGCTCCAGTTAAGGTGCAACCCATCCCTGTTGTACAGGTCACCCCTACCCCAGAAGAGATCCCAGTGGTCTATAAAGCAAAATCTTTGCTCCCTGCACCAGTCCCCCAGCCACACATTCAGATCCCACATCTCTCTGTTCCTGCCCTCACCAGCACGAGGTACTGGAAGCAATCCAGAGATAATCAACCTAGAAGTCCGGCATTTCAGTCTTTTTTGTAACTCTGTAAACTCGCGTTGCAGAACCTCCTTCTTCTTATTCCCAACGTTGTTTGTGCCCACGTGCACAACTACTGCCAGCTGTTCACCTTCCAGAGATAATCAACCTAGAAGTCCGGCATTTCAGTCTTTTTTGTAACTCTGTAAACTCGCGTTGCAGAACCTCCTTCTTCTTCTTCCCAACGTTGTTTGTGCCCACGTGCACAACTACTGCCAGCTGTTCACCTTCCCTCTCGAGGTTGTTCTGAATTCAGTTTGTTATATCTTGAAACCTGGCACCAGGAAAGCAACAGACCATCCATGAGTCTCGACTGCCGCCACAGAATCTCCTGTCCGCACCTCGGACAATGGACTCACCCACCACTATAGCTCTGCCTGATGTCAGTCTCGCCAGTCGAGTCTCATCGCTGGGATTGGAGCCACCGACCTGTCCACTGCTTGGTCTGGAAGTGTTGTCTGCCCCGACAGCACCCAATAGGGTGTACCTGTTTCCATTTGGCACAGTCACTGTGGTCTCATGCACTCCACGGTTACTTCCCTTTCTCACAGTCACCCACCTTTGCTCTTCCTGTATTCTTGGCTGACAACCTCACTGTAGTTCCTGTCGAGGAAACTTTCATTTTTCCAGTTGGCCCTGAGGTCATCCAGCTGCTTCTCTAGTTCTCTAGCACGTATATTAAGGAGCTGCACCTGGACACAATTTCTGCAGGTGTAGTTTCCAGAAGCACCAGCAGTGTCCCTGTCTTCCCACGTCCTGCAGGAAACACACTGCTCCAACACGGCCATTTCATCAGAAGACAAAAGTCACAATTTCAAACAGCCTCCTTGCCTCAGCCTCCTCTTCAAAATAATGTCAGTGATTCTTTTACAGCCTAAGCACAGTGTTGGAATGTCAGCCACTAATTTCTATTCCTCAAGTCACTGCAATTAAATTTGAACCTCCAAAATGAGGAGGGGTAGTTTTTTTGTTGAAAAAATATCATAATTATTGTAATCATGAGGTATTATTCTTCCCTGAAGCAATGCTGAGGCTGGAAATGTGTGCCTTAAGTTGTTCTTCTCCAACTTCCTGTAACGGTTCAGCAGAAATGCCCTTTGCTCGAGATACTTTGTATTTTCTCAGTTGATTTATGACATGTTAAATTTGAGATGGTTGAATGAGATAGTATGATGTGTGTTGGGGACAAGAACACTCACATCAATTTCAATCTTCTCTGAGTTCTACCAATTGCTCCTTCCAGTAGGTGATGATCATTTCATCTACTGATCTTGTTCAGATACACCTGGTAAAGCTGCTTTTTCACAGTGCCAGAGACCCAGGTACAATCTTAACCTCAGGTATTGTCTGTACGGAGTTTGTATTTTCTTCCTGTGACCATTGAGTTTCCTCTGGATTTCCACCACATCCCCAAGACCTGTGGTTTTGTAGCTCACCGGCCTCTTTAAATTGTCCATTATGTGTGGGGAGTGGATGCAAAAGTGTGATAACACAGAACTAATGTGAACAGGTGATTGATAGTTGGCATGGATGTGGTTGGCCATAGAGCCTGTCTCCATTTTGTATTTTTAAACTAAACTAATTTCATTATCTTCAATGAGGTCTACTCCACTCTTGGTCTCCAATGACCTGCTTCTTGGGTGTTTGGGTTGGAGATGGTACTGTGGGCATGTCAGCATGTTATGTGCTCCCGTCAATTCCCATGACTTGAAATGTTGACTCTCTTCCTCTATTCACTGATGCTGCCTGCTCTGCCGGGTATTTTCAGATCTTTCAGTTTTATTTCACTTTTCAACATCAGTAATATTTGGTTGCAACTACATTTTAGTTCCTGTTTTGCAGTATGAGAATTTTTCACTGTGAACCTGTCATACAGGCATTGTCTGTATGTTGGGGAGCGGCCCTTGTCGAGGGAAGTGTCTTGTGAGTAAAGTGAAATAAAGGCATCAGTGTGCTTTCTTGGCCATGGCTACAATGTGCTTGATGTGATATTTATGCCTAGGAGCTTGATGGGTTTGACAATATCCACTTTGCCACCAAATGGGCCATATCCTTCTTGACGTCAATAACTCCTATATTGCTGACATTGAGGGAGAGGTTGTTGTCTTGATACCATGTTACAAATCTTTCTCTCTCCTTTGTGTTATTCTCTGAGGTCCGCATTACTACAGTGGTATAACCAAATATGTGGACGGAGTTAGAGCAGATAATGTACTTCATATTATCAAGAGCTTGCTTACGCTAGTTAGAATGAATAGCAGCTCAGAGATGTGATGACTGCAGATCCTTGCTGTATGTAGATTTAATAAATACGTGTTGTATCTTGATGTGTGATCGAGTCGACTCATTACATGGTGTCAGAAGTGGGATCCCATACTGTTAGAGTTCAGTGGATCCCATTTACCAGGGACAAGACCGTCTCCAGTCTCGCCAAACCCTGTGCTCCTCAACCTGCCTGATGTCCCAGCAGCTTTTGAAGCCACTAGTGGGGGTATTGTAAAGTAGGGGTCAGTAATTGTTGATGGAGAGATTATAATAACTGTAGAGCTGGAGTGTGAGAGAAAGATCATGGTGCTCCTGCATTCTCAGAGCTTAATGTTTTGTGTACTTAATTTTCAACAGCAATTTTTGGTGGCCAAATCAACCAGCAACTCAGTACAGTTGAAATCATTCAATTGAATCATTGCACCTCATTGAGCAGAAAAATGACAACAGATGTTCTGCTCAGGTTCATTAACAGTGGAGCCCTTCAATAGATCCTATATCCTCATTATGTTTTCCAAAGAGCCTAATAGCCCTACAAGGTTGCTGTCCAAGTTGCCTGAAATCATCAGCCAACTAAATTGGCAGTGTAGAGTGGGCATGGGCTTCTCTATAGCTAAATGTGTTAAAACTGCTCTCCATGAACACAGCAGATCAGGCAGCATCTCTGGAAAAAAAGGATGTGTGATGTCTCAGGTCAGAACCCAAAGATGAGTCCCTACTCAAAATGTTTGTAATGTAAGTAGGGGCTTAACATACCGAGCTGAAGTGGAGATGTCAACTTAATTAGCAGCACAGTAGTTCGAACCCTGATTAGGAAAACAAGTAGATTTTTTTGAATAATGCTTGCACTAATTCAACGAGACCAGTAGATCATGAGGACACCTGTGAGGTGACAGAGATAAGCTTGGTTTCCCAGAGACATCCTAGACTAGCTCGATGTCTGATATAACACATAACTCACACAATTATAGTACCAAGGAGGATTGCAAGCTTGACACATAATCAACTATTGTTCTTAGAGATTAAATTATTATTTAAATGCATGCTTCAACCATGACAGCATGAGGAGAGAGAGACATAGGGCAATCGTTGTCCTGCTGCCCCAGAAGGGCGAACTCCACTTGTTGAAGAACTGGCGCCCGGTCTCTCTCCTATGCACAGAGAATAATGTTTTTACACAGGCAATGGCAAATCGCCTGGGCTCCATGCTGCCTCAACTGATTCATCCTGAACAGTTCTATACAGTCCCTGGCCGGTCCATTCAGGATATGATCCACCTGTTTAGGGACTTGATTCATCTAGCCCAGGGTACTGGTCAGTCAGTTGCTTTTCTTGTTTTGATCAGGAGAAGGCTTTTGATAGGGTAGAGCATGAATACCTCTTCGGGACGTTGCAAGCGTTTGGGTTTGGACCACACTTTGTGGCCCGGGTCCGCCTTTGTTGTAGTGGAGTGCCTTGTGAAGGTTAATGGTGCGTTCTTGGCTCCCTTTCATTTTGGGAGGGGGGGTTCGTCAGGGGTGCCCCATGTCAGATCAGTTATGCTCGGTCTTTGTGGAGCTGTTCCTGTGTCTTCTTCGGAGGCGGTTGACAGGCCTGGCCCTACCTGGCCCAGGGGTGGAGGTGCTCATCGGGCCTTGGCTCTGGGATATTTCTCGGCTACCGGCTCCACACAATCTGAGCCGCCTTTCTGAGATGACCAGCATGCCATTTCATGATGTGAAGAGACGTACACTGTACAGAATGCTCCTGCACATTCTGCACCTCCTTGCCTTCGTCTGCCGTCCCGACGCACCATGGCGGACGGTTTTACCACCCGAAGGCGAGGGAGGTCCCCAGTGGGGGTCCCTCTACAAGGGAGTTGTCCCCCTTTACATTGGGGACCTGGGCTGAAGAGTGTTGCACAGAGTGGTGGTATGTAATAAACTTTTGAGTCGGTTCACGGGCTCGTCCACCACTTGTATTTTCTGCGACGAGGAAGAGACCATGTTCCACGTGCATATGGAGTGTGAGAGGCTACTGCCCCTGTACCAATATCTGAAGGGGTTGTTCCTCAAGTTCTGGTTGCATTTTAGTCCCACAATTCTAGTGTTCGGACAAAAGGCAGGGAGGGGAACAGCCGATCGGGGGGGGAGGTGGGTCTTCCCTGTCTGTTTGCTCCTGGGCCTGGCCAAGATGGCCATTCACGTGTCCAGGCAGCGGGCGGTCGATGGTCAGGCTAGAGTCGGCTGCATGCCCCTCTTTCGGGCCTATGTTCATGCACATGTGTCCCTGGAGATGGAACTCATGGTGTCCACGGGGCATCTGGAGGCCTTCCGTGGGCACTGGTCACTGCGTGGGGTTGAGAGTATTGTAAACAATGAATGCACTGTTGTACTAAAATGATTATTTGTTATAGTGTAATTTCTGATCATGTTTGATGTGCTGTATCATAGGACTGTGTTGAATAAAAATTTTGAAAAGAAAGAGAGAAATATAATGCAACAAAAAAAAACATATTTTTGTTGTTGCTCGACCTCCAAAATCTGGGGGATAATACATGCCATCTCCCAACTCAAAATATGGGGGGATATATCCCCCATCACCACCCCTTCCCTCTGGGATCGACGCCAGTGCCACTAAATAGAAAACTTGACCCAAAAAAAAGTTAAATGTGTTATAATAGTAAGATTAAATGAGAACTTACCAGTTTGAAGTTTGATCTTTATTTTATGAGGCATTACGATGAGCGATTACGTGAAGAAGGCCGTCAGCCCGCATGCGCGTCAATCAGCGGTGTGAAATCACAGATAATAATGGTTGAACTGAACATAGTAAGATTAGAGAAGAGTAGAACTACCAGATTACTTTTATGATAAGAGAGTTGTGAGCGGTGGGCATGCAACTCCTCATAAAATCAAGATCAAACTTCAAACTGGTAAGTTCTCATTTAATCTTACTATTTTACTTCGGAATCACGTGAGTGACTACGTGACGATTTCAAAGATCCCTGATTCCATGCCGGAAAAGAGTCCATGCGTTACACACTGCATGAAGTGACCATGGTTCAGTGAAAAAGATTAATGCATTCAGACATGACTTAGTTTGTAATAATGCTGATGCTTAATCATCAAAATGTTGGGAAAGTATGTTCGTTTGACCATCCTGCAGTTGCTAGGATGTGGTCCAGTGGAATGTACATAACCCTTGGAGCTGATGTAGTAGCAGCCCTGGTGGAGTGAGGTGGAAAATATTAGTATCGACTCATGTCTTAGCCAAAACCCAGTTTTAACCACCTGGAGATGGTAGATCTAATACTTGTATGAAGTTTATTGTAACTAACAAACATTGCTATTTTGGAGCCTTTAAGGCTCTGTGTGACCTAGATGTATTTTTGTAAATGTGTGACCACACATTACCGAAAATCCATGGGGTATTCCATCAAACTAGTCTGCGAACTAACGCCCCTGGTTTGTTCTGGTTAATTACATCAAAACATAAAATATTATGTTATTAGCAGATGTAAACATCCTGTCCAGTCGCAATTTATGTAGTGACTGGACCCGTTGCACTGAGGCCAGTGCTATGGGGATAACTACCTTATGAGAGCCGGCTAAAGATGTAGCTGGAGCCTCCTGCTGAACTAGTGTTACCATAACGTCAATGTCCCATACTTCCATGTAACTCGGCCTGGGAGAACTTGTGTTAAAGATATCCTATATAAACTGGATATCAGAGGGTGAGACCCGACAGTGTGGGTCCCGCTTGCTGCAGCAAATATGATGCAGGGTAGGGAAGATTCAAACAAGAGGGCATGACATGAGAATTAATGGACAGAGGTTTCGGGGTAACGTGAGGGGGAACTTCTTTACTCAGAGGGTGGTGGCTGTGTGGAATGAGCTTCCAGCAGAAGTGGTGGAGGAAGGATCGATCTTAACATTTAAGAGTAAAGTGGATAGGTATATGGACGTGAAGGGAATGGAGGGGTATGATCTGAGTGCAGGTAGATGGGACTAGGGGAAAACAAATGGTCGGCACGGACTGGAAGGGCCGAGAGGGCCTGTTTCCGTGCTGTAATTGTTATATGTTATTGTTATATGATGAGAAGGCACGTTGGCACAGTTAATGGCACTGTAACTTAATTATTGTCAAAGACAAATTTGAAAATGAACTCTAAGATGTCTGTTATCCATGCTGTATAGTATGTGACGTGTATTTAAACAAAAACGCTTCCCATCTGCTGAAGTGGAAATGTACTGACTTTTGGTGCTTTCCCTGCACTCTGCAGTGAGCACTACATGGATCGGTCTGACAACCCGAGCCGCAGGAATAGTCGTCTCAGAGTCTGCAAGTCAATGAATTGATTTATCGTGCAGAGGCTTGTTTCCCCAGTCACAGGCTGAACCAGCAAAGTTTTATGTTTTGAATAACCATATAAGGTTCTATATTATTCCCAACATTAGCGGGAACCATGGCTGCGTATGCCATTCAGGCAATTCGAAAAGACTGAAGCGGCATCTTGCTGGATTTATTGCAAGACCCGACTGATGTGGCAGAATGGAGGAAAGACATGCAAGAACATTCCTCCCCAGTGTGGCAATAATGTATCTGTCGCCACTGTATGCCACATATTTTGCAACTGGTGAATGAGCCTGGATGTAACCATATCGATATTTGGTGTTCCATCGACCATAATGACATTAAATACTTTGTGATCCAACATCCATTCTGTGTTGTCCTTGATTTCACGTGATGATACAATAGCGCCAAATGAGGTTAGGTAAGTATCATAGGATACTTTAACTTGATTGCACCCATGTGGCTGACATATGCCACCGCCATAGTGTATCAACTTGGAGTTGAGAATGCAGATTGTGCATATTCTCACAATAACCTTTAACATATAGAATGCACCTAGTGTTTATAGGTAGTTGATACCAATAACTGAAAAATTGGTGACTCATGCAAACCGCATCCGCCTCTGTAACTAGAGATGGCATTCGTAATTTCTCATCTTTGAGCACTAGCATCAGTTTGTAATTACTGAAGATTACTGACCAAAATTACTGGAGCTATGCTGAATACTGCCACCATTTTTACTTTGGTAGCTTCAGCGGGTAATAGCATAGGTCTATTAACAATGACCTATGTGGTACTTGAAGGGTTTAATATTTGCACATTGTAAGTTCTGATAATGCAAAGGCCCAATTTGCACTGCTGAAACACAGCTGCTATATTGCCAATTACACTTGATGAATAGAAGGCTGCTTAATAATAACAAGGTTTATTCCATCTCTGCCCCAGTCCCTGCTAAGTTGATAGTTAAATGTAAACTCCAATAGTCAATAGTTCTGATTGGTATCAACTTAAATTTAATTCGATGGATAAAGGACCCCAATTTCTCAAATATGTTTGGGGCTGCAACAGTTTATTTTAGTAAAATACAGCATTTAAAAACACCTTCCAGATTGGTGATAACAAATGTTCTTGAGCTCTGAGCAGCCCAAGCACCGGTTTTAGTAATTTGGTAAATAAACCTGGGAGCAGAAGTTAGCCCATTTTGCAATGCTTTAACTGTTATCATTGACCCATCCAGATAAATTTCAAATATCTCCGGTGATCCCTGTGAATGGGAACTGAATAGGATGCATCTTTGAGATCGATGCTTGCCATATAGCTCCTATAGGAATCAATTGTTAAACAGTTACGAAGTTTCCTATTTTGAAAGTCTATACTGCACATACGAGTTAAATCTGGATGAAGTGACATCCTCATTCTTTCACCCTGTCCTGGCAATCATGACCATAATACTGGGCCTGCCTCGAAAGACAACTCCGGCCCCAATTCCAAGCCTGCTTGGAACCTATGTATGTTGTGCCGTATAAAATAATCACGTTATCATCAAGTTTTTTTTGTTTTTTTTTTAAATCCAGATCTGAATCTCATGTTATCATTGTCCCTTGTGCAAAAACACATGTGTAAATATTACCACTATGTAAATGGTCCACGACCCCATGTTTCGGAAGAACCAGACCCACCTACCTCCATGGCTACCAGTGGTCTCATGGTAAGCCCAAAGGCAGCTGACGCGGGTTATTTTTTCCCCTTGGTTGGAGAGTAGGACTGGTAGGGTGCGTGGATTCCATATTTTCCTTGAGACCGGCTTGGGCCTTGGTCTGAAACCTTATTATACTGAGACCTTTGGCCTTAATTCCGTGCCCAGCTTTCAAGCTGCCACCGGCTCAGTGAACCGCTTACCCCCGATGGAGGCGTGGGGTGTGTCGATTGCCTACCGATGAAGCTTTGCTCCCTTGATTACTCTGACAGCTTTTTGCTTCCTCATCCTGGTCTAACCTGTGTCTTACCTGAAGAGAGGATTCGGCGGCTGGTTTCATCTCCTGGATTTCATGCCCTCCGGTGTCACCCTGATAGCGCTGTTCACTGCCAGCACTTGTAGCGTGAGGGAACTCTGGCCCCTTCCGGGTATTCTGCCAATGGCTGGAGACCAACTGTTCCGGCAGCAACATCTTCGTTTGCAAGTATTTCTTGAAGCCATAATGCATGTGCTCCAGTATGTTCCACGGACATACTTTCAATTTTAAAGTCAGTTACACACTGACTACTCACACTCCCCTCCACAGCGAGGGAGATTCGTAGGCAGCCCTGAAAACAGATGCTGCCGCAGGCCCCTGAGGATACCTGCGCTGACATGGCACCTCCTACGGACCTATATCAGGTTTTCCGCTCTGAGTCAGACAGGAACTGACCCTGAATGCTCCCCTCAGAGAGGGAGACATTGTGCAGCCCTGAAACAGGTGCCGCTGCCGCTGGCCCTCAAGGAGACCCGCGCTGATAACTCCCTCCTTTGGAGTATCATTGTGGAGCAACCTCTCCATCAGGTGCTCCATGTGGGTCTAGACATCCGCAGACGCTACCCATTGAAGGAGGGGAACCCTCTTGGCCACAGGCCTGACCATCTTACCTTTGGTTTTACCCCCTTTCTGGGGACCCACAGCGGTCTGGAAGCGGCTGACCGCTATATGTTGGAGGGGTCCTTCCTGGCCTGACTTCCACAGGCCTACCCGAATTGCTGTTGGTTTTACCCCCTTCCTGGGGAACCACAGAGGTCTGTAAACAGCTGACCCCTGTATGTCGGGGGGGACTCTCCTGGCCTGACTTCACAGACCTTGCCGGCTTGTGGTTCGTTTTACCTCCTTCCTGGGAACCACAGCTGGTCTGGAAGCCACTGACTGTGTTGTCAGTGACTTGGGTGGCGAACCCGACGGCCGCCGGCTACCCGCACTTCCGCGGTCTCGGTAGCCGGTTCCCCATGGTCCTGGTATCTGTGGCCAAGACCAGTATTCCCCGTGGTCCCGGACTTTGCCCCAATTAGTCAAGCAGGTGTATCTCTGTACAGAGATTCCTGCAAAAAAAGAAATCACAAAAACCTGGGAATAAGGAGAAATTTACCTTCAGGTTTAACTTACCGCTGGACAGAGCAACGCTGCCGCCAGTCGGCTCGTTTGCGCAAAGTGAGTCAACGTAATGACGCGCATGCGGGCTGAGGGCCTTCTTCATGTAGTCACTCACGTGACTCCGAAGTAAAATATCAATTATAACTCTCTCACTCTCTTAGGGCTTATAACACTCTCTCTCTCTCTCCCCCCCTCCCCCAACACACTCTCATAGTTTGATTAAGACTGCTATTATAATTGGAGTCCGAATCGTGGCTGTTCGCCCAGGGCGTTCGACTCCTTCCGATTGCTGTATTGGGGGAATTGTTCCGTTGGTTGAAAACACCATGAGCAGGGATTAAAATATACTGTGATTTGCTTTTGGAACTGTACAGTTAACAAATTTGATATTAGACGAATGCTTGTATTTTATATGGGAGTGTGGCTTTATATGATAGTAATAAGAGGTATATTCTCTTGTCTGTGTACGATTTTGCTCGTGTGTTTGGAGCTCATTTGCATGTGTTTAGATTAAGGTTGCTCTGGGTATAGGAAATTGGCTGCGGAAGTGTGTTTGATTGTGTTTGACTGTGTTTGATTGTTCACTGGAGCACCTTAACTTTTTGATGATTGAGGATTGTTACAATTGTTGAAGTTGCGATTTTGTGGATTTGTGGGAGACTGTAGAGGAATTTGGGTCCCGATTGAAAGGATTGATTGGGTGATTGTGTTGTGAGAAGTGCGAGACTGTTGATGCGCTACAGGACATTTTGGCTATTGTTCAGGAGGGAGTCTAATAGCCTCGGAGATTGTGAGGGACGTGTGAATTGTTAATGAAGTGTGAGTGGTTTAGGAATTTGTTTCCATTGTTTGCAAACATGGGAAATCAAGTGGAGCGGGATATGACTGAAGACTACAAAAGTCCATTACAATTAATATGCAGTGAATTTCCACAAACAGCTGAAAGATTGAGAGACTTTTCGGGGGCATTGAGTAAGAATTGGGGGTTGAATTATGGCCCGCGGGGGGCGTGGATCATTGAAGGGAGCGAAATATATTGAACAAATTATTTGGCAATGTAGCGACAGTGAGGAGGTGAAGGAGTCATTAGGATTGTGGAAAATATTATGAGGTACAGAAGATGAGTAGAATGGCTGCGAGAGCTGCAGTTGGCAAGAAGCAACTTTAAAGCGTGGCATTGAACTGAACGATACTGAAGTGTACTGACCTCCAGGCACCTCTATAGAGGGGCATGGATGTATAAGAGAGCAAGGGAGAAGGAAATCTTCCAAAAGGAAACTGGCACCAATAGGTCTCGAATTTGAGGACCCAATGGTTGACATTAGTTTTGGGGGGGACGAAGATGAGTATTTAAAGGATTAGCAAAGTATTAAACTGAGAAATTCACGGCCTCCACCTTATTCCTCTTGCGTTCCCCACACTTCAGACATACATTGTTTAGCTTGTGAGGGGAATAGACAATCAGATTCTGTCGCACAGGATTCTTTAACCCCGACCGCTCCATTAGCGGTAGTTCATGGTAGCAGAAGCAAAACAAAAAAGACAACTCAAGTAGTTAAGGACAAAGAATGTAGAGGAAGGGCACAGCAACCAGAGTATTCTTGCGAGTCTAAACCTAGACGAATTAGACGAGTAGCGAGAGAAGAAAGGGAGTTATTTACCGTGAACCCCCTAGTGAAGAGGAAGATATATTTGGGAGTGAGACAATAATTGAAGATACTGAGATAGAAATTACAAACACAAAACAAGTAACTCGTACGCAGTTCCCCATCAGGGAAATGCCTAATCCTTCCTTATATATATTGATTCAGCCAATATAGTGGGTGCAAATAATCACGGTACAATAAAAGTCTATACCCCATGGAAGCCCAATGAGATGATGAAAATTTTAAGCCAAATACCTGATCGTAGAAAATCTCCCACTTCCTTTGTGGATCACTTAAGAGCTACGATGTGCGTATATCACGCAGACTCCCAGAGATTTATGGGCAGTGATCCAGCAGATAATTACTGCAACTGTACACACTAGATTCCTAACAACTTTAGGACACCCAACACACGAAGCACTGGCAAATATAATAGCAGACAATAGTGCAAGGGAAGAGGCAGTTTTAACTGCCCTTGTGAATACTCTTCAGAAACCAATTGGCGTAGCTAGAATCTTGGATGTAAGACCGAAAAAGGGAGAGGGAGCAGATGAATTCTTGGAACGATTTTCAGAATTGTATATGGATCAATCGGGTGACCTAAATTATCGAAACTGAGTAAATTCCCCAGAATATTGTGCCATGTTAATGAATTGCCTTCCCACTAATGTGGCTGAAACCATTAAAACCAATAACATGGACTGGACAGAAAATAGTGCCAGTCAGATGACTCGGGCAGTAAGATATCACTGGAGAGATGTAAAGTAGCAATGTTACAAAATTTTGAGATTTAAAAAATCAAGCCTGCAATTTATCCCATCAGATAAAGCATAAAAAGACGTTTAATTTGACACCTAATTCACTTTCATATCTTCAGTATTAAAATTGTTATGGCCATTTTCATACTCGGAAATTAGCATCTTGTTCCCTACTGCTTTTCCATTGACTTAACACAAAAGTTGTGATCGAGGACAGTCAAAAGCCCATAACTTTCCTAAAAATTAAGAGAACTGAAAGAAATGTTCAGTTATTATAGATTGAAACATTCTGAAACAAATATGAAACAAACTTACTTGGATGACCTGAAATTAAAGCATATAATTAGTTAGTTACCCAATTGTAGCTAATTACAAAATTTAATTACTAGATCTAAACATCTATCCATTTCTTAAGAAAAAAATAACTTTTGTTTTAAAGCCTAAGTGTCCAAATAACATTCACACAAGAATTCACAATATAACATGATTTTTAAATCTAATTGTCATTAATTTATGGGCCAAGTTGAAGGAATTTTGTGTTTAATGCCTGTAAATTAATGGGCATTTTAATCAGCTTGCAAGTGGGATTTTCTGGAACTCGATGGATTGGAACATTGCGGTTGCGGTGAATTTCAACCCCATATCGGCAGGAAAAATTCTGCCAGTTCGTATGGGGAATAAATCACCGTTTCGCAACATTAAAGTTTGATTCAGGTCATCTAAAAAAGCAGGTTTATATGAAAAAATAAACAGCTTTCACTTACCTGTCCCCTACGTAAAATCCATCCCCGTTGTCGGCGTTCACGGCATTAGGAGATAATTTTTATTTTACTGCAGCGATGAAATAGTCGGGCGATTAAAAAAATTTTTTTTAACTTACCGGCAGTCAGAACGAATCTTTAGAAAAATCTTGCACTCCGAGAAAATAAATCTCCGGATGGCAAGGGAAAACTGCATTTTAACCCCCCCCCCCCCCCCCTCTCAAAGGCGCCAAAGTCACGCACACGGCCAGTGACAGAACTGCAGCACCGCTGAAGGTAGTGTAAAGAAGCAGGAGAATCATCCTGCAGTAAAACCCAAAACCGAATATGTAATTAGAAATGTGCCAAAATCTGACTCTGAATTATGGACCCCCAGAGTACTGTGGATTGGGAGAATTAGAGTTCCAGAATATTTAAATCGATATCATAGAGAAATACCCTAGAGCCAATCCCACAGAGACCAAATTTGAGAAGACACCAAACATCAGGATTAGGCCAGTGTTATACATGTGAGGGAATAGGTCACTGGAGTATGGAGTGCCCAACTGGAGAAAGGAACAAAAGACGGGGTCACCAAATAAATATCCAAGATCAGAGTGAGTGGAGAGATCCTAGAGATCAACGGGATTTTGAGAGCCAAGAGGGAACTGACAGGAAGATCAAGTACCAAGAGGGCAAATATCATTCTCCCAAAATGATCCATTTACACGCCTATAATTAGCAAACTTAATGGTGAATGGATGCAAGTTTGATGAAGAACCTATACTATCACTGCAAGTAGAAGGAAAATGTGCACCTTCTTGATAGACACAGGCACATCCATGTCATCTCTCCAATCAATTTACAATCTCCCCAAATCAAAAGACATTCAGAACCTGTCCAGTTTTCAAGAACAAGTCTGCCAGCATCCCATTTCTGAGCCAGTTGAAGTAATGTATAGAGGAAAGGCAATCAAACACAGATTTGTGATAACAACCGGATTGGATTGCAATTTAATGGGTAGAGATTTGCTCTGCACTTTCCAATTGAAGATAGAATGTGGTGATAGAGGGATAGTGGTGACCCCCTGGGCTCCCTTACGGCAATGTTACTCCATAGTGACCCCTCAATGGTGGTCCTTAGATCTGGACGAAGAACCCCCATTCCATATTACACTGGCTTACAACAGGAGAGGGAAGAATAAAGAGCTGGAGACCTTATTTAAAGCACATGAAGGACAGGACTGGGAGGTAACATTTTTGACAATAGTTGAAGGAAAGGAGGGAACTGCAGATTACGCTGAAATACCAGTAAGACTATGGTAGAGAACTGCAGGGATTGCTCCTCACATTACCCGAAAGGTAAATTACCCGGCGAGTGCAAAAGACCTAGGAGCAATGGTAAAAAGGGCAATCACCAAGGCAGACCCAAATAATTACCAAAAGCAAACTTTGTCTAACCAAATATCAGGCCTCAAGGACAGTTGTTAACCACCTACATCATAATCCGAGTAGTGATGTATGCGAGTATGTGGACCCTCAAGTGTGGGCAGAAGACACAGCTCAGGTAGGATGCGTGAACTTCAATCCCTTCCAAGTAACTCTCCAGAAAGGGGTAACACTTCCTTCAAAACAACAATATCCACTAAAACCACAGGCCATCAACAGCATTGACAAATTGATTTTGGGATTACTAGAACAAGGAATACTGGTGAAATGTCAATCTATCAGTAATACCCCTATTCTTGCAGTTTCGAAACCGGGAAAAGAAGGCCAATATAGACTGGTACAAGATCTAATGGAAATCAACTCTGTTGTAGAACTGCTCCATGCCCTAGTGCCAAATCCTGCCCACATCCTAGCCCAAATACTGGCTGAGGCAAAAATCTTCTCGATAGTCGACTTGCAACATGCATTCTTTTCCTTGCCTCTCCACAAGGACAGCCAATATGTGTTTGCTTTCACATATAGGGGCCAACAATACATCTGGACCAGATTGCCTCAAGAGTTTATCAATTTGCCTACTTTATTTTCCAAGTGTCTACAAGAACAATTGAGTACATTAAATTTCAAGAGGAAGTCCACATTAGTGCAGTATGTCAATGACTTATTAGTGGCCAGCAGAGACGAATCAAGTAACCATAAAGATACTGCACAATTTCTAAACCATCTAGCTAATTTGGGATACATATAGTCTCGCAGTCAAAGGTACTATTGGCCCAGGAGAAACGAACATTTTTAGGGATCATAATTTCGGCAGTCTAGAGAAAAGCAGACTCGAAGCCATCTGCGAATTCCCAGTTCCAAAAGAAGCCAAACAAATGAGGCACTGGCTTGGCATGGTCAATTATTGTAGACCTTGGATCTCTAACATAACTCCAGAAACTAAGAAGCTAACACCCTATACTAGCAAGGAGGGTGAATTTAAACTAACCAAGAAAGCACAGGAGGCCTTTGAAAACTTAGATCATTGATGCAAGCTCAGGCGTTGGGAAGACTATTTTACGACAGACCTTTCCTGCACTATTTTATCCGAGTGTGCAACCTCACTTCTAACCCAAAAGCATGGGGATAGACATTGACCAGTTGCCTATTAAGGGCCTATCCCACCAGCGCAACAAAACCGGAAGCGGGGTTCGCACAGAGGTCGAGTGATCCCCAAGCAAGTTGACGTGAAGTTCGAGCGAAGTCCGCATATAAACTGGGGTTGCAGGCTTTAGTTCCTGTGGCGCACACTAATACTTTCCCCACAATAGCGCTCTCTCTCTCTCTCTCTCTCTCTCTCTCTCTCTCTCTCTCCCTCTCTCTCTCTCCCTCTCTCTTTCTCTCTCTCTCTCTCTCTCTCTCTCTCTCTCTCTCTCTCTCTCTCTCTCTCTCTCCTCTCTCTCTCTTTCTCTCTCTCTCTCTCTCTCTCTCTCTCTCTCTCTTTCTCTCTCTCTTTCTCGCTCTCTTTCTCTCTCTCTCTTCCCCCCCCCCCCCTTGGACAGCAGCCTTGAAGGGCCATTAGGCTCTTTGGAAATTATAATGAGGATATAGGATCTATTGAAGGACTCCACTGCTAATGGACCAGGAACAGAACACCTGTTGCCATTTTTCGGCTCAATGAGGTGCAATGAATCAATTGAATGATTTCAACTGTACTGAGTTGCTGGTTGATTTGGCCACCAAAAATGACTATTGAAAATAAAGTAAAACAGAACATTAAGCCTCTGAAAAAGCAGGAGCACCGTAATGAGTCAACTCGAACACTCATCAAAATACAACACATATTTATTAAATCTACATACAGCAAGGATCTGCAGTCATCACATCGCCGGGCTGCTATTCATTCTAACTAGCGTAAGCAAGCTCTTGATAATAGGAAGTACATAGTAGGCAGAGTGACTACTGACAAACACTATTTGATACATAGTAGGCGGAGTCACTACTAACGGACACTATAATTGTCTAGCATGAAATAGCCAATCTAAAGAATTACTCAAAATTCCGTCGACGGAATCACATAGACAAGCATGGGAAAATGAATTAGTTCAACCCATAACGAAAGATATTTGGGATGAAAGCCTACAACATATACATCAATGTTCGTTAAACGCCAGACATTCTTTAATACAATTTAAAATATTACACAGATTGTATTATTCTAAAACAAAATTAAACAGAATTTTTTCCTAATATCTCTCCTAGCTGCGATAAATGTCAATATTCTGAGGCTAATTTCAACCCATACCTTTGTAAATTGCATAAAAATTAAAACATTTTGGGTGGATATTTTTTAAATTATTTCCGTAGTGGTTAATAGTCAACTGGATCCCAATCCTAAATTAATAATATTGGGCATATCTGAACAATACCTAAAACTGACAATACACCAAAGAAATTTCCTGGATTATAGTATAATAACTGGGAAAAAACGAATATTAAAATTTTGGAAAAGCCCTGCACCCCTACAATTAAAATGTGGATTATGGAGATCTCGGAGACCTTAAATCTGGAAAAAAATAGATTTGTCTTAATCGACAAACCTGAATTATTTATTAGAATATGGTCCCCATTCATAGATTATTTGAAGGGGTAGAATGGGCCAGCGCTGAGGCTCGACGGAAGCTTGAACCCAGGACTAGATGAATAGTTTTGTTTTCTGTACCTACGAACCTATCTCCTAAGTTGTATTATAAAATTTAAAAAATAAACATTTAAAAAAATAAATACATAAATAAATAAATAAATAAAAAAGAATTACTCAAAATTGCCATATCTAACGGGTGGCCTGCAAACCCTTCCATCCTGACAGTCAGGGAGGGTGATGAGATAGGTGAGCTAAACGCTAAACGCTGCGGGGAGACCGCAGTGGGAACAATAGGCGGCGGTGGGGACGCGGGTCCGACTGTGGGAGGGCATAAGAAACGCGAGACATCAGGATACGGAGTCGCAGGACGCAGTTCTTTCACAGGAAGGATATGTTGACGGTTGCGTCTGTAGATGGCTCCGTCTGCTTCGACCAGATAAGAGTGCGGCTCTTTGGCAGGGCCGTAGATGTGTCCCAGACATGCATAGCCCTTGTTTGTCTGGAGACGGACTACTTGTCCACTTGGATTGTGGTTGCTTCAGAACTGCAGTCGGGGAACAAACTTGTGGCTGCAAAAGCTGCTGGGACACAGGCAGAGGAGCACGGGTTTGGCGAGACATCAGTCGTTGGGCTGGAGAACCCTGTATGGGATCCCACTTCTGATGCCATGTAATGAGTCGACTCGAATACACATCAAGATACAACACATATTTATTAAATCTACATGCAGCAAGGATCTGCAGTCATCACATCTCCGAGCTGCTATTCATTCTAACTAGCGTAAGTAAGCTCTTGATAATATGAAGTACATAGTAGGCAGAGCCACTACTAACAAACACTATAATTGGCTTGTTCTCTCACACTCCAGCTCCACAGTTATTATAATCCCTCCATCAACAATTACTGACCCCTACTATACAATATCCCACCTCCAGATTTGACTTTAGGTTTCTACTGATGGCTTGATTTGCACTATTTTCAAAGTATGTTAGCTGTATAGATGTGAGAGTTAGGATCGCAAGAGACTTCAAGGACTGCTACATTCAACCTGGTCCATTAAGGGCACAGCCCTCTCCAAAATCAATGTATTCTCCACAATAATTATCAACACCAGTGCTCAGGAAGAAAGTGTTCTCACTCACTTTAAATATCCCCTATACATGTGCAGCCAACTCCATCCACATATTTGCAGATTATACCACTGTAGTGGAGGGAACACAAAGGAGAGAGAAAGGTTTGTAACATGGTATCAAGGAAGCACTCTCCCTCAATGTCAGCAATACAGGAGCTAGTTATTGACGTCAAGAAGGATATGGCCCAATCAGTATCAGTGGTGGCAAAGTGGATATTATCAAGCCCATCAAGCTCCTAGGCATAAATATCACCATCTGGACCAAGCACATTGAAGCCATAGCCAAGAAAGCACACTGATAACTTTATTTCCTCAGGAGATTGAAGAAGTCCAGCAAATTTTCCCAATTTCAACCGATATATCATAGAAAATATACTATCGAGTTGCATCACAGCTTTATTTGGCAACAGCTCTGCCTAAGACCACAAGAACATACAGAATAGTTAATGTAACCCAGGCAGTCACATAGACCAGCTTATCTAACATCGACTCCATCTACACTTTACCTTGCTTCAGGAATGCAGCGAATAAAATTGAGAACATTTTTCACACCGGTTATTCTCTCTTCTCTCCTCTTCCATCAGTCAGAAGATACAACATCCTGAAAGTGCATCCCACTTGATATAGGAACAGCTCTTTCCCTCCATTATCCGACTACTGAATGGTCCTCCCATAAGCATGGGTATGGTCCTGATCTTCCAACCTTCTGCATTCTGGTATTTTTCTCTTTCCTCTACATGCTGTACACATGAGTGGATGATTGTACTCATTTATAGTATGATTTACTAAGTGCGAGGAATTTACTACATTTTTCACCAGCAAAGTTAAGAACATCAGATCAAATATTTCCCCTCCCAATCATGACCTGGCTGTCTCATTGGTCTGTTCTTCAAAATTAGACTGTTTCCAACACGTTACTCAATCCTCCCTTGTAAAACTGGTCACCACCATGAAACCATGAAACCTGCCCCCTCGACGTTGTCCCCTCTGCCCTTCTGAAGGATGTCATTACAATAGCCGGTCCCAGCATCCGTGCCATCTACAACAGTTCTCTGGCCACTGGCACTGTTCCTACCTGCTTCAAGCATGCAGTGGTCCAGCCCCTCCTGAAAAAAACTAACCTCGACCCCAACTTGCCAAGCAACTACAGACCTATTTCAAAACTGCCTTTCCTTTCAAATGTCCTTAAAAAGGTAATTTTAAGTCAACTTTTGCCTTACCTTCACCAAGATACAATCTTGGAAACTTTCCAACCAGGTTTCAAGGCCCACCACAGCACAGAGTCTGCCTTGTTGAAGGTACATAATGACCTAATTCTCACTATTGACTCCGGCGACTGTGCAATCCTGCTCCATCTCGACCTCAGCACAACATTTGATACTGTCGACCACACCATCCTAATTAACCGTCTTCGGTACGGGGTTGGTATTGATGGCACTGCCCTGAGCAGGTTAATCTCTTACCTCAAAGGTAGAAGTTTTTCTACTAACATAGGCAACTCTTTCTCCTCCCCAGCTAGCCTCTGCTGCGGGGTTCCACAAGGTTCCATCCTTGGTCCCATTCTCTTACCCCATTACTCAAACCTCACGTCAAAAACCTTGACGTGATATTTGACTCAGCATTGAAATTTAACAAACAAGTCAATGCCGTGGTAAAAGCTAGCTTCTTCCAGCTTCGGACGATAGCTAAAATAAAACAAGTCCTCCAGTTTGACGACCTCGAAAAGATCATCCACACATTTATCTCTTCCCGCCTCGATTACTGCAACTCCCTTTACACTGACATCAGCCAATCTTCCCCGTCCCGCCTGCAACTGGTCCAAAATGCCACAGCGAGTCTCCTGACGGGCACCCGAAAAAGGGACCACATCACCCCGATTCTGGCCTCTCTCCACTGGCTCCCTGTGTGGTTCCGAATAAATTTTAAGATCCTTCTTTATGTTTACAAAGCCCTTAATGGGCTTGCCCTCACCTACATCAAAACTCTGCTTACCCACCACACCACCTCCAGGTCCCTCAGATTGGCTGACTTGGGGTTACTGAACATTCCGCGGTCTAGGCGTAAGCTCAGGGGCGACTGCGCCTTTGCGGTTGCAGCTCGTAGACTATGGAACAGCATCCCTCTTCCCATCAGAACTGCCCCCTCCATCGACTCATTTAAGTCGAGACTTAAAACTCATCTTTACTCTCAAGCCTTTCTTGACGTCCTCTGAGGGAGGTCTATATGTATGTATTTATGTATGTACTTAATCTGTGAATCACTGTTGTATAACGTTAGTGCCTCCACCAATGTTAAGCACTTTGGTCAACGAGAGTTGTTTTTTAAATGTGCTATAGAAATAAAAGTGACTTGACTTGAACATGCAATTAGCTTTCTTCACTGCCTGCTCTACCTGCATCTGACCTTTCTGATCTAGGTCTCCTCCATGGCCAGAGTGAGGACCACCGTAAATTGCACCCCAGCGGTATGAAGATTGACATCTCTAATTTCAGGTAGACCCTACTTTCTCCTCCCCTTCTCAGCTCTCCCTCAGCCCACTGGCTGCACCTCTTCCGTTCTTCTTCCCCCCACCCCCCTCCACCCTCACATCAGTCTGAAGAAGGGTTTCAACCCAAAATGTTGCCTATTTCCTTCACTCCATAGATGCTGCCTCACCTGTTGAGTTTCTCCAGCATTTTTGTCTACCTGCATGCTTATACAGGTAAACAATCACATCCAGATCTTGTTGTACCTCCCCTTTTCCTAATCTGACACCATTCATAATAATAATCTGCCTTCTTGTTCTTGCCACCAAAGTGGATAACCTCACATTTATTCACATATTACTGCACCTGCCATGCATTTGCCCACTCACCCAACCTATATGTCACCCTGCAACTTCATAGCATCCTCATCTAATTCCCTGCATCTATAGCACCACATTTAATTCATTCGTCTAAATCATTAGTATATATTGTAAATAACTGGGGTCCCAGCACCGAGCCTTGCTAGTCACTGCCATTCATTCTAAAATGGATCCATTAATTCCTACTCTTTGCTTCCTGTCTGCCAACCAGTTCTCTATCCATGTCAATACCATACCCCAATACCATGTGCTCTAATTTTGCACACTAATCTGTTGTGTGGGATCTTGTCAAAGGAATCCACTGGCTCTCCTTTGTCCATTCTTCTTGTACTAGGGGCGCCGCATGAAGGCTGCCTCGGCCTACAGTCTGTCCGTTTTTTTCATTTTTTTTTATTTTTCAGTTTGTTTAATAGTATGTTGAGGAGGTTTCTTAAGTTTCTCTATGTGGGGATGGGGTGTAAGGTTAGGGGGAAACCATCTCCCAGTCGCCTCCTGGCGACGATGCGACTATTCTCTGAGTCGCGTCCTCGCCCCCCTCCTCACTGCCTATCCTGCCGGGGATCAGACCAGAGCTCAAGCAGCGGCGGCACAGCGCTGGATACATCGCGGAGCAGGCAATGCCTCACCTGCGATTGCCGTTTGAAGCTCCGGAGTACTGGACCAGCGTGGGTCTCCGCTTGGCGCGGCCTGTGGACTTCGGGAGCTGCGGACTCTGGTAGGAAGTTGCTGATTCAGAGGTCCAAGCCACTGAGGTTGTTCTCCCGTTGCGACGTCGGTGTTCCATCATCCTGGCTAGAGAGTCTGAGCATCGGGCCACCCGTGGCGGCGACTGCGGAGGGCTGCGGAGGGCTCGGGAGGCCCCGACCAAGGGTGTACATCAAAGAACATCAAAGAGGAGGATGACTGAACTTTGGGTCTTCCCTCACAGCAGGAAACTGCTGTGCAAAGGATGTTTATCTTAAAACACTATTGTGTTTTTTTAAATTCGTATGGCTGTATGGTGACCCCAAATTTCACTGTACCAATTGGTGCATGTGACAATAAATGTCTCTTGAATATCTTGTTACATCCTCTAAAATTTCAGATTAGTCAAGCATGATATCCCCTTCATAACTCCATGCTGACTTTGACCCTGCTTCTTTATTTTGCAATACATCAAAAATGAAGTAATTCAATCTGGAAGTTAAAACTGTATTTGTACATTTGGTAATCCACTGTGTGCTTTGCATTGCTAGAAATCAAACATATTACATTTTATGTAATTCAGTCTTGACAAATGTTTCTACAGTGATTGTATGCAACTTCTTTATTCACCTGCTTTTGAAGTGCACAAACAAGGACAGCTATATAACCATATAACCATATACAGCTCCAGGCTGTTTTAAAGTTGTCCATGATGGCTGCTCTAACTCATTGTAACTTAGTTACTCTAGGCCTTTGGAATTTAGTGATGTGTAGTAGTTTATTTTTCATCTCAGTCCAACATTTAACATTTAAGGAACTGCATAAACAGGGAGGTGTTGGATTCAGGTGCTGAAAAAATAAAGTGCTAGAATAACTCAATGATCAGGCAGCATCTCTGGAAAACATGGATGTCCTACATTTTGGGTCAGGACCCTGACCGTGGGGTGAGAAAGCTGAGAAAGGGTGGGAGCGAGGCAAAACCTGGCAAGTGATAGGTGTGTACAGGTAAGTGGGGATTTGATTCGTAGATGCATGGATAAATGCTAGAGATAATAGAGGAAACAAGAGAGTGCCAGATGAAGAGAAACGAGGAATGAAATGTGAAGTGAGATTTTGACTGGCTTCCAATGCAAAGGAAAGGAATATTTGAATTCCTTTTCGTTCACTCATCTCCCATCCGAGAGTCTTTAATCTCCCTTTTATTGCTCCTCTTTACTTTCCTCTTCTTCCATTCTACCTATAACTCTCTCTGTGGCTTTACATTTCACTCATCTCCTCTGTCTCTGACACCCTTTGTCTCCTTGTTTCATCTTTCAACCAAACCACCCTCAGTTGTATCTACTTATCACTTGTGTTGGAAGGAACTGCAGTTGCTGGTTCACACCGAAGATAGACACACAGGTCAGCGGGTCAGGCAGCTTCTCTGGAGAAAAAGAATAGGCAATGCTTTGGGTCGAGACCCTTCTTCAGACCTTATCACTTGCCAGGATTTGTCCTGCCACCACATTGCACCTCTCTTTCCTTCACACTAATCAATCAGTCTGAAGAAGGGTCCTGACCTGACACATTATCTGTCTATTTCCTCCACAGATGCTGCCTGACTCGCTGAGTTCCCCCAGCACTTTGTGTTTATTTCAAGATTCAAACATCTCTGATCCTTGTGTCTTCATTTCCTTTTCCACATCTTGCATTTTCGCAGACAGAACTTCAACATCTTGAAATTAATCATTGAGCATTGTGCTGGACACTCATAAAGTTTGAAGAGAAATAAAATATCATGAAAAATGGTTACTTACTTTAATAGACAATAGACAATAGACAATCAACAATAAGTGCAGGAGCAGACAATTTGGCCCTTCGAGCCAGCACCGCCATTTACTGTGATCACCATTCACTGAAGCTGTACAAGTGCTATGGATTTCCTTCCAGTTCCTCAATGCTGTTGGCATCATAATGCACTGTGGAGTCTACATTTGCTCCACTTTAGTAATATTTATTTAGGCATACATGGCTAGTTATAGACGGCGTTTCGGGTCGAGACCCTTCTTCAGAGAGTCTGAAGAAGGGTCTCGACCCGAAACGTTGCCCATCTCCTTCACTCCTTAGATGCTGCTGCACCCGCTGAGTTTCTCCAGCCTTTTGTGTACCCTTGGTGAACTTCTGAATGATTTTGCTATGAAGAAGACGAGAAAAAAGCATTTTTGCTCTTAGTGTATTTGTAGTTTCTTTATTTCTTAATATTCCACATTCAATTCAAGACACTTATTGTCACATGCACCAATTTGTACAATAAAATTTGGGGGTCACCAACCGACGTCGGAACGGGTAACATTCTTTAGCGGCTTGGACTTACGAATCGGCCACTTCCTACCGGAGACCGCGGTTCCTGGAGTCCACAGGCTGAGCTGGGCGGAGATTCACGCTAGCGGCCCTCGGCAAGGGGATCCCAGTGCTCCGCGATGTTGAAATCAGTGCGACCTGAGGCTGGGATCTCCGCAAACCACAGATCCATGATGTTGAAGCAGCGGGCCCAAAACTCCAGAGCTTCAAACGGCGATCCAGGTAAGGCATCGCCCACTCTGTGGTGAATCCAATATGTATTTTAAAACTAACTGTTTAATGACAACATACAGTAGGACCTAAAAGTGTCACACTGTCACTGTCGGGTAGTCATGGTCCTCTAGTCGTGGGGGTGGAGGATTGGGGGGGGGGGGGGGGGGGGGCGCACAAGTGAAATAGCTTAGGGCCTCTCTTTATCTAAATCCGGCCCTGTCGCCTATGTTTCTTCAATTGCTATGTTTCCACATCAGTACAGCACATGAAGGAGATTTATGGGGCAGTACTTTATTTACCAAAGGTAGGCCTGCAATTAAAATAGTGCACAGGTTGATTAAAGAGCTTCAACAAGCAGTGAGAAGATTTTACATAAGCATGATTTTAAAATTTACTGCAATGTATTGCATAGAATAGTTTGTGGCAAAATAATGCTGCAAATGGTTAATGATCTCCATGAGAAAAGGTCCATTAAGAAAAGATCAATGATCTCCATGACATATTTAAAGACATTGTAATTTACTGTAAATTGAATACCTTTCACTGCTGTGACATGAGAAAAGGAGCAGCCCCTTTGTATGTAGCAAGTTCCCACAAACCTTGATGTGAAGGAAACTAGATAACCTGATTTAGTGATGTTGATTGTGAGATAAACTTTGGTCAGGACAAAGCTGTTTCTCCCTTGTTACTGCATCAGAACATTAGGTCAGGCTTCTCATGCTCAGGTTTCTGAAGAAGCAGCCACGCCCTCAATCTGCTGCCAATAGGCAGGCAACTGACACCTAGGAAAACATGGCCAGCATTTTTGGTGCTTTGTTCTTGCCTGAGAACTAGAGTGCTCCAGTTATAACATTTATAAAATACATTGTAACTGAAACATGTGGCAATTCTTTTCCTAAAGGTCTTTATTTTCCCTTGTTTCTTTCACTCTTTTTTATTGTTAATGTTTATTCTCTTCAGATTTATTGTAGCTTGACCATGAGACTATTTTGTGACACGTATATTTTTAATCTGTTTGTGATTTGAGGCAATTTTTCCACTATGCGAAATTTTGAGATTTTGAAAGATTTGAAGATTTTAAATTACGTACGTACTATTTAACTGTTGATATTGCCTGGAAGATGAGATTGTTTAAGACTGAGGAAAGGTCCTGGACAAAAATGTCATCCATCTCCAGAGATGCTGCAAGACCTGTTGAGTTATTCCAGCGCGTTGTGCCCACCTTTAGAATAAAACAGCATTGCAGTACATTTCCGCACAGTGTTTAACAATTGTCCTTAAGTACAAGTAAGCTCTGCCCACAACAATAGGGTACAGTAAGACAGTTAAGTCATGGAGAGCAGATGCTATTGTTAGTCATCTGCCAGCTGAATCACTCTCCTGAATAAGATGGCTGATTGGAATTGATGTTTGGAAATATTCTACTGTCAGGAATTGTCTCCATTATGGGAAGTGATGGGAACATATGACAGTGTGAACAAAGGAAGCTGGTATAGTCAATAGAAATCAATACATTCTTGTGAGTGGGGGAGGGGGGGGGAGACAATTCAGAGCAAAATAAATATTATTTTGGTTAATTTGCCTGGATGTGGGTGTTAATGGGAAATTACATTACTGATTGTCCTCAAGAAGATGATGATGTCAACTTTTTTTACCTCTTCTGAAGTTCTGCAAATGCTTTATCATAATGCCAGTGGTGAATTACTGGCATTATGATGAGGGAGTTACGATGAGGGATTACGTGAAGACCCCACCTGCACGCATGCGCGACATTCTTCAAAGCAGTGATGTGAAATCACAGATACCAGAGTGACTAATATAGTAAGATAAGAGAGAACCTCCATACCAGTTGATCTTTATAATAGAGGGTTTTGGGAGTGGAGGGCACGTAATCCCTCATCGTAACTCCTCATAAAATAAAGATCAAACTTCAAACTGGTAAGTTCTCATTTAATCTTAGTATTTTACTTCGGAGTCACGTGAAGATTTCAAAGCTCTGTGATTTCATGCCCTGGAACGAGTCCATGCTTACACCCTGCCATGCTAGGAAAAAAGAGGATGAACGTAATTCAGTCATGACACCGTGCTGAAAAACAAAGAAAAGGTATTTATTCATACCTAAACAATATGCCCCACATTGGGTAATTTATTTTACAGAACTCAAAATTTTCCCTGCAAACGTGTCAGGAACGGCTACGGGTTTATTATAAAAGCATTGAAAAGTTTGTTCATTGCTCCAACCCGCTGTGGCAAGGATGTGGTCCAAAGGAACTTCCATCATCCTAGCCGCCGATGTAGATGCCGCCCTGGTGGAGTGAGATTTGAAAACATTAGTATCCACCCCCGCTGCATCTAATACCACCCTTAACCATCTGGATATGGTTTGCACTGTGACCTTATGGTGAGGGCGTTTATGGCATGAGTAAGGCTCTCTCCATGCCCCTAAGAGTCTTGGTGACTTCTATGTATTGTAAAATATGTGTCACAATGCAGAGCCGACTATCTGCAGGATAGGCCAGAAACTCTAATTTTTGGCCAGAGGAACCAGGTCGGTCATGTTTGAGTAACCCCTGTATTAGAAAAGTTATCTTGCCACTTGTGACATACATGGCGTCCATATTTAGCTTGTGTAAGGACTGGACCTGTTGTGCTGTTACAAGTGCCATTATCATTACCATCTTGTATGTTAGTTTGTCCAGAATGAGCCCCGATATGGGTGTCCATCCTCGTAACATAGTTAATACTATGCTTATATCCCATGTATGGGTGTATCTGGACCTGGAGGGATTGGAATTAAATATACCCCTCATAAGTTTAGATACTAGTGGGTGTGATCCTATAGCCAGGTCATCACTCCCTCTGCCCAGATAATTAGAAAGGGCACTTCTTGCACAATTAACTCAATCCTTCATCGAAATGAAGGGTGGCCAGAAATTCCAGTACTTCAGTGATGGTGGCTGAGTCATTATGTAGTGTGCGTCCTGGTGCAGAACTATTCCCATTTTCTAACATATGTCAGGTACTGTTTCCTCGTGGACTCCCTGCACGACGCTGAAATGGCATTGATCGTCCTATCGGAGAGTCCGTATCCCAGGAATGGCCTGTTCAGAATCTGAAAATCAACAAGTTCATGCGGTCATGGCACGGATGACTTTCCCCTGTCACGGGGTGATACCAACAAGCTCGGCCGTTTGTTGATCCGGATGCAGGGTTCTGAGGCCATCTTTTGTACTGCTGGGAACCATGGTTGGGTAGGCCAGTCGGGAACAATCAAAATACCCGTTGCGGAGTCTTGTTTAATTTTTTGTAAGACCCGACTGATGAGGCAGAAGGGGGGAAATACATAGCAAAACAAATCTCCCCAATACAGCGAGAAAGCGTCCATCACTGCTGCCCCTGGGTCTGGTTCCCAAGCAACATATGTTGGAAGTTGGTGATTAAGTCTGGATGCAAAAAGGTCGATATCTGGTGTCCCATACCATTCTATAATATCTGTAAACACTTTCCGATCCAACATCCATTCAATGTTGTCGTTGAATTTACGTGATCTGGTGTCTGCCACGGTATTTAGCTTACCTGGAAGGTAAGTGGCTGAAATCCAAATCTCTCTTTCCAGACACCAGTGCCAGATATTATTAGCCAATTTATCACATGATATCGACTTTATTCCTCCCATATGATTAATATAGGCCACCACTGTGGTATTATCAATTTGTAACCGTACATGCAACTGGCGCATATCGGAGCAGTAGGCCCTCAGTCCATAAAATGCTCCCAGCATTTCTAAATAATTAACCCCTACTGCTTTAAACAGGGTTAATTCTTGTGTACTCCATCTGCCACCACAACTTGTGATGGTATTAGTTGCTCCCCAACCTTTAGCATTGGCATCAGTTTGTAATGTAACCGAGGGGTTCATGATAGTGATGGGGTTAGAACAATGCTGAGCATTTTCTATCCACCATTTTAATTCCGATTTTGCTTTCCCTGGTAGTTTCATAGGCCTATCGAAATGGCCTGCATGATTTTTGAGAGCTGAAATTTTTGCTCTTTGCAGATTTTGATAATGGAGAGGTCCAAATTGTGCTGCTGAGAACGCAGCCACTAATTTCCCAATCACTCTGGCTACTTGCCAAATAGATGGTTCCCTGATGCCAGTGAGGCTTTTGCATGCTACCACCAAGTCTGTTACTTTGTGTAGTGGCAAGATGATAGACATTCGAACAGAGTCAATAGTGAAGCCCAAATAATCCATTATAGTGGAGGGTTCCAATTTTGATTTACCTGGATGTATGATAAATCCCAGCTTTTCAAAAAGATGTTTTGTGGCTGATACTGCCAATGTAGCCATTTCCAAATTCTCACCTACAACGAGAATATCATCAAGGTAAGCCATGACGATATGGTTATGTTCCCTTAAGTATGCTAAAGCTGGTTTTATTAATTTAGTAAACAGCCGTGGTGCTGATGACAACCCATTGGGTAAGGCCTTGTACTGCCATAGCTGTCCCATCCAGACAAATTTCAGGTATTTACGATAAACCTTGTGTATTGGTACTGAATAGTATGCATCTTTAAGATCGATGCAAGCCATGTAGTACCTATCAGAAATCAACTGTGTGGCTGTGACAAACGTGTCCATTTTGAAATGGGTATACTGAATGGAATTATTTAGTTCGGTCAAATCTATAATGATGCGACAACCGCCATCTTTTTTTGTAAATATATTAGATATGAACTCTTGAGATTCTCTGATTGTCTTCTCAATTACCCCTTTATTGATTAATCTCAACAGTTCAGCATGGCCTGTTGTTCTCTCTTTTTGTGAAAGTATGAACTTCCGGCTAGGCGTATGCTGAACTGGGATGGGGAGTTCGTTCACAAATTCAAGTTTGTAACCCTGAATACTTCCGAGTATGTAAGCATCAGATGTAAAAGTGCTCCACACGTGATGAAACAAGTGCAACCGTCTACCAATTTTTGATGCGCCTAAACATGCAATGTTTTTGAGACAACCAGACCCACCTACCTCCATGGTTACCGCCGGTGTTGTGTGTGTTGTCTCTGCCCTTCTTTCTTCTGATGTTGTGTTGCTTCATTGTGGGAGTGGCGCATTTTCCAAGAAGGCCGGGCTGGGCCATGTCCTAAAAAAGACCACTGTGCAGGTGGACCGGCCCTCGAGCTTTCACCACCAGGTGTTCTTTCATTGTATCGATGTCTGGTGGTTGTGTAGGGGTACTGCCGCTGATAGTGAGGTTTAGAGGTGTTTGGCACCTTGATCAGGCCTATGGCCTTGGCCTCTTCATCTAATTCTTTCACCTGCTTCGAAAGGTTGTCCCCAAACAGCAAATTTGGTGGCTGAGCACTACTGGTCCTGCATAATCCCGCAAATTTGGGATTAAGTGCTGGTTTAATGATGCTCTTCCTATAGTTGTTAATCTCAAACTGAGTATTACACAGTAATACTAGAGCATCTTGTAGCTCTTCTGGCAAATCCACCCCATCAGCTCTTCTGGTCACTGCTGTGATCCCTGCAGCCTGCAGTTTAAGGATCCTCTGTAGCTTCACCTCCTGGTTTCTTATAGATGAGCTCATCTTGCCCCAGATGGGGTTGTTGACTGCTGGAACATTAAGAGAAATGCAATTCTCTGGAGCAAGGTATTTTTTAGCCGTGGAGTTAATGGCTTGCTCCTGCAGCTGGTTTCTAGCCATGTAATTTATGCTGGCTGCCAGCTTTGGATGTATGGGCAGTCCTTTCTGTGTTGGCATAGCATGTTTATTTGCCATGCCCAGTAGTTCTTCTGGCACCCCTAACACAGATGACTGTTCAGCCATTGCCCCTTCTTCAGGGTCAGCCCAGCTCTGACCCCTAATGCTCCCCTGCGAAGAGGGTGAGACATTTGGCAGTCCTTGCAAGGATGCTGCCGTGGGTCTGCGAAGAGACCCACTGTGACTCTGCCCCTGCATATGCAGGTCACGCTGGAGCAACTGCTCCACCATCTGCTCCAAGCGGGAAAGACGCCCACCGTCGCTATCCGCGAACGGGGTGTCTTCAGGTCCGGACCCAGCTGAGTCAACGGCCCGGTCCGACTTCCGGGTGGCTTTGCCGCCGGTCCGCGACGTACCTTCGGACTGTAGCGGCGGGAAGTCGGGAACTGCTGGTAGCACCTGCAGCTCTGGAGAAACGGCACACTGCTGGCTGCATTCCATAGCAGCTGTTTTTGCCGCTCCTCTCCTGGACTTGCGCGACTCCATGGTGTTTCCTGAAAACACAAACACGCGCAGTCACCACGCTCACCAGAATGGTAAGACTTACCTCATAAGTTTTTTAAACTTACACTGGAGGAGCGGTGCTCCTCCCGACTGTCGCTTCCGCAATGCGTTCGACGATATGTCGCGCATGCGTGCAGGTGGGGTCTTCACGTAGTCACTCACGTGACTCCGAAGTAAAATTCAGGCGTTTGTACATTAGTCGCCTTACATAGCAGCAAATTTTTGGTTGAGTATTGGCCTGATGGCGATTTTCCCTGATGCAATTTACCTCAAAAATGCATTGCATAAAATAGCCAACATATCTTTTTAGTTTGAGTAATGATTGTCCCTTTGACCATAGTGCCAAATGCAGTAATTGCTGCAGCCACCAGTTGGAGGAGGTGTTGATACCGAATCTCCTGTCCCCTCATTGAAGGACTCATGGGTGCCCAGATAGCTGGGTTCACCGAGGGCACTTTCAGTGATGCACATTAGACGGGTGTCTTATATTTGTTTGTAGTCTCTTGCATCATAGCTTGCTGGAGCTGGTGAGATACTAAATAATTGATATTGCTGGCAAGGTATTCTTCCATTGCCTCACCAGTCCCCTTCAGAATAGCAAAACTCATTGCTATTTCCGGGATACCCGGAGCGTGGCTCTTGTGCTCTGGTGTATGCACATGAGCAGGGACACCAGATTCAGGGTCAGCTTCATCTTGCCCTGCTTCTCCCAAGTCATACTGTAGGGAGGCATCCTCCAGTCCTAAACAAGGCGCTGGAAGGAAATCCCCTTGCCCATACTGCACATATTCTTCTTGATATGGGCCTTATTGAACAGCTGTCTGGGGAACCACTGGGGTCTTTGACCCTTGCTTTAGCAAAGTTTGGAGCATCTTCTCCATATTTTGCATCCTCCCCCACATTCTTTTATTATCTGGAGGAGAGTCTCCTTGTTCTTCAGCCTCTTCTGACAAACTGGTCTGAAAGACTTTCTTTTTGCCTTCCTATGGCTATCAGTTGGCCTCAGGCTCCTGAGTTTCTGGAGCTGGTGTAGAAAGTTCATTCTCTAGACTAACGGCTGTCGGTAAAACGGCACCCGGTATCGGAACCGGCGGTGCCGCGCTAATCTGCCAACCCGATCTAATTTGTGAATCCCACACTTACTACGAATGTTCTTACCTTACGCTCCATATCACGGACTCCTACTGACTGCTCGAGCCAGTTTGACGGAGTTAGATACTCACAGGCAAAGTTTTCAAAACCACTTACCTGTGAAGTTTCTACTTACCGCTGGTGGAGCTGCGTTCTCCAGCCCGTTCATTGCGACATGCGCGGACGTAATGACGCGCATACGCCTGGCGGGGCTTCTTCACGTAGTCACTCACGTGACTCCGAAGTAAAATCCCTCTTGTAGTTTACTGGTTGAGATGTGTTTTTAAAACTAGCTGCTGTTTGCTAGTTGCATTATTTTGTGTTTGTTTCCCAGGCACATAGAACAGACATTGTTTTCAATGTAAGAATGTGTCCTTTGTTTATATCATATTTCTCTGCAAGAAGAAAGTAAATGTATACTTGCTTCTTCGTTTGAAAATTGATTTGCCAATTAAACCTATACTCCTGTTCATGGCCACACATACCATTATTTAAAGAGACATTACATTGGGTACAAGTTACACTTGCATTTTGAAAATGATATTAGATAGAATGAATGAACACCATTAAAAGGCCATCCTACCATTATAATTACATGTAGTGTAATTCCTTCAAGCAAGTGTATATTTCAATATATTTTCTATTATTATTGCATTTGCTCCTCTCTGACTTTGTCAGTAACGAGCTATTTACTGAATGAGGGCTGAATGTTTTTTTTAATCATCCTCTTGAAAATGGTTTCACATTAGTTTAATGGCAAAGCATTTGCTTTATTTGAAGTCAATATTTGCTTATTATCATTAATTTCCTGTTACTGATTTTTTTTAACGGTATTATGCTTTCCCATTAGTGGCTTAACAATCATAGCCATCTTGGCAGTCGTGTTAGTAGTTATGCATTTGTTTTGCATGAATATTTTCAAATATTTGCTTGTAACAAGCAAGTGGATGGCATAGTAATATTTGTTTTCAATTCTTTAATAACACCACAACAAATCATAAAATCGCCCTGTCTTGGAACATAGTACAACATGATTTGGTCCATCACATGTACTCTGACTCTTCCAATGAGTAATCAAGATAATTCTACATTCTTTTTCCCTGTATGACGGCAATATTTTTGTCATGTAATTATTAAACACTAATATTGCATTATTCATTTTGTCACTCAGTACACTTCAAATTCTAACCCATGGTCATGTAAGAATATTTGCTACTTCAGGTTACCACATCTCCAGGCCCTGATCAGATATATCTGATGACATTGCGGGAAACTAAGAGAAGTTTCATTCCGCCTCTTTTCAAGAAGGGCTGGGAACTATAGTCCGGTGAGATTAACATCAGTAGTTGGAAAGTTACTAGAAAGTATTCTGAGGGATAGGTTATACAGGGCATTTGGACTGGCAAGGGCTGATTAGGGATAGTCAGCATGATTTTGTACATGAGAGATCGTGTTTCAGAAACCTGATTGAGTTTTTTGAAGAAGTAACCAAAACGATTGATGAGGACAGAGCTGTAGATGTTGTATACATGGATTTCAGTAAGGTTCGACAAGGTCCCGCATGGTAGGCCGCTCCGGAAGGTTAGATCGCATGGGATCCAAGGAGAGAAAGTTGAATGGATAGCAAATTGGCTCCATGGAAGGAAGCAGAGGGTGATGGTGGAAGGTTGCTTCTCGGACTGAGGGCCTGTGACTAGTGGTGTACCTCAGGGTTTGGTGCTGGGCCCATTACTGTTTGTCATCTACATCAATGATTTGGATGAGAACATGCAGGGCAAGTTTAGCAAGTTTGCTAATAATACAAAAGTGAGTGGATTTGCAGATAGTGTAGATGGTTATGAAAGATTGCAGCAGGATCTGGAAAGATTGGCTAGGTGGGCTGAGGAATGGTTGATGGAATTTAATACAAATAAATATGAGGTATTGCATTTTTCGTGCATCTAATAAGGGCAGGATCTACACAATGAATGGTAGGCCTCTGGGAAGTGTTGTACAGCAGAGGGATCTAGGAGTGCAGGTGCATAGTTCCTTGAAGGTCGAGTCGCAGGTAGATGAGGTGGTCAAAAATGCTTCATCTGGCAGCGTATTGAGCATAGAAGTAGGGAGGTCATGTTGCAGTTGCATAAGATGTTGGTGAGACTGCATTTTTAATACTGTGTTCAGTTCTGGGCACCATGTTATAGGAAAGATATTGTCAAGCTTGAAATGGTTCAGAAAAGATTTACAAGAATGTTGCCAGGACTAGAGTATGTGATCTATAGGGAGAGGTTGAGTAGGCTGGGTCTCTATTCCATGGAGCGCAGGAGAATGAGCGGAAATCTTACAGAGGTATACAAAATTATGAGAGAAATAGATCGGGTAGATGCACAGAGTCTCTTGCCCAAAGTAGGGAAATCGAGGACCAGAGGACATAGGTTCAAAGTGAAGTGGAAAAGATTTAATAGGAATCTGAGACATAATGTTTTCACACAAAGGGTGGCGGGAGTATGGAACAAGCTGCCAGAGGATGTAGTTGAGGCTTGTACCATCCCATCATTTAAGAACAGTTAGACAAGTACCTGGATAGGACAGGTTTGGAGAGATATGGATCACGCACAGGGAGGTGGGACTACTGTAGCTAGGACATGTTGGCCGGTGTGGGCAAGTTGGGCTGAAGGGACTGTTTCCACACTGTATCACAATATGACTCTATGGTTCTATCTATGACTTGTGGTTTTCAACTTTTCGACTGCTGAAAACTGTGTCTCTTTAATCCCTCCATTCAAAATGGTAGACAAAAATGCTGGAGAAACTCAGTGAGTGAGGAGCATCTATGGAACAAAGGAATAGATGACGTTTCGGGTCGAGACCATTCTTTAGACTGATTTTTAATTTTTAATGCCTCTCTTAATCTTTTTTACTGTCTCTGCTTTTAATGTAAACAACAGATTACTACCCATGAAACAACAATTCTTGGAACTATTTTCATAATCTCTACAGACCCCTCCCAATGTCTCAATTTCCCTGCTAAAGTGTGCTGTCTAGATTTAGACAAAATACTTAGAGTGCAGTTCTAGTATTGTATAGAACTTAAAATAATTTCTTGTCTAGGCTTATTTTCCCTCTCATGATAAAACATTTGCTTCATTAATGATTTTGTTAAATTTTCGTAATTTCCAAAGACCCTTTGGGTCTGTCTTTTCTTGAATACCCTTTACACTTGTGCTGCCTATCATAGAATAGTAAGATTAAACGAGAATTTATCAGTTTGAAGTTTGATCCTTATTTTATGAGGAGTGACGTTGAGGGATTACATGAAAAAGCCCCGCCAGGCGCATGCGCGTCATACTTCAAAGCAGCGGTGTGAAAACACAGAAAAAAAATAGCCGAAGTAACATAGTAAAGCTGTACGAAACATAGAACTAACATAGAAACATAGAAATTAGGTGCAGGAGTAGGCCATTCAGCCCTTCGAGCCTGCACCGCCATTCAATATGATCATGGTGATCATCCAACTCAGTATCCCGTACCTGCCTTCTCTCCATACCCTCTGATCCCCTTAGCCACAAGGGCCACATCCAACTCACTCTTAAATATAGCCAATGAACTGGCCTCAACTACCCTCTGTGGCAGAGAGTTCCAGAGACTCACCACTCTCTGTGTGAAGAAAGTCTTTCTCATCTCGGTCTTAAAGGATTTCCCCCTTATCCTTAAGCTGTGACCCCTTGTCCTGGACTTCCCCAACATCGGGAACAATCTTCTGCATCTAGTCTGTCCAACCCCTTAAGAATTTTGTAAGTTTCTATAAGATCCCCTCTTAATCTCCTAAATTCCAGAGAGTATAAACCGAGTCTATCCAGTCTTTCTTCATAAGACAGTCCTGACATCCCAGGAATCAGTCTGGTGAACCTTCTCTGCACTCCCTCTATGGCAATAATGTCCTTCCTCAGATTTGGAGACCAAAACTGCACGCAATACTCCAGGTGTGGTCTCACCAAGACCCTGTACAACTGAAGTAGAACCTCCCTGCTCCTGTACTCAAATCCTTTTGCTATGAAAGCTAACATACCATTCGCTTTTTTTCACTGCCTGCTGCACCTGCATGCCTACTTTCAATGACTGGTGTACCATGACACCCAGGTCTCGCTGCATCTCCCCTTTTCCTAATCGGCCACCATTTAAATAATAGTCTGCTTTCCTGTTTTTGCCACCAAAGTGGATAACCTCACATTTATCCACATTATACTGCATCTGCCAAACATTTGCCCACTCACCCAGCCTATCCAAGTCACCTTGCAGTCTCCTAGCATCCTCCTCACAGCGAACACTGCCTCCCAGCTTAGTGTCATCCGCAAACTTGGAGATATTGCCTTCAATTCCCTCATCCAGATCATTAATATATATTGTAAATAGCTGGGGTCCCAGCACTGAGCCCTGCGGTACCCCACTAGTTACTGCCTGCCATTGTGAAAAGGACCCGTTTACTCCTACTCTTTGCTTCCTGTTTGCCAGCCAGTTCTCTATCCACATCAATACTGAACCCCTAATACCGTATGCTTTAAGTTTGTATACTATGCTTTAAGTTTGTATACTATGCTTTAAGTTTGTACGAAGACTAGAACTACCAGATGATCTCTTAGATTGTGAGGATGGGAGCGGAGGGCACGTAATCCCTCAACGTCACTCCTCATAAAATAAGGATCAAACTTCGAACTGCTAAGTTCTCGTCTAATCTTACTATATTACTTCGGAGTCACGTGAGTGACTACATGAAGATTTCAAAGCTCTGTGTTTCCATGCCGTAGATGCACTCCATACGACAATTTGCTTCGGTTGACACAGTAGTAGATAAATAATATATTGAACATTGCATGAATGATTCAATAACTATTTTAAGAATGATAACAAAAAACAGTAATAACCCCTCTGTCCCAGGGGGAAATTACAAACAATAATCGATATAAACAAAGCAACAGAATTAAATGGAACCCAAAACAGCAGGCCCAAACCGTGGCACTGTCTGAACAGGTTTGTCATAAAAACGAGAAAAAGTTGACTCTCTAGACCATCCTGCGGCGGCGAGGATTTGGACTAGCGGCACGTCCTGAGCCTTCGCCGCAGATGTAGCCGCCATGGTGGAGTGAGATTTAAACACATCCATGTCGACTCCAGCATAATTGAGAACCTGTTTCAACCATCCAGAAATAGTTTGTACTGACACTTGTTTATATGGCTTTTTGTGACTAAGGAGCAGTCCTGTCTCAGAACCTCTGAGACTCCATGTTAACACAATATATTGGGTTAAATGCTTAACTACACATAACATTTGGTCAACAGGATATGCTTTAAACATCACCTTGGTTCCTGATATTCCTGGTCTGCTTTGTTTGATTAAATCACAGACATAAAATGTAATGTCATCGAGAGAGAAATGCATACAATCTATTCTTAACAAGTGTAATGGTTGTACACATTGCGCTGAACCAGCGCCATTAGCATAATCACTTTAATAGTTAATTTTTGCAAAGATCATGACATAATCGGAGCCCATTGCCGAAGCAGTGTGAGAACTATACTGATATCCCAGATTGCTGTGTATCTGGGGTGAGGAGGGTTTTTGTTAAAAATTCCTCTCATAAACCGGGATACTAACAACCTGCAGACCAACAAATTGATACGGTCTTGTAATGGGTGACTTTCTCCTGTAACCGGATGCACCAACAAATTACTGCAGCTGGGAATCATCATAAATGGCTGTGCAATCATTCTCAGTACCAATGCGAATCATGGTTGTGTTGGCCAATCTGGGACCACCAAAATGCCGGTGGCGGAGTCACTCTCTATTTTGGTGAGACATTTCGCGATCAGGCAGAATGGAGGAAATGGAGGAGCCAGATCCAGCTACTGCACCTGGATCTGGCTCCCAGGAGACATATTTAGGCAACTGGTGATTTAGCCGGGATGCGAAGAGATCAATATCTGGCAATCGAAATCGAGTAACAATCGTTTGAAATATTTTAGCATTCAACATCCAGTCTATATTGTCATTAAACATTCTTGACCTAAGGTCTGCTAGCACATTGTCTATACCTGGTAGATGGCTGAAACCCAGATGTTCCTTGAAATACACCAATGCCAGATAACATTAGCCAAGTTATCACATAACACTGATCTAGCTCCTCCCATATGATTAATATATGCCACAGCTGTGGTGTTATCAATCTGGAGTTGAACATGTAAAGCAGTCATTGTGGAGTAATATGCTTTTAACCCATAAAATGCCCCCAATAATTCCAGATAATGAATCCCATGTGTGTGGAGAAGCAAGTCTTCTTGTTCAGTCCATCAAGCCCCACAGCTAGACTCTGTGTCCATACCCCCCCCCCCCCCCCCCCCCCCCCCCCATCCGAGAGCGCTAACATCAGTCTGTAAGATCACTGAAGGTTCATCCACCAAAATGTGATTGGTGGCTCGACTAACATTAACAATCCACCACTGCAATTCTGCTAGAGCCGTGGTCGGTAACTGCGTAACCCGATCAAAATGGCCTGCATTTCGGTTCAATGCTTGTTCTAGTGCTCTTTGCAAATGTTGATAATGCAAAGGTCCAAACTGGAAAGGTTGCTTCCAATTTCCCAAAGACCTTGGCAACGTCTCGGATGGAGGGATAAAGGTTTTGTGTAAGGCAAATAGAGACATTAGCAATATCGACTACCTTGGCGGTTGGTAATGTGACTGTCATATGAATCAATAAGAAAACCCAAATACTCAATTTGTTGGGTTGGCTATAACTTGTTGGATGGACCAAAAACCCCAGTGATTTAAACACATTTTTGGTTGCTGCAACCGATTCCTCAGCTGACTCTGTAGTGTTGCTGACAATTAAGATATCATCTAAATAAGCCATGACAATGCAATTGTGGGCCCTCAATAGCCCCAGCACAGGTTTCACCAATTTAGTAAATAGCCTAGGTGCTATTAGGCAATGCTTGATATTGCCACAGCTGTCCCATCCAATGAAATTTCAAATACCTACGATAATGAGCATGATGTGGCACCGAATAGCAGGCATCTTGTAAATCAATGGTGGCCATATAACAACCCTGTGACATCAGCTGCTTTGCAATAATGAATGTGTCCATTTTAAAATGCCGATAGAGAACTGAAGCATTAAATTGAGTGAGGTGCAGAATTACTCTACAACCACCATCTTTTGTAGGGCTGGGAAAAATATTAGACACAAATTGTTGAGGATGATGAATGGCTTTTTCAATCACACCTTTTCGGGACAAATTCTCAATCTCCACATTTACCTGCCCAGTCTCTGGAGCAGAAAACACCAACATTTTACTAGGCTTGTGCTGGTGAGGTGGATCTATCCCTGAGATAAACTCAATGGTAGAACCGGATACAGTATTTAGTATAAACATATCAGACGTTTATATAGCACCATTCAGTATAAAACAATTGTAATCTACCTCCAATAGGATGTTGCACACCTTAACCTGAACACAAAGTCCCTGTACCTCTCCAGGTGACTTGTAAGGCTGTTGTCTGGCCGTATTGGGGTTGTAGGCAAACTGCCATGGTGGATATCCTCGTTGCCACCCTGGTCTCCCCCTGCAGGGCCCAGCACCCGGAACCTATGGTTTTTACCTCCTCGTCAATATCCCGAATTTGTTTCACGATACCATTACCAAAGAGGAGGTCAGGCGTTTGGCCATTGGTCGCCTTACAGAGCGCAGCAAACTTTTGATTCAGGGTCGGCCTGATGGTCGGTCTGATGGCGATTTTTCGAATACAATTAACCTCAAAGAAAGGGTAGCACATCATAGCCAACATGTCTTTTTGTAATTGAGTTAACGCGGTCCCTCGGACCATGGTGCCAAATGCAGTGATCGTAGCCGCCACCAGTTTGAGGACGTGTTGGTAACGTACCTCCTGACCCCTCATAGGAGTCATAGGTGCCCATATTGCTGGGTTCACCGTAGGCACTTTTAACGACGCACACTTGACAGGTGTTTTGTATGTATTACTAGTCTCTTGGATGACCGATAGCTGTAGCTGGTGAGAAACTAAATAATTAATGTTATTTGTAAGGCACACCTCCATTGCCTCACCAGTTCCCTCCGGAATAGTAAAGATCATCGCTATGTCCGGCACACCTGGAGCGTGGCTCTTGTGCTCTGGTGTTTGCAAATAAGCAGGGACACCAGACTCAGGGTCAGCTGCATCCTGCCCCGCATCTCCCAATTGATAATCCAGGAAGGCATCCCCCAGTCCTATACCAGGCGCTGGAAGGAACTCCCCTTGGCGGCATTGCATATAGTCCCCTTCATTAGGGCCCTGCTGCTCAGCAGCCTGGGGAAGTACTGGGGCCTCAGCCCCTTGGTGTATCAGAAGCTGGAGCATATTCTCCATGTGCTGCATTCTGCCCACAGTTATTTAGTATCTGGGGGAGAGTCACCAGCTTGATCAGACTCATCTGATAATACTGTTTGATTTTTGTTTAGCCTTACTGTGGCTCTCAGCAGGCTCAGCCTGCTCAGTTTGAGGAACTATCCTAGAGGATTCACTAGTGACTTCAGCTGCTGGTGAAACGGCACCCGGTATCGGAACCGGAGTTGCTGTGCTTATCTCCCGACCCGATCGAAAGTGCGAGTTGCCGCTGGACCCACGCTTTGAGCGAACCCTCCAACCGGATCTATCCATCTCGAAACCTCCGACTGGCTACTCGAGCCAGCTTTACGGAGTTAAATGCCCTGCAGGGAAAGTTGTTTAAAACACTTACCTGCAAGTTCTACTTACCGCTGGTGGAGCTGTGCCCTCCAGCCCGTTCAGTGCGACATGCGCGGACATAATGACGCGCATGCGCCTGGCGGGGCTTGTTCACGTAGTCACTCACGTGACTCCGAAGTAAAACAAGACAATGCAGGAGCACTACAATGCAGGCCCATTGGCCCACAATGTGCATGCCAAACATGATACCAAATTAACCTCATCCCTCAATCTATATACGATCTGTATCACTCCATTCCTTGCCTATCCATGTGCCTATCTAAAAGTCTCTTAAATGCCATTATCGTAGGTGCCTCCACCAACACCCCTGGCAGTGAGTTCCAGGCATGCACCATTGTGTGTTTGTTAAAGAAAACTAGCCCCTCATAATATACTTTGAATTTGACCCTCTTTTCTTAAAGCTATGCCATCTAGTCATTGACATCCTATCAGTCTTCCTACTCGGACTGATGATCAATATCGATAGTATTACATGAAATGCAGTAAAATAAACCATCAGCATTCCCCTCGGATTATGCAAGATGTTTGGAAAAGGTTACGTGTCTGGTATGAAGGTTAATAGTGAATTCTAGGACTGTAAAATATCCAGATAATTGACTACAAAGAATGCAGATAAGTGCATCACATGATGACTATGAAACAAGATATGTAGGTTGGGTTCCATTTGTAAAGAAATCCGGCAAAATGATACACCTTTTCATTCTTTCCAATCCAATTTCTGCTTCTGAAATTCAATATTGCAGCCTTCAAAGTGGTTTTGGGCAGCAGCAAATCTATTAAAGTAAGACAGTCATAGTGTGAGTTAATAGATCAATAACCCCAAGAATTTCCCTGTGGGCATTTGTATAGGAAATTATGTAACGGTTTTAGTTGGCAAGGAAGCAAATACATTGCGATGAAGAATGGTCTGATATGATATTATTGTTTCAAGTCGAAATATCCAAGTGCTTGTGTCTGGCTAGCTGGTTTGAGGTTCCGATTTGTCATGTTAATTTGCACATTTTAAACCATGTTTTTCTTCCATTTTCTCTTTCCACAAGAATAACTCTTCCTGGGCTGCATCTCCTGATGTTTCCCATGGTCCAATCATGCCTCTTGTAAATGACTGTCTATCGTGCAATTGTATTCCACGAATGGGTTGATTACATTTACTCAGCACCATTCACCTTATTATATCAAGGGCTGGAGAAAATCAACAGGCCAGGCAGCATCTGTGAAGGGAATGGGCAGGTTCGAGTCAGGACCCTTCTTTGGACTGGTGCTCGATCAGTTGAGTTCCTCCAGCATCCTGTGTTTAGCTCAAGATTTCCACATCTGCAGTCCCTTGTTCCTCCTCTTTATTTTATCAAGGATTACTAGTGGGCTTGTATTTCATCTACACTCACATCTCCTGCCCAAACCCCACGATACCGTGACCAATGCTTATACCATAGCTTCATTCAGATCAACTGATTTCCACTATGTCCTTTTTATTTATAAGCTGTAATTAAATGAAAGTGACTTTTGTAGGTTTAAGTTGACTCGGTGTGGAACTGTGACTTGAATAACTTGCAATGAATACTCATAGGAAGCAATTGTACTTGAGGAAGCAATTGTACATTTTTTTGAGGCACCTCCCAAAATACAAATAAAGTATAACCTCCAATGATGATCACTGCTGAATGAATAAGCAGTTGCAGTAAACTCAAAGAAAATGTGTTTAGTTTCCTCTGAAATCTATGCACATTAACTGTTCTAATGATTGGCAATACTCACCTGGCACAATCCTTAAAGGGGTGATGACCTGAAAGCCCAATAATATTTTGCACTAGATTGAACATTTAACATAGCCACAACTGAAACAGGGTCCATCGACTCTGCCTCTCAACACCCTACATCAAATACAGGTGCTTAAACATATGACAATCAACTTGACTGGACCTGGCCGAAGCCATGTGTTCATTTTCAATTACAAAACTAATGGGAAATTATTGCAAGAGGAGGAATTGAAACTGAAATGTAAACAAACAATGCTGCGGGTCAGGCAGCTTCCGTGGAACGATAACCCACAAATAATAGCTGTTTAGTTCCTATAGATGCTACCTTGATTTCAGAGGAACATACAGCATGGAAACAGGACCTTCAGCCCAACTCATCCATGCTAGCCAAGATGCTCCATGTATAAGCTTGTTCCATTTGTCTGCACTTGGTCTATATATCCCTATAAACATTCCCTAAAAATATATTTAAAATGCGGTTATAATACCTGCCCCAACTGCAACCTCAGGTAGTTTGTTCCAAATAACAATCAGATTTTGAGTTAAAAGTTGCCCTTCAGGTTGGTATTGAATATAGAAAATATAGAAAATAGGTGCAGGAGGAGGCCATTCGGACCTTTGAGCCAGCACCATAATTCATTGTGATCATGGCTGATCGTTCCCAATCAATAACCCGTGCCTGCCTTCTCCCCATATCCCTTGATTCCACCAGCCCCTAGAGCTCTATCTATCTATCTCTTTAATCCCTCCAGTGATTTGGCCTCCATTGCCCTCTGTGGCAGGGAATTCCACAAATTCACAACTCTCTGGGTGAAAAAGTTTTTTACTCACCATAGTCCTAAATGACCTTCCCTTTATTCTAAGACTGTGGGCCCTGGTTCTGGACTCGCCCAACATTGGGAACATTTTTCCTGCATCTAGCCTGTCCATTTCTTTTATAATATAATATATTTCTATAACATTCCCCCTCCCCCGTTTCTATAAGAATCATGTCTTTCCCATCTTTAATCAAATATTATTCAAAGGAATATTATTAATCATTACATAGTCTTTGTGTAATAAATTCCTGTCTTAATACAGAGATTGCCTCTGTGTGCAATGCAGTCAGGCTAAAAACTATAGGTGAAGAACATCTGGAAACTCAAACCTGGGTATCCATGATGAACTGATCCATTAGCAGCAGCAGAATTACGTCGAACAGGTCCCTTGGGCCCACAATGTCTGTACCAAACATTATGTCAAGACCATCCCTTATCTACCTATGCATAATCTATATTCCTCCATTCTCTACATATCCCTGTGCCTATATCCCAATAACCTCTTAAATACCACCACTTTATCTACCTCCATCACCAATCCTGACAGCACAGTACCTCAAACAGTCAATACATCTCAGAATTTGATATACTTCCTCCAGTACTCCCTGCAACCTCCGCTGTTTCCAAGAAAGCAATCCAAGTCTGTCCAACCTCTCTTGTAGCTAATGCCCTCTTATCCAAGCAACATTTTGATAAACATTCTCTACACCCTTTCTAAAATCTCCACATCTTTCCTGTAATGGGGCGACCAGAACTGCACATAATATTTCAAATATGACCTAACCAGACCTATAAAGCTGCATCATGACATCCTGACAAATGCAGTCAGTGCCCTGGCCAGTGAAGGCAAACATACCATATCCCTTCTTTACCACTCTATCTATTTTTGTTATTACTTTCAGAGAGCTATAGACTTGGACCCCAACATTAATTTGTACATCAATGTCATTGAGGGTCCGTCTGTGACCTGAGCAGTCTTGGTGTTATCTGCTACTAACCTACTAAACAATCTATCTACATTTATGTCCAAGTATACCACATGTCCAATAGTGCACCACAACTTGTAATCCTACAGCCCAGCATATCCCTTGCTTGACTACAACTATCAAGTTAGAGAATTAGCCCCGGTTCAATGAGGAGAGAAATGTATGTAGGTTGCCAACTGATGGAGATGCAGCACAAGAACACATGTCTTCGTATTGGTTTACTATTATCACGTGTACGGAGATACACTGAAAAACTTTGTGTCATCCAGTTGTGAGTAGAATCAAACCAAGTACAAGTACAACAAATAGTACAACAATGAAAAATATCCAGAATGCAAAATAGTGTTCCAGCTTTATAGTGTTACAACTACAGCACACTAAGCAACGAAAAATGACCAATAGATGAAGATTAATGATCTTGTAAACAACATAAAACTCCGCCAAGCTTATCTGTGCTGTTACATCTAGTCATGAATGGTGGTAGACAATTAAACTGCTAAAGGGAGGAAGAGGTTTCCAGAACAATTCCATCCTCAAGTGAATGTGAAGAAAAAGGTTTGAAGTATTTGCAACTATATTCGGCCAAAGGTTTTAAGTAGATGATCCATCTTTACTTGCTCATTCACATGTTTTGTTGGTTGACTTTTGTTGGTTCACATGCTTGATCAATTGTGTTTTACCTTCTCCCTCTCCCTCTCCCTCTCCCTCTCCCTCTCCCTCTCCCTCTCCCTCTCCCTCTCCCTCTCCCTCTCCCTCTCCCTCTCCCTCTCCCTCTCCCTCTTCCCCCTCCCCCTCCCCCTCCCCCTCCCCCTCCCCTCCCCCTCCCCCTCCCCCTCCTCCTCCTCCTCCTCCTCCTCTTCCTCCTCCTCTTCCTCTTCCTCTTCCTCTTCCTCTTCCTCTTCTTCCTCCTCTTCTTCCTCCTCTTTTCTTCCTCCTCCTCCTCCTCCTCGTGGGCGGAGCACCAAGTCAAATTCCTTGTATGTGAATACTTGGCCAATAAACCTACTTACTTACTTTATCTTGCAATTCCCCTGATTGTAGTAGATGTTTTTCAGCCAAGTAAATGTCATAGACATTTGTTCCATGTACAGTGGCTTGCAAAAGTATTCATACCCCTTGAACTTTTCCACATTTTGTCACGTTGCAACCACAAACGTAAATGTATTTTATTAGGATTTTATGTGATAGACCAACACAAAGTGGCGCATAATTGTGAAGTGGAAGGAAAATGATACATGGTTTTCAAATCTTTTTACAAATAAAAAACTGAAAAGTGTGGCATGCAAAAGTATTCAGCCCCCTTTACTCTGATACCCCTAAATAAAATCCAGTGCAACCAATTGCCTTCAGAAGTCACCTAATTCGTAAATAGAGTCCACTTGTGTGTAATCTAATCTCAGTATAAATGCAGCTGTTCTGTGAAGGCCTCAGAGGTTTGTCAGAGAACATTAGTGAACAAACAATGTTCCTTGGGCATCATGAAGCCCAAGGAACACACCAGACAGGTCAGGGATAAAGTTGTGAGAAGTTTAAAGCAGGGTTAGGTTATAAAAAAATATCCCAGCTTTGAAACATCTCACGGAGCACTGTTCAATCCATCATCCGAAAAAGGAAAGAGTATGGCACAACTACAAACCTACCAAGACATGGCAGTCCACCTAAACTAACAGGCCGGTCAAGGAGAGCATTGATCAGAGAAGCAGCCAAGAGGCCCATGGTAACTCTGGAGGAGCTGCAGAGGTTCACACCTCAGGAGGGAGATTCTGACAACAGGACAACTATTAGTCGTGCACTCCACAAATCGGGCATTTATGGAAGAGTGGCAAGAAGAAAGCCATTGTTGAAACAAAGCCATAAGAAGTCCCGTTTGCAGTTTGCCACAAGCCATGTGGGGGACACAGCAAACATGTGGAGGTAGGTGCTCTGGTCTGATGAGACCAAAATTAAAGTTTTTGGCATAAATGCAAAACGCTATGTGTAGTGGAAAACTAACACTGCACATCACCCTGAACACACCATCCCCACTGTGAAACATGGTGGTGGCAGCATCATGCTGTGGGGATGCTTTTCTTCAACAGGGACAGGGAAGCTGGTCAGAGTTGACGGGATGATGGATGGAGGGCAATCTTGGAAGAAAACCTGTTACAGTCTGCAAAAGACTTGAGACTGGAGCGGAGGTTCACCTTCCAGCAGGACAACAACCCTAAACATACAGCCAGAGCTACAATGGAATGGTTTAGATCAAAGCATATTCATGTGTTAGAATGGCCCAGTCAAAGTCCAGACCTAAATCCAATTGAGAATCTCTGGCAAGACTTGAAAATTGCTGTTCACAGATGCTCTCCATCCAATCTGACTGAGCTTGAGCTATTTTGCAAAGAAAAATGGGCAAAAACTTTAGTCTCTAGATGTGCAAAGCTGGTAGAGACATACCCCAAAAGACTTGCAGTTGTAATTGCAGCGAAAGGTGGTTCTATAAAGTATTGACTCAGGGGGGCTGAATACTTTTACACGCCACACCTTTCAGTTTTTTATTTGTAATAAAATTTGGAAACCATGTATCATTTTCGTTCCACTTCACAATTATGCACCACTTTGTGTTGGTCTATCACATAAAATCCCAATAAAATACATTTACGTTTGTGGTTGTATCATGACAAAATGTGGTAAAAGTTCAAGGGGTATGAATACTTTTGCAAGCCACTGTAAGTTGGAGCTGAGTGTAATGGGTACAGTAAAGACTGTGGAACATCTTGGCTTTGTTACTGAAGACTATTGCTCCAGAAGAGTAAGATTAAATGAGAACTTACCAGTTTGAAGTGATCTTTATTTTATGAGGAGTTATGATGAGGGACTACATCAAGAACCCCTTCCAGCCGCACGTGCGTCAATCTTCAAAGCAGCGGCGTGAAATCACAGGTAATAGTGACTGAAGTATAATAGTAAGGTAACAGAAGACTAGAACTACCAGGTTATATTTATGAGGGTTGGGAGCGGAGGGCACGTAGTCCCTCATCGTAACTCCTCATAAAATAAAGATCAAACTTCAAACTGGTAAGTTCCCATTTAATCTTACTATTTTACTTCGGAGTCACGTGAGTGACTAAGTGAAGATTTCAAAGCTCTCTGATTTCATGCTGCAGATTCAAATCCGGCCTCTCACTGCATTAATTGACTCAACATAATTAAATAAACAATAATGCATCAATCATAACATTGTTTAAATTAATTAACAGTTTATTACAAAGAAAACAATAGCAACAATCTCAGGGGAAACTATATAACTGAACTTGAAACAGGCTCAGCAAATACCCCCAGCCTTGCAATTGGCTTATGGTAAAATCTCTGGAATGTCAGCTCACTGGACTATCCTGCGGCCACGAGGATATGGTCTATAGGCACTTCCATCGCCCTGGCCGCGGAAGTTGATGCCGCCCTGGTGGAATGAAATTTAAATTTATCAGTATCAATCCCAGCACTTCCCAGAACCTTCTTTAGCCACCTTGAAATTGTTTGCACCGACACCTTACTGTGTGTTTTTTTGTGGCTAATAAACAATGCTGACTCTGTTCCTCTTAGGGTTCTGGTAGCCTCTATATAATGGGACAAATATGACATAACACACAGATGAGAATCCTTGTGGTATGCCAAAAAGACAATGTTAAACCCTACATCGACGACTGCTTTGGTGTCACCTCCTGCACCCACACACAACTGACTGACTTCATTCATTTCACCACCAACTTCCATCCGGCACTCAAATACACTTGGACCATTTCCGACACTTCCCTACCATTCCTTGACCTCACCATCTCTATTGCAGGTGATACGTTCCTGACCGACATCCACTACAAACCTACTGACTCCCACAGCTACCTGGACTACTCTTCCTCCCACCCTGCTTCTGTAAGGACTCCATCCCTATTCCCAATTCCTCCGTCTACGCCGCTTCTGCTCCCAGGATGAGGTGTTCCACACCAGGTCATCACAAATGGCCTCATTCTTCAGAGAACGGGGATTCCCCTCCCCCACTATTGATGAGGCTCGCACCAGGGTCTCCTCCATACCCCGCAACACTGCCCTTGCTCCCCATTCCCCCACTCGCAAACAGGGCAGAGTCCCCCTGGCCCTCACCTTTCACCCCACCAGCCGGCAAATACAACATATAGTCCTCCGCTAGTTTCGCCACCTCCAACGTGACCCCTCCACCCGCCACATCTTCCCATCTCCCCCCCTGTCTGCCTTCCACAAAGACCGCTCCCTCCGCAACTCCCTTGTCCATTCTTCCCTCCCCTCCCACTCTACCCCTTCCCCGGGCACTTTCCCTTGCAACCGCAAGAAATGCAACACTTGTCCCTTCACCTCCCCCTCCACTCCTTTCAGGGACCCAAGCAGTCCTTCCAGGTCCGACAGAGGTTCACCTGCACCTCCTCCAACCTCATCTACTGCATCCGCTGCTCCAGATGCCAGATGATCTATATCGGTGAGACCAAGCGGAGGCTTGGCGATCGCTTCGCCGAACACCTCCGCTCGGTCCGCAATAGCCAACCCGACCTCCCGGTGGCTCAGCACTTCAACTCCCCCTCCCATTCCACATCCGACCTCTCGGTCCTGGGCCTCCTCCACGGCCACAGTGAGCAACTCTGGGGAGTCTGCATCCTTTGGGCTTGAATATTGAATTTTCTCAATTCTGTTAACCCTTGCTGTCTCCTCCCCTTCCCACCTCTCCCTCAGCCCTCGGGCCCTGGCATTCCCTCTATCTCTATCTCCCTCCCCACCCCAGTCGCACCAGCTTCTCATTTTCACACCACAAACAGCTTACAATGGCTTGTTCCCTTTATCACCGATACTTTTTTGCATATCTTTCACTCATTGTTCCTTATCTCTCCACATCACCGTCTATATCTCTCGTTTCCCTGATCCCTGACCAGTCTGAAGAAGGGTCTCGACCCGAAACGTCGCCTATCTCCTTCGCTCCTTAGATGCTGCTGCACCCGCTGAGTTTCTCCAGCTTTTTGTGTACCTTTAAACCCTGTCATGCTTGAGCAGATCAGAAACATAAAAAGTGATGGCATCTGCCGATACTTCCATTCTGTCTAGCCGTAGCTTCTGTAATGTCTGCACACGTTGGACTGATACCAACGCCACAAGCATGACCACCTTCATGGTTAGTTTGGCTGGAGATAGGACTGTGACAGGAGAACACCGGCGAAGGAGCATAAGAACTTCGCTTACATTCCAGATACCCGAATACCTGGGCCTAGGAGGATTAGAATTAAAAACTCCCTTCATAAATCTAGAGACTAACGGATGTGTCCCTATTGAGTGTAATTCTGACACCATGGGCAAATAAGAAGACAGAGCTGAGTGTAATGGGTACAGTAAAGACTGTGGAACATCTTGGCAATTCTGGCTATATTGATCGCACTATAGCTTAACTTTTGATCGAAATAGAGAGTGGACAAGAACTCCAGCACGTCTGGGATGCCTGCAGTTTGATTAGCCAATCTGTCACATGATTCCGACTTGACTCCACCCATGTGATTAGCATATGCCACTGCTGTAGAGTTGTCAATTTGCACCTGCACATGCAAGTGATTCTTGGCAGAGCAATAAGCTTTAAGCCCATAAAAAGTTCCCAAAAGCTTTAAATAATTGATCCCTCTTAATTGCAGAAAAGATGTCTCATCACTATTCCATCTGCACCACAACTGGAAGACATATCTGTAGCACCCCAACCTAGAGCACTAAGTCTGTAAGACTATGGAAGGTGGTTCAACCAAAACTTCCCTGGAACTTCTTAAGACATTTGTGATCCACCATTGTATTTCTGAAATAGCTTCAGCTGGGAATCCCATGGGCCTGTCAAAGTGACCCGCATGTGTCCTCAGTGCCCGTTCTTTTGCTCATTGTAGGTGTTAATAATGCAGAGGTCCAAACTGCGCAGCTGGGAAAGCAGCCACCAATTTACCAATTAAACTGGCCAACTGTCTAATTGAAGGTCGAGCTGATAGGAGAGCATATACTGGATAGCAGCTGCCAACTCCTCCCCTAATGGTTCCCCTGCATCTCTGGGGATCACAAATTTTTCAGCTATGTTAGGTATTAAACCCTGTTGTTCTTCATCGTTTTGGCTCTGATCAACCACTGACTCGGCATCAGTATACTCCTGAGCTGGCATACCCTCCTCCTCCATGAGTGGGTAAACATGCAGCCCTATTCCAGGCGCTGCTGACACAGGCTCTCCAACAGCCTCGCGTGGACACCACTCCTCCTCCCGGAGTGCGTCCTTATCGAACATCCTTTGCAATAGAACCTCGATCTGGGAGAGCCGTGAGCAAACGGACTCTCCTTGCGGAGGTGAAACCTCCAGGCCCGACTCTGGGTCAATGGGCCTAGTAGACTTTGATGTAGCCTTATGCCCTACCGGTGTGGCAATGCTGCTCACAGGCAACGGATCAAGTATTGCTAGCCCCCTTGCTGGCGATGGATTTGGTGAGCTGGGCGGGCACCCGCTACCCGCACTCTCGCGGTCCTCCAAACGTTTTACACCGAATCGCCTTGCCATCACCCTTTTTGCTTTCTGCACTTACCTTGAGGTTTTAAACTTACCGCTGGAGGAGCTCTGCTTCTCCAACCGGCCGACCTGCTCCAATGCGTCTGACGTAATGACGCACATGCGGCTGGATGGGGTTCATCATGTAGTCACTCACGTGACTCCGAAGTAAAATTAGTCACAACTCTAGCCTACCTGTTAATGTATAATGAAAACACAGGCATCTATGTGACAATGTGAAGATTTCCCAATTTTTATTTTGAAGTCACGTGAGTGACTACGTGAAGAGCCCACCAGCCCACATGCACGTCAATACATCTATCGCATGGCGCGCATGCCGGAGCAGTTTCGGACTGCTCTGACAGGTAAGTCCATTTTAAATTCAGCGGGGGCTCTGATAGCGGGCCCAGTGTAGCTATGGAGGCGGCCGGAGTTTGGGCCACCGTGGAAGCTCCATGGGAGCTAGAGTAAGAGAAAAATATTTTTCATGCACCACAGTCCGAGCTCCATAGGAGCTGGGATTTCGCTTCCCGCCGTTAGCTGCACAGCAGCAGTTGGCCGAAATTGGAGACCGCCGTAGGTCTCCATAAGTGCTGGGATTACAGCTGTCGCCGTCATAGCTCTGCCCAGCAGCAGGTGTCCGAAATTAGAGACCATCAGAGCTCCATACGGGAGCAGGCAGCCAGAGTTGGAGGCAACGTGGGGCTCCGTTGGAGCTAGAATTCATAAATTGTGACTGCCGGCAGCCAAGTCTGTTATCACTGCAGGAGGGTTCCAGCAGCCGGTAAGTTTTAAAAATAGCCGCGGCCTAGAGCTACTGCTTAGGTAAGCTCACCTGCCATAGCATCAAACTATTTTTAAAAAGCACAATTACTGCAACAGCTATGCTGCAGCAGTATATAGTGTATATTTTAATTTTGGGTGGTTAAAATAGAGTGGGTATTAATAACAGTTGCCACTCAGTTACGTTTGTGACTATCGTAAATCGATGGCATTCTAAAGTCATGTTTAATTTGGCAAAATAACAATATGTCTTATCATGCCAATAAAGTTTGTTTTAAAAAAGATAATTACAAAGGACATTTATTATCACATACACCAATGGTGTATTGAAATTGGACTTGCCATTGCAGTCCAGAGCTCCTGGCTTTGGAAGCCTTTTTTGAGCTGTGCCTATCAGACACCTGTGGAAGGCGCACCTGATGGCGTCATGGTAATTTCCGCTCACTGCAGGGGACTGTTGAGATTCTTTTACAAGAGACTCCAACTATATGCATATCGATAAAGCAATTGAATCTCTAATTTAATAGGGATAGGCTTCTTTAATCACATGAACATAATTGCCTATGACAACACCTGGCAGGGTTGCAGTACTTTTCCCACTGTCTAAGAGGCACTCCAGTCCTTTCCTGCAATACACCGTTGGGGCTCCAAAGGGAGCAAGGACTCGGAGTCACTAGCAGGTGCATCCTGTTTGGTAAGTATAATGATGATGCCAACAAGGGCACTGATCTGCACAGCTAGTCCCGGTTCGGCTGCTGAAGTGAGCAGCCTGACAACGCCAAGTCGGGGCTAAGTCATAACCAAGTCTTAGGACATCTAATGCAGATGTGATTGGGCGGTTGTCTCAATCAGAACATCTGATGAATCAGATGGTGGCACTAGAAATGCTCCATGTTACGAAGGCATGTCAAGCAGCAGCTCCTGGTTCAGGGTTGCAATTTTACTCCCACTCGGATGTAAGGAGTAGTGAGAATGGTGCCAAAATATGTGCACGTAGGCCTGAGGCAGCTCCTGGTTCAGGGTTGCAATATTCCTCCCAATCGGATGAATGCAGTGATGGAGATGGTGCCATATATACTATGCTCCATATTAGGGAAGCATGCACAGGCAGTTCAAGTCATATGCCTGTAGCTGCCCATGGTGATAGGGTTGGTATGTTCCTCCTACCAGAAAGACTATTGAATATGGTGTCACAAAATATGCTCTATGTCATGGAGGCATGCACAGGTAGTCCGAGGCATACTCATATGGCAATGCCTGGTTCAGGGTGCAATATTTCTCCCACTCTACGAAAGTGTCAGAGATCAGTATGGACTGACTCCAAACATGACCCCGATAATGACTATGTGCCTGGATCCCTTGCTGTAATGCATGATGTGCAACAATCGCATACAGAAGAGCTGCGTGCTCATGCCTCTAAATTTGCTGTTCCCACAGGGACGGACAAGCCCCTACAAGAAGAGTTGGCCAGCGGCATCATCTATCTAACAGAAATGACAAGCATGATAGACAGGGTCTATAAATGGAACTTCACTAAAGCTCCAACAAAGAAAATCGACCCGGGGTTAGAGATGCTGGTAAGTAAGGTTTCGTTATTAACCTCCGTAAACTCCAAAATGAAGCAGTTTGTTGGCCCAGGTTGGGTTTACTGCCAGCATGGGCTGTCTAGTTGTTTTCACTCTCTCTGGGATAGATCAGATTGATGTAGAGACATTGGCAAGGTGTCTTGCATAGTAACCTCTGTAAGTTCCAAGCAGGAACAGTTTGGTTACCTTGGATCAGGGTAGACCATCATAGAACTGGCTGGCCATAGGAGTCAAAGTGACCAGGGAAGCACTGCTTCATCATCTGTGAGTGAGGTTATCAGAGTACTCAATAGAATAAAATAGTTGAAGTTTTTCTCAGTTAGTAGAGTTACTGGTTAATTGGAATCATCATTGCCATCCTCTCTGGGACAGGTAGTTACCAGCAAGAAGCTTGGCTGGCATATAATATAACTTTATCTGACCTGCAGGTTCATGTTGTGAATCAACAATGTATTTATAATAATCCATAGGCATTCAATATCAGTATTCCTGATTGAGTGGCGGGTCGAAGAGATTGTGTTGTGCACTCTGGCAACTTAGACATGTGGTTTCAGTCAAAGGACTGTGAGGTAATTCCGGATTTAGACTTGCATTATACTAATTTCCACTCTGAAGGAAAACGCTGAGTATTCGTGGTGACTCTTAGTCAAGAGTTGACAGGGAACTCGTATTCCCACATCTAAGGGAGACTGTGGTTTCAGCTCCAGTCGTGGCTGCTGATTATATGTTATCAGCGATATGTATGAAAAACTAAATAATGCATCTTCCGCATGTAGGAAAGCCAAATAATTTTTGTTTGCCGTCCGTAAGATCAATAGAGGAACAGCAGTTCTGGGTGCAATCAGTGACAGCTCATCCGAGGATGAGTGGTCTGGCTAAGGACTAGAGGGGTATATTTCTGATACCTCTCAAGATTACAGAAATATGGTGCAGGCCGAATTAGGTTAGCAATAGGCTAATCGGATTATGAGTCTACTTACCCAGTTTAAGATGGATGATTGGGTTTCTGCAATTTAACTGACTCAGACTATTGATCTTGTAGTTGCATACTCTGTCATATCTATACACATAAGGCACAGATTCTGCTGTTTTGATAACAAAGCTAGTGGTGAAAGCCTATGCTGCCCTTCTCAGATTAAAGGGCATTATGTCATCAAGGTTTATGTAATATGGGAAAGTTGCAACTGATAAACTTATGGGTTGTCAGTAGATGTATTTGCAATATTTCAAATGAGGCAACATGAAATTTAACAGTACCAATTTGCCTATTCAATCACACCACGGTAGGCTGAAGCAACTCTTATTTACTCAGTCACGAGTGACGGCTGGAGCAGCCTGTCTTCTCAGGGCAGCTAGCTCTGCATGATTGTATGAGAAGCTTGTGAACAACATGTGTGAGTCCATTTCAAACAGAGGTTTGTGTGGCTTCCAGTTTGAGCCTAGAGAAGCTTTTATGTGATAGCACAATTGACATTGCTTATGCTGCTTTATTATTTCTGTAGTACCATAAGTGGAACATAAATGATTAGTTCTTCACCCACTATTCTCTAACGTTATGCAGGGTGTTTTTATTTGGCCACTCTAATAGCCTGCACTCATTGTAGTGTGCGATGTATATCAGTAAATTGTTATGCAAATATTTCTCTAATTTTTTTCTAATGGGACCAGTATCTTAAAAATGATTATGCTTTCAGTAACTGATCTCAGCATAACATCACAGCCTTTACTCAATCTCTGGCTTATTCTGTATGTCATACTGACATTAGGGTAGCTTGTTATAGAAATAATCGCATAAGCAAATGAGCAGGATTGCGTACATTTGAGATTGACAGCATACCCACCAGAGTAGAAATCGGGGATATCATTAGGTATGCAAGTACAATCAGTTGTTTGTACATATGAAATGGAATATAGTTATTTTGTTATTCAATAGTCTCAAGATATTGCTGATGGCTCATTAGCAGCCAATAGAATAGACTTCCCTTTCATCATACAGCATGAGGGTTACATAGTACAGGTTAATAAATTATAAAATTTGGTGTGATATGTCTCAATATTTGCAGATAGAATTATGCACAGTTTTGCATGAGTTATTGTCTAACTCAACAGTCTATTGGGACTATGGTCCAGTTCAGAACTATGGCCATGTATGCAGGTTAGCATCATGATATTAATAACTCATGTGTTTTTCCTACCATTACTGGTTTATCTGTTTAAGTGTTTCACACACAGATTGTGGCACTGCATGAAACCACAGAGCTTTGAAATCTTCACGTAGTCACTCACGTGACTTCAAAATAAAATAGAAAGATTAAACAAGCTTACCGTTTGAAGTTTGATCTTTATTTTATGAGAAGTTGAAGCGAGGGATTACGTGCTCTCCGCTCCCAACCCTATTCTCATAAAGATCATTCGCTAGTTCTAGGTCGTTAATCTTCCTATAGCTTAGGTCAGCAACTATTCTGTGGTTTCATACAGCTACTTTGAAGATTGATGCGCATGCGGGCTGGCGGGCTCGTCACGTAATCCCTCACTTCAACATCATAAAATAAAGATCAAACTTCAAATGGTAAGTTCTCGTTTAATCTTTCTAGTTTATTTCGAAGTCACGTTGACTACGTGAAGATTTCAAAGCTCTGTGGTTTCATGCAGTGCCATAATCCTTTTTAAATAAGCGAGCTGAAACCAATTCACCCCAATAATTGACCAACTAGTACATTTTCAATTCTCAATGGATTGATGGAGGGTGTTGTCAACAGTGCTATTATGTGACACTTATTCACCACCAACCTGGACAGCATGTGTGTGTGGACAACCTGGACAACCTGGAGTGCCTTGTCTCCAGATCATCATCACAGGCTTGGACTAAGTATGGACCTGGGAGCTGAATTTTAGGTAACAGTGATTGTCCCTGACATCAAAATATTGGTATCTATGTGACAATGTGAGCAATGGCCAAGGTCTATTCTCTTCATATCAAGCATGTTAGCTTCAAGGAACTGTGGTGAAACTGAAGTTATAGTCATACAATGTGGTAGCAGGCCCGTTGACCCAACTTGCCCACAGCAATCAACATGCCCCATCTACACTCAACTCACTTACCTGTGTTAACAACATCCTTCAGCAGCTTGTTCCATATACCCAACATACTTTGTGTATAACAAAAAAAATAATTGGAACCTTGCCCCCCTCACCTTTAAACCCATGTCCTTTAGTTCTTGATTCCCTTAATCTATTTAAAAATACACTGCATTTACCCTATCTATTCCTCTCATGATTTTTTACACCTCTATAAGAAAAACCATCATTGTCCTGCATTCCAAGGAATAAAGACCAGGGCTGCTCAACTATCCCGGCAGCTCAGGCAACATCCTCAAATCTCTGCACCTGTTCCAGCTTGACAACATCTTCCTTATAAAAGGTGACCAAAGTGAACACAATTCTCCAAATGTGGCCTCACCAATGTCTTGTACAATTATAACATAACCTCCAAACTTCTATACTTCATACTGTTCTAGACTGTACTATGACAGATGAAAGCCAGTGTGCAGAATGCCACCTTAACCACCCTCTCTACCTGTGACACCACTTTCAAGGAACTATGTACCTGTACCCCTACATCCCTCCAATCTACAACATTCCCCAGGGTCCTGCTATTCAGTGTGTAGGTCCTGTTCTGGTTAGACTTCCCAATTTGTTTATCTCTCTTTTTTTTCCTCTTTTTCTTTTCTTTTTATTTCCTACTGCTATAAAATAAAAAGAAAATTATAGAAGTACAAATAAGATTGATTGTAAATTTAAAAAATATTAAGAATGTATGTAACGATAATATTTAATTGGATTTTATATTTCCTCTTAATATGTAATTACTTCTAATAAAAATATTTCACAAAAAAAAGACTTCCCAAAATGCAACACCTTGCACTTATCTGTATTAACTATATTAATTATTAGTCAGCACACATGCCCAATTGATATAGATGTTGTTGCAATCTTTGAAAATCGTCTTCATGATTGACAATATCACCCACTTTAGTTCATCTACAAACTTATGCCTTTTACTTACTCATCCAGATTATTGATATAAATGATAAACAGCAATAGGCCCAGCATCAAACCCTGAGATATCACTAGTCACAGGCATCCAGTCTGAAAAACAACCTTCCACCATCACCCTCTGCTTTCTTCCATGAAGCCAATTTTCTATCCAATTGGTTCACTTTGCTTGGATCCCATGAGAACTAACCTTCCAGAGCAGCCAACAATACAGAACCTTATCATTCATCTCTATTCTCATCACCCTTTTTGGTGACATCTTCAAAAAACTAAATCAGATTCATGAGGCATGATCTCCCACATACAAAACCATACTGAATATCTAATCAGTTCTTGACTGTCCCTAATCAGCCCCATCAGTTAATGGGCTTCAAGGTAAAAGTACACCTTACACAAAGGAGGATGGTTGTGGATGTTGTGGATGTGATCATTCTTGTCCCAGGACATCACAACAGGAAGTTTTCATGGACAGTATTGGCCAAGAAGTTTCATCAATGACATTCCTTACATGATTTCAACAAAGTTAATATTTGCTTAAAATTACAAGATCTTCAGTTCAATTTTCAAGTATTTAACAGTCATGACTACATACAGCAAGGCCTATGCAGAATTTGGGTATCAGCTGATAAATGGCAAGTCACATTCACACCACAGAAGTGTCAGTCAATAACTAACTTCAATGAAAGTTTGCTCACCTTCCCTAGACATTCCAGGACATTACAATCAATAGTAAGATTAAACGAGAACTTACCAGTTCGAAGTTTGATCGTTATTTTATGAGGAGTAACGATGAGGGATTACGTGAAGAAGACCAGCCTGGCGCTAGAACGGCATACTTCAAAGCAGCGGCATGAAAAACACAGAACACAATAGCCGGAGTAAGATAGTAAGGCTCATCATAGATTTAGAACTACCAGATGATCATTTATTTTATGAGGGTGGGGAGTGAAGGGCACGTAATCCCTCATCGTTACTCCTCATAAAATAATGATCAAACTTCGAACTGGTAAGTTCTCGTTTAATCTTACTATTTTACTTCGGAGTCACGTGAGTGACTACGTGAAGATTTTGAAGCTTCTGTGTTTTCCATGTCGTAGAATTCTTCCATACGACAGTCCGGCTAGGTCAACACATACATGAGTAAAAACCTTTTACCAGACCAGTTTTGGTTCTTTCCATAAATCTTTTAATGATAAAAGAACATATAATAACCCCCTTTTTACATCTGGGGAAACCATTACAAAGTGATAAAAGATATAAGTGATAACATAATCGATAATATCAATCGATAGTGAAGCAAAGCAGGTGATTATAGTGAACCCAACATCTATTTGGTGTCCAAATTGGACGCGTGTCCAAAGCCTGTCATTGTGTGAACAGGTTTATTGTAGAACTTTGAAAAAGTTTCTTCTTTACACCACCCTGCGGTTTCTAAAATGTGTTCGAGTGGTACGTCCTGTAACTTCGCCGCGGACGTAGCTGCTGCCCTAATGGAGTGAGATTTGAACACATCAGTGTCTACTCCTGCAAAAAGTAACACCTGTCTTAACCACCTTGAAATTGTTTGCACTGAAGCTTTTGTGTGTGGTTTCTTCTGCGTAATCATTAATGTTTTTTCATCACCTCGAAGAGTTTTGGTAACTTTTATATATTGATTCAAATGTTTAACTACACACAACGTTGGATCAATAGGGTAAGCTTGAAACATTACCTTTGCTCCAGTTCTCCCTGGTCTGCTTTGTTTGATCAGATCGTAAACATAAAACACAATGTTATCTGCAGCCACATGCATACAGTCTAAACATAGCATTTGTAATGTTTGCACCCTTTGAGCTGATACCAATGCCATTAAGATTACTAATTTAAATGTTAACTTTTCCAATGATAAAACTTCGATTGGAGTCCATTGCCTAAGTAAAGTAAGTACAATGCTGACATCCCAAATTTCTGTATATCTTGGTTTGGGTGGATTTTTGTTAAAGATTCCTTTCATAAATCTGGATATTAATGGATGTGATCCAATTGATTTCTGGTCAGAGATTTGTCCTAAATAAGATGATAAGGCACTACGTGCACTATTAATGGCACTATAACTTAAGTGCTGTTCAAAATGCAACTCGGCAAGGAACTCCAATATGTTTGCAATGTTCACAGTATGATAGGATATATTTGCTTGTCTACAAAAATCTTCCCATGTCTTTATATGTGTCATATATTGTCTCTGAGTGCTATCTCGCCATGATGCGACTATAATATCCATAGTTCTCTCCGACAATCTAAGCTCTTGTAGTGGTCTGGTCAAAACCTGCAGATTAACAAATTCATATAACCATGTAATGGATGAATTTCTTTGGTTACCGGTTTTATTAATAAATCACTGCTGCTAGGAATTGACATATATGGTTATTTAATCATGTTTAACATCAATGGGAACCATGGTTGTGTCGGCCAATTTGGAATCACCAATAATCCTGTGGCAGAATCTTGTTCTATTTTCTTCAGACATTGCTGAACCAGAGCAAATGGCGGAAAAGCATACATATTCCCCCAATGTAGTGAAAAAGCATCTACTGCTACTGCATCTGGATCTGGTTCCCAAGACACATATTTAGGCAATTGATGATTTAATCTTGATGCAAACAGATCAATGTCTGGTAACCCATATTGAATCACAATTTTACTGAAAATTACTGGGTTCAACATCCATTCTGTGTTGTCTTTAAACACCCTTGATCTATTGTCTACCACCACATTGTCTTTACCTGGGATATAATTTGCCGAAATCCAAATTTGGTGCTTAATACACCACTGCCATATCTGATTGACCAGACAATCCCATGATACCGATCTGACTCCACCCATGTGATTAATATATGCAACAGCTGTTTTATTGTCTAATTGTATCAGTACATGCAGATTCTTTTTTGTAGAACAATAGGCTATTAACCCATAAAACGTCCCCAATAATTCTAAAAAGTTAATACCATATGTTTGGAGAAACATTTCCTCTTGGACAGTCCATCTGCCCCCACAGCTGGTAAATGAATCTATCGCCCCCCCATCCGAGAGCACTAGCATCTGTTTGTAAAATTACTTTAGGCTGTTGTATCAGAATGTTTTTAGCAGCTTGTGGAACATTTTCAATCCACCATTGCAATTCCAATAAAACTTATTTTGTTAATTGCATAGGCCTATCAAAATGGCCTGCTCTCTTTTTTAGAGCTCTTATTTTGTCCCTTTGAAGGGTTTGGTAATGTAATGGACCAAATTCTACTGCAGGAAATGCTGCTACTAATTTACCAATAACCTTTGCTACTTCCCGGATGGAGGGATAAGGTATGTGAATGAGACCCCTACAGGTCATTAAAATATCATCAATCTTATCTGATGGCAAAGTTACTAACATAGTAACTGAGTTATTCACAAACCCCAAATAGTTAATTGACTGTGCTGGCTGCAGCTGGGACTTAATTGGATGAATTAAGAAACCTAACTTCTCAAATAAAGTTTTAGTTGCTGAAACTGATTTTTCAGCTGATTCCTGATTACTATTTATGATTAAAATGTCATCCAGATAAGCCATAATGATGTGCTTTTGTGCTCTTAATTGTGCTAAAGCTGGTTTCAACAGCTTTGTAAAGAGCCTGTGAGCTGAACTTAACCCATTTGGTAAAGCTTTGAATTGCCACAGCTGTCCCAGCCAATTAAATTTTAAATACCTTCGAAAGAACTGGTGTATCGGTACTGAATAGTACGCATCCTTTAAATCAATTGTAGCCATATAACAACCTGCTGATATCAAATGTCTTGTAGTGTTGAATTTTCCCATCTTAAAATGTTTATACTCGACAAATGTATTAAAGTTTGTAAGGTCCAGCAAAATTCTGCAACCACCAACTTTTTTACTTCTTGGAAATATATTTGACACAAATTGATGTTTATGTTCAACAGTTTTTTCAATAACACCTTTTTTAAACAATTTGTCAATTTCCACATTAATTTCTGCCTCTTCAATTGCAGAAAACATGAAACCATAAGCTGTTTTGTACTGGAGAGTTAACACCTTCTTTAAATGTTATAGTAGCTCCTGAAACTGTTTGTAAAATAAACCGATCAGATGTGATGGCAAGCCATTCATCATAAAACATTTGTAATCTCCCTCCAACTGGAGATTTGTCCACAGTTTCTTTAAGAATTGAATAAATTTTTTGTACCTCTCCATATGAACGTGGTGGTCTCCTTCTCCCCGTATACGGGTGAACATTAGGCTGTGTCGGATGGTAATATTTTCTTATCATATTCCTGCCTCTGTTTCCAAAATCAAATCCCCTTCTTGACGAAAAATAACCTTTTTTGTCCAAAAACGAAAGGTCTCATGTGGCTAATAGATTTAGCCTCTTCATCCATTTCTCTTATTTGCTTAGGCAGGTTCTTCTCCAAATAGATAACCAGGAGCTTGAACACCACTTGATCGACACAGACCTGCAAACCTTGGATGAAATATGGGCCAAATCGCAATTTTCCTCATACAATTAATTTCATAGAAGGAATTGCACAATAAGCCCAAAGTATCTTTTTGGATTTTAACCATTTCCGACCCTTCCATTTGCTTTCCAAAAGCAGTAATGGCAGCTGAAATCAGTTTGAGGATTCTTTGAAATCTTATTTCTTGTCCTCTCATGCCTGGAGTCATAGGCGTCCATATAGACGGATTAACCGTAGGTACCTTCAATGAGGTGCAATTTTCCGGTGTTTTATATAATTCTGCTGTTTCAACCATCACAGAATCTTGAAGTTGGTGAGATACCATATAATTAACACTGGCAGCTAGGTTTTTTTCCATAGCCTCACCACTTCCTTCAGGTATAGCAAAATCTTTTGCCATATCAGGCACATCTGGCCTCTTCTTTTTTATTCGTGGTGTGCACTCATAATCCACATCACCACTTGCAGGGTCTGACTTTTGCCGCCCTGATACACTTCGAATTATATCCAATGAGACTTCCTCCGCCCTTAATCCTGGGTCTGGAATTTCAAATTCCCAATTTGGCACATAGCCATATTCTGGATATTCAAACCCCTCAGGGTCATTTTGGGAAACTTCTGGGTACTGTGACCCTTGTCTCATTATATTTTGGAGTACTTTCTCCATATGTTCCATTTTAAGCCATATAGCTTTATTATCCGGAGGACTTTCATTATCAGAGTCATTATCAGAAACCACGGGCCTCACGGATTTCTTTTTACTTTTTCTAGGAACATTTTCCTCCGTGGTTTGCATTTCTGGAGAAATTATAGTCTCACTAACGGGTGAATCAGCGGCCACCGGTATCGGAACCGGATCCGCACTAAACTCTTGTCCTGACTCTTTAGCTTCACTCCGGGACGATCTTTTTACCCGCGAAATTTTCCTTTGAGACTTCTCCATTTTTCTTTTTTATTATCTGGCTAAATCAGTACGCCAGAGTGACTCTGATTTTAAATTTTACTTTCACTTTTGCTGATTCTAGCAGCGTAATGTCTTTTTTAGAACGTCCCCTCATTTCCTTGCACTTACCTGCGGGTCCGTTCCGGCCGCTGCGAGGAGCTGCGCTCTGCAGCTCTTGCTTCTGCCGTCAGCGTCGACGTAATGCCGTTCTAGCGCCAGGCGGGGCTTCTTCACGTAGTCACTCACGTGACTCCGAAGTAAAATTATCCCCTCACCATTAGTGTCCTAATGGTCACTATTGTCTCTGGAACTGTTGCACGACAATGTCGGGAACTATTGTTGCACTCTGTGTATCTTCTCCTATGCTCTACCTATAGTACTTGAGTTTGGCTTGATTGTATCTATGTACAGTATAAAAGCCCTGTCTCACGGTGCGAGTTGACCCACGAGGAACTGCAAGTTTTCACTCTCAGTAATCACGTACAATTAACGTAGCGGGAACATCAGAACTCGTGCGCGCAACTTAGCGACTCGTGGCGCTAACGGCAGGTACCCGTGAAACTTGTTAACGTGAAAAAATTCAAACATGTTTGAGGTTTTCCACGAGTCAAATTTACTGTTCAAGTTAAAAATTGAAACATTTAAACTCGTTGTAATAACGTAGTGGCCCATGCATTTACCTTAGTGACTCGTGAGTCTACCGTGGGCACTCTTTAACTCAGTGGGCAGGCAGCATCTCTGGAGAGAATGAATGGGTGAAGGGATGACATTTCCAAATTTCTCCAGCACCATGTGTTCACTTTTTGTCAACCAGCATCTGCCCTTTCTTGTGTATGACATTATTTGTATCCATGGCAGTTGATTGTCGCTCCCTTCAGTTTCCCAGGGGGTCGGGACGGGACTGGAGTTGGGAGGGAAAGGTGGGGGGGGGGGGGTAGGAGGTAAGGGGGGGAGGAGGAGGAGGAGGGGGGGGGGGGGGGGGGGGGTTGGGGTTACTTAGTACAGGAGACAAGTGTACTGACAGTGTGAGCAGACACTTTGGTAGTGATTGCCCATGGGGTTCACTGTCGAGGCCTTCATAATGCAGAGAATTATAAACGGTGGAGCGATTAACCCTGGAAAGGGGGGAGACTTCTCTCTGAGTTGAACCCAGGAAACTGAACCTGAACAGAACACAATCTGTAGTTTCACTAAATGCTTTAAAAAAACTTTAAGCTATAGATTACGGACAATTTAAGATGAGTATGGACAAATCCAACGAACCACACTACATTATTCTTGAATAGATAACTTTGAATTCGTGATTTTTAAAAAAGGAACCAACATCTACAGTGCCTTGTGTCTTGGCAATTCATGATTCTCCACCCTGGGCAGAGAATGGGATTTGTAAGCGACTAACTTCATTCTAAAACTTGGAATGTCACATTGGCAGCGCAGCAGTTGAGTTGCTGCCTCACAGCACCAGAGACCCGAGTTCAATCCTGATGAATGGTGCTGTCCTTACGGAGTTTGCACGCTCTCCCAGTGACCACGTAGATTTTTTCCAGGTGCTCCAGTTTCCTCCGTTATTCAAAGATGTGCAGGTTTGATTGTTAATTGTCGTCTGTATATTGCCCCGCAGTGCATAGGATAGAAGTAGTGTCCGGGTGATTGTGGTCAGCATGGGCTCGGTGGGCCGAAGGGCCTGTTTCCACACTGTATCTAAACTAAACTAAAGGCCCTGAAGAAGAGCCCGACCCGAAACGTCAACTATCCATTTTCTCCAGAGATGCTGCCTGACCCGTTGAGTTATTTCAAACATTTTGTGACCTTTTGTGATAAATTAATGCTTCAAACCTTTCTCGAGGAATGGAAATTAGGGGAAGCAGTAGGAAATATGTTGCTTGGCAGTTAAAATCAATAGATTAGTCAGTATAGTAATTATTAAGTCAAAGTTACAGTTATGTAAGTGCAACTGCGGTAGAAGTGATGAGAGGGGTGGGGTAATCAGGGGAACAAATGTATAATTAGCCGATCTGGAAAACAAGCAGAACGACTGGACGAGGGTTTGTTTGATGCCCAACACAAAATGCTGGAGTAACTTGGTGGGTCAGGCAGCAACTCTGGAGAGAAGGAATAGGTGACTTTTTGGGTTGAGATCCCTCTTCAGAAGACGAGCCTTTATCCAGAACGTCACCTATCCACGTTCTCCGGAGATGTTACCTGGCCCGCGTTGTTACTCCAGCTTCTTGCGTCTACTTCCGTCTAAAGCCTTGGGATCTTTGCCCTTCGGGTTGCGTGGAGGGGGAGGGGGGTATTGTGCTATCCCAAGGACAGGGAGACACAGCGGCTTTTGAGACTGGTGGGCAATCACTACCAAAGTGTCTGACCACACAGTCAGTACATCTCTCCTACACTTGTCTCCCGCACTAAGATCAACCCGTTGAGAATTATTCCAGCCTAACCCAAGAGCCTTGTCACCCCAGACAGATTAATGACGCCCACGCACCCCCCCCCCCAACCTCCGTCCACCTCAACTCACGCCTGGGCACCAAAGCAGCTCAGCAGGTGAGCCCTGAGCTCCGTCTCCCAACAATCTGATGTGCAACTGATGTGAAAGAACAGCGGCTGCGGCCAGACGGCCGGCACCCGGCATGGACTTTACACCTCCTCACACACGAAAAGTGTGTGCGAATAAACAAAAACAAGGAATAAAACCAAAGCCCGGCTTGAAAGGCAACTAAAAATATATTCTGCTTAGAACGAGCAGCAGGTGCTGAGACATCTGTCCACATTCAAAGATTTCATCTCCCGTTTCCCCGCAGTGTGTAGACTTGGCAGTAAATTCAATTAAAATATAACAAACCTTCGCCCGCTGGTCTTCTAACTACGTGATGTGTGTTTCAAACAAATCATAAGTATAACTGCTCTGGCACTGGAGGGTGTGCATTTTCCCTTTGTAGGGCATATCAATAGATGCAGCCGCGCTGAATTCTATCTTTAACTCAAAGCCGCAGGATGGAGATGTCTTCTTTAACACTGTTGCTTATTAAAACATATCTTCATTCATGGTTGGCTCAAGAGTAACGGGAGAGGAACTTAGTAACTCGGGAGAGGAACTTGGAACATCGCAGAAATTACATACCCGTGGGAACTCGGTTAAACACTTCTCTTTATCTCGTACATAACCACAAGTCTGTTTTTTTTCTTTCACTTGGCGTCTACTCTGAGACAGGGCTTTAACCGGAATAGCATGCAAAACCAAGCTTTACTCTTGGTACACATGGCAGTAATAAACCTAAGCCTATTGACCAGAAACTCAAATAAACACCTTAGTTAAAGAAGATCATTAGATAGCGTGTCCATGAGCCAAGAGTATGATTAAATATATTTCACTTGCCTGGATGGGTGTAGCTTTGGACAAAGCAGCCCATTTAAGACTGGTATTGTGTCCACTAGCCTAACCATTCATTCCCTTCACCATCATCTCCATGGCTATAATGTAGACTGCTTATCTGAGGAACTGCATTTACAAAGCTTTTACCCATTAGCGGTTGTAAGATTGGAAGATATCAGTAAGAAAAACGAGTGGAGGTGTTCTGCATGGGAACACCATCAGCTATTGATTCCTATTCAGCCACATACGATCCCGACACGGAAATATATTGCTGGATCTTCATTCTCACTGGGTCTAAAAATTGGAACTATCCCCAACAGTGGAAATCCCTCCACTAGAAGAAGCACAGTATATAATGAAGGTGGCTCACCAGCACTTTTCAGATCGCAATTAATCATGGACAACAAATACTGGCTGTTTTAGTGTTACCAGGATACCAAAAGTGAAAGCGTATTAAAAAAAATTGAGCATAATCAGTAAATATTGGCCCTGTGTGCTTTAAGTTGGGCAAAATAAAATTGCTACATAATTCATCTTTGTGTTTATGGGCAGCTCTCTGTCCATTCTTTAGACCACTATTGGACAGGTTTTCATGACTAGTCATGAAATTTGCAATGTCTGTGCGTAGCAAAATCCAAGAGAGAATGGCAGCTTTCCCCATCTCTTTGAATAAGTGCTTCTGTCAATTTAAAAAGGTGCTAGTAAGCACATTATTCCTTGCTGCTGGTGTCCATGACAGTCATCATCCAATAAGCTGTTTATGGGCCAGACCATCGAATTTAATTAATATTTTTTTAACTTTAATCTTTCTGTAATATTAAAAATTCAAAACATTTGAAAATCTAGTTTTTAAACAGGGTGACATGGTGTCCTGACCCCGGGAGATGCCCATTGCACATTCTCCCTGTAACCACATGGATTTTCTCTGGGTGCTATGACACAAGGGCTTGTAGGTTAATTGGCCTCTGGAAATTGCTACCAAGTGGGAATGTGGGGTAACATAGAAATAGTGTGAAAGGGTGATCAATAGTCAGCGTGGACTCGGAGAGCTAATGGGCCTGTTTCCATGCTGTATTTCTAAAACTGAAACTACTTCAAGATAGCGATAGCCATGCTGTCATAAAAAAAGCAGTATTTTTTAAATAGTTGATTATTTAAAGTATTTATTTCGTATTTATATCCAGCACATCTTTGGGATGTGGGAGTAAACCGGAGCACCCAAAGGATATCTGTGTGGTTACAGGGAGAATGTGGTCACGGGCAGTACCCGGGGTCAGGATCAAACCCATGTGTCTGGCACTGTGAGGCAGCAGCTGTGCCTCTGTGCAACATCAATTCTAATCTATCTTTTTCAATGTGACTGGTGAAGATATTTGATTCATATTTCAGCTGATTTTTGTTTGTTTTGAGAAATCGAGGAATTAAACAAGCATCCAATCTGAATTTTACCCAGTGGGCAAAGATTTACAGCCAAATTATTGGTTGCTATATTCCTATATTTTACAAAGTTTCAAATATACTTTAAATCTGTAACACACTTTTTGGCTGTGAATAATGATTCATAAATTCAAATCATTTGCACTGTTTCTACATTGAATTTACAGTTTATACTCTATGCATCAAGCAATCTTACCTCTAAGACAGATGAAATTATTAACTACAGTTAAATATAACATGGAGGTAGGAGCAGTGAGAGAAAATATCAGAGTGTAATCCAGCATTCCAGACTACGTAGATATGTGGGCATAACTGCCAGATGGCTCATGATCAATTGTATATATGGGAGTAGAGAATGTTTCGTAATCTCCAAGAATATCTATTACTACCACTCCCTGAACTATACACTGAATTCCATGTGAATTGTGTGTTCCACGACTAGGTGGGAGATACTCAGATAATAAGATTATGTTTTCAATTCAATTATGGCTGTAGGTTCAGATCTTTAGTATCTATTCTGCTGAGAATCTTAAACATTGTGTTCACAGAACAGTGATCTAATTATATATTAATTCTTATTCATGTTTCATAATGTTGTAATTAAGTCCATATTCTATTCTCCTCTGGGAGCAAAGTACATTATATTGCTCAGTACTTGCATAATCTGCTGATGTTCTTCCATGTTGGGCACGATTCCAAGTCACATTTCTTCTTATTGCAATACCTAGGTAGTCGACATTTGTGGACCCCACCACAATATTCTGAATTTCTAAGACAAACTACTGACCAATCTACAATTGTTAGTTTCTTATGTTGCATTGCATATTGTTTTGTCATCCAGGAAAACGTTCCACTTCATCAGATACTGCAGAATTAGACATTAACTGGTGACAAGATTAAGCATATTTCAAGCATGTACATGAATAATGCAAAGCCACTAATAAACAATATATAGATTATCAACACTAAATAAAACTATGAAATAAGTAGCACACTTCACTTATACTCTCCATCAACTGCCTTCCTGTTACAATACTTCATTCATATTACTGCTTGTTTAATTTGTTGCTTGTTTAGTTTAGTTTTTGAGATACAGCGCGGAAGCAGGCCCTTTGGCCCACTGAGTCTGCACTGACTAGCGATCCCCACACAAAACACTATCCTACACACACAAGGGACAATTACAATGATATGACCTTATGACCTTATGACACCAAGTCAATTAACCTACAAACCTGTACGTCTTCGGAGTGTGGAAGGAAACCTGAGTAATCCCACACAGGTCATGGGGAGAACGAACATACAAATTCCGTATAGACAAGCATCCATGGTCAGGATCGAACGCGGGTCTGGTGCTAATCTGTAGACAGTTCCAAAATATAAAGAGACATAATATAATATGCAAACAGAAACATTGAAGAATGTCAAGCAATTATTCTTACCTCTGATTGGAGAAAAAGTTAGTTGAATCTTCAATTTGAAATAACTAAATATGCAATACAAATGAAGCATTCAAGGAAGTAATAAAATAGTTTTGCTCAATGGCTATGACTTGTAAATCCAACTTTGGCCATGAGTTCTAAACTGTATAGTATCACCCAGTTGGATATTTGATCCATTAGCATCCAGGTTATGACTTCATTTCTTGGTGACTTCACTGGAGGGGGTATCATGTTGAGGAAGACTCCCACTGTAATGACCATGTAACACTACTGACCAGGACTGAAATTCTACCCAAATCGCTTATCAAATAACACGACCTCCAAACACGAATAATTCTATATATTGATCTTGGCATAAAGCACAGTGCTAGCAAAAACAGTTTGACTGGAGATGGCTGGAGGGGACATAGCAATTTCCCATGACTTATTTCCAAATGCAAACATAATTATTGGAGGGTAAGAAAATGGAGGGGGGGGGGGGTGTCGCTACTTAACGTGAGCAACCAAACAACCAGTTTTTAAACATAACATGAGCTCTTTATCTGTATTGTAAAAGGACTAGATTTCTGCAGCTGTTGTGTTTATCTTATCTAGATCAAAGAAACATGAAAGAAGGAGGAGTATTAGAAAACAAGTTAATGCAGCAAAGATTTTCTAGTTCTCTCGTTTATTTAGTTGTTTAGGATTTCTGACTTTGTAGAGGGAGTCAACAAGGTAAATGTGCTGGAGAAACTTTGCAGCTCTAAGGAGCTTTTCGGGTAGAGACTCGTCAGGAGTCAAAAGAGAGATATAGACATGTGGAGAGATAAGGAACAATGAGTGAAAGATATGCCAAGCCATTGTATTTGTGGTGTGGAAAATGAGAAGCTGGTGCGACTGGGGTGGGGAGGAGACAGGGCCGAGGGCTGAGGGAGAGGTGGGAAGGGGAGGTTAACACAGTTAATTTCAGATACCCTGTGATAACAATAGATACCCTGGGGAGATGCCTAAAGTGGGTTTAGTTTTAGCAGACTGTGACACATCAGCACCTTATTGAGTTTTGTCATCCTCAGAGCAATATCAATGGCTGTCAAAGTCAGTAAGGTCCCCAAATTTTAAACATAGCCCGGCACTGGGATAGCTGCAGCCAGTCTGCAGTCCACAACTCAAACTGTGGTTTGCTTATGCAGCTGAAATTTCCTTAGGAAATTATTACCTTCACTATAGCAGCGAAGTGACATGATGACACAATGTGGTGGAAAAACATTTTTTTTGTTTCCAGAATACATGGCAACTATCACTCATGCCATGGTGTCAGACGCTTGTGCACAGCACTGCCCCCATACCATTGAATCATCTGGCAAAATGTGAGGCCACTCAGTATATTGTGTCAACATCAGGGCAGCACAGTGGGGCAGTGATGAGTTGATGCCTCACATCACTAGAGACCTGGGTTCAATCCTGATTATGGATACTGTCTGTATAGAGGTTGTATATTCTCCCTGGGAACCACACAAGTTTTTTTTGAGTGCTCTAGTTTCCTCCCATATCCCAAAGATGTACAGATTTGTAGGTTAATTGGTTTTTGTAAATTGTAAATTATCCATAGTATGTAGGATATTGTTAGTGTATGGTGGGATTGCTGGTCTGCTCGGACATGGTGGGCCGAAGAACCTTTTTCCACGCTGTATCTTTAAAGTCTAAAAGTCTAAAGAGCTCCCTGAAAGAGATGGCTAATTAGTCCTGAAAACCCAGCCCAGCACTATTTACATTATAATGACATTTTTGAAATTTACCTTTAAAATTAATTTTGGGGGTAAAGCACAAGTTCCTGGTATTAAATGGCATGTATTTCTGGTTAAGGCAGAATAAGTGAACATATTTGCCATTGTTATAATTTTTATCATCAATATATTCGTTATTCGTTTCGAATTGTTCAGTTCGAGTGGTGCCGCCATAGAGTGTGGCAGCCTCGCCTGCAGCTGTTCGTTCTTTACCTTTTAGTGTGTTAAAAAGCTTTGTTCTGGAGGCCTTTTAGTCTTTTTATGTGGGGGATGGGGGGGGGGAGGGCGGGGAAAGGGGAAACCGTATTTTCCAGTCCCTACCTGGGCGAGAATGGGTCCTTCCTCAGAGCCGTATATCTGTCCCCTCCTCGCGGCCTACCATTTGGATTGGCATGGCCTTTCCTGTCGGAGACCGGCCAGATCTTAGAGGTGCAGCTTCAGCACTGAGGGGACATCGCAGAGTGGGGCGACGCCTTACCCGGGTCGCGGTGTTGGAGCTCCGGAGTGCTGGGCTTGCCGACTACAACATCGTGGAGCTGTGGTCTGCGGAGCTTCCAGCCATGGCGGCACTGACTTTAACATCGCGGAGCCTGGGATCACTCCCCGAGGTCGCCAGTGTTGGAGCTCCGCCCAGTGAAGCCTGTGGACTTCTGGAGTCGCAGTCTCCGGGAGGAAGCAGCCGTTTCGGAACTCCAAGCCCCTGAGAGTATTCTTCTGTTCCGACGCCAGAGTTCCATCATCCCAACGAGGGGGCCTGAAACATCGGGCCGCCGTAGCGGTGACTGCGAAGGCTTCAATAGGCCCCGACCACGGGTGAACATTGAGGAAGTGGGCTGAACTTTGCTGCCTTCCCTCACAATGGAAAACAATTGATCCTGCTGTGGGGGGATGTTTTTTTATGTTTAATGTTAAATTCTATAATGTTGTGTTTATTTTATTTGTGTGCTGCAATGGCAACTAAAATGTCACTGCACCAATTGGTGTCTGTGACAATAAATGTTCTTTGTCCTTTGTTTTCCAATCGGGATACGAGGAAATTTTGGAAAATTAAAATATCAACTGTTTCGCCAAGGCGCTTCTTTTAAGACAGATGCACACAAGGAACTGCAGATATGGGAGTCTTGAGCAAAACATAAAGTTCTGAAGGAACTCAGCTGGTCAGACAGCATCTGTGAAGAGAATGGACAGATGATGTTTCAAGTCATCAGACTGATCAATTTTTAAGATACTGGTGAAGTCCATTATAACCCAAGGGTTTGTCAACCCCTACTTTCAATAAATCTACTCAGTACAGTCCAAGTGATTGTAATTTTCCTTAGTTTCTTCCTCCCTACTGATCAACCAGTATATAGCTGTTAATGATATCCCCTGTTGTGAAGACACTGCAAAACATACGGACATTTTCAACCTGTCACTTCTGAGGTCTGAGGTTCCCACCTGCTTCAAAAGGGCATCAATAATACCGGTGCCCAAGAAGAGCAAGGTGACATGCCTCTATGACTATCGACCAGTGGCACTAACACCTGTGGTGATGAAGTACTTTGAGAGGTGGATCATGGCGAAAATCAACTCCTACCTTGACAAAAACCTGGACCCACTGCAGTTCGCTTACCGCCACAACAGATCAATGGTGAACGCGATCTCGCTGGCCCTCCACTCCGCTCTGGAACACTTGGACAACAAAAACTCATATGTCAGGCTGTTATTCATTGACTACAGCTTGGCATTTAACACAATCATCCCCTCCAAGCTGGTTATCAAACTCGCAGAACTGGGTCTCTGCACATCCCTCTGCAATTGGATCCTCGACTTCCTCATTCACAGACCGCAGTCTGTTCGTATTGGTGGAAATGTGTCAGAATCGATAACAATCAGCACGGGGGCACTCAAGGCTGCGTGCTCAGCCCCCTGCTGTACTCACTCTATACTCATGATTGCATAGCCGGTCATAGTGCGAACTCCATCGTCAAGTTCGCTGATGACACCACTGTTGTGGGACGTATCACTGATGGGGATGAGTCAGAGTATAGAAGAGAGATCGAGCAACTGTCCATATGGTGCCAGCACAACAACCTGGCCCTCAACACCAGCAAAACCAAGGAACTGATTGTGGACTTTGGAAGGAGTAGGATGGGGACCCACAATCCTGTTTATATCAACGGGTCGATGGTCGAAAGGGTCAAGAGCTTCAAATTCCTGGGCGTGCACATCTGTGAAGATCTTTCCTTGTCCGAGAACACAGATGCAATTATTAAGAAAGCTCATCAGCACCTCTACTTGCTGAGAAGATTATGGAGAGTCAGTCTGTCAAGGAGGACTCTCTCTAACTTCTACAGGTGCACAATAGAGAGCTTGCTGACCGGTTGCATCATGGCTTGGTTCCGCAACTTGAGCGCCCTGGAGAGGAAAAGACTACAAAAAGTAGTAAATACTGCCCAGTCCATCATCGGCTCTGACCTTCCTTCCATCGAGGGGATCTACCACAGTCGCTGCCTCAAAAAGGCTGTCAGCATCATCAAGGACCCACACCACCCTGGCCACACACTCATCTCCCTGGTACCTTCGGGTAGAAGGTACAGGACCCTGAGAACTGCAACGATCTGGTTCAGGAATAGCAACTTCCCCACAGCCATCAGGCTATTAAACTTGGGTCGGACAAAACTCTGAACATTAATACCCCTCCATCTGTTATTTCCACTTTATTAATTTATTCATTCATGTGTGTATTAACATATATAATTGTAGTCAATGCCTACTATGTTCTTTTGTGCTAAGCAAAGAAAGAATTTAATTGTCCTGTCAGGGACACATGACAATAAACTCTTTTGACTCTTTTTTTGACTTTTTTAGAAACATTTGTTTAATTCAACTATCAACTCCTTGAGTTGATAGATGAATTATTTGGATCATTTAATTGCTGCAGGTAGCTGAATTTGGGGAAGGTGCATAACAGTATCTCTTAGTTGACAGAGTCAAAAGGCTTTAATGAGGTTGACAAAGGTGTAATAGATGCTTTTTATGAGGCATTAGGATTTGTGATTGTAATTTGTAATTAGCCACAGTTAGGCAACAAGTCGAGCAATTTGTTGATTAACGACAGTTGGACTCATGTTATTGTGCACAAAATATACAACAATCTTGTATATTTAATCTTTTCAGTCAACAGATGTCAAGGTTGAAGCAATAAAAGTTTTATACATTCACTTATTAATGTAGCAAATATACTTTAGCAATTATAAATGCCTTTTAAAATGTATCAAATTTGAAAACCATGAAAACTGAGTACATTTCATGTGCATAATTACCCAAGGGCCCAATTTTGGCTGAGGGTAGAAATTTCCACTGTTAATATATGAAGGCTCATAGGATAAACAAAAATCCTCCAGATTAGATAAGTAGAAAAACTTACAAGTTCCCAATAATAAATAATTAATCTTTTAACGTGACCCAAATAAACACAGCTGCAAATTTCATCTCCAGCGATATTAACCTCAGAGCATTGTGAAGGATCATGTAACTCCCTTGGCATTTTCTTTACAACATGCTCAAGCAGTGAGTTTTATTTATAGACATGATGTGGAATTGCTCATACGTTCAATTTCTGATGCTGAGACTCGCCAGACTTCAACCTATGTAGGAGACTAATTCTTCGACTGCTAGAGTATAACAGTAACGTACCATACAGCTTTGAGGCAGTAAAAATATATTAAACACAATACGTTTTGCACAAACATTATTTTTTCACTTTACACACTTTGTCTTCAATACTAATTGTGCACCTCTATTGCGCTTTCAGTGCCTTAGTTAAAACCCAAAGGTTTTAATCAAGCAAAAACCTTTGTACATTATAGGTAAATGACAGCTAGTCTCCTCCCTCTCTCTTTAAATCTTCCAGATACATCTTAAAACCTACATTTCCAATCAAGCATTAAACCACATTTTAATATATCCCTTTGTAAACACTGTCAAATTTTATTCAGTCATGTGTCCTTGACGAATAGTCACAGATTGAGTCATAGAATCATACAGCGTGGAATCCCAGAATCCTTTACTCTGTTCCAGGTACAATGTAAACACAAGCTGTTGTTATTTTTCACTGTGTATTTATCAGAAGGAGCTAAATTATTATAGAAAGAAAAGGTAATCGTTTCATCATTGATGTTTCCTTTCTGCCCAGCATGTTTGCCTTCAGGTGCTCTCTGTATTCCGAAGGTCCACATAAGAGAGATGAACATTATAACTTAATGATGAATAATGCCATTATACATGGATGATTTTATTAGCGTGAGCTGGAACTTTATTTTCCTGTTGAAAATCTATAAAAAGCATCAGTTTGAAATCTATTCCTCAAGGAGAAAATGAATCTTATCAAGGAAAAATGGCAAAAATAATTTTCAGTATGCCATAAAATGAAAACTATAAAAAAGGATTCTATGACCTCCGGGAGGTCCAAATTCACTTTGCAGCCGATGAAGTCATTTCGGAAGAGAAATAACTATTTAGCGTAGAAAAGGCAGCAGGAAACGTCGACATCACAAGCATACAGAACTTGTACTCACAGAAAGTGGGGGTAAAAATCTGTCTTAGAATGCTCGCCATATTAAATGAATGTGAGAATATTCACCTTCATTCAGAGTCCACTGACTTCAATTAGTACTTTCCATTAGGTTGTCTTCCTGAGCAGACAAGAAGCAGATTTAACATCTTATTCAGATAATTGGATTACTTGTAGACTGCCTCTATATCAAATTGCAGTGTTACAGTAGATAATCTACTCAAATCCTGAGGTGCAGCTGAGCACCCTAATGTATGCTTCATGTTGAAGATTTTGCTGTGCAGCAAAAATATATTAACCGATTTCAATGCCTAATAATTTTCTTTCCAGAAATTAAACCTTTAAACCCCTGTCTCACTGTTGGCCCAACAGTATCGTGGTTCACGCTTAACTCAACGGCAGGTACTCGGGAAAACTTGTTAACTGTGAAAAAAATCAAACATGTTTGATTTTTTCCACGAGTCAAATTAACTGTTCAAGTGTAAAAATGGAAACATCTCCGTAGTGGCCCGTGCGTTTATCTTAGTGTCTCGTGAAACTTTAATAATCTGTTCTTTTGCTCGTAAGACTGAACCAAAGCTGCTGGAGCTCAGCGGACCAGGCAGCATCACCCCTTCTTCAGCTCCAGCCCTGTCCCGCAGAGTTACTCCAGCATTTCGTGTCTAAAAAACGGCAAGGGGATAAACGAAGTCCTACCTGCTGCTCTGCTGCTCTGCCTGGCAAGAGAAGATGTATCTGCAAAGAACAGAAAACTGAAGTCGGAAAGTGAAGAATTGAAAACTTTCATTTCTCGTGAGATTGCTGGTTTAAGGGAAGAAATAAACCAGATGAATACTCAAATGAAAGAATTTCAACAGGAAACGAATAAGACCAAGAAAATATCGGAAGATTTGAAGAAAGAAATTACAGAAATGATGAACGAAATGATAAAGGAGATGGATAATAAAATTGAAAAGGTCAAAAATGACTTTGAAAAAAGGCTGAATCCTATGGAAAAGGTACTTGAACAACAGACGGTCGGTATAAAAGGCCTTGAAGAACTAGCTGCTACCAGTGCTATGACTACAGCAAAGCCCCCTGAGGGGGAACTTCTTTACTCAGAGGGTGGTGGCTGTGTGGAATGAGCTTCCGGCAGAGGTGGTGGAGGCAGGATCGATTTTAACATTTAAAAGTAAAGTGGATAGGTATATGGACGTGAAGGGAATGGAGGGGTATGGTCTGAGTGCAGATAGATGGGACTAGGGGAAAACAAATGGTCGGCACGGACTGGAAGGGCCGAGAGGGCCTGTCTCCGTGCTGTAATTGTTATATGGTTATATGGTTATATGGTTATATGGTAAAGCAGTGGATGTTGTCTATATGGATTTCAGTAGGGCCTTTGACAAGGTTCCCCATGGAAGGTTGGTTAAGAAGGTTCAATCTTTGGGAGTTAATGGCGGAGTAGCAAGATGGATTCAACAGTGGCTGAATGGGAGATGTCAGAGTATTGGTGGATGGCTGTTTGTCAGGTTGGAAGCCGGTGACCAGTGGGGTGCCTCAGGGATCTGTGTTGGGTCCACTGTTGTTTGTCATGTACATCAATGATCTGGATGATGGGATGGAAAATTGGATAAGTAATATGCAGATGATACTAAGATAGGTGGTGTTGTGGATAATGAAGTAGATTTTCAAAGTCTACAGAGAGATTTGGGCCATTTGGAAAAGTGGGCTGAAAGATGGCAGATGGAGTTTAATGCTGTTAAGTGTGAAGTGCTACATCTTGGCAGGACAAATCAAAATAGGACGTACATGGTAAATGGTAGGGAATTGAGGAATGCTGTGGAACAGAGGGATCTAGGAATAACTGTGCATAGTTCCCTGAAGGTGGAATCACATGTAGATAGGGTGGTAAAGAAAGCCTTTGGTGTGCTGGCCTTTATAAATCAGAGCATTGAATATAGGAGTAAGGGAAGTAATGTTAAAATTGTACAAGGCATTGGTAAGACCAATTCTGGAGTATGGTGTACAATTTTGGTCGCCTAGTTATAGGACGGATGTCAACAAAATAGAGAGAGTACAGAGGAGATTTACTAGAATGTTGCCAGGGTTCCAGCAACTATGTTACAGAGAAAGGTTGAACAAGTTAGGTCTTTATTCTTTGGAGCGCAGAAGGTTAAGGGGGGACTTGATTGAGGTCTTTAAAATGATAAAAGGGATAGACAGAGTTGACGTGGATACGTTTTTCCCAGTTGAGGGTAGGGAAGATTCAAACAAGAGGGCATGACATGAGAATTAAGGGACAGAAGTTTAGGGGTAACGTGAGGGGGAACTTCTTTACTCAGAGGGTGGTGGCTGTGTGGAATGAGCTTCCAGCAGAAGTGGTGGAGGCAGGATCGATTTTAACATTTAAAAGAAAAGTGGATAGGTATATGGACGTGAAGGGAATGGAGGGGTATTGTCTGAGTGCAGGTAGATGGGACTAGGGGAAAACAAATGGTCGGCATGGACTGGAAGGGCCGAGAGGGCCTCTTTCCGTGCTGTAATTGTTATATGGTTATATGGTTATATGGTTAAGTCGGTAGATGGTTAGCCATGTTAGTGTGGCTAGCACTAACTGCAACAACTCTAGATGTAGTTTTTCCTTTCTTTTTGCACAATACTAACTTCTTAATCTATCCTTTGTTCTTCTTTCATAAAATCTATTATGGTTTTTCTCAATTTGAATGGAGTTATATATTGGATCAATGGAGATATATACGTGAGAGACATGCACGAGACTTAAAATTCATCTATTCGATGTTCGGGTGTAAGGTCGGGTCTGATGTGCTGAACCATACACTCTATTGTAGACCTCCATAGTCAAAAGATGCTAGACTCGAAAATAAATATAGGGAATGAGGGAATAACGTTTTGTAGTTGGAATGTTAAAGGTATTAATGAACCGATTAAGAGAGGATAAGTTTTTGCACATTTAAAGGCAAATAAAGCTGACGTAATTTTTATTCAAGAAACCCATTTAAAAAAAGATGCTGGACATAGATTGAAAGCTAAATGGATAGATAAAATGTATCACTCTTCTTTTACGCATAAAAAATATATATATTTTTTTAAATAAAGTTATTATTATACCTTATGCGTAAGGTATAATAATAATATCAATATTATTAATATCATGAAAGTATATAATGATGTAATTTCATTTATGTAAAACATTGTAATTTTCATAAATATGTCTCTATAATAAAAAATATTTAACAGTAAATGCTAGTTAAACACTTTTATGTTTTTGTAGGCTTCGCAACCAGAAATATTAGTGTACATTGATAGTCATAGATAAAGTAATAGTCATACAGCGTGGAATCTCAGACGCTTTTACTCTGTTCTAGGTACAATGTAAAGACAAGCTATTGTTGTTTTTCAGTCATACAGCACAAAGGCATGTGAACTTCACACAGATTATTGCATGGGCCAGCACACGTAGCAGTAAAACAATATTTTGAACATATCACATAATAGCAAGAATTGAAAATATATATATTTTTTAAATAAAGTTATGATCACAGATGTGACTTCTTAGAAACATAGAAAACAGGTGCAGGAGAAGGCCATTCGGCCCTTTGAGCCAGCACCGCCATTCATTGCGATCATGGCTGATCGTCCCCAATCAATAACCCGTGCCTGCCTTCTCCCCGTATCTCTTGATTCCACTAGCCCCTAGAGCTCTATATAACTCTCTCTCAAATCCATCCAGTGATTTGGCCTCCACTGCCCTCTGTGGCAGGGAATTCCACAAATTCACAACTCTCTGGGTGAAAATGTTTTTTCTCACCTCAGTCTTAAATGGCCTCCCCTTTATTCTGAGACTGTGGCCCCTGTTTCTGGACTTGCCCAACATTGGGAACATTTTTCCTGCATCTAGCTTGTCCATTCCTATTATAATTTTATATGTTTAAAATTGACAGTCCCGCCATCCCAGGGATCATTCTCGTGAACCTACGCAGCACTGCCTCAATCACAAGGATGTCCTTCCTCAAATTTGGAGTCCTAAACTGTATGCAATACTCCAGATGTGGTCTTACCAGAGCCCTATACAACTGCAGAAGAACCTCTCTACTCCTATGCTGAAATCCTCTTGTTATGAATGAAATCCTCTTGTTATAATGCTGGATTGTTCCGATGATACATTTTGGAAAAAATAATAATCTACAGTATATCTATGGATTTGGCATGAAAATGAAGATACATTTCTATAGCCAGAGGGTGGTGAATTGGTGGAATTCATTGCCACGCACAGCTGTGGATTGATAGATTCTTTATTAGTAAGGGAATCAAAGGTTAAGGTGAGAAGGCAAGAGAAAGGCATTGAGAGGGAAAATAGATCTACCATGATCGAATGGCAGAGCAGACTTAATGGGCCAAACGGCCTATTTCTGCTCCTATGTCTTCTGGTTTACACCAAGTTTTTTAAAGAAAGGGAAAAAGGAGAAGGGAGACTAAATGATATGGATCACTTTGTAAGATCAGAAGGTAGAAACCAATATTTTAATTGGAAATCTTTGAGTAAATCTCAGATTAGGTGAGATAGAAATAACTGCAGATTCTGGTTAACAAAAATTACTCAAAGTGGTGGAGTAACTCAGCAGGTCAAGCAGCGTGGAGAACATGGATAGGTGATGTTTCATTTCAGGACCCAGACTGAATGTAGGGAAGGGGAGAAGAGACGCGGGGCAGGACAAATTCTGGTAAGTGATAGGTGGATGCAGGTGAGGGGGTGATAAGCAGATGCCAGCGATGAAAGTTTTCTAGTCGCCTCACTCTGGCAATAGAGAAGTCCCAGGACAGACAGCTCAATATGGAAATGGGAAGATGAGTTATAATGGTTAGCAACCAAGAGATCCAACAGGCCTTGGTGGATGGAACAGATTGGATGCTTGTTTTATTTTGATGTTTTATGGACATAAGATATCAGATTAATATGCGGGGAATGGAGGGATATGGATCACGTGCAGGCAGATACAATTTGTTGACCTTGGCATGTTCAGCACAGCCATTGTGGACTGAAGGACCTGTCCCTGTCCAGCACTTTTCTGTGTTCTAGATAAATCAGATATCTGTACAAGGCACATTAAAATTGGGGCTTGATAGGGCTCTTGTCCCATTTATCTCCTCACTTCTTTATACTGGCTACTTCCCTTTCTTTCATTCTAGATGAAGGGTCTCGACCTGAAATGCAAATGTCCATTTCCATCCACAGATGCTGCCTGACCTGTTGAGTTCTCCTTATTTATTTCACCACAGATTTCAGCGTCTGCAGTCTCTTATGCCTCCTGGCTTCATTTTTTGTAAGACCTTCACCTGATTCCTGAAGCAATATTTTGACTGCAAGCTCTGTCACAGGAAGAGATTACCATTTAGACATAGGAGAACATTTATCGATGCTCTGCAGGACCCCATCAAAATATGCAACATCTCCACTTTTGTGAATTGCTATCTCAAAGTGGAAGACCATGTGTAAATAGTGGAAAGAGTGAACCACTTCACAAACTACTCACAAACTATTCACCTGCCAGCATCATCAGACTCCTTCAATCCCATTGGTGCGAGAGTGTATCTTTTCCATGCTGGATTTATCATTCTCTGCAACCTGATTATTGACTGCAACCTTCCCTCCATTGATCAACTGTACACTGCAAGGGCCAGGAAGCGAGCAGGCAAGATCATCTCTGACCCCTCTCACCCTGGCCACAAACTCTTTGAATAACCTCCCTTGGAAGGCGACTCCGGACTGTCAAAGCTGCCACAGCCAGACATAAAAACAGTTTTATCCACGAGTAGTTGCTCTACTCAACAGCCAAAAATCTGTAGCCTCCCTTTGATCTGGTATTTTGTTGGTTCACATGCTTGATCAATGGTGTTTTATTATTAATGTTTTACTATTATTAATGTTTAATGTTTTCTGAGTAATTCGTAACTGTCACTGTAAATCATGCTGTTACTTGTGGGCGGAGCACCAAGGCAAATTCCTTGTATGTGAATACTTGTCCAATAAACTTACTTACTGACTGACTTACTTACTTCTCTATGGAACTTGAATGGAACAACATCATCCTTAATCGTGACAAATTACTGATAGAGAAAATTTAGACTGTTGAATGTGTGAGTGTTGAGGCTGTGGTACGCTTAGGTCAGCAGAGATCTTACTGATTTAGATAAAATGTAGCATTTGTCGGGTAACTGTTACCATTTGAACATGGGATTGAATGGGATCGAGTGACCATCGATTGAAATACCAGGAATGGTTGATGGACTGAATTCAGCCATATCACATGCTAATACCTTTAGCAAGAATGCATAACCTATGATGAAATTGAAATTATGTGCAATTGTGCAGAGTTCAATGTCAATACTGAACTCTCAAAGTGGATGTAACTATAAAGGAAATGCTGAAGTATTTGCTTAAGCAAAAACAATCTTCTGGATGCCTTCATGAGGGAGTGCATGCGAGAGAGTGGCAATGTCATGCTGACAACTGTATTAAGAAAAGTGTGATATTGTAATTGAATTTGTCTGAGACTTAATACATTATGTTTCAAAATAATTATTTCAAATTGTGGAGTGACAATACAGTAAGTTGTAAATTATGTCAGGCAATTTAAATAGAGACATCACTTGACTTTGCTTTACCGTTTTGCACCATCATTGGTGGCTGTGCCAGTATCTGACAATCCCTTATGTTGGGAATTATCTGTCAAAATCTCCCTGCCTGTCCACCTCTTCCCTTCTATTTTTATTTAAACCTGTCTCTTTGGCCAAGATTGGTAGTTTGTCCAGTTATGTCCCAAGATATCAATACATTTTTTCATATTCTTTGAAGTTTTGGGGGCAAACTTGCACTAAATAAATCAAGGTTTTTCCACCTCCTCCACTGCTTTCAAGTACTCATCTCCTTGATGGATATTGTCACTATCCAAGCAATGTGGGTTAACCACAATATTATGCTTGCTTAAAATGTGTTGTAAATCATGTTATGATTAAGGATACATCAGCATAACTTGACTCATTCACGAGTGACAGGATGTGCAATAAAGTTTTTTAAAAAAACAGAGACAATAATTGTAAAAGTGCCACAAATGTTCCATCTTTCAGAAACTGATTGATTGTACTGAATTTCTATTCTCCAGTAGTCCTGAATTAAAGCACTAATAAGTGTCCATTAACATGATATTGCGGTGGAAGATTGCAACCTTCACGTGGTCTGCCCTGTTTCGACAAATGCAATCAACCCGGCATGCACAAACAAATAAGATCAAATAGAACAAATTGTCCTACAACTTTAGGCTGAGAACACCATATGCAAGAAGAGGAAGAAACATAGAAACATAGACATTAGGTGCAGGAGCAGGCCATTCGGCCCTTCGAGCCTGCACCGCCATTCAATATGATCATGGCTGATCATCCAACTCAATATCCTGTACCTGCCTTCTCTCCATACCCTCTGATCCCTTCAGCCACAAGGGCCACATCCAACTCCCTCTTAAATATGGCCAATGAACTGGCCTCAACTACCTTCTGTGGCAGAGAATTCCACAGATTCACCACTCTCTGTGTGAAAAACGATTTTCTCATCTCGGTCCTAAAAGACTTCCCCCTTATCCTTAAACTGTGATCCCTTGTCCTGGACTTCCCCAACATCGGTAACAATCTTCCTGCATCTAGCCTGTCCAACCCCTTAAGAATTTTGTGAGTCTCTAGGAGATCACCCCTCAATATTCTAAATTCCAGCAAGTACAAGCCGAGTCTATCCAGTCTTTCTTCATATGGAAGTCGTGCCATCCCAGGAATCAGTCTCGGTGAACCTTCTCTGTTCTCCCTCTATGGCAAGAATGTCTTTCCTCAGATTAGGAGACCAAAACTGTACGCAATACTCCAGGTGTGGCCTCACCAAGACCCTATACAACTGCAGTAGAACCTCCCTGCTCTTGTACTCAAATCCTTTTGCTATGAATGCCAACATACCATTCGCTTTCTTCACAGCCTGCTGCACCTGCATGCCTACTTTCAATGACTGGTGTACCATGACACCCAGGTCTCGCTGCATCTCCCTTTTCCTAATCGGTCACCATTCAAATAATAGTCTACCTTCCTGTTTTTGCCACCAAAGTGGATAACCTCACATTTATCCACATTATACTGCATCTGCCATGCATTTGCCCACTCACCCAGTCTATCCAAGTCATCTTGCAGCCTCCTAGCAGCCTCCTCACAGCTAACACTGCCCCCCAGCTTCGTGTGATCCGCAAACTTTGAGATGTTGCATTTAATTCCCTCGTCCAAATCATTAATGTATATTGTAAATAGCTGGGGTCCCAGCAAGTCTTCATCTCTATCAAACAAGCTATTTTAATCATATTGTAGAAACTAGTCACTGTCTGCCATCCTGAAAACGACCTGTTCACTCCTACTCTTTGCTTCCTGTCTGCCAGCCAGTTCTCTATCCACATCAATACTGAACCACCAATACCGTGTGCTTTAAGTTTGTATACCAATCTCTTGTGTGGGACCTTGTCGAAAGCCTTCTGAAAGTCCAGATATAACACATCCACTGCTTCCCCCTTATCCACTCTACTAGTTACATCCTCAAAAAATTCTATAAGATTCGTCAGACATGATTTACCCTTCATAAATCCATGCTGACTTTGTCCAATGATTTCACCACTTTCCAAATGCGCTGCTATCCCATCTTTAATAATTGACTCTAGCAGTTTCCCCACTACCGATGTTAGACTAACTGGTCTGTAATTCCCGGTTTCTTTCTCCCTCCCTTTTTAAAAAGTGGGGTTACATTAGCTACCCTCCAATCCTCAGGAAGTACTCCAGAATCTAAAGAGTTTTGAAAAATTATCACTAAGGCATCTGCTATTTCTGGGGCTACTTCTTAATTACCCTGGGATGCAGCCTATCTGGCCCTGGGGATTTATCAGCCTTTAATCCATTCAATTTACCTAACACCACTTCTGGCTAACCTGGATTTCACTCATTTCCTTCATCTCATTTGACCCACGATCCCCTGCTACTTCCGACAAATTATTTATGTCTTCTTTAGTGAAGACAGAACCAAAGTAGTTATTCAATTGGTCTGCCATGTCCTTGTTCCCCATGATCAATTCACCGTTTCTGACTGCAAGGGACCTACATTTGTTTTAACTAGTCTTTTGTGCTTCACATATCGATAAAAAATCAGTCAGTTTTTATGTTTCCTGCCAGTTTTCATTCATACTCCATTTTCCCTTACCTAATTAAGCCCTTTGTCCTCCTCTGTTGGTCTCTGAATTTCTCCCAGTCCTCTGGTAGGCTGCTTTTTCTGGCTAATTTGTACGCTTCATATTTTTCTTTGATACTATCCCTGATTTCCCTCGTTATCCACGGATGCGCCACCTTCCCTGATTTATTCTTTTGCCAATTGTTGTAGTTCATCCATGCAGTCTTTAAATGCCTTCCATTGCATATCCACCGTCAACCCTTCAAGAATCAATTGCCAGTCCATCTTGGCCAATTCACGTCTCATACCCTCAAAGTTACCGTTCTTTAAGTTCAGGACCCGTGTTTCTGAATTAACAATGTCACTCTCCATCCTAATGAAGAACTCAACCATATTATGATATAGTCATAATATGAAGAACATAAGAAGAACATGATATGTGGACCATAAGTGTTTATTTCATGCTAAATATTAACCTTTTCTTTTTTGTAATTTGTAAATCCCCCTGAATAAATTATTCTTCATTGTTAACATCTATGATCAGTGATCTGGTATTATCATGCTTTAATAGTAAGATTAAATGAGAACTTACCAGTTTGAAGTTTGATCTTGATTTTATGAGAAGTTACAATGAGTGATTACGTGAAGAATGCCGTCAGTCGTTATGCGTGTCAATCTTCAAAGCAGCGGTGTGGAATCACAGATAAAATAAGTTATTGCGTAGGCCAATATTGTGTAGGCCAATCTGGCACTACCAATATGCCTGTGGCATTTTCTTGCTTAAATTTTACCAGGCAAAATGGGCAAAATGGGCAAAATGAGGCAAAATGGAGGAACATTCCTCTCCAATGCAGCGTGAACGCATCGACTGCCATTGCCCCCGAGTCTGGTTCCCATGAGACATATTTGGGTAACTGGTGATTCAATCTGGAGGCAAACAAGTCAATATCCGGCATGCCATATCGGGCAACAATGTTGATAAACATGACATGAATCAACATCCATTCTGTGTTATCATTGAATTTCCATGATCTAGTATCCGCCACCATGTTATATCTACCTGGTAGGTAAATAGCCGTGACCCAAATGTTCCTTGCAATACACCAATGCCAAAGGAGGTTTACCAATCTGTCACAATGTACAGATTTTAATCCACCCATGTGATTGACATATGCCACCGCCGTGGTGTTGCCAATCTGAAGTTGAACATGCACATGATGCATAGTGCTGCAATACGCCTTTAAACCGCAGAGTGCCCCCCAACAACTCTAAGTAGTTGATACCATATTGCTGTAGTATTAAGGACTCCTGCACATTCCATCTGCCCCCGCAATTGGAGATGGTATCTGCTGCTCCCCAACCCAGGCCACTTGCATTGGTTTGTAATATTACCGATGGTGTATCAATTTGAATTTTCTTAGAGCAGTGATGTATATTTGTCGCCCACCAGTGCAATTCTGCCACGGCATCTGGTGGTAATCGCATATGTTTCCCAAATTGGCCTGTGTGGGATTTGAGAGCCTGTTCCTTTGCACGTTGTAGATTTTGGTAGTGCAAAGGTCTGAAGTGTACAGCTGGAAAGGCTGCCACAAGCTTGCCAATTACACTTGCTACTTGTCTGATTGTTGGCTGCTGGTTTACAATTAGCTTATTGCAGGCTTCCATCCAGTCTGATTGCTTACCACTTGGCAGTGTCACCAACATTTCAATTGAGTTAATTCTGAACCCCAGGTAATTAATTAAGTCAATTTTGACTTAACTGGATGGATTAGGAATTCCAACCTCTCAAATAAGAGTTTGGTAGCTGAAACAGATGATTCGGCTGATTCCTTGGTGTCCCCAATTATTAGAATGTTATCCAAATAAGCCCTCACCATTTGATTCTGAGCTCGTAGTAGCCCCAGTACTGGTTTTAGTAATTTTGTAAAATATCTAGGAGCTGAAGTCAGCCCATTATGCAATGCTTTGAATTGCCACAGCTGCCCCATCCAGTTAAATTTCAAATATCTCCTGTACTCCCTGTGACTAGGTACTCAGTAGTATGCATCTTTTAGATCTATGCATGCCATATAATGTCCTCTGGAGATCAGCTGGATGGCTGTGCAAAAATCATCAATTTTAAAATGTTTATACTGCACATGGGTATTGAGTTCCGTCAAGTCTAGGACAACACAACTTCCTCCATCCCTCTTTCGTTTTGGGAATATGTTGGATACAAATTGGTGTGATTCCTGGTTTGACCTCTGAATCACCCCTTTTGTATGTAAAGCCAGAATTTCAGCTTGTACCTCAAATCTTTCCTGTTGTGAGAAAATATATGTGCGGTTTGGTAAATTTTGTGTGGGTGGTGATGAATCAAGAACAAACTCAATTTTAAACCCTTGTATACTGTGCAGTATGAATGGGTCTGCTGTGATCCAATTCCATTCTTTAAAAAAATGTTGCAATCTCCCCCAACTTGTAAGTTAGGGATGTGTAAGTCGTTCCACAAGGAAAAAGGTTCTCCTACCTTGGACGTTACTGCCGGTGTGGTCCTGGCTTCTGTCCTCGTGTCTTGGAAAGGAGGGCTGATGGCGGATGCCCCCCCACATCCGAGGCGTGGGCCGGCTGTGGCCTACTCCTAAAAAAGACCTTGGTGCTTCCAGCTCGAGTCTTCCTCCTGTCCCAGATCCCCTAGGCTGGTTTCGCCTGCTGTTGAAGGCAGCATATGGGTGAGCCCGTTGTGATGAGCCCCTGTGTGTAGTTGGGGCTCTGCTCATGAGGCCTATGGTCTTGGCCTCATCATTAGCTCTCAGACCTGCAGGTCTGTCCCAAATAGATAATTGGCCGGCTGGACGTTGTTGGCCTTGCACAGCACAGCAAATTTTGGGTTGAGTGCCGGCTGTATTGTGTTTTACGCAGACAGTTCATTTCGAAGAGGGCATTACAGAGGAGCCCCACAGCGTCTTGCTGTGTCTCCATCAGTGCCCCCCCCATCCATGGACCTTGCAAAGGCCATTACGCCCAAGGACAATAATTAAAAAATCTTTTGGAGTTTTATCTCCTGGGCTCTTACCCCTGCTCCAATATGGCCCCATATGGCGTGATTGACAGCCGGCACACTGAGGGAGGCACAGTTGGCAGGTGTGTTGTATCTGCCGGTGGTCTCCTCCATGACCAGGTTCTTGAGCTGGTGCGACGGCAGGTAATTAATAGTAGCGGCCGGCTCTTCATCTAGGGGTGCTCCGGTTGGAGTGGGAATGGCGAATTTGGAAGCCAATAGAGGCACTTCGGCCCCTTGCCCCCGCTGGTGTTCATCTGAGGTGCCTACATACTCTGAGTCAGGATAGTACTGACTCTGTGTACCCCCCTCTCCAGAGAGAGAGACATTTCGCAGTCCTGTGAAAGGCGCTGCTTGCGCGGGTTCCCATGGAGACCCCGTGCTGATACGGCTCCCTCTTCTGGAGCAGATCAGTCTGGAGCCACCTCTCCAATAGGTGCTCCATCTGGGAGAGGCGCCCGCAGACACTTTCCAGTGTAGGAGGGGATCCCTCTGGCCCGGACTCATCTGAGTCTACGGGCCTGGCAGACTTGAGGGTGGCCTTGCACCCCGGCGGGGCCGCCACAGTGCTCTCCTCAAGCACCAAGTCTGTTGCCGCAGGTTCCACAGTCAGCGGCCTGGAAGGTGATTCCGACAGTCACCCGCTACCCGCCTCACCGCGGTCTTCAGTAGCCGGCTTCCCTGCAGACCGTCTCCTCACCTTCGACATGGTGGGTTTGTTCTGGTAGATAAAGCAGAAAATCCGAACCCACCAAACGACCGCAGAGTAGCTTTTAAAACATTTACCTGGGTTTTTAAAACTTACTGCTGGAAGGACGCAACTCGCCTGCCAGTCAGTCGTTGGCGCATGCTTCAGACATAATGATGCGCGTGACGACTGACAGCCTTCTTCACGTAGTCACTCCCGTGACTCCGAAGTAAAATTAATGATAATTTTGCTCATATTAACAAACTGGTACACACTGTTACACCATAAGGTTGTGTATACAACAAAAATAGGATTGGGACCCATAGTCCCGTTTATAACAACGGGTCGATGGTGGAGGGTCAAGAGCTTCAAATTCCTGGGCGTGGATATCTCTGAAGATCTCTCCTATTCGGAGAACACTGACGCAATTATAAAGAAAGCTCATCAGCTCCTCTACTTTCTGAGAAGATAATGGAGAGTCGGTATGTCAAGGAGGACTCTCTCGAACTTCTACAGAGGCACAGTAAAGAGCATGCTGACCGTGGCTTGGTTCGGCAACTTGAGCGCCCAGGAGCGGAAAAGACTGCAAAAATTTGTAAACACTGCCCAGTCCATCATCGGCTCTGACCTCCCTACCATCGAGTGGATCTATCGCAGTCGCAACCTCAAAAAGGCTGCCAGCATCATCAATGATCCACACCATCCTTGGGTGGGTGGGTGGGTGGGTGGGTAGGTGGGTAGGTGGGTAGGTGGGTAGGTGGGTAGGTGGGTAGGTAGGTAGGTAGGTAGGTAGGTAGGTAGGTAGGTAGGTAGGTGGGTGGGTAGGTGGGTAGGTGGGTGCTCCTGGCAGGGCTGCCGGCTCACAGCGCCCCCACCGTCAAAAGGTAGAAGGTACAGGAGCCTGAAATCTGTAACATCCAGATTCAAAAATAGCTTCCTCCCCACAGCCATCAGGCTATTAAACTTAACTCAAACAAAACTCTGATCATTAATAGCCCATTACACTTTATCTGTTTATTTACGTGTGTGTATATATATATATATATATATATATATATATATATTCATTGGTATATGGTCACACTGATCTGTTCTGTTCTGTATTTATTCATGCTTACTATATTCTGTTGTGTTGAAGCAAAGCAAGAATTTCATTGTCCTATCTTTATTGACACATGACAATAAACTCTCTTGAATCTTGAAATACTCAGCAGGATTAACATTTCAGTGTAGGTTAATATTTCAGTTTAATAATCTTTCAATTAGAATTGATGACAATGAGGTACAAAAATGGTAATTTCCAAGGCACGTCTGAATCCAATTGTGAAGCAGCATGCTTGGAGCCATGAAGAAGGATCTTGACTTAAAACATCTTTAGGGTACACAAAAGGCTGGAGAAACTCAGCGGGTGCAGCAGCATCTAAGGAGCGAAGGAGATAGGCGACGTTTCGGGTCGAGACCTTTCTTCAGACTGGTCAGGGATCAGGGAAACGAGAGATATAGACGGTGATGTGGAGAGATAAAGAACAATGAATGAAAGATATGCAAAAAAGTATCGATGATAAAGGGAACAAGCCATTGTAAGCTGTTTGTGGTGTGAAAATGAGAAGCTGGTGCGACTAGGGTGGGGGAGGGAGATAGAGAGAGAGGGAATGCCAGGGCCCGAGGGCTGAGGGAGAGGTGGGACGGGGAGGAGACAGCAAGGGTTAACAGAATTGAGAAAATTCAATGTTCAAGCCCAAAGGATGCAGACTCCCCAAGTGGAATATGAGGTGCTGTTCCACCAACTTGCGGTGTTGCTCACTCTGGCCATGGAGGAGGCCCAGGACCGAGAGGTTGGACACGGAATGGGAGGGGAGTTGAAGTGCTGAGCCACCGGGAGGTCGGGTTGGTTAATGCGGACCGAGCGGAGGTGTTCGGCGAAACGATTGCCAAGCCTCCGCTTGGTCTCATCGATATAGATCATCTGGCATCTGGAGCAGCGGATGCAGTAGATGAGGTTGGAGGAGGTGCAGGTGAACCTCTCTCGGACCTGGAAGGACTGCTTGGGTCCCTGAAAGGAGTGGAGGGGGAGGGTGAAGGGACAAGTGTAGCATTTCTTGCGGTTGCAAGGGAAAGTGCCCAGGGAAGGGGTGGAGCGGGAGGGAAGGGAAGAATTGACAAGGGAGTTGCGGAGGGAGCAGTCTTTGCGGAAGGCAGACAGGGGGGCAGATGGGAAGATGTGGCGAGTGGAGGGGTCACGTTGGAGGTGGCGAAACTGGCGGAGGACTATGTATTGTATTTGCTGGCTGGTGGGGTGAAAGGGAGGACCAGGGGGACTCTGCCCTGTTTGCGATGGGGGAATGGGGAGAGAGGGCAGTGTTGTGGGGCATGGAGGAGACCCTGGTGCGAGCCTCATCTATAGTGGGAGAGGGGAATCCCCGTTCTCTGAAGAATGAGGCCATTTGTGATGACCTGGTGTGGAACACCTCATCCTGGGAGCAGATGCGGCATAGGCGGAGGAATTGGGAATAGGGGATGGAGTCCTTACAGGAAGCAGGGTGGGAGGAAAGAGTAGCCCAGGTAGCTGTGGGAGTCAGTTGGTTTGTAGTGGATGTCGGTCAGGAGTGTATCACCTGCAATAGAGATGGTGAGGTCAAGGAATGGTAGGGAAATGTCGGAAATGGTCCAAGTGTATTTGAGTGCCGGATGGAAGTTGGTGGTGAAATGATGAAGTCAGTCAATTGTGTGTGGGTGCAGGAGGTGACACCAAAGCAGTCGTCGATGTAACAGAGGTAGAGGTCAGGGATGGGGCCCTGGTACGCCGAGAACAAGGATTGTTCGACGTACCCGACAAAGAGGCAAGCGTAGCTGGGGCCCATGCGTGTGCCCATAGCTACGCCTTGTGTTTGGAGGAAATGGGGAGGAGTCAAAAGAGAAGTTATTGCGGGTGAGGACCAACTCCGCTAGGCGGAGGAGGGGTGTCAGTGGACGGGTATGGGTTGCTCCTCTGGTCGAGGAAGAACCGGAGGGCTTTGATACCGTCCTGGTGGGGGATGGAGGTGTAGAGTGACTGGACGTCCATGGTAAAGATGAGAGGATGGGGGCCTGGAGAATGGAATGCGCGGAGCCGACGGAGAGTTGTCTGAGGTGTCTTGAACATAGGTGGGGAGGGATAGGATGGCGTCGATGTATGTGGAAATGTGTTCGGTGGGGCACGAACAGGCAGAGACAATATGTCTGCCAGGGCAGTGGGTTTGTGGATTTTGGGGAGAAGGTAAAATCGGGCCGTGCGGGGCTGGGAAACGATGAGGTTGGAGGCTTGGGCGTGTAGGGAGCCGGAGCTGATGAAGTTGGTTATGGTGCTCGAGATGGTGGTCTGGTATTCGTCAGTGGGATCATGGTCAGGGGTAAGTAGGAGGAGGTGTCCTATAGTTGGCGCGCGGCCTCTGCTTTGTAGAGATCGACGCGCCAGACTACCACGGCACCTCCCTTGTCGGCGGTTTTTTATAACCCAGTCTGGCTTATTACGGAGTGAGTCGATGGCAGTATGTTCGGGGGTGGAGAGATTGGAGTGAGACAGGGGAGTGGAGAAGTCGAGGCGGTTGATGTCCCGATGGCAGTTCTGGATAAATAGTTCTAGAGCCGGATGGCTACGAGGGGGGGGTCCAAGTGGAGAGATTACGTTGGAGACAGGAAAAGGGATCATCAGTGGGGGGCGAGGACTTCTTCCCGTGGAAGAACGCTGTGAGGCGGAGGCGACGGTAGAAGAGCTCCAAGTCGTGGTGGGCGCGGAACTCATTGAGGTGGGGACGGAGGGGGAAAAAGGTAAGACCTCACACCGCAAGTTGGAGGAACAGCACCTCATATTCCGCTTGGGGAGTCTGCATCCTTTGGGCTTGAACATTGAATTTTCTCAATTCTGTTAACCCTTGCTGTCTCCTCCCCTTCCCACCTCTCCCTCAGCCCTCGGGCCCTGGCATTCCCTCTCTCTCTATCTCCCTCGCCCACCCTAGTCGCACCAGCTTCTCATTTTCACACCACAAACAGCTTACAATGGCTTGTTCCCTTTATCATTGATACTTTTTTGCATATCGTTCATTCATTGTTCTTTATCTCTCCACATCACCGTTTATATCTCTCGTTTCCCTGATCCCTGACCAGTCTGAAGAAGGGTCTCGACCCGAAACGTCGTCTATCTCCTTCGCTCCTTAGATGCTGCTGCACCCGCTGAGTTTCTCCAGCCTTTTGTGTACCCTCGATTCTCCAGCATCTGCAGTTCCTTCTTTAAAACATCTTTAGTTTAGTTCAGCTTAGAGATACGGCGTGGAAAGACGCCAGCCAGCGAATATTCCTTACACTATCTATCCTACACTAGGGACAATTTACAGAAGCCAATTAACCTACAAAACCTGCACATCTTTGGAATGTGCAAACTCCATGCAGACAGCACTCTTAGTCAGAATTGAACCAGGGTCTCTGGCACTATAAAGCAGCAACTCTACCACTCAATGTGCCACTCAATCTGTTCATTCCCTCCACTGAAGCTGTCTGACCCATTGGGTGCCTCCAGCCTTTTGTCATGCTAAAGATTCCAGCATCTGTCTCCATATTTTGAACCCTCAATACAGAGAGAGGGAAATGTCTTTGTTGAAGAGAAACATTATTAATCTCAGTTGGTTGTGAGAGGTATCAGCAACAACCACGCATGCTGTCAGTCTGCTCTCTTTTTATGGTTTTGCTTGTCAAAAAGAAAGGCACTAGTGGAATTAAATCAAGAGCTCCCTGGTAGGTGATGGAGAAGTGGTGAAATGAAAAAGTAGTGTGTGTGATGCATGTCTGTAGAATAACTCCAGTGGAAACCTGTCTAAATATAATATACTAAGAGAGAAGTAAAACAAAAGTAAGATAAAGAGTAAAGAAAGAGAATGGTTGTAAATGTACCACGAGATCCATAGGTCTTCTACAGGTATTTAAATAATAAATTGTTAGTAAGATTCATGAGGCCAATGAGGGACAATGTGATTTATTAATTGAAGCAGAATGATCAATGGTGAAAGGTCAATAATGTCTTTATTTTCATTGTACCAGTTACAGTGAAATACATTTTTTGCATACGGCGCAACAAGGCTATCACCATACATAAGCACAATACCCAGTTAATACAGAATTAGCCCACAGAGTATATATGCAAGAGGTGCCATTTTACTTCGGAGTCACGTGAGTGACTATGTAAAGAACCAGTCAGCCCCGCATGTGCGACATTACGTCAAACGCATGGCGCTCTGACTGGCTGGTAGCGCGTTGCTCCATCACCGGTAAGTTTAAAAGGCCTCCAGGTAAGTTCTTGAACTTAGTCTGCGGTCATTTTTTCTTCTGTCTTATTACAGCAAGAACACCATGGATAAGGCAAGGGTGAAGTCTCGAAGGGCTGCAGGGAGAACCGCTTCCAAAGACCGTGGCAGTGCGGTCGCGGTCACTGATCGCGGTCGCTGACACCACAGCCAGCGACCCCGGGCTCGGTGCCCATGGACAGCAATTTGGCTACCCTGTGGGTCGGGAAGGCCAAGTGCAAGTCCAACAGGCCAGTGGACTCGGACGAGTCCGGCCGGGAGGGTTCGCCTCCTCGAGCGGACGCCTTTCCCGCATGGAGCATCTTATGGAGAAGATGCTGCAACATGATGTGATCCTTGGTCGGGAGTCATATCACAGCAGGCTTCAAGGGCCCGCAGCTGTGCCTGGTGCAGGGCTGCATTATGTATCCCATCCGAGGGAGGGAGTATAGACCACCAGTCCTGGGCGGAGGACCGCTCGGAGCGAGGCCCACGGGAAGCAGAGGTACCGACCATGGTCTCGAAATTTGCAGTGCCATCACTGGTTGGGGAGCCGCTGGAAGAAGAGCTGGCGGCCAGCATAAATTACCTTACTTCCCACCAGCTTCATGAACAAGTCATGATGGAGACAGCCATGAGGTACCACGCTTCTAGCAACTGTGCTGCCCTCAAGGTACCGGTGGTGAACAGTTCCATCTGGAGCTACATCAGGGGCGGCATAAAGACCCCTGCAAAGAATTTTAAACCTGCTGGCATCGGGGTTGACAGCATTCGCCAGGTCGTTGGACGGCTACGCATTATCTGAAGCTCAACGGGATGCAAAGGCATTGTTATGCAATGTACAATACGGAATTAATTGCTTTCGTAAGAATGCCATTCATCCTGTTCCCAACCCCAAGTTCGCGGGGTTGTGTAAGGCCAGTAATGTGCCGCCGCCCAATTTACTGTTTGGAGAAGACCTGTCCAGGCAGGTGAAAGACTTGGACAACGAGTCGAAGGCTGTGGGGCTACTTCGGGCTCCACCACCAAACAGACGGTTGTCGTTTCGATGTCAGCACCCTTGTGCCTTACCAGCACAAGACCAGCTGCGGAAACCACCTCCAACTCGAAGATCCAAAGAACCGGCCGGAAGTCTTTTTTAAGACATGCCCAAACCGGTCGACAGCCAAGATGCACAGCTGGCGCACAACCACACCTCAAGTCCCCAAACATCGGGGAAGGAAATAAATATCCAGAATCCATCGACTAACACGGAGGTAGGTGGATCTGGGTCTCAAGATGGGTTTCGGCCTGAAACTTTGCCTATCTCCTTTGCTCCATAGATGCTGCCGCACCTGCTGAGTTTCTCCAGCATTTTGAGTACCCTTGATTTTCCAGCAGCTGCAGTTCCTTCTTTAACATCTCAATGTAACATACCGGATGTGGGTTCATTGCATGTTGGTGGTAGGTTACATGTCTTTTTGCATGAGTGGTGGTGGATAACCTCTGACTTGTTCATACTGCGCAGCATAGACGGGTTCAAAATTGAATTTGCGGGCTCTCTCCCACCCACGCAGCATGCTCTTTTGCTCGTTCAAAATGGGATGGTTTGGAAGTTCAGGCTGAAATTGACAAATTAAGTGCTAAAAGAGTGATTGAAGAAAATAGTCATGAACCTCATGAATTTGTATCCAATATTTTCACCAGGAAAAAGAAAGATGGGGGGTACCGCATCATTTTGGACTTATCCAACTTAACACATTTGTGCGGTACAAACATTTCAAAATGGAAAGTTCTGTGACGGCAAAACAGTTAATTTCCAGGGGATGTTACATGGCATGCATTGATCTTAAAGATGCTTATTATTCTGTACCTGTTCACAAGGATCACAGAAAATACTTGAAATTTAAATGGATGGGGCAGCTATGGCAGTTTAAAGCGTTGCAGAATGGGTAAAACTCAGATCCCATGTTATTCACAAGTATATTGAAATAATATTCTTGCTCTATTAAGAGAGCAGAAGCACATGGTAATGGCTTATTTGGACGATACCCTCATTATAGGGAAAACTATGGAATTGGCTATTTCGGCAGTCTCAGCCACCAAACTTGTGTTTGAGCAGTTGGGGTTCCTAATTCACCCAGTAAAATCCAGGTTGACTCCATCCAGGATTATGGATTATTTGGGATTTACTATTAACTCCAATCACCTGTCAGTCACTTTGCCCGAGGGCAAGAGATTGAAGTTAATAGAAGCCTGCAATCATCTTATCACACAGCAGCTGCCTTCAATTCGACAAGTAGCAAGCTTGATTGGAAAATTGGTGGCTGCATTTCTAGCAGCCAAATATGGGCCTTTGCACTATCAGCAATTACAAAGAGCAAAGGTGCAGGCACTCCAACATAATTTTGGCCACTTTGACAGAACTATGCAATTACCGGCTGAAGCCATTGATAAGCTACAGTGGTGGAAAGCCAATATTGTCCATTGTTCTGGCAATATTTCAATTGAAAGCCCTTCTGTTGTTTTACATACTGATGCCAATTCTCTGGGGTGGGGCGCCACTGACACCGTTTCCAGCTGCGGTGGCAGATGGAACATGCATGAGATATCTTTTCTGCAGTCGCATGGTGTTAACTATTTGGAATTGATCGCAGCCCTTTATGGTCTGAAAGCTTATTGTGCACATATGCACCACGTGCATGTTCAATTACAGATAGATAACACCACAGCAGTGGCATACATAAATCGCATGGGTGGTATCAAGTCAGTATCCTATGATAAATTGGCATGCTTCATTTGGAACTGGTGCATCATTCGAAATATTTGGGTTTCAGCTATCCACCTCCCAGGTAGATTCAACACGGTGGCGGACTCCAGGTCACATAAATGCAATGACAACACAGAATAGGTGTTGATTCATAGTGTGTTTAAGGATATTGTTTCTAGGTATGGAACACCGGATATGGATTTGTTCGCTTCAAGATTAAATCATCAATTACCAAAGTATGTTGCATGGGAACCAGACCAGGGGCAGTAGCGATAGACGTGTTCTCGCTACATTGGGGTGCAATGTTTTTCTATGCATTCCCCCCATTTTGCCTTGTCAGTCGCTGTCTGCAGAAAATTCAGCAGGACTCTGCCTCCGGCATTCTGGTAGTCCCTGACTGGCCGACACAGCCATGGTGTCCTCTTATTCTGAGCATGGTTGGAGAACCTGTGTGGAAGGTTCCTAAAGGCAGGTCTCTGCAAACAAACCCAGTTTCTGGTGAAGTACATCCTCTGCATGATCGGCTCAATTTATTGATTGGCAGGTTTTGAGAAGACCTTTCCTTGGACTGGGACTAGCTGATTGTACGGTGGATGTGCTAACTGCGGCCTGGAGAAGCAGTACTCAAAAACAGTATGCCTCATATATTAGGAAATGGGAAGAGTTCTGTGCACAGTCCGACATTTCTTATGAGGCAGTGTACATTACAAATGTTCTGGAATTCCTCTCGAAGTTGCATTTCGATGACAAATTAAGCTACAGTGCTCTAAATTGTGCCAGAAGTGCGCTGTTGTCTTACCTGCTACCAATTTCAGAACACCAATCAGTGGGGTCTCATCCTTTAGTACCAAGATTTACGAGGGGAGCCTTCAATTCAAACCCTCCTCGGCCCATATATTCTGAAATTTGGGATGTAGGGGTGATTTTAACTTTACTCCGGTCATGGTCTCCACCAACTTCCCTGTCGCTACTCTGACACGCACAGGGTGGCTATGCTCATGGCGTTAGTTTTAGCTCGAAGAGTCCAGTCCTTGCAAAAGCTATGATTGGACAGGATGCTCACCTCTGCCGGTAGTTTCACCTTTTTTGTGTACGACCTTATAAAATAGAGTAGTCCAGGTACCTCAGGGTTGAAATTACAATTCATCACATGTCCTTTGGATCCCAATTTGTGTGTAGTTGCTCACCTCCGGCAATATATTAGCCTCACCAAGGGTCTTAGGGGTCTGAGTTAGTATTACTGATCAGCCACAAGAAACCACATAAGCAGGTTTCAACTCAGACCATTTCCAGGTGGCTAAAGCAAGTTCTAACAGAGGCTGGGATTGATACTAAAATGTTTAAATCTCATTCCACCAGGGCTGCAGCTAATTCCGCAGCGAGGGTAATGGACGTTCCGCTAGACCAGATTTTATCGGCTGCAGGATGGTCCTCAGTACGCACATTTCAGACATTTTATAACAAACCTTTAGCCGGAACGAGCGTGTTTGCTACCTCAGTTTTAAGTTTGCGTTAATAGCCCTCTCGGGTAGAGAGGGAACTGTTATTGTTATCGTTATTGTTATTGTTTAATTACACATTAAATTGTCAATTATTCATTATGTCATGACTGAACAATTCTTTCCACTCTTCTTGGTCAACTATACATTGTGTGATGCATGGATTCGTTCCACGGCATAGAATCACAGAGCTTTAAAGTCTTCACGTAGCCATTCACGTGATTCCGAAGTAAAATAGTAAGATTAAACGAGAACTTACCAGTTTGAAGTTTGATCTTTATTTTATGAGGAGTTACGATGAGGGATTACGTGCCCTCCGCTCCCAGCCCCTCCTCATAAAACCAGCTGGTAGTTCTAGTTTCTTTGATCTTACTATTCTCAGGTCAATGTTTGTCTGTCTGTGACTCCACACCGCTGCTTTGAAGGTTGACGCTCATGTGGGGCTGACTGGTTCTTCACGTAATCCCTCATCGTAACTCCTTATAAAATAAAGATCAAACCTCAAACTGGTAAGCTCGTTTAATCTTACTATTTTGGCACAATTTTACTGTCCCAGCTGCAACGGGCCACAAAGCCCATTGCGGTCGTCATCTCCTTTCTGGTCATCCCACAATCCATTGTCCCTCTCATCACCTGGCCCTCTTCAGCCTTTGGTCACCACAGCCAACCTTAAGGGTATGGATGTTAAGACCCCCGGTTCCTCTCAGTGGGCCCTTTGTCCAGCATCCGCTGCCATCGCCTTCTACCCCCTTTCCAATTCCCAATCCATGGGGCAGCAGGGACTGGACTCGGCGGCCTTCCCCCTCCGGGTGATCAGGTCCTGTGGGTTGGGGCTCTTCTTCAGTCTGAGGCCTGAAAAGAAGTCCTGAACCAAACTGTCACCTATCCACATTGTCCAGAGATGTTGCCTGACCTGCTGAGTTGTCTGGAGGTGACAGTGCGGAGATCAAAGAGATGTCTTCCTTTCTAATTGCATGGAGGATGCGAGTTGAGTAGAAATGGCACACATAACACCCAAAGGAATGCAAAAAGATACCAGATCATTGTAAGCCTGGCAATATAACCTCTGCTATGGCAAAGTTTTTAAAAATATTATTCAGGAATGACATCCACAATCATTTTTAAACATTTGAGTTGATGATAAAGAAGGTACATGGATTTTCTGATCTTTAAGGTGATAGAGATGGGCACTTTGGAAATTGGAATTGATATTGTCCATATAGATTTTTGGAAGGTACTTTTGTGAGACCACTTTTTTGTGTGTTAGCAAAATAGAAATTATAGGATTAGGGCCAGCATAGATGGGAAATGATCATAAAGATGGGACTGGTGGTGAATGCTTGTTCATTACATTGTAGAATGCTGGACAATGTGTTCCCCAGGTTCAGTTAATGATGAACACAGGTAAGTAGGGGGAAATTTACAAATGTGCAGATGAGTTGTAGTCTGTAAAACTGGCAATAAATGTAAATGACAATTGCAGATTGCAAGAAGATAGACTGGCTAAGTCCTGGCAGTGGAAATTTAAAACAAGTTTAAGAGATTTTGGGTGTAGATTTGCTGTCTTACAGAGCCAGCGACCTGGGTTTTCCCTAACTACGGGTGTGGTCTGTACGGAGTTTTTTTTTTTTTTTTTTGTTAAGTATTTTTATTATAGAAACATAATAATAACAAAGTACATTATTTTGCATTGCTGAAAATACATGATATTAATGATATATTCATACTCTTAATAATATTTGTATTATCATTGATTTTAAAATTTAAGACTATATATTTTATATAATTGAAAATACATAATATTAATGATAAATTCATACTGTTAGTAATATTTGTATTATCGTTTAATTTTAAAATTTAAGACTATATATTTTATACAATTGAAAATACATAATACTAATAATACCTTCATGATATTAATGATATATTCATACTATTAATAATATTTGTATTATCATTGATTTTAAAATTTAAGGCTATATATATTTTATATATTGAAAATACATGATATTAATAATACCTTCATGATATTAGTACTGTTTATATTCTTATTAGTATTAAAAATTTAAGATGATATGTTTTTATACATTTTTCTAATTTTTTTTTTAAAGGTAGCAAAAGATAGAAAAAATAGTGTAAGAAGTATGATGGTGAATGGAGTATTAATCATTAATCCGTCCTTGGAGATATAGTCATGATTTATTATATATGTTTCTTCATCCATTCTAATATTCAGGTCTCAGTCAAGCCCTCGTGCCGAGCATTATGACCCTGTAAATATTTAATAAATGGAGACCAAATCTCTCTGAAGAGATCTAACCTGTCCATTAGGACAAGCCTCTATCTCTCCAGATGAAGTGTCTCCGACATTTCTGTGTTCCACATTTTGTTTGTTGGGGATGTAGGGCCTTTCCAAAATTTCAATATTAGTTTTTTCCCAATTATTAAACCACAGTCAATAAAAATCCTTTGATTCATTGTTACTAGTTGGTCTGTTTCTAGTATTCCAAGTATTATTAACTTTGGATCAGGAGTCAGAATTATATTGACAACATTCGAAATTATCTTAAATATTTCTATTCAAAATTTTGTGATTTTTATACAGTTAGTGTGAGATACGCTTTGTGCTCACAATTAATGCTCAAAGACTAAATCTTGGAAACAAGAGTTCTTTATTCCTCTCGACTCTGCAGCAGACCCGGGTGCCTCTCCAAATCGAGACACACCGAAGCCAAAGAAGTCATCCCCCTTTATACACAGAATTTTACATTCAACCTCCCCTCTGGACCCTTCTCCAATCAGGGTCTGAGGTGCACAATCTGTAGGTACATCCCACCGTACATCCCCTCGCACCTCCCATATCATACATCGCATGTTCAAACATGTTCATGGTAATGAGCAGTTTCTTGACCAGGGGTGTGTTGTAATATTCATTTATTCTATTAAGCATGCTCAGTTGCTCATGACCTACCCTAGTTTTACTCACCTCCTAGTGAACCCTCTCAGTTCTCCTATATCAGTACTAAAGCTAAGCTATAGTGACAAGGGTCCCATCTATCACTCCCTTCCACTGATATGGATCTCTCTACATCACTCCTTCTACTGCTATACAATGCTATTACTTCTTACTCAAGGACTCAAGGATGGGTCTGGCAACCTTCAGACACAGCTGTGTCAGAATCCTCTCTCCAGCCCCTCTCAGTTCGGATTCTCTTTAAAACTCCTTACTTTAATGGGGTTTAATCACTTTATCCCTCACAATCCTCCCTTTTTCTTTTGCTACGCATACACTGATTAAACCCTCATTTCAAGTTCCCTCAACTCGAACTGACGTAACATTGTCCTAAACCTTCTCTTCCTGTAAATCATGAACCTCCCCTGGCCGCATTATCATTATTTTCTGTATTTCCCCTCTCTCTCCCATAGGCATGACTACCGCCTGCATCTGACATACTTCTAGTAATCAGTTCCCTAAAACAAGGGATGCAACAGGGGATAAAGATCAGTCCAGCCACTGCACATAGAAACACGAGTCCCACCGTTCTCCACCATGTTCCTCCAACCATTGGGTTCCCATAATCGAATTCCACTTTTGTATTGGAACATGTGCCAACTTACGGATCCCTTCTGATATGTCCATCACTGCCTGTCCATTATCATCGATGTTCAAACAGCAATTAGAGAGGTTGAATTTCCCGCATACCCCTCCTTCTTCTGCCAGGAGGTAATCTAGGGCTAACCTGTTCTGGTATATCGCTGCTCTCATATGCGTCTGCTGCTTTGCCAGCATTTCCAGCGCCCCCACAGTTTTTCCCCCATATTTCTTAGTTAGATACCATTTAGGCTCCTCTGGCCACCACACTCGGGACTGATTTGGCCACTGGGTGACGATGCGCTGGCAGGGGCTGCTGCCTACTAGGACGGCATCGTTTGCCCAGGGCCTAGCGATACACTCAGTCCCGACCGGAGCATCTGTCAGGACCCATACCTGGGGATCTCGGTCTTGTCCAACTGTCAGGTTCCACCCCATCAGGTCCCATATTTCAACAATGGATCCCCTCCACGGCCAACGTGAACTCATCAGTGGTCCTCCGCAGACCCAACAGTTAGTCACATTCAGGATTCCAGCTATCCGGAGGGCCAAGTCCACAAACAGGTTTTTTTTCTCCTTCAGGGATCTCGATCTGCTTCTTTATCTCTTCGTACAGTGTCTGGTGCACTTGAGGCTGAGTAGGTGGGGGAGGGGGGAGGCTTAGTGACTACTACTCCTGTAACCTCTTTTATTACTTCCTCCTTCGTCTTATCTATTGCCCATTTTACGATCTGAGAAGGGAAAACTAACTGTACACAAACCCATCTCTCTCCCCTTGGGCAGGTAACGGGCCCAAACTTCCCTATATACCCCCTATTGCCTGCCATCAAATACTCCTTTCCCCCCTCTTTACAAATGGTTCTAGTCTTCCGGTCATGGCATACTTTGTTCACATGGGAATGATAGGTAAATGATCTGGTTGTCCGCCCTCTGTATTGGATAGGATGATAACATTTATCACAATTATTAATACCTTTTACCACAATTACATACAAAGCAAACAATACCACGACTGCTCCTTTCATACTGTCAGTTATACATTCAATGCTTTTTTTTTTTAAATTACTGTTAGGGGTTTGCTTCCTGGCTTCACCATCCACTGTTCCTCCTCCTCAGGAACGGGTGGATCGACGAGTCCTTTAACCCGGATCGCGTGGGTCCACCCTTTTTCTTTTGTTCGTATTGCTGTCTCGGTTGTCAGTAATACTAGGTACGGTCCGGTCCACCTGGGCTGGAGTTTCTCCTCCTTCCAATTCTTGACCAGTACCCAGTCGCCGGCCTTTACAGCATGTATTGGAAAGTCGAGTGGTGGGCTTTGAGCCAATAATCCTTTAGCTTTTAATTCTGTAAGGGAACGAGACACTGCCAGTAAATAGTTCCTCAAGAACACATCACCTCCCTCAAAGGTTGGTGTGCCTTCCACCTTCCCAAAATAAGGCAATCCAAACAACATTTCATAGGGGGACACCGCAATATCCTTTCGTGGTGCCGTCCGTATTCGCAATAAAGCAATTGGTAGACATTTAGTCCAGGGTAACCCTGTCTCCTCCATTAATTTAGTTATCTGAATTTTTAGAGTGGCATTCATCCGCTCCACTCTCCCCGAACTCTGGGGGTGCCATGGAGTATGCAGCTTCCAGTTTATTCCCAAGGCGTGACAGATTAATAGGTGCACCTTGGAAGCAAAATGTGTTCCTCGATCTGAATCTATGGATTCAATTACTCCATATCGTGGGATGATTTGTTCCAGCAGTATCTTAGTGACTGCCTGGGCAGTGGCATTTATCGTGGGAAATGCCTCTACCCACCTGGTGAAGTGATCCACTATAACCAGAAGATATTTCCACTGCTGTACTTTTGGTAGTTCTGTGAAGTCCACCTGTATTCTCTGGAAGGGTCTAATGGCCAATTGTTGTCCTCCCCCTGGGACAGCTCTCATTACCTTCTTATTCACCCTTTGACACACTACACAACCAGACACCGCCTGCTTGGCTAAAGTATAAATGCCTCTACAGGCATAAGTCCGTAGTATCGTGTCGGACAGAGCTTGAGCTCCCCAGTGCGATTGCGAATGTAGTTGTTTAATTAAATCCCTCGTCAATCCTTTAGTAATTATTTGTTTTTCGTCCGGCGTCCACCACTTCCCGTCCGTGGAGCGCCGGGCACCCAACTCATTCATTTTATCTTCCTCCTCCCGCGAGAATACAGGTATCTTCTCTATTCCCTCTCTCAACGGTATTAGAGACAGCATTTTTTACCGTTCCTTCTGTCGCCGCTGTCTTAGCAGCACTATCGACTGCCCTATTCCCTCTAGCTTCCAGCGAATTCCCTCTCTGGTGGCCTGCTACATGGACCACCGCTATTCTTTCTGGCAAATTTTAGTGCTTCCAAAGCTTTTTCAATTAACTGCTCATGAGCCAACTCTTTCCCTCTATGCTGTAATCATCCCTCTTTCTTTCCAGATTTTCCCAAAGGTGTGTACCACCCCAAAGGCATACTTGGAGTCCGTATACACAGTTCCTTCTTTCCCTTTCAATAGTTCCAATGCCCTCAGTAATGCATACAGTTCACACGTTTGCGCGGACCAACTTCCTGGTAACCTGCCTGCGTCCCACTTTTTCAAACCCTTCTCCAGTTATTATAGCATACCCACTATACCTTTTTCCGTCTATGCATCGGGAAGAACCATCAATAAACCATCTTTCCCCTGTCTCAAGCGGTCGTTCTTCTAAATCTTCCCTACTCTTTGTCTGAAGTTCTATTATCTCACTACAATCATGTTCTGGTAACTCCCCTTCCTGCTCAGCACCTGCCGAGTACAAAAACTGAGAGGGATTTAGGTTTTTATCCGTTACTATGGTCAAATCATTCTTTTCCATAAGTATAACCTCATACTTCAAGATTCTAGAATCCGTCAACCAACGACTGGACTTCTGAGTTAGTATCGTCCGGACCGTGTGGGGAGTGGACACTACCAGGGTTCCTCCAAACGTCAATTTCCTACTTTCTTCCACTAACACTGCTGTTGCTGCTACCGCTTGAATACATACTGGCCATCCCCGCGATACTGGATCCAAGAGTTTGGAGAGGAACGCGACGGACTGCCGCTTCCCTCCTTTCTCTTGGGTTAGTACTCCCAGCGCAATTCCATTTTCTGCGTTCACAAAAAGGTGGAATTGCTGGTCAATAGACGGGAGGGCCAGTATAGGGGCAGTGATTAAAACTGTTCTTTAGTTTCCTAAACTGGTGTTTCGTCCCCGGATTCCCACTTTACTTTGTCGTTTTCTTCACCTAATTTATCATATAGAAACCTAACTTGTCGGGTATAATCATCTATCCATAATCTACAATATCCAATCAGTCCAAGAAACTTCCTAATCTCCTTCTTATTCTTCGGCATTGGCAGTCCGGTAATTCCCGCTATCCTTTCCGGGTTTATTCTCCTTTTCCCATCGCTTATCAGGTGTCCTAGATATTTAACTTCTCGTTCTACAAACTGTAATTTACTTTTAGACACTCTCAACCCCTTTTCCCCCAGATAGTTCAGGAAGGTTATTGTTGCGTCCCTAACTGCCTCCTCTTCTTCCCCTGACAGTAATAGGTCGTCCACATACTGCAACAGCTGTGTCTCATCAGTCCTCGGAACGTCCTCTAATACTTGTTCTAATATTTGTCCGAACAGGTTCGGGGACTCCGTAAATCCCTGAGGGAGCACAGTCCACCGATACTGCTGTTTCCTTTGGGTCTCTGGGTTTTCCCATTCAAACGCAAAAAGGTCCCTGCTCTCTTCAGCCAGGGGGCAGCTCCAAAAAGCGTCTTTTAAATCTACCACACTGAACCACTTGTGATTCGGGGGTATCCGTCCCATTACAGGTGTGGGTCAAGGAAGGGAACCGGGTTCGGGACTACCGGGTGTGTCGCGTTCTAACTACCTTATTTAATTCCCTGAGATCCTGGACCAATCTGAACATCCCGTCGGTCTTCCTTAGACCGACGGGATGTGTTATATGGGGGGTGTTATATGGGGACATACAATTCTCTAATATACCGTCCTTTAGTAAGTTCTCTATAATTGGCTGAAGTCCTCTCCTTCCTTCCATAGAAATTGGATATTGCCTTACCCGTACAACCTCACTTTCTTTTTTCAGAGCTATTTTCATGGGTGGGATCTGCAGCCCTCCCCGGTTCCCTTCCTTGGCCCACACCTGTGGGACTATTCTTCCCTCGTCCTCCGTGGTCAATTTATACAGTTGGACTATTATCTGTCCCCCTACGGGGGCTGTTCCCATTCCTAATTGGATTTGTAAATCCCTCCCCATCAAATTTATCCCTGCCTGGGGTACCAAGATTAAATCTTCCGTAGTTTCCCGATTCTCATATTTTACCACCACCCCTTCTACCTCGGGTAATGTCATCACTTTCCCTTCTACCCCTGAGATTCTAACTATTTTTTACCCAATCGCATTCCTTCTGGTACCTTAGTTACACTCGATCTCTCTGCTCCCGAATCTACCATAAATAATCATATCCTCTCCCTGGGGTCCTAATCTCAAGTTTACCAGAGGTTCCCGTGTGTATCCCATACACCCCAGGGAGCGGAACCCCTGACTTCCCCTATTCTTCCTCCATGAGTGCGTACGACTGCACCTCCCGTCGTCGCTTGGGACATTCCCTCCTGAAATGACCCCTCCTCTTTACAATAATAACACCGGGGTGGCCCTGTGTACCATCTTCTTGATTCTTGTTCCTTGTTTTCCCGGGGACCCCAACTTCGGTCCCCCCATTCACCTCTTCCTCGTCCTCCAATACTACCGCTTCCCCTTCCCCGGTCTCCATGAGCACCCGGCCTTCTATCACCCTCGATTCCCCCCTTCTGTATTCCTTGCTGTACTGCTTGCAACATCATTTTTGCCTTTCCCTTCTGTTTCTCCTCATCCCGTCTTACATATACCTTTTGAGCCTCTGTTAACAACTGATTCAATGGTTTTTTCATTCCAATCTTCTAATTTTTCCAATTTCTTTCTAATATCCGGCCATGATTTTGTTACAAAATTAACCTTTAACAACTACTGACCTGCGGCCGTATCAGGGTCTATCCCCGATACTGCTGGACATTCCTCCTTAACCTTTGTAAGAACACTGTCGGAGGTTCGTCCTTGTTCTGCTGATTTTCAAAAGCCCGTTCAAAATTTTGTCCCTTGGGAACGGCCTCTCTGATTCCCTTAATTATTATTTCCCTGAGATTTCTCATACTGTTTCTTCCTTCCCCTGTCTGTCTGACCATCTGTCTTTCTTCTGAAGTAAACAAACTTCCCATTATTGACATAATTGTCTGCCAACTCCTTTTTTTTCCCTGGGCCCCATTAATTTATTACCCTTCTCCAACCAGAATGTTTATCTAAACAAACCATAAAAGCTGCTTGTTGTTCAGCAATTAACTTATTTCTAATTTTGTTCAAACCATTCCCCCTACAATTCCCAAATTCCAATTCCTAGTTTAAATACATACGACTAACAATTTTCCAAATTAACTTTACTGAAAAGAAATCTATAGAAGCCAAGCAACCTACATTTTCCAATTTCCCCTTTTTAAGTTGCGATGATACAAAGCGTTGTCCGTTACCTTACAATAACCTCCCCCATTGCTTACAATTTCTTAAAGGAACACACACACATACCCTTACAACATGTGGCCCACAGCAAACAAACCTATCACATATACAAACTTCCTCATTCATACAAAAACCGGTTTTTACACACACATCACATTAGTTCCATTCTTACTTCAATGAGATTGTTTGAAACAACTCAATATTTTTCATAAAAAACATTTTTGGCCCTAGGAACTGATCTATTTGTTCAGCCAGTCCCAAGGGGTCTTCCAATAAACTTTTCATCTCCTTTTTAAAGTTCCTCACCTCCATACTGGTGAGAGGCACATTTACAAATCCCATCCCCCCGGCATTTCCCCCTAACGGGACCTCCCTGAGGGGCTTCATTTGAACAGATCGGTCTAATCTCTGTTCCGCTGCCCTCGTTTGAGATCGCGTCCTCCGACTACTGCCTGGGACACTCGTCCCATCCTTGTCCTCACTTTTTAATTTTCTCTTCCTTATCTGACTGGCTCTCTCTCCTTCACATTCTACTTTCTGTAATTCTCTATTATCTGACTCTTCTGAGACAAGAGCGGACAGGTTTACTGCCGATCCGCTCTGGCTTAGTGGGACCTCCTGGGCAGATGCAGCCGGCGCTGATGGGGATATATTTGGGGGCTGGGATTCATATGGCGGGGGCAGTCTCCGTAGGTGATCATCACCAATTGGTGGCCAGTCAGGTTCATCCTGCTCTCTTTCCGTCTTTAACGGAAATATCCCATTATTGGGTTTCCAGCACTGGGCATATTCCTTTTCTATTTGATTCGGCGTTTGTCTTTCATTCACAAAAACATTCAACGCCTGTCCCACCCAGTCCTCATTTGAACCCAACCGCGGCCACCACCCTGCGCTCCCTTGAATAGGCTCCTTTGGCCACTCAAAGTAACAAAACTTTATCATAGTTTGCTTACTCTTACCCCGGGTGTTCCCTTCACCCCATCCAACATTCGCCCCAACGGACTATCAGGTGGAATGTTAGGCTCCATATCAGTATGAGCCTCATCCAGGTTCCCCGGACCCTTACTTTTCCCGTTCCGGTTTCCCATCGTCTCGTCGGACTATTCCCGTCCGACAGACCCCGGCCGCCCAGGCAATACTTAATAGACGCTTTTCTTACCTGGGTCCTGTGCACAAGAATCGCTCGACCGTCCCGTACGTATTTACCCTACACCCCCTCTTGCTTCCCGAGTCTTTTCCACCGAATATCACTCGCTCAAACTGCTGATGGCAAGCAAGGAGATAGGAGACTGCTGAAATCAGCAGGGTGCACCTTCCCCTCCTTCTTTGCCTCCACCAAGCAGATGGAGTGGCGATCGCGGACGAGCCCCCAATTTGTGAGATACGCTTTGTGCTCACAATTAATGCTCAAAGACTAAATCTTGGAAACAAGAGTTCTTTATTCCTCTCGACTCTGCAGCAGACCCGAGTGCCTCTCCAAATCGAGACACACCGAAGCCAAAGAAGTCATCCCCCTTTATACACAGAATTTTACATTCAACCTCCCCTCTGGACCCTTCTCCAATCAGGGTCTGAGGTGCACAATCTGTAGGTACATCCCACCGTACATCCCCTCGCACCTCCCATATCATACATCGCATGTTCAAACATGTTCATGGTAATGAGCAGTTTTCTTGACCAGGGGTGTGTTGTAATATTCATTTATTCTATTAAGCATGCTCAGTTGCTCATGACCTACCCTAGTTTTACTCACCTCCTAGTGAACCCTCTCAGTTCTCCTATATCAGTACTAAAGCTAAGCTATAGTGACAAGGGTCCCATCTATCACTCCCTTCCACTGATATGGATCTCTCTACATCACTCCCTTCTACTGCTATACAATGCTATTACTTCTTACTCAAGGACTCAAGGATGGGTCTGGCAACCTTCAGACACAGCTGTGTCAGAATCCTCTCTCCAGCCCCTCTCAGTTCGGATTCTCTTTAAAACTCCTTACTTTAATGGGGTTTAATCACTTTATCCCTCACAGTTAGTAAATGAATGTGATAAATTTGCTTCTAAATGTTGACATTTATCACATATGGGGGATACTTTTGGAAAGATGTTATGTAATTTAGCTTTGGAATAATGTAATCTATGTAGTATTTTAAATTGTATAAGGGAATGTTTAGCATTTAACGAGCAGTGATGTATATGTTGTAAACTTTCATCCCATTGTTCTGGCCTTATAATTTGACCTAGTTCTTTTTCCCAAGACTGTCTATATATTTCTGTTGATGGAACATCATTTTCCAATAAAATATTGTATATAAATGAAATCATTTTATCTGTATTTGGGTGTTTATTTAAGCATTCATCTAGAATTTCTATCTTTCTATTTCTAAGTTCTTGTGTATTTGCAGAAACATAATTTCTGATTTGTAAATATCTAAAATATTCTTTATTGTGTAGTCCATAAATTTGTTGTAACTCTTGAAATGAAAGGAAAGAGTTTTCCTTATAAAGATCTCCCATCTTAGTAATTCCCTTATTTTTCCATTGTAAAAAAGCTTTATCCATCATTGAAGGTTTAAACATAACATTATTTACAATGGTAAGAGATAATGGTATTGATTTTAGTTTTAATGTTTTCTTTATTTGTTTCCAAATACGGATTCCGTTTTCTATTATCGGATTTTCACTATAAATTTTCTTAGCTAAATTAGTATTAGCAAATATTATAGAACTAGTTTCAAAGGGAGAACAATCTTCATTTTCCATTTTTAACCAAGTTGGTTGGTTATCTATTTCTTCTAGCCAAAAATTCATATTTTTTAATATTGACTGCCCAGTAATAAAACATAAAATTTGGTAATGCTAAACCTCCATTTATTTTAGATTTACATAAATGTTTTTTATTTATTCTATGATTCTTATAATCCCAGATAAAGTTAGTAATTAGGGAATCTACCTTTTTGAAGAAATTTTTAGGGAGAGATATCGGAATTAATTGGAAGAGATATAATAATTGTGGGAGAAAAATCATTTTTATTGTATTAATTTTACCTAACATTGAGATAGGTAAGTTTTTCCAATATAAATATTCTTATTTAATTTATTCAATAATGGGGGGAAGTTAGATTTGAATAAAGAGTCGAATCTTTTTGCTACAAAAATTCCAAGATATTTAATTTTTTCGTTTGTTATCTTAAAAGGGAATTGTTGTAGTATATGTAAGTTATTCACCGTTATTGGCATAAGTTCACTTTTATTCCAATTGATACTGTATCCTGAGAAAGATCCGAATTCTGTTATTAATTTTAACAAGTTTCTGATACTTGTTTCTGGTTCTGTGATATAAAGTAATACATCATCCGCATATAGGGAGATTTTATTTTTAGTGTCTCTAGTATCATATCCATGTATTTCCGGATGTAATCTCACCCTCTGGGCGAGAGGTTCTATTGCGAGTGCAAACAATAAAGGGGATAAAGGACAACCTTGTCTACAACCTCGAGATAAATTGAATTTAGTTGATAACATTCGGTTTGTTGTTATTCTAGCTGTCGGATTTGTGTATAACAATTTAATCCAAGTGGTAAACTTCTCTCCCAATTTGAAAGCTTCCATAACCAAAAATAGGTAAGGCCATCCCACTTGATCAAAGGCTTTTTCTGCGTCAAGTGAAATGACTACTAGGTCTTTTTTATTACTTCTTTTCGAATATATAATGTTGAATAACCGTCTTAAATTATATGAGGAATATCGTTTTGGTATAAATCCTGTTTGATCTGGATGAATTAATTCGTTGACAACTAAACTTAACCGTTGTGCTAATATTTTTGTTAATATCTTTTGATCAGTATTTAAAAGAGCTATTGCTCTAAATGATCCTGGTTCATCCAAGTCTTTATTTATTTTAGGTATAAGAGTTATAATAGATTCATTCAGCGTTTCTGGTAATTTCTGCTGTGTATATATCTGTTCATATAATGATTTCAAATGCGGAACCATATGATCATGAAATATTTTATAAAATTCCGAACCAATACCATCTGGTCCTGGTGATTTACCATTTTTTAATGATCTAATAGATTCTTGGATTTCTTTTGTTGAGATATCAGCATTTAATAATTCTCTATTTTGTAAATCCAACCCTTTCAGGTTACATTTTTTTAGAAATGCTTCTATTTCTGTTTTATTTTCTGTTGTTTTAGCAGTGTATAAGTTTTTATAATATTGCATAAATCTTTCATTAATATCTTTGGGTTGTATTAGCAATTCGCCGTTATGTGATTTAATCCTATGGATTATTTTTTCAGCTTCCATTTTCCTTAATTGGCGGGCCAATAATTTTTGGGGGTTTTCTCCAAATTCGAACTGTATTTGTTTAGTATGTTGATAAAGTTTTAGAACTTGATCCGTGTATATTTTATTTAATTTATATTTCAATGCTGCAATTTTATTGTGTAATATTATATCTGGGTTTGTTGCATTCTGTATGTCTAATTGTTTAATCTCCCTTTCCAAATCTTGTTGTTCCTTCCGATTCTTTTTATTATAAAATGCTTGTGAAGAGATCATAATTCCCCGGAGATATGCTTTAAATGTTTCCCATAATAAGGAGCAAGTTATTTCTGGCTGATCATTTGTTTAAAAAAAAATCTTAATTTGTGTTGTGATATATTCCTGAGTAGTTTTATTTTTTAAAATTTGTGGGTTAAATCTCCACTGTCCTGATTTTTCTATTTTACCATTTATTTTGATCTTAAATGTTAATGGCGCATGATCTGAGATTATAATATTGTGATATTTGGATTCGTAAGTAAGTGAAATAAGTTTTGCATCCACCAAAAAATAATCTATTCTTGAGTAGGTTTTATGTACTGGCGAGTAAAAGGAGTATTCTCGTCCAGTAGGATTTTCTATTCTCCAAACATCTTTGATGTTATTCGTTTGCATATATGCGTTTAATAAATCACTAGAGTGTGATTTAATTTTTCTTTGCCTAGTAGGTCTGTCTAAATAGGGGTCTAATGTACAATTAAAATCTCCTCCAATTGTTAAATTATATTGTGTTAGTTCCGGAATATTAAGTACTTTCTTAAAAAACAATGGGCTATCAAAATTTGGTCCATATATATTAACAAGAATCATTTTTTCTGTGTTTAATTCTCCTATCACAATAATGACCTCACATTTATCTATATTATACTGCATCTGTTTTATATACTCCCTCTGACCAGGTGGGTTTTCTCTGGGGGCTCCGGTTTCATCCCACACTCCAAATTTGTGCAGGTTTGTAGGGTAATTGGCTTCTGTAAAATGTAAATTGTCACTAGTGCGTAGGATAATGCTGGTGATCATTCAGTGATTGCTGTAGGCCGAAGAGCCTGTTTCCACGCTGTATCTCAAGACTCAAGTCTAATGATAGTACTTTATGGAAACAATATAGAGTAACACAGTCAACTGAATGATATGATTCTAAAGGGTGTTTCGAAAAAGAGGGACAGAGGTTCATGAGCATATATCCTTCAATGTGATGGATAAGCTGAGAAAGTTCAAAGTAAAGGGCACAGGGTACTGCAATTCACAGAGAGGCACTGAATGGAAAAGCAAATAATTCAAATTCTGTCTGGGTGCGGCCCTGTTGAGGGAAGTGCCATGTGAGAAAAGTGCGAGTCTTTGGCTGCGAGTCTTCGGCGAGGAGAGGCTGAGGGAGGACGCCACACCAAACATTGGAGAGGGAGAGACGAAAGAAGGAAATGTCAAGCAAACTGATTCAGTGTGATGCTTGGGGGATGTGGGAGGTCAAGGACACTGCTGGTGCCTCTGGCTGCTAAAAATGTGAGAAGGACAGCTCCTGAAAGACTGAGTTGGGGAACTGGAGAAGCAAGTGGATGACCTCAGGTACGTCTGAGAAACTGAGTCGTTCCTCGACAAGTCCTGCATTAAGATTGTTACACCCGAGGTACTGGAAGAGAGAAGGTGGGTGATGGTGAGAAAGGGAGTGAAACAGGGAATGGAAAGGTCCCCGGGTGTTGTACCTCTTGAGAACAGGTTCACCCACTTAGAAGCTGTCGGGACAGAAGCCGTTAACACACTGAGCGGCGGACTGGCTTGCGAAGCAAAAAGGGCTGTTAAGCCAAAACCAAAGAGGCCGACGTCAGGCAACGCCATGGTAGTTGGAGACTCCATTGTGAGAGGTACGGACAGGGGTTTCTGCGGCAACAGACAAGATTCAAGGATGGTGTGCTGCCTCCCTGGTACCAGGATCCAGGATGTCACGGACAGAGTGCAGAAAATACTCAAGGGCGAAGGTGAACAGCCGTAAGTGGTAGTGCATGTTGGCACAAACGATGTCGGAAAGAAGGGGATGAATATTCTGAAACGTGACTTTAGAGAGCACGGAAAAATGCTGAAAAGAAGAACTTCCAGGGTGGTTATCTCCAGTTTGTTTCCAGTTTCCTTATCAATGTCAGTGATACAGTTGAACAAAGGGGACTATGAAGGCATGAGAGAGGAGCTGGCCAAGGTAGACTGGATGTGATCCTAGCAAGAATGATGGTGGAACAGCAATGGCAGGAATTTCTGGGCATAATCCAGAAGACGCAGGATCATTCTTAGTAAAGGGGAGGTCATTTAAAACCGGGGTGAGAAAAAACTTTTTCACCCAAAGAGTTGTGAATATATGGAATTCCCTGCCACAGAGGGCGGTGGAGGCCAAATCACTGGATGGATTTAAGAGAGAGTTGGATAGAGCTCTTGGGGCTAGTGGAGTCAAGGGAGATGGGGAGAAGGCAGGCACGGGTTATTAATAGCGGACGATCAGCCATGAGCACAATGAATGGCGGTGCTGGCATAAAAGGGCCGAATGGCCTCCTCCTTCACCTATTTTCTATGTTTCTATGTTTCTACTTCATTCCAAAAAGGAATAAGATTCTAAGGGGAGTAGGAGGCAACCGTGGCTGACAAGAGAAGTTAGGGATAGAATAAAACAAAAACAAAAGATGTATAACATAGCAAAGAGTAGCCAGAAGCCAGAGGATTGGGAAACTTTCATAGGATAGCAGAAGGAAACAAAACGGGCAATACAGGCTGAAAAGATGAAGTACGAAGGGAAGCTGGCCAGGAATATAAAGAAGGACAGTAAAAGCTTCTTTAGATATGTTAAGGGAAAAAGTAAAATGTGGGACCCTTGAAGGCAGACACAGGTGAAATTATTATGGGTAACCTGGAAATGGCAGAAAAGTTGAACAGGTACTTCTGATCTGTCTTCACTAAGGAAGACACAAACAATCTCCCAGATGTACTGAAGGACAGAGGAACTAAGGGGGTAGAGGAACTGAAAGAAATTTTCATTTGGCGAGAAATAGTATTGGGTAGGCTATTTCTGGGACTGAAGGATGATAAATCCCCTGGGCTGGATGGTCTGCATCCCAGGGTCCTCAGGGAGATGGCGCTAGAAATAGTCGACGCATTGGTGATCATTTTCCAATGTTCAATAGATTCAGGATCAGTTCCTGTGGATTGGAGGATAACTAATGTTATCCTACTTTTCAAGAAAGGAGCGAGAGAGAAAACTGGGATTACAGACCAGTTAGCCTGACTTTGGTGGTGGGAAAGATGCTGGTGTCAATTATTAAAGAGGTAATAATGGGGCATGTGGATAGCAGTAAAATGATTAGTCCAAGTTAACATGGATTTATGAAAGGGAATTCAGGTTTGACTAATCTCTAATTTTTTGAGGATGTAAAATGCATGAAGGGGAGCTAGTGGATGTAGTATATGTAGACTTTCAGAAAGCCTTTGATAAGGTCCCGCACGGGAGACTGGTGACTAAAATTAGAGCACATGGTATTGGGGGTAGGGTGTTGACATGGATAGAAAATTGTTTGGCAGACAGGAAGCAAAGAGTAGGAGTGAACGAGTCCTTTTCAGAATGGCAGGCAGTGGCGAGTGGAGTGCCGCAATGCTCGGTGTTGGAGCCACAACAGTTTACCATATATATTAATGATTTGGAAGAGGGAATTAGGAGCAACACTAGCAAGTTTGTGGATGACGCAAAGCTGGCTGGCAGTGTGAACTGTGAAGAGGATGTTAGGAGTTGCAGGGTGACCTGGACAGGTTGAGTGAGTGGGCAGATACGTGGCAGATGCAGTATAATATAGATAAATGTGAGGTTATCCAATTTGGTGGCAAAAACAAGGGGGCAGATTATTATCTCAATGGGGTTAGGTTAGACAAAGGGGAGGTGCAGCAAGTCCTGGGCGTCCTTGTTTACCAGTCACTGAAAATTGGCGTGCAGGTACAGCTGGCTGTGAAGAAAGCTAATGGAATGTTGGCCTTCATAACAAGTGGATTTCATTATAGGAGTAAAGAGGTTCTTCTGCAGTTGTATAGGGCTCTGGTGAGACCACATCTGGAGTATTGTGTACAGTTTTGGTCTCCTAACTTGAGGAAGGACATCCTTGGGATTGAGGCAGTGCAGCGTAGGTTCACGAGATTGATACCTGGGATGGCGGGACTGTCATACGAGGAAAGATTGAAATGACTAGGCTGGTATTCACTGGAGTTTTGAACGATGAGGGGGATTTTATAGAAACATATAAAATTATAAAAGGACTGGACAAGCTAGATGCAGGAAACATGTTCCCAATATTGGGCGAGTCCAGAACCAGGGGCCACAGTCTTAGAATAAAGGGGAAGCCATTTAAGGCTGAGGTGAGAAAAAACGTTTTGACCCAGAGAGTTGTGAATTTGTGCAATTCCCTGCCGCAGATGGGAGTGGAGGCCAAGCCACTGGATGGATTTAAGAGAGAGTTAAATAAAACTCTGGCGGCTAGTAGAATCAAGGGATATGGGATGAAGGCAGGCAAGGGTTATTAATTGAGGATGATCAGCCATGATCACAATGAATGGCGGATCTGGCTCAAAGGCCGAATGGCCTACTCCTGCACCTATTGTTTATTGTCTATTGTCTATTGGCACCCCACACACCATCCTAAGCATTCATTCTTTCTATTGCAGACATGGTGCAGTGTGGCTGCACTATACAACAGCTACTAAATGAACTGCAGATGTTCACTCGGGCTGCTCATGCAATACTTCCCAAACCTCTGAACTCCAACACCCAAAACAGCAAGGAGAGTGGGTCTTAGATCACGGCTAGCAACATTCCTCTTCCAAGTTACATGCTTACCCTGAGCTTGCACTACATGCTAAGTCTAAATCTGGAAATTTATTTCGAGCAGCTCTGTGGGAGTAACTTCAGCAGAAGAACTGCGGCAGTTCAATAAGATGATTTACCACATTCCTACTCAAGACATTAGGAAAGGGCAATAAATGATGGCCTGCCAGTGATGCTCAAATCGCCAAAAATAAGTTGAATGAAATGTGATGTTAAATCTGCATAAAACAATAGTTAGGTCTCAAATGGTGTGCATCTAGGGTGCAACAACCACAAAGGGGGACCTCATTGAAACATATCAAATAGTGAAAGGCCTGGTTAGAGTGCATGTGGAGAGGATGTTTCCACTCATGTGGAAGTCCTGTATTGGAGGACATAGACTCAGAATAAAAAGACACACCTTTAGAAAGGATATGGGGAGGAAATTATTTAGTTAGAGGGTGGTGAATCTATGGAATTCATTGCCACAGATGGTTGCAGAAGCCAAGCCATTGGGTGTTATTAAGGCAGAGATTGACTGATACGAGATGGTTATGGGGAGAAGGAAGGTGAATGGGATTAAGAGGGAAAGATAGATCAGACATAGTCTAATGGCATAATAGATAATGGGCCAAATTGCCTAACTCTGTTCATAATTTGGCCTAAATATGACATGAACTTTGACATAGGGAAAAATAGAAATTGGGATGGTTCTGGACATTCAATATTTCTACAATATGATTAAAATAGCTTGTTTGATAGAGATGAAGACTTGCTGGGGTCCCAGCAGGGCTCAGTGCTGGGACCCCAGCTATTTACAATATATATTAATGATTTGGACGAGAGAATTGAATGCAACATCTCCAAGTTTGCAGATGACATGAAGCTGGGGGGCAGTGTTAGCTGTGAGGAGGATGCTAGGAGGCTGCAAGGTGACTTGGATAGGTTGGGTGAGTGGGCAAATGCATGGCAGATGCTGTATAATGTGGATAAATGTGAGGTTAATCACTTTGGTGGCAAGAACGGGAAGGTAGACTATTATCTGAATGGTGGCCGATTAGGAAAAGGGGAGATGCAACAAGACCTGGGTGTCATGGTACACCAGTCATTGAAAGTAGGCATGCAGGCGCAGCAGGCAGGGAAGAAAGCGAATGGTATGTTAGCATTCATAGTAAAAGGATTTGAGTATAGGAGCAGGGAGGTTCTACTGCAGTTGTACAGGGCCTTGGTGAGACCACACCTGGTGTATTGTGTACAGTTTTGGTCTCCTAATCTGAGGAAAGACATTCTTGCTATAGAGGGAGTACAGAGAAGGTTCACCAGACTGATTCCTGGGATGGCAGGACTTTCATATGAAGAAAGACTGGATAGATTTGGCTTGTACTCGCTAGAATTTAGAAGATTGAGGAGGGATCTTATAGAAACATACAAAATTCTTAAGTGGTTGGACAGGCTAGATGCAGGAAGATTGTTCCCAATGTTGGGGAAGTCCAGAACAAGGGGTCACAGTTTAAGGATAAGGGGGAAGTCTTTTTGGACCGAGATGAGAAAAACATTTTCCACGCAGAGAGTGGTGAGTCTGTGGAATTCTCTGCCTCAGAAGGTAGTTGAGGCCAGTTCATTGGCTATATTTAAGAGGGAGTTCGATGAGGCCCATGTGGTTAAAGGGATCAGGGGGTATGGAGAGAAGGCAGGTAGAGGATACTGAGTTGGATGATCAGCTATGATCATATTGAATGGCGGTGCAGGCTTGAAGGGCCGAATGGCCTACTCCTGCACCTATTTTCTATGTTTCTATGTTAATGTCTGTACCTTGAGAAAATTATACCACAGTCTTGAAATGGTATGGTCTTTATGGTGGGTATTCTTTCACAATTGTGTTGAGGAAAATGTTCTAGAACTTGGACCGGACATAAATAAATGAACAGTAGTATATTTCCAGTCAAGATCTATGGACACCTCTCCCTCAGTATCAGCAAGACAAAAGAGCTAGTTATCAAATTCAGGAAGCATGGTGAAGTACATACAAAATCAGTGTCAATTGTGCTAACGTAAAATGGTTGAGATCTTCAGGATCCTTGGCATTAACATTAGCAATGATCTGTCATAGACCAACAACATGGATGCAATTTTCAAAAGGAAAAGAGGCTGAAGAAACTTGGCATGTATCCAATGACTCTACAGAAGCACCATAGAGATCATACTGTTGGATTGCATCACAGCTTGGTTTGGAAACAGCTCTTCACAAGATCACAAACAATTGCAGAGTTGTGGATGTAGCCAGTCCATCACACTTCCTACTATTAACTCAACATATTGCCTCAATGAAGCAACCAACATAATCAAAGATTTGTCCCACCCTGTTCATTCCTTCTTCTCCCTGCTTCTGTCAGGCAGAAGGTACAGAAGCTTGAAACCGTGCACCACCACATTCAGGAACAGCTTATTTTCCTCTGTTATTAGGCTTCTGAATGATGCTTCTATTAGCCGATTGTCCTATTAACCTTTACCCCATTGTGGACATAAGACTTCTATGGAACTAATGTGCTACAACATCTACAAATATACTATATTCAGTATCTTCCTCTTCACTCTATCTCTTGCACTTGAGTTTAACTTGATTGTATTTAAGTGTAGCATTCTCTGATCTGCTTGGACAGCATGCAAAACAATGTTTTTCACTGTACATTTGTACATGTGACAATAATAAAGTTAACTCAAAAGAATAGTAAGAAACTTGGAGGGGAAGTCAAAATCGATGATGCTTTCAAACAGTTTTTCAACAGAATGTAGATAAGGAAGCAAGAATTGAAAAAATAGTTTGATAAAATTAAATAAAGTAGAATATGATAAATTTTGTCACAGATCTGATGGGCTAAATGGTGCACAATAAATTATATGACTTAAATATCAATTTATGGGTGATATTTTATAGCAGGGATTTCAAGGTAATGAACACATTTCTATTTATTAGCCCTATTATCAGCATCACTACTGATGTAGTTCTTCATGCCTGATTAAGGAATATGAGTATCAGCAAGTCCTTGTACTCCAGCCTAGTGTGCCTTCAGATGGTCTTGAACTACATATGTTTTTCAAACTCTGCCAATTGCAACAATTTAGGGCAGGTAAGTAATTAGTGCTGAACCACTGAGATGTATACCTGTAACTTTAAATATATGAAACAAGTGCATAAATCATTGCACTACTTTGCTGACTGGGGAATGACTTGCATTCAAGCACACTATAATATAAACAAAATCCTTGCTATCTACATTAAAAAACTCTGACAATACAACTATCAGATGAGAATTTGTTGCAGCGGAAAATTACTTTCAAACTGCATGAACTGTGTGAATACTCTAAATCATAGGGATAATCATGTTTTTTAAGTTTTATGTTTATTTATTGCAGTATTGTGATATAGAAAGGTTTTATTCAAAACCATCCCAATGAAGAGAATAATTCAGCAAAGATGGAAAATTACATTTGCTAGACTTTTTCCTCACTTTAAAATACATAATGTTCTGAAGACTGAAATCTACAATAAAACACTAACATTTCATCAATATGTTCCGATCAGACTGCGAATGCTTTTGCAGTAACTCTGCAGTGAAACAGTTCCATTGATTTGAAACACATCTAAAAAGGCAATTCATTTAGAAAGATCCTGCTATTATCCTCACCATCCTTGCCCTCAAACAAAAACAAAGACTATAAAGTCCCATAATAAGGAGTCCCTGAAAACTTTGTAAAAGGGTGCAGGAAAAATAATCCCTCAATAAAACTATAACAAATGTTGAACCACGTTGTAGAGATATTTTTATTTTTTTATAACTTGACTACAAGGTAAGAATCATACAAAAACTACAGTTATCAACAATCAAAATCTAAACAAGGTTGTCCAAGTTAGATAATATTTTACATAACTTGATACACATTGTATTCTAATAGGTCTAAACAAAAGTCTTTAAAAGTAGTGCATAACTGTAGAATGATTGCAGCACGATTCAGGTGCCACTAACACTGTTTATTTTCTCTATATCAATTTCATCTGTAGTTTAATAAAGTTTAATTAGAGAGAAATGAAGCAATCCAGATTTGAGATATGCAGACATGTGTGGGAACTGGGAAGTGGGTTGGAGATGGGAAAAATATGTACACTCCTTTACTTTAGTTTAGTTTAGGGATATACTCCTCGCAAAGTGGAATCCACTGGGTGTAGCATCAGCCTAAACACGGGCCACATATGCTCGAACCCTCGTCAGGAGATACGAGGGCGGGCACGTGGCGTCATGGGCTAGAGTGAATGTCTTGGTACTTACGGTCTCTTACCTCGAGACCTAAGAGCGTCAACAGGTAGCTGAGCCCAAGAGTACAACCTCGCTCAGCTACAGCAACATTGTAATATGGTTAGCGCAACCACCTAACGTGTCACTACTGAATAAAGAACCGTTTGAGCTGACCTGACGTCTCACCTTTACTCACCACGTATGGTGCCGCTACATTGGTGACCCCCGACTCGCCAAATTGAAATTTGGACTCTCCTGAAGCATGCAGCCTCGGGAGAGCTGATGTCTGCAGCCGGCTGCCCAGCCCTGCAGAACTACGCTGCCGCCAACCCGGTCCTGCGGTGAGGTATGCCGCCTCTTCGCCACCAGCTGCTGCTCACCGGAGATGAGAAGCCGTGGCTGCCGCCACCCTCCCGCTCCCAGCAACGGGGCAGGCCCCGCTTCCAACCCCCACACCGCTCCAGGCCTTGTGTGACGGCCACCTCCGCATGACCTGCCCAGAGCCGACCACCGGAGCGGAGAGGTTGTACCAACCGCCGCTGCCCCACCAGCTGCTGCAGGAGCTGCGAGCGTAGCAGCCTCCTGCCCACTACAACGTTGACGCATGCCCGACAGCTCTGGAAGCAGAGAGAGAGTACCTGCCACTCTCCCGCTCCCGGCAATGGACTGGGCTCCGGGCCTTGTACCGTAACTCACCACTCCAGGCCCTGCACCACACCGAGCTTCACCACCGACACAGTTTCAGACCCGGCACCGCACCAGGCCTCACTGTGTCTCCAGGCCCTGCACCTGACCCGGCCTCACCGCGGCCACAGTTCCAGGCCCTGCACCGGCCTCACCTCAACCGCACTGGGCCTCACCGCCCCAGACCCGGCACCGCAACAGGCCTCACCACGGCCACGGCTCCACGCTGCTGTGCACCATTACCATACCAGGCCCAGCCGGCCGCTGCCCAAGGACTAGCCACCCGATAGGGCGGGCTTAGCTGGGGCGCCTGCCAAATACGCTTTTCTTCTCCTCACCGGCATGGACTCCGAAGATCCCTGGACGCTGCCTGCCTGTCCGGCCCAGGGATTCAATCACTGGTGAATCTGATTCAGCCGGCCGGCATGATGGCCGCCGCACCATCCTGAAGTAAGCGGCCGCCCAACTACAAAGATGGCCGCCGCCCCGGCCGGAAGAGAAGTACGAACTTACCTGTCCGCCGTCCACAGCGCCACCTTTCAGCCGGATGCTGGCCCTGCAGCCTGAATATCGGCAACAGCGCCACCGTCAGATCGGCTGCCATCAATGCAGCCTCACTGCCGACCACAGCGCCACCTTCCAGCCGGATGCCGTCACTGCGGCCTGACCACCGGCAATAGCGCCTCATTCAGACTGGAGGCTGTCACTGCAGCATTATCCTGCACTATGAACACCAGACAATTTGAACTTTGGACACTGATTGCACTGTGATTTGTCTTTTTAATGTCCATTTTGTGTTCACTGCATTTCCACGCTCGGTTCAGGAATTAGTTTGTTTTATTTAGTTTTTTCCCCCCAATCGTTGTTGGGGGCAGTATTTCACAGGACACTCTCCATTAGCTGGTCAAGGAGATGCGACCGTGTCTCTTCTGTCCGGCGGCTTCTACATCCGTCTCCTCGCACCCCTCAGTACATCGGGATCTCACACACAGAGCGTCATTGCGCCCATGGAAAGCTCCGTCCCGACCCACGCCAGGGGTGTCCCAGACCCCTTCCGTCCGGCAGCTTCTGCATCGGTCTCCTCGCACCCCTCGGTACTTCGGGATCGCCCACGCAGAGTGTTACTGCGCCCGTGGAGCCCTCCGTCCCGACCGATGCCCGGGGTGTCCCAGACCTACATGCAGGAGCCTCCTTCGACCATGCTATTCCTTCCTCCAGTTCTGGGGTGGGGTCCTGTGGCGTCAGCCTAAACATGGGCCACTTATGCTCGAAACCTCGTCAGGAGATACGAGGGTGGGCACGTGACGTCATGGGCTAGAGTGAGTGTCCTGGTACTTAAGGTCTCTTACCTCGAGACCTAAGAGAGTCAACAGGTAGCTGAGCCCAAGAGTACAACCTTGCTCACCTACAGCAACATTGCAATATGGTTAGCGCACCCACCTAACGTGTCACTACTGAATAAAGAACTGTTTGAACCGACCTGACGACTCACCTTCATTCACCACGTATGGTGCCGCAACATGGGCATATAATCTTTCAACTGCACAGGTACAGAACATGCCGCTGCTTAATACCTTGCACCTGGAGGTGAAAGACTCACAAAAATAAGAAAACAGAAACATAAAAGACCTTTGATCGTAAACCACAAGGAGACTATGGAGCCATGAGGGAGGAGCTCTCCAAAGTTGACTGGAAAGATACCCTAGCAGGGATGACAGTGGGACAACAATGGCAGGTATTTCTGGCAATAATACAGAAGGTGCAGGATCAGTTCATTCCAAAGAGGAAGAAAGATTCCAACGAGACCATGGCTGACAAGGGAAGTCAGGGACAGTATAAAAATAAAAGAGAAGAAGTACAACATAGCAAAGATGAGCGGGAAGCCAGAGGATTGGGTAATGCTTAAAGGGCAACAGAAGATAACTAAAAAGATGAGGTATGAAGCTAACCTAGCCAAGAATATAAAGGAGGATAGTAAAAGCTTCATTAGGTACGTGAAGAGGAAAAAAAATAGTTAAGACCAAAGTTGGACCCTTAAAGACGGAAAAAGGTGAATTTGTTATGGGGAACAAGGAAATGGCAGATGAACAGGTACTTTTGATCCGTCTTCACTAAGGTGGACACAAAAATCTTCCTGATGTACTAGTGGCCAGAGGATCTGGGGTAACTGAGGAACTGAAGAAAATCCACAATAGGCAGGAAATGGTGTTGGGTAGACTGATGGGACTGAAGGCTGACAAATCCCCAAGGAAGTGGCTCTAGAAATTCTGGACGTATTGGTGATCATTTTACAATGTTCTCTCGATTCGGGATCAGTTCCTGTGGATTGGAGGGTAGCTAATCTTATCCTACATTTTAAGAATGGCGGGAGAGAGAATATAGGGAATTATAGACCAGTTAGCCTGACGTCGGTGGTGGGGAAGATGCTGGAGTCAATCATAGAAGTAGATAGCAGTTACAGGATCTGTCCAAGTCAGCATGGATTTACAAAGGGGAAATCATGCTTGACTAATCTTCTGGAATTTTTTGAGGATGTAACTAGGAAAATGGACAAGGGAGAGCCAGTGGATGTGGTGTACCTGGACTTTCACAAAGCATTTGATAATGTCCCACATAGGAGATTAGTGGGCAAAATTAGGGCACATGGTATTGGGGGTAGATTGTTGACATGGATAGAAAATTGGTTGGCAGACAGGAATCAAAGAGTACGGATAAACGGGTTCCTTTCAGAATGACTGGCAGTGACTAATGGGGTACCGCAAGGCTCGGTGCTGGGACCACAGCTATTTACAATATACATCAATGTTTTAGATGAAGGGATTCAAAATAACAACAGCAAATTTGCAGATGACACAAAGCTGGGTGGCAGTGTGAACTGTGAGGAGGATGTTATTAGAATGCAGGGTGACTTGGATAGGGTGGGTGAGTGAGCAGATGCATGGTAGATGCAGTTTAATAGTAAGATTAAATGAGAACTTACCAGTTGGAAGTTTGATCTTTATTTTATGAGGAGTTACGATGAGCGATTAGGTGAAGAAGGCCGTCAAACCGCATGCGCGTCAATCTTCAAAGCAGTTGTGTGAAATCACAGAATAACAGTTGTTGAACTAAAATAGTAAGATTTGACTGACTAGAACTTCCAGAAAGATCTTTATGTTACGAGGGTCGGGAGCAGAGGGCACGTAATCGCTCATCGTAACTCCTCATAAAATAAAGATCAAATTTCAAACTGCTAGTTCTCGTTTAATCTTACTATTTTACTTTGGAGTCACGTGAGTGACTAAGTGAAGATTTTGAAGCTCTGTGATTCTATGCCGTGGAAACGAGTCCATGCGTCACACACTGCATCCATTGATTAGGATGAGTGAGAATAATTAACGCATTCAAACATGACATTGATAAAGAGTGCTGATGCTTTAATAACGAAAGAAAATTAACAGTGACCCCTCTCACCGAGGGGGAAACTGTGAAACGGAACTTAAAACAGAATTAGCAAAAGTCTCCGGTCTGGCGATAGGCATGTTATAAAACCTTTGGTACGTCCGCTCATTAGACCATCCCGCAGCCACTAGAATGTGGTCGAGAGGGAAGTCCATATTCCTTGCTGCTGACGCCGATGCAGCCCTGGTGGAATGAGGTTTAAAAGTGTCAGTGTCCACTCCTGCACATGCCAGAACCTGTTTAATCCATCTTGAGATAGTCTGCACTGTAAACTTCCTATGAAGTTTGGTGTAGCTGACGAATAAGGATAGTTCTGAGCCTCTGAGGCTCTTAGTGACCTTAATGTATTGTAATATGTGAGATACCACACACAACCGTCGGTCTAAGGGGTAAGCCATAAAACTCAATTTGACCCCAACATCCCTGGCCTGCTCTGCTTAATGAGATCATGAACAAAAAAGGTGATGTTATCACAAGATGTAACCAGGCTGTCCAGTCGAAGTTTATGTAACATCTGGGCCCATTTTGCTGAGGCCAGCACCATGAGCATGACTACCTTAAGTGTGAGTTAATGCAGAGGCAGGACTGAAGCTGGTGCCCACTGACGGAGCAGCATGAGAACCATGCTCACATCCCATATCTGTGAATATTTAGGCCTAGGAGGAGTAGAGTTAAAAATGCCTTTCATACATTTAGTTATTAATGGGTGAGACCTACAGTGTGGTTCCCTGACCCCAGCCATAAATAAGATGACAAGGCGCTCCTAGCACTATTTATGGCACTGTAACTGAGCTTCTGATCATAGAAAAGTGATGAATGAAACTCCAAAACATCCGTGATGGAAGCCGTGTCATATGAAATGTTTGAGAGAGAACAGTACATCTCCCATTTCCTTATGTGAGTGATGTACTGTTTTTGGGTACTCTTCCTCCAGACGGCAGTGATCACATCTATCGTACGATCTGAAAGCCCGAGCCCTAGAAACGGTCTCCTCAGAATCTGCAAACGAATAAATTGATATTGTCATTAAGAAGGTAGCTTTCCCCTGTCACAGGGTGTACCAGCAGATTTCTGCTCTTGGAGACAGCCATAAAAGGCTGTGTAAATATAGCTAGGATGAGTGGGAACCAATGCTGAGTAGGCCAGTCTGGTACTACCAATATGCCAGAGGCGGAGTCTTGCTTGATCTTGGCCAAGCATTCTGATGAAGCAGAATGGGGGAAACATATACAAAGATTTTCCACCCCAGTATAGCGAGAATGCATCTAGTGCTACTTCCCCTGGGTCTGGTTCCCATGACATGTAATTTGATAACTGATGATTAAGCCTGGATGCAAACAGATCAATGTCCGGTACACTATAACAAATGACAATGTCATTAAACACTTCGTGATTCAACATCCATTCCATGTTGTCATTGAATTGTCATGACCTGGTGTCTGCCACCATGTTATATCTACCTGGTAAGTAGATAGCTGAAACCCAAATGTTTCTCGGAATACACCAGTGCCAAATGAGATTAGACAATTTATCACAGGATACACTTACTTCCACCCATGTGATTAATCTACGCTACTGCTGTCGTGTTGTCAATCTGAAGTTGAACATGCACATGATGCATATTGATACAATAAGCCTTTAACCCATAGAATGCTCCCAACAATTCTAAGTAGTTAAAACCGTGTGACAGAATCATCAATGATTCCTACAGATTCCATCTGCCCCCGCAGCTAGAGATAGTGTTGGTAGAACCCCAACTTAGCGCACTGGCATCAGTTTGCAGGATAATAGTAAGATTAAACGAGAACTTACCAGTTCAAAGTTTGATCCTTATTTTATGAGGCATTACGTTGAGGGATTACGTGAAGAAGCCCCGCCAGGCACATGCGCGTCATACTTCAAAGCAGCGGCGTGAAACAGAAACAAAGCCGAAGTAACATAGTAAGGCTTTAAGAAGACTAGAACTACCAGATGAGCTCTTCGATTATGAGGGTGGGAGCGGAGGGCACATAATCCCTCAACGTAACTCCTCATAAAATAAGGATCAAACTTCGAACTGGTAAGTTCTCATTTAATCTTACTATTTCGCTTCGGAGTCACGTGAGTGATTACGTGAAGATTTCAGAGCTCTGTGTTTTCATGCCGTAGATGCACTCCATACGACAATCTGCTTCGGTTGACACAGTAGTAAATAATATATTGAACATTGCTTCAAATTATTCATAACAAAAACAGTAATGACCCCTCTGTCCCAGGGGGAAATTACAACAATGATATAAAACAAAACAAATGAATTAAGTGGAACCCAAAACAGCATGCCTAACCTGTGGCACTGTGTGTACAGGTTTGTCAGAGAATTGAGAAAACGTTGATTCTCTAGACCATCCTGCGGCCTCGAGGATTTGATCTAGCGGCACGTCCTGAGTCTTCACCACGGATGTAAATGCCGCCCTGCTGGAGTGAGATTTAAATACACGAGTGTCGACTCCAGCATAATTGAGAACCTGTTTCAACGATCTAGAAATAGTTTGTACTGACACTATGGCTTTTTTGTGACTAATGAGCAGCCCTGTCTCAGAACCTCTGAGACTCCTTGTTATCTCAATATATTAAGTGTTTAACTACACACAACATTTGGTCAACAGGATATGCTTTAAACGCCACCTTGGTTCCTGCCATACCTGGCCTGCTTTATTTGATTAAATCATAGACAGAAAATGTAATGTCATCCACAGACAAATGCATACAATCTATTCGTAACAATTGTAATGTTTGAACACATTGTGCTGAAACCAGCGCCATTAACATAACCACTTTAAGAGTTAATCTCTGCATAGATAATGATGTAAATGGAGCCCATTGCCGAAGCAGTGTGAGAATTATACTGATATCCCAGATTTCTGTATATCTAGGTTTAGGGGGGTTTTTGTTACAATTCCTCTCATAAATCAGGATACTAACGGATGAGACCCGATAGGTTGTTGTTTTGAAGACTGCCCTAAATAGTAGGACAAAGAACTCTGAGTGCTGTTAATGGCACTATAACTCAAGTGCTCATCAAAATGCAACTTAGCAAGGAACTCCAACACATCACATATGATTGTAGTATGATAAGATATATTTGATTGCACACAGAACATCTCCGATTTCTTTATGTGAATCACATATTGTTTTTGAATGCTATTTCTCCAGGCTGCAGTGATAACCTCCATGGTCCTGTTCGACAATCCAAGGCCTTGGAATGGTCTGGTCAGAACCTGCAGCCCAACAATTTGATATGGTCATGTAACGGGTGACTTTCTCCTGTAACCAGATGCACCAACAATTACTGCAGCTGAGAATCATCATGAATGGCTGAACCATCATTCTGAGTACTAATGAGAACCATGGTTGTGTTGGCTAATCTGGGACCACCAAAAACGCCTGTAACAGAGTCACGCTCTATTTTGTTGAGGCATTTCATGATCAGACAAAATGGAGGAATGCATAAAAGAATGAATGCCCCCAATGTAACGAGAATGCATCCACGGCTACTGCTCCTGGATCTGACTCCTATGAAAGATATTTAGGCGACTGGTGATTCAATCTGGATGCAACAGATCAATATCTGGCAACCCAAATCGAGTGACAATTTAAAAAAAAATTCAGAATTCAACATCCATTCTATATTGTCATTAAACTTTCGCGACCTATGTTCTGCCATGACATTGTCTATACCTGGTAGATAGATGGCTGAAACCCAGATGTTCTTTGAAGTACACCACTGCCACATGAGGTTAGCCAAGTTCTCATGTGATACTGATCTTGTTCCTCCCATATGATTAACCTATGCCACTGCTGTGGTGTTATCAATCTGGAGTTGAACGTGTAAATTATTCATTGTGGAGCAATATGCCTGTAACCCATAAAATGCCCCCAATAATTCCAAATAATGAAAAATCAAACCTTCTTGTTCATTCCATCTACCTCCACAGCTAGCTTCCGTGTCCATACCACCCCCCCCCCCCCAGATAGCTTTGTTCACCGTGGGCACTTTCAGTGATGCACATTAGACAGGTGTCTTATATTTGTTTCTTGCATCAAAGTCTCTTGCATCATAGCTTGCTGGAGCTGGTGAGATACTAAATAATTGATATTGCTGGCAAGGTATTCTTACATTGCCTCACCAGTCCCCTCCGGAATAGCAAAACTCATTGCTATTTCCGGGACACCCGGAGCGTGGCCCTTGTGCTCTGGTGTATGCACATGAGCAGGGACACCAGAATCAGGGTCAGCTTCATCCTGCCCTGCTTCTCCCAAGTCATACTGTAGGGAGGCATCCTCCAGTCCTAAACAAGGCACTGGAAGGAAATCCCCTTGCTGATACTGCACATATTCTTCTTGATATGGGCCTTATTGAACTGCTGTCTGGAGAATCACTGGGGTCTTTGACCCTTGCTTTAGCAAAGTTTGGAGCATCTTCTCCATATTTTGCACCCTCCCCCACATTTTTTTATTATCTGGAGGAGTCTCCTTGTTCTTCAGACTCTTCTGACAAACTGGTCTGAAAGACTTTGTTTTTGCCTTCCTATAGCTATCAGTTCCTCAGGCACCTGAGTTTTTGGAGCTGGTGTAGAAAGTTCATTCTCTAGGCTAACGGCTGTCGGTAAAACGGCACCCGGTATCGGAACTGGCAGTGCCGCGCTAATCAGCCGACCTGATCTAATTGGTGAATCCCACACTTACTACGAACTTTCTTACCTTACGCTCCATGTCACGGTCTCCTACTGACTGCTCGAGCCACTTCCCTGTGAAGTCTCTACTTACCGCTGGTGGAGCTGTGCTCTCCAGCCCATTCAGTGCGACGTGCGCAGACGTAATGATGCACATGTGCCTGGCGGGGCTTCTTCACGTAGTCACTCGCGTGACTCCGAAGTAAAATTGATGGTGTATCAACTAAAATAGTTCTAGAACAATACTGAATATTGGTAACCCACCATTGTAACTCAACAATGGCTTCAGCTGGCAACTGCATGGGTCTATCGAAGTGACCTCTATGAAGCTTGAGTGCCTGCTCCTTTGCACCTGTTAATTTTGGTAGTGCAAAGGCCCAAACTGAGCAGCTGGGAAAGCAGCCACTAATTTGCCAATTATACTTACCACTTTTCTAATAGAGGTTGTTTCTTAACAATTAGGTTTCTGCAGGCTTCAATTAACTCTAATTGCTTGCCCCAAGGCAGAGTCACTGACATGTGCATTGAGTTAATCCCAAATAATCAATTTTCCAAGATGGTACCGATTTAGACTTAACTGGATGGATTAGGAACCCCAGTCTCTAAAACATAAGTTTGGTAGCTGACACAGATAATTCAGCTAATTCCAAAGTCTTCCCAATGATTAAAATGGCATCCAAATATGCCATGACTATATGATTCTGCGTCCTGAGCAGCCCCAGGACTGATTTTAGCAATTTAGTGAACAGTCTGGGTGCTGAGGTTAAACCATTAGGCAATGCTTTAAACTGCCACAATTGCTCCAACCAGCTAAACTTCAAATATCTCCTATAGTCTTCATGAATGGCCACTGAATAGTAAGCATCTTTGAGATTGATGCATGTCATGTAACATCCTTCGGAAAGCAGTGACAAAGTTTACCATTTTGAAGTGTTTATACTGCACAGAGGTGTTGAGCTCAGTTAAATCAAGGATGATTCGGCAAACTCCATCTCTCTTTTGCCTAGTAAATATATTGGACACAAACTGGTGCGGCTCACGACTCGACCTCTCAATTACCCCCTTCTTGAGTAAAGACTCAATTTCCCCTTGTGCACTCGCACACTCCTGATGTGAAAGATCAAAAGTGCGGATCGGTGTATGCTGAGTGGGTGGAGTCGAGTCGAAAATAAACTCCATTTGGAAACCTCATATTTTGTGCAGTATAAACGGGTCAGATGTTATCCAATGGCATTCATGTAAAAACACCTGTAATCTACCCCCAACTTGTAACTGACCCATCGAAGATGTGAGATGTGTTACGCAAATAACCGGCCTCATTTACCTCAGTGGTTATCGGTGGTACGGTGTTTGCTTCTGCCCCCGTGGTCTGGAGGGTAGGGCTGTCAGAGGGCACCATCCGCACATCTTGAACATGGCCCGGCTTGGGCTCTACCCTAAAAATGGCCTCTGTGCCTGCTGCTCGTGACGTCCGGGGAACCGTCTTGTGTGGAGAGGAGGGTAGGGGTACTGTAATCTTGGGAGGTGCCTAGATAAAGCTGATGGTTTTAGCCTCCTCATGCAGTTCCTTTACCTGCTTCGGCAGGTCTTCCCCAAATAGGAGGTTTGGAGGTTGGACGTTGCCCGGCTTGCACAGCCCTGCACATTTTGGTTTCAGAGCAGGACGTATGGCATTCTTTCGGACGCAATTGATTTCAAAATGTGCATTGCACATTAATGCCATCGCGTCCTGCTGGATATCAGAGAGGGGCACCCCATCCACTGACCTGGCAAAGGTCATGATGCCCAAGGCAAGTAATCTTAAAACTTTTTGAAGTTTTACCTCCTGGGCTCTGACGCCCCCCTCCTATGTGTCCCCAGATGGAATGATTCACTGCCGGGACATTTAATGAGGCACAGTTCAGTGGGGTATTGTACTTGGCAGTCGTTCCCTCCATAGCCTGATCTTGTAGTTGGTGAGAGGCCTGATAATTAATGCTCATGGCCAGGTCTTCTCCCAATGGCTCCCCTGTTAGGGCAGGGATAGCAAATTTGGATGCAATAGGATGTACTCCCGAGGTTTGCCCCTCATGCCTTGAAGCATGCTGCCCAGCTGTTACTCCATACACTGAGTCAGTATACAACTGGGCTTGTACGCTCCCCTCATCAGAGAGGGGGATATTATGCAGCCCTGACACAGGTGCCGCTGTCTAGGGTTCTTCATAATATGCGGGCTCAGATAGCTCCCTCCTTCAGAGCATATCACTCTGGAGCAACCTCTCCATTAGGTGCTCCATGTGGGTCAGTCTGCCAACAACACTGCCCATGGAAGGAAGGGAAATTTCCACCTCTTGGCCTGACTCATCCGAGTCCAGGGCCCTGACAGACTTTCTCGTGGCCCTTCTCCCCCCTGGGGTAGCCAAGGTGCTTACTGACGGCACGAAGTCTGTAGCCGCTGGCTCCTCTGCTAGCGACCCTGAAGCCAGTCAGTCGTTGCACACTGCATCAGACGTAATGACGTGCATGTGGGTTGATGGCCTTCTTCACGTAGTCACTCATGTGAATCCGAAGTAAAATGTGGATAAATGTGAGGTTATCCACTTTGGTAGCAAAAACAGGAAGGCAGATTATTATCTAAATGGTGTCAAGTTCGGAAAAGGGGATCAATGGGATCTGGGGGTCCTAGTTCATCATTCAATGAAAGTAAGTATGCAGGTACAGCAGGCAGTGAAGAAAGTGAATGGCACGTTGGCCTTCATAACAAGAGGAGTTGAGTAAAGGAGCAACAAGGTCATCCTGCAGTTGTACATGGCCCGATTGAGTCTACACCTGGAGTTTTCTCCTGCCTGTCCAAGATATATTTTCTCAGCAGTTTTAGTCTCCAGATTTGTGGAAGGACATTCTTGCTATTGAGGGAGTGCAGCATATGATCACAAGGTTCCCGGGGTTGACGAGATTGTCATATGCTGAGAGAATGGAGCGGCTGGGCTTGTATACTCTGGAGTTTAGAAGGATGAAAGGATATCCTATTGAAACATGTAAGATTATTAAGGGTTTGGACCCGCTAGAGGCAGGAAACATGTTCCCGATGTTGGGGGAGTCCAGAACCAGGGGCCACAGTTTAAGAATAAGAGGCAAGCCATTTAGAACAGAGATGAGGAAACACATTTTCTCACAGAGAGTTGTGTCTGTGGAATTATCTGCCTCAGAGGGCGGTGGAGGCCGGTTCTCTGGATACTTTCAAGAGAGAACTAGTCAGGAGATATGGGGAGAAGTGATGAATGGGGTACTGATTGTGGATGATCAGCCATGATCACATTGAATGGTGGTGCTGGCTCGAAAGGCCTACTCCTGCACCTATTGCCTATTAGCTAAGTATGTTTTGCAACGTATGAGGAATTTGTTTTGCCACACAGTCATACCAATAAAAAGCAACAGGACCCACAAAATAAATGTTAACATGAACATCCACCAGAGTGACTCCTCCACATTCCTCACTGTGCTGGAAGGAGAAAAAAAGTTTAATCGCTCCCTTCTTTGTCCTCCTGCAGTCAGGGTCTCTATCCTTCCATTTATGGGATAATCTTACTCCTGTAGCCGGCGGCGGGCCTCCTCCTCAGGGCAATCACTCTGCTGCATCGGGGGTGAATCTCAGCTCCTCCACGCCGGGGGATCTACCCTGGGCAGCTCTAGTCGAACGTACTGCAGTTTTGTTCTCAACCCGAGACATTACGTCGGCCTCAACCCGAGACTACGAACTCCTTGATGTTAAAGTCCGCAGGCAGCAGTTGGAGCAGCGATGTCAGCCAATGAATCAGCTCCGATGATAAGTCCACGCCCCACGGTGGGGTTCAAAGTCAGTCCCGAGCAGGGCCTCCAGCTCCATGACGTTAGGCCGCAGAGCCACCGCAGATACAATCCGGAAAACAAGCACATCTCTGGCAAGGTAAGAGATTGAAAAAAAAGTTTCCCTGGCCTCCCCGCCACCCCCCACCTAAAACAAACCAAAGAACATTAACACAAACTTTTAAACAATCTAAAAATAACAAATAAAATATGAAAAGGACAAACAGAGTGCAGGCGAGGCTACCATCAAAGCGCTACCTGGAAGATATTCCAGAGTGACAATGTGCTGAAATGGATTGCTCTTCTGTTGGGGAACTTAATTTAGGTATGTTACAAAACTTACGTTCAGCGGCGCTGCAGTTCTGCCATTGGCCGTGTGTGCGACTTTGGGCGCATTTGAGGGGGGGGGGGGGGGGGGCGGGGTTAAAATGCGGTTTTCTTCTGCCTGTCCGAGATATATTTTCTCGGCGTGCTAGCTAATGCTGAAGAATTGTTCTGACTGCCGTTCTGTGAAAAACATTTTTTAAACCGCGGGACATTTTCAGCGCTGGAGTAAAATAAAAATCCGCTTCTATTGCCATCAACGCCGACAACGGGACGGATTTCACGTACGGGACAGCTAAAGGTAAGCCGTCTATTTTACATATAAATGTGCTTCTTAGGATTACCTTAATCCAAATTTTACATTGCGAAAAGGTGATTTAGGCCCCATACAAACCGGCAGTATTTTTCCTGTCAATATGGGGTTTAAATTCACTGCAACCGCTACGTTCCAATCGATAGCGTTCCACAAAATCTCACTGACAAGATGATTTAAATGGCCTTTAATTTATGGGCATTAAACACTAAATTCCTTCCATTTGGCCTATAAATTCATGATAATGAGTTTTAAAAATCATGTTCTATTGTGAATTCTTGTGTGAATGTTATTTGGCCACTTAGGCTATTTAAAAATGTCAATATTTTCTTAATAAATGGATAGATGCTTAAATCTAGTAATTGAATTTTGTAATTAGCTGCAATTAGGTAACTAACTAATTATATGCTTTAATTTCAGGTCGTCCAAGTAAGATTGTTTCATATTTGTTTCAGAATGCTTCAATCTATAATAACTGAAAATGTATTTCAGTTCTCTTTATTTTTAAGAAGGTTATGGGTTTTTGACTGTCCTCGATCACAGCTTTTGTGTTAAGTCAATGAAAAAACAATAGGGAACAATATGCTAATTTCCGAGTATGAAAATGGCCATAACTTGTTTAATACTGGAGATATGAAAGTGAATTAGGCATCAAATTAATTGTTAACGAAGAAACTGCAGATGCTGGAGAATCGAGGGTTACACAAAAAGCTGGAGAAACTCAGCGGGTGCAGCAGCATCTAAGGAGCGAAGGAGATAGGCGACGTTTCGGGTCGAGACCCTTCTTCAGACTGGTCAGGGATCAGGGAAACGGGAGATATAGACGGTGATGTGGAGAGATAAAGAACAATGAATGAAAGATATGCAAAAAAGTATCGATGATAAAGGGAACAAGTCATTGTAAGCTGTTTGTGGTGTGAAAATGAGAAGCTAGTGCGACTAGGGTGGGGGAGGGAGATAGAGATAGAGGGAATGCCAGGGCCCGAGGGCTGAGGGAGAGGTGGGAGGGGGAGGAGACAGCAGGGGTTAACAGAATTGAGAAAAATTCAATGTTCAAGCCCAAAGGATGCAGACTCCCCAAGCGGAATATGAGGTGCTGTTCCTCCAACTTGCGGTGTTGCTCACTCTGGCCATGGAGGAGGCCCAGGACCGAGAGGTCGGATACAGAATGGGAGGGGGAGTTGAAGTGCTGAGCGACCGAGAGGTCGGGTTGGTTTTTGCGGACCGAGCGGAGGTGTTCGGCGAAACGATCGCCAAGCCTCCGCTTGGTCTCACCGATATAGATCATCTGGCATCTGGAGCAGCGGATGCAGTAGATGAGGTTGGAGGAGGTGCAGGTGAACCTCTGTCGGACCTGGAAGGACTGCTTGGGTCCCTGAAAGGAGTGGAGGGGGGAGGTGAAGGGACAAGTGTTGCATTTCTTGCAGTTGCAAGGGAAAGTGCCCGGGGAAGGAGTGGAGCGGGAGGGGACGGAAGAATTGACAAGGGAGTCGCGGAGGGAGCGGTCTTTGCGGATGGCAGACAGGGGGGGAGATGGGAAGATGTGGCGGGTGGAGGGGTCACGTTGGAGGTGGCGAAACTGGCGGAGGACTATCTGTTGTATTTGCCGGCTGGTGGGGTGAAAGGTGAGGACCAGGGGGACTCTGCCCTGTTTGCGAGTGGGAGAATGGGGAGAGAGGGCAGTGTTGCGGGGTATGGAGGAGACCCTGGTGCGAGCCTCATCAACAGTGGGGGAGGGGAATCCCCGTTCTCTGAAGAATGAGGCCATTTGTGATGACCTGGTGTGAAACACCTCATCCTGGGAGCAGATGCGGCGTAGACGAAGGAATTGGGAATAGGGGATGGAGTCCTTACAGGAAGCAGGGTGGGAGGAAGAGTAGTCCAGGTAGCTGTGGGAGTCAGTGGGTTTGTAGTGGATGTCGGTCAGGAGTGTATCACCTGCAATGGAGTCCGCAAAAACCAACCCGACCTCCCGGTCGCTCAGCACTTCAACTCCCCCTCCCATTCCGTATCCGACCTCTCGGTCCTGGGCCTCCTCCATGGCCAGAGTGAGCAACACCGCAAGTTGGCGGAACAGCACCTCATATTCCGCTTGGGGAGTCTGCATCCTTTGGGCTTGAACATTGAATTTTCTCAATTCTGTTAACCCCTGCTGTCTCCTCCCCCTCCCACCTCTCCCTCAGCCCTCGGGCCCTGGCATTCCCTCTATCTCTATCTCCCTCCCCCACCCTAGTCGCTCTAGCTTCTCATTTTCACACCACAAACAGCTTACAATGGCTTGTTCCCTTTATCATCGATACTTTTTTGCATATCTTTCATTCATTGTTCTTTATCTCTCCACATCACCGTCTATATCACTCGTTTCCCTGATCCCTGACCAGTCTGATGAAGGGTCTCGACCCAAAACGTCGCCTATCTCCTTCGCTCCTTAGATGCTGCTGCACCCGCTGAGTTTCTCCAGCTTTTTGTGTAACCCTAGGCATCAAATTAAACTTATTTTTATGCTTTATCTGATGGGATAAAATGCAGACTTGATTTTTAAAATCTCAATGTTCTGTAAGATTGCTACTTAATTGATTTTCATTCATTTTTTGTCAGTTTCTCTCATCCATTGTAGATTAACCCTTATTAATTCATGCCATTTATAACCTTCACGACATATGTGTATGTCACCCTTTACATGGTATTGCGGTACTACACAAAGTCAGCTAACTCTCTCTCTCTCTCTTTCACACAAGCTGGTGGAGCTAGATGCGAACAGCTGACTGTTTGAATGTTCCTGTTTGCTAATGGAATAAAGATTGATTTTTACCATGTGCGTGTTTCGGTGGATCATTCATAAACAGCCAGTCTGCTCCCAAAAAACCTGATTGCCACTTTACTAACACATTTCTCTAGAATGTCAGAGGTTGAGGGGAGACTTGATAGAAGTGTGTAAAACTATGAGAGGCAGAGATAGGGTAGATAGCCAGAACCTGCTTTTCCCAGGCTGGAAATGTCCAACACTAGAGGGCATCGATATTAGGTGAGAGGGGGAAAGTTTAATGGAAATGTGCATGGCAAGTTTTTTACACAAAGAGTAATGGGTGCCTGGAACGCATTACCAGAGATGGTGGTGGAGGCAGATACGAGAGTGGTGTTTAAAAAGCTTTTAGATAGGCACAAGGAAATGCAGGGAATAGTGGGATATGAATCATGTTCTGGCAGATGAGATCAGTTTAACTTTGCACCATGTTCGACATGAACTGAAGGGTCTGTCCTTATGCTGTACTATGAGAGTCATAGAGTCATAGAGTGATACAGTGTGGAAACAGGCCCATTGGCCCAACTTGCCCACACCGGCCAAAAATATCCCAGCTACACTAGTCCCACTTGTCCGCGCTTGGTCCATATCCCTTCAAACCTCTCCCATCCATGTACCTGTCTAATTGTTTGTTAAATAATGGGATAGTCCCAGCCTCAACTACCTCCTCTGGCAGCTTGTTCCATGCACCCACCACCCATTGTTTGAAAAATTTACCCCTCAGATTCCTATTAAATCTTTTCCCCCTCACCTTGAACCTATGTCCTCTGATGCTCGATTACCCTACTCTGGGCCAGAGACTCCGTGCATCTACACAATCTATTCCTCTCATGATTTTGTATACCTCTATAAGACTCCCATTCATCCTGTGCTCTATGGAATAGAAACCCAGCCTACTCAACCTCTCCATATAGCTCACACTCTCTAGTCCTGGCAACATCCTCGTAAATCTTTTCTGAATCCTTTCAAGCATGACAATATCTTTCCTATTACATGGTGCCCAGAACTGCACAAAATATTCTAAAAGCAGTCTCTAAATTTTATGTTCAATATAAATGGAGTTTCAACAAGCCAATTCTCTGGTCTTTGGATTTTGTCATTTATTATGATCATTCTTTAGCTTTCCATTAGCTTAATCCCTATGTCATTTGATTGGTCCTGAATCATTAAACACCAGCGTCATTAAAAGAGGAATGATAATAGACAATAGACAATAGGTGCAGGAGTTGGCCATTCGGCCCTTCGAGTTAGCACTGTCATTCCATGTGATCATGGCTGATCATCCCCTATCAATATCCTCGCCTTCTCCCCATATCCCCTGACTCCGCTATTTTTAAGTGCTGTATCTGGCTCTCTCTTGAAAGCATCCAGAGAACCTGCCTCCACCGCCCTCTGAGCTAGAGAATCCACAGACTGTTCTGTTCCTTTTCTCAATGATCATGTTTACATAATATAACACAAATTCAACTGTCCTGTGTGAATTCTCATTCTTCATAGGAAATGGAAGAACTAGTAAATAAATGCAGATGTTGCAAATCTGAAATAAAACACTAAATTCTGGAATCACTTGTTTCACACAGCATCTGTGAACAGAACAACAGTTAACATTTCAGGGCAAAGACTCGAATGATTCAGCCTTCTCGGGACTTTGGTGCAGGATTATTAGATTTTCTAGACAATTAGAAGTTAGTGCTATTCTAACCTAAACACTATTTCCCCCTCCCCCTCCATCTCTATTGCCTAAAACAATTTGTTTCCTCCCTCTCCTAATTCTGATTAATGGTCCTACTAATGGAGTATTTTCATCATTTTATGTTTTTTCATTAACTTGTTTCACTTTTTTAAAAACATGTTCCAATGTTACTTGCAATTCCAGTGAACAATGTGTCTTGGAAGTGAGGATGGGAAAACTATCTTTCACACTAGGAACAATTTACAATTTTCAGAACCCAATTAACTTACAAACATGCATGTCTTTGGAGTGTGGGAGGAAACCTGAGCACCTGGTGAAAACCCATGTGGTCACAGGTAAGAAAATACAAACTTCATACAGACAGCACTTGTAGACAAAATCGAACCCGGAGGCGAAGGCTAATACTCTACCGCTGCGCCACTGTGCCACTGCTGCACCACCGTGCCACAGGAAATGGAACCCATGGACTTTAAATGCAACAGGAAACAGGCTGCAGTGAATTTGAAGGGAGTTGGAAAAGGGTGCCTGTGATTAGAAAATAAGGTGGAGAAACAGAGCCCAAAGGGTGTCCAAATACATAAAGATGAGGTATAAAATAGACAATTCTGACAGCATGGAAAATGGTGTAGTCCAGAATTAACACATTTAGTTATCAATTTAAGTGGACCAAATGATGAAACAGGATTTCCAAACAGTTGAATAATACCTAGTCATACAGAATGGAAAGAGGCTTTTCAATCCAATTAACCTATGCTGCCCAAGATGCTCCATCCAAGCTAGTTCCACTTACTCTTTCCTGCCTGATATTCCTGCAAACCTTCACTTTCCATATGTCTGTCCAAATCTATCTATCTATATATATTACTAAAAGTCTGATCTTGACCGCTTTTGGCTCGCTGTGCTGTGATTTCCGAGAGAACGCCGCCACCTACAGCCGGCATTTTTGGCCACCTCGCTCAAAGACACCCTCCGCCTTCCTGGACCAGAGAATCTTTACCATAGATGAAAAATCAGAGAGATATTAATGTTTTTAAAAAAATTGCCATGCTCTCTGCTGACCCTGCTGATGGGAAGGTGGAGGGACTATAAAACCCGGAAGCGGTGTTCCCCACTCAGTCTCTGCAAGATGGAGGAAGCCAGAGGGTCATGTCTCTCTGAGCTCTGAATAACACTGAACACATGTCTACTCAACTGTGAGTGCCCTTAATGTGGTTTGAAAATGAAAATATGGTTGGGTTGAAGTTTAAAAGCACTACTGCAAATGGTGGTTTGGGTGCTCAGGGTTGAAGTAAAAAGGCACTACAGCAAATGGTGATTTGGATGCTTTGGGTTGAAGTTAAAAGGCACTACAGCAAATGATGGTTTTGGTGCTTTGGGTTGAAGTAAAAAGGCACTACTGTAAATGCTGGTTTGGTTGCTTTGGGTTGAAGTAAAAAGGCACTATTTCAAATGGTGGTTTGGGTGCTTTGGGTTGAAGTAAAAAGGCACTACTGCAAATGGTGGTTTGGGTGCTTTGCGTTTAAGTAAAAAGGCACTATTGCAAATGGTGGTTTGGGTGCTTTGGGTTGAAGTTAAAAGGCAATACTGCAAATGGTGGTTTGGGTGCTTTGGGTAACTTCCTGTTTGCACTCTATATTGATTTTAGATAAAACACTACCACTTACGGCTGTGATTTTTGGCCATCTTACTCATTCCCCCTCCACTCAGCAGGTGCAGAGGATTCTTCCCATCAATGAAAAATAAAAGTGTTATTAGTGTTTAAAAAATTTTGAGAATCTCTCTCCTGTCAATCACACCACGAAGGCCACAACTTTTCCGGTGGGAGGGGGAGGGGCTATAAAACCCAGAAGTGTGGATGTGGCTCAGTCTCTGCATGATGGGGGAGGGAGAGGTCACTTCTATTTTTTCAATTCAATTCAAATTTAATGTCATTGCACAGATACAAGTATGGGTACAACGAAATGCAGTTTAGTGTCAGTACGTAGTGATAGCAATGTTTAGATAAATACAGATAAATAAATACAGATGTGGGAATCTATCGGCGGGACTCCGAGTTCAGCAGTGCGATGGTGTAGTAGAAGCTACGCCTCATCCTGCTGGTGCTGGACCTGAGGCTCCTGTACCACCTCCCCGATGGTAGGAGGGCAAACAGTCCATGGTTAGGGTGGGAGGGGTCCTTGATGATCTTCCCAGCCCGTCTCAGACACCGTTTTCGGTCGAGGGCATCCAAAGCAGGGAGCAGGGAGGTCACGACTCTGTCTGAGCTGTGAATCAACTGAACGTCTACTGAACTGTGAATTTGGTGTTTTGTGTGGTTTTATGATTGTTTCACCCTGCTTGAAATGGTATGAATCTGCTTTTGAATGTGGTGGCCTTGCACCCTGCATGAAATGGTATGAAACTGCATTTGAATGTGGCGGCGTTGCACCGTGCATGAAATGGTATGAAGCTGCGCTTGAATTTGGTGGCCTTGCACCCTGCTTGAAGTGGAATGAAACTGCACTGGAAATTGGCGGCCTTGCTTGAAGTGGTATGAAATTGCACTGAATTTGGTGGCCTTGCACCCTGCTTAAAGTGGTAGGAAACTGCACTTGAATTGGGTGGCATTGCACCCTGCTTGACGTGGTAGGAAACTGCACTTGGATTTGGTGGCCTTGCACTCTGCTCTAAGTGGTAAGAAACTGCACTTGAATTTGGAGGCCTTGCACCCTGCTTGAAATTGTAGGAAAATGGATTTGAATTTGGTGGCCTTGCACCCTGCTTGAAATGGAATTTCAAGGAATAGCCATGAGTCAACTGCCAGCCCACCAGCCGTGAGTGAGCTGCCAGCACATCAGGCTTGAGGGACTGAGCTGCCACCTCAAGAACCCATACCAGTGCTCCAGAAAACCCCCACACTGGCCGTCAATATTGGAATTGGTGAAGGTGGAATATTACGTCGGGGGACCAGCCCTCCCGTGTGAACATAGGACCCAACGGGTCCCACTTAGTCTAGTACATAACTAAAACTATGATCTGTTATCTTCTGGTTTGGCAGTCTTCTATTGGCACAAAAACGGTTTGCGATAGCGCTACAATCTTTCGCCAAATCACTCACCGTTCTCCTATGCTGTGAATGCACCGTTTTGTTCTGATCGGTTTAATGTCGTAAAAGTTAGCGAGATGTAAAAATCTTAAAATCCGCATGTGCGCAGATCGACCTCTTCTCCTGCCAGTGAGCACCGGGCAGATTAGTCTCTTCCCTTGTCACTCCCCGGGACAGTCCGCCCCTTCCTGCACCATCATTTCTTTACTGGAGCTGACGACGGCCAGCAGAGGTTTCAACCAGACTTTTGGAGGGACCCGAAGCGCCCCCAGCCCCAAGCAGCCCCAGCCCCAGCCCCAAGCAGCCCCAGTCCCAAGCAGCACAGCATCGGAGACCCTGCCCAGCCCAGCCCAGCGTGCGAGACCCAGCCCAGCCCAGTCGGAGACCCAGCCCAGTCGGACATGTCGCCGATGTCCCAAAATGGAGACTCTGATCCGTGCGGAGGAGCACAACCAGCGCCTGCTGTGAATCCCCATTGCACCGTCAATTGCAGCCACTACACTTTTGGTTCCCCTCGCAGGTTCCTCTCCTCTCCCCCCACCCACGTGATGCCCCCTCTCCCATTGGCTCTTTCCCAGTCTTTTTTCCGAGCTCCCCTCCCACTCACACACCCCTCTCCCTCCACAACTCCCTACCGCCCACACACCCCTCTCCCCTCACAAACCCCACTCCCCACAAGCCCCCTAGCCCACACACCCCCACCCATACACATCCAACCCCCACGCACAACCAACCCCCACGCGCATCCACCCCCACACACACATCCATCCCCCCACACTCACATCCCCCCTCACAACCCTCCTCACACCCCTCCCAAAGCCCTCCTGCCCACATACACACCCCCTCCCACATTGCTCCTTCCCACATCCCACAGCCCTCCCGCCCACATACACACCTCCCCCCACGCCACACTCGCTGCCGACGTGGATGCAGCCCTGGTTGAGTGAGATTTAAAAGTGTCAGTGTCCACTCCTGCACAAGCCAGAACCTGTTTTAACCACCTCGAAATGGTCTACACTGGTACCTAATTAAGAGTTTTTTTGTATCTGATGAATACAGATAATTCGGATCCTCTGAGGCTCTTGGTGACCTTGATGTACTGTATTATTATGTGTGTAACTATGCACAACTGTAGGTCTATGGGGTATGCCATGAAAACTAGTTTGAGCCCTGACACTCCTGGTTTGCTCTGCTTGATTAAATCATAAACAAAAATGGTTATATTATACACAGATGATACCATGCTGTCCAGTCACAGTTTTTGCAGCGTCTGGACCCGTTGCGCTGTTACAAGCACCATGAGCATGACCACCTTGAGATTGAGTTTGGGCAAAGACAAGGATGATGCTGGAGCCCAGTGGCGAAGCAGCATGAGCACCACGCTCACATCCCATATCTCTGTATATGCTAAGACGTATTAGCATATGCTCCCCAGCTGCTGTGCAAAACAATAACAAGACTGCAAAGTGGTTCCAGATCCACCACCCGAGCAGCGTCAAAAGGCAATTGTAGTATCCCCTTCTGTAGAACATCTTTTGCTCAATCTGCCTTTTCAGTAAAAGGGACAAAATTATGGAACTCACTGCCAGACCACTTGAAATGTGTCCCTACATATGTCACATTCAAAAGAAACACAAAAGTGTGGCTAATTCAACAACAACCTTGTTCTCAAATTTAGTTTTTACACTGTGCTCTCTCTGTATGTCTTTTTCTCTTTTCCATTTTTTATCTAATTTCCATTTCCATTTTCCTATTTTTAATAATGTTAATCTGTATTATCATTTTTAACCAAAAGCACTACTAGGGACAAGTGTTGCGAATTAGCTTTGGCTAAAAACACTATGATGCATATATCAGATGACTGATGTATTTGAATTTGGTGGCCTTGCACCCTGCTTGAAATTGAATTTCAAGGTATAGCCATGAGTCAACTGCCAGCCCACCAGCTGTGAGTGAGCTGCCAGCACATCAGGCTTGAGGGACTGAGCTGCCACCTCAAGAACCCATACCAGTGGTCCTGAAAACCCCCACACTGGCCACCAATATTGGAATTGGTGGAGAGGTGGAATATTGCGTCGGGGGACCAGCCCTCCCGTGTGAACATGGGACCCAACGAGTAATCAAGTGTATCTACGTTTTTGTATCTGTCCCTATTCAAATAAACCTTATTATTATTATTATTATTATTATTATTATTATTATTATTATTGGGGCCTGGGGGGAGTAGAGTTAAAAATACCCATCATGAACCTCGTCATCAAAGGGTGAGATCCAACAGAGTGGTGTCCCGATCCCTGCAATAAGTATGATGATAATGCGCTCCTGGCACTGTTTATGGCACTATAACTGAGTTTTTCATCAAAATATAGTGTTGATATGAATTCCAACACGTCCGTTATGCGTGCCATGTCATACGATATGTTCGAGATTGAACAGAACATCTTCCATTTCTTGATAAAGGAGATGTACTGTTTCTTGGTACTATCCCTCCAGGCCGCAGTGATCACATCCACCGTACGATCTGATAGTCTGAGCCCCAAGTACGGTCTCCTCAGTATCTGCAAACCAATATATTAATTTGGTCATGTAGTGGATGGTTCTCCTCAGTCACAGGGTGAACCAGCAGATTTCTGCTTTTGGGGACAGCCATAAAAGGCTGTGTTATCATTACCAGGACAAGCATGAACCAAGGCTGAGTAGGCCAGTCAGGTACTACTAAACTGCAAGAGGCGAAGTCTTGCTTGATCTTAGCCAAACACCGACTGAAGAGGCAAAATGGGGGATATGCATTCAAAAACATTCCACCCCAGTGTAGCGAGAATGCATCTACCGCCACTGCCCCTGGGTCTGGTTCCCATGAAACGTATTTTGGTAACTGGTTATTTAGTCTGGATGCAAACAAATCAATTTCCGGTACGCCATACCGAGCGACAATGTCGTTAAACACTTCAAGATTCAACATCCATTCTGTGTTGTCATTGAATTTCCTTGATCTGGTGTCCGCCACCATGTTGTATCTACCTGGTAAGTAGATAGCTGAAACCCAAATGTTTCTCGTAATACACCAGTGCCAGTTAAGGTTAGCCAATTTATCACAAGATACAGACTTGACTCCACCCATGTGATTAACGTATGCCACCGTTGTAGTGTTGTTAATCTGAAGTTGAACATGCACATGATGCATATTGCCACAATAAGCCTTCAGCTCATAGAGTGCTCCCAACAACACTAAGTAGTTAATTCCATGTGACTGAAGAATTAATGACTCCTGCACATTCCATCTACCACCACAGCTAGTTATGGTATTTGTAGCTCCCCATCCTGGAGCACTAGCATCAGTTTGTAAAATAACTGATGGTGTATCGACCAAAATTTTACTGGAGCAACGCCGAATGTTCGTTATCCACCATTGTAACTCAGCAATTCAGCTGGTAACCGCATAGGTCTACTGAAGTGACCAGCATGGAATTTGAGTTTGGGCCTTTGCACGTTGTAAATTTTGATAGTGCAAAGGCCCGAACTGTGCAGCTGGAAAAGCAGCCACTAGTTTGCCAATTATACTAGCTACATGTCTAATAGAATGCTGCTTCTTAACAATGAGATTGGCACAGGCGTCTATTAATTCTAATCGCTTGCCGCAAGGCAGAGTCACAGACATGTGAATTGAGTTAATAGTAAATCCTAAATAATCAATTACTCTAGCTGGTATCAATTTGGACTTAACTGGATGGATGAGAAAACCAATTCTCTCATAAATTAGTTTAGTAGCTGAATCAGTTAATTCACTAATTTCATAGTTTTCCCTAGGATTAGGATGTCATCCAAGTATGCCATCACAATATGATTCTGAGCCCGGAGTAACCAGGACCGGTTTTAATAATTTTGTGAATAATCTGGGGACTGAAGTTAACACATTAGGCAATGCTTTAAACTGCCACAGTTGGCCCACCCAGCAAAACTTCAAATATCTCCGGTGATCCCCATGACTGGGCACCAAATAATATGCATCTTTATGCATGCCATATAACATCCCTTGGATACCAGTTGATTGGCAGTAACAAAGTTTTCCATTTTGAAATGTTTAAACTGCACAAAGTTAATTTAAGTCAGGTCAATGATGATTCGGCATCCTCCATCCTTCTTTTGCTTTGTAAATATATTAGACACAAATTGGTGAGATTCATGACATGACATCTCAATTACCCCTTTTTTGTACAATGCTTCAATTTCAGCTTGTGCATCCAAACTTTCCTGTTGTGAAAAAGCATATGTGCGGTTCGGTGTATGCTGTGTGGGTGGAAGCGAATTGAGAAGGAATTCAATTTGGAAGCCTTGTATACTGTGCAGTATAAACGGATCTGATGTTATTCAATGCCATTCATTCAAGAAGAATTGTAATCTCCCCGCAACTTGTAACTGATCCATACACAATAAGTTCCGCAAAGAACCAGACTCACCTACTTCAATGGTCACCGGTGGAATGGTGTTTGTTTCCATCCCCGAGGTTTGGGGGGTTGGACTGATGGAGGGGCTATGCCACCACTCATCTTGGCTGTGGGCCGGATTGGGCCTTGCCGGGGACCAGACCAGAGCTCCAGCAGCGTTGGCACAGCGCTGGATTCACCACGGAGCGGGCAATGCCATACCTGGGATTGCCGTTGAAGCTCCGGAGTGTTGGGCCTGCGGCAACAACATCGCGGGGCTGTGGTTTGAAGAGCTTCCAACGCGGGTAGCGCTGAACAACATCGCGGAGACGTGGGGCCCTTTGCCGAGGGCCACCAGTGTTGAATCTCCGCCCAGCGCGGCCTGTGGACGTTGGGAGCCGGGGACTCTGGTAGGAGGGGGCCGATTCGGATGTCCAAGCAGCTGAGGATGTCCTCCAGTCCCGACGTCGGACTTCCATCACCCCAGCGAGTGGGCCTGAACATCGGGCCGCCTGTTGTGGTGAAGCAGGGGTTTGGGAGCCCCCCAACCAGGGAAGGACAACAGAGGAGGTTGACTGAATTTTGGAGCCTTCCCTCACAGTGGGAAACTTTGCTCCCACTGTGTAGGGATGTCTGTGTTAAAAAATATCCTGTTCTGTGCTCTTTATTATTGTTATGGCTATAGGTGATCACACATTTCACTGTACTAATTGGTACATGCGACAAATAAATGTATCTTGTATCTACTGTACTGTATACTCAGTCAATCACTTTTTTTACCCCCCAATGGTAATAAGAAAACATGCAATCTTGTTGCTTTTCCATTGTGTTGTCTATGTGGTGTTACCACCTTGTTTTCTTTCCACCTGCCCTAAAACAGTCAGTGATAACTCAGTGTAGCTGCTTGCAGTGTAGCTGCTGCTGGCGCCCACGATAGCGGCCACGGTGTATTGCTCCTTGCTGTTTTGTATGTGTTTGTTCATTTGTGTCGTCTGTGAAAACCCTACAAAGATTACTTTCATAAGAGAGGTACTCATAAATATCGGACATACGGTACCTCCAAACATCGTTCCGGATTTCTCTCACTCGCTGGATTATTTGGACATACTCATCAGCGGGACTGTGGCTGCGTTCAAGGTCTTGAGACGGTGGAGGACCCATGGGAAATGCTCTGGAGCACTCACCCGACTCCGGCGACGAGGAACGCACACGCCACTCCAGAGCATATTCCTGACAAACGTATGTTATCTCAAGAACAAAGTGGACGGACTGCAACTCCTGCATCAGACAAACAAGGACTTCTCTCGAGCTGCTGCCCTCTGTTTCACCGAGACCTGGCTTTGTGAGTCGACCCTGGACAGCGCGCTGCAAATGGCTGGCTTCCAACTTCACAGAGCGGATCGCGAAGTGGAGGCAGCAGGGAAATCAAGAGGCGGTGGAATATGCTTCTATACCAACCAGGACTGGTGCAGCAACATCACGGTACTGTCAGATTTCTGATTTCCCAACCTAGAATCCCTCTTTATGAACTGCAACCCTTCTACTCTCTGAGGGAATTTAACTCCTTTATTCTCGCTGGAGTTTACATTCCCCACCCCCCGCCAAGCCTGTGTAAAAAGTGGACGAACTGCAGGCGTAGGTAGGCGCAAATGCAACTCGCTGACCAGGTAATGAGGGTAGAGAGTGACTTCCCGTACTCCATGGTCAATATTTTGGGGGGCTTTAACAAAGCTAACCTCAGCCATGACCTTCCAAAATACAGACTTTCTCTCTGGGTCTCTCTGATCATTGTCTATTTCACCTTATTCTGACCTACAGGCAGAAACTAAAAGCTGCTAAGCCTGTGGTCAGAACAACGAAAAGGTGGACAAGTGAGGGCATTGAGAACCTACAATCCTGCTTTGACTGCACGGATTGGAATGTGTTCAGGGAAGCAACCACAAGCCTCGATGAGTATACGGACACTGTATCATCATATGTCTGCTTTTGTGAGGACAGTTGCATTCCAACTAAGACTCGGACATGGTTCAACAACAAGCCCTGGTTCACTGCAGAACTCAGACAGCTCCGACGGTCTAAAGAGGAGGCCTACAGGGGCGGGGATGCAGACCTCTACAGGCAGGCCAAGTACAAGCTGAGAAGAGGAATCAGAGCTGCCAAGGAAAGAGCTGAGAAGTTGAGGAGCAAGTTCTCAGCTAGTGACTCTTCTTCAGTTCGGAAGGGCTTGAAAGATATTACCAGCTACGAGGAAAGTCCCCCGCTCTTTGGACAATCGTCAGCTGACCAACTAACTGAAGGAGTTTTATTGCAGGTTTGAAAATCAGAAACACAATCCTGGTACCCCCTCCCCAACCAACACAGCCAGACCCCAGTCTACAAAGAAAGGACCCTGCACCCTCCTTCCCATTCAGCACTTCACACCCACTTAAGGCAAGACTCCAGTATGAAAAGGCTGGCCCATTTCTCACCTCAACCAACATTTCACACCTACTCACAGCCTGACCTCAGTCTGCAAAGACTGGGCCTCTCTACACCCACCCCCCTCCAATCACCACTTCACACCCAATCACCCACACCCTCTGTGCTGCACAACATAGCTTATCCAATATCAACAATAAAAATAGAGGAGGTGGAGAGGCTTTTCAGAGGACAAAAGAGCCAGAAATCTCCAGGACCTGACAATGTTTCCCCCTCTTAAGCTCTGTGCCAAACAGCTGGCACCGGTCTATACAGATATTTTTAACCAGTCCCTGCAAACGTGTACTGTCCCTGCCTGCTTCAAAATCTCCACTATTGTCCCTGCATCCAAAAAGGCAAGGATTACGTCTTAATGACTACAGGCCTGTCGCACTGACCTCTGTAGTCATGAAGACACTCGAAAGGCTAAGCTGAAAAATATCACAAACTCCCTGCTGGACCCTCTGCAGTTTGCATATTTGGCCAATAGATCCATGGATGATGCAGTCAACCTGGATCTGCACTTCATCCTACAGCACCTAGACCGCCAGGGCACCCATGCGAGGATCCTGTTTGTTGCTTTTAGCTCTGCATTCAACACCATTGTACCAGAGCTACTACACTCCAAACTTTCCAATTTGACTGTGCCTGAACCCCTTTGTCAGTGGATCACCAACTTCCTGACAGACAGGAAGCAGCATTGGAGGCTAGGAAAGCACATCGGACCCGCAAACGCTCAGCATAGGAGCACCGCAAGGCTGCGTACTCTCTCCTCTCCTCTACTCTCGCTACACCAACGACTGCACCTCAACAGACACCCCTGTCAAGCTTAAGTTTGCGGACACACAACCCTGATTAGACTGATCCAGGATGGGGAGGAATCTGTCTACAGACAGGAAGTGTCACTGCTGGCGCCCTGGTGCCGTAGCAACAACCTAGAGCTCAATGCTCTTAAGACAGTGGAATTGATTATAGACTTTAAGAGAGCTCCCCCTCCCCTCATCCAACCCCACTCACCATCAACAACAGCACAGTCACATCTGTGGAGTATTTTAAGTTCCTGGGAACCATAATTTCCAAGGACCTTAAGTGGGGGGCTACCATCGACTCCACAGTCAATAAGGCACAACAGAGGATGTACTTCCTACAGCAGCTGAGGAAGCACAATCTGCCACAGGCAATGATGGTCCAATCCTACACAGCCATCATAGAGTCTGTTCTCACCTTCTCCTTCAGGGTCTGGTTTGGCTTCTTCTTCTTTCGTGTGCCGTGCACAGCCTAACGTTGTAGGATAACTTGTTCTATTTGATCTTCCATTTGTGCACGTCGAGTTGATTGCATTAGTCGAAACAGGGCGGACCACGTGAAGGTTGCAATCTTCCACGCCATCTGGTTTGGCTCAGCCACCAAGCATGACAGCTGGAGGCTGCAGCGAATCGTCTGATCAGCAGAGAACATTATTGGCTGCAACCTTCCATCCATTGACAAGTTCCTTGCATTGTACACTGCAAGGGCCAGGAAGCGAGCGAGCAAGATCATCTCTGACCCCTCTCACCCTGGCCACAAACTCACTTCCCTCTGGAAGGTGACTGGATTGTCAAAGCTGCCAGACATAAAAACAGTTTTTATCCACGAGTAGTTGCTCTACTCAACAGCCAAAAATCTGTAGCCTCCCTTTGATCTGGTATTTTGTTGGTTCACATGCTTGATCAATGGTGTTTTTTCATTGATGTTTTATTATTATTAACGTTTAGTGTTTTTGGAGTCATTCGTAACTGTTACTGTATGTCATGTTGTTACTTGTGGGTGGAGCACCAAGGCAAATTCCTTTTATGTGAATACTTGGCAAATAAACTTACTTACTTATTATAGGTAGGATCAGCTTTGGTAAATTCTGACATAGGGATTTGATATCTGCATTAATCTGCATCAATTTTGTGAATTATAAATATTCCCTGCACGATTAAATATCATACATGTAACCTTCAAATTCACTGCAACCACCCCTGACACACATAGTAATCAAGAATCTGTTGATGGTCATAAAATACTCATTAACGGCCTCCACAGTCATCTGTGGCATGAATTCCACAGATTCACCATTTATGACAAAACAAATTCTTCCTCATCTCCTTTCTAAAGGTAGATCCTTTTATTCTGAGGCTATGTCCTCCTGTCCTAGACTCTTCCATTAGTACAAACATTCTCTCCACATCCACTCTATCCAAGCCTTTCGTTATCGATAAGTTTCAGTGAGATTCCCCCCTCATTCTTCTAAACTCCAGCAATTAGAGGCCCAGTGCAAATGCTCCTCATATGTTAACCCACTCATTCCTGGGATCATTTTCTTAAATATCTGGACCCTCTCCAGTGCCAGCACATTCGTCCTCAGATACGGGGTCCAAAACTGCTCAATACTCCAAATGCGGTTTGACCAGTGTCATATAAAGCCTGAGCATTGCATCCCTGTTTTAATATTCTAATCTTCTCAACATAATTTAATTTGCCTTACTTACTACTGGTTCAACTTGCAAATTAACTTTTTGGGGAATCCTGCACCAGCACTCCCAAGGCACTTTGCACCTTTGTTTTCTGCATCCCCTCCCCATTTAGAAAATAGTCTTCACCTTTATTCCTACTTCCAAAATGTATGACTCCACACTTTGCAATGCTGCATTTCATTTGCCACTTCTTTGCCCACTCTCCCAACCTGTCCAAGTAATTTCTACAGAGTCCCTACTTTATCTACACTGCCTAACCCTCCACCTATCTTCATATTATCTACACACAAATGCAATGCAATTTTATTTTAGTCAGAGCTGATGAGAAATAACCTACCGGAGATATGCAAGGGTCACTGCAACAGAGATGGCAAAAGTGAATGCATGGCTTCAAGAATAAATTGATATACTCAAAGGTTCAAAAGGTTCAAAGGTTCAAAGGTCAGGTTATTATCACATGTACCAATTAGGGTACAGAAAAACTCGAATCACCATACAGCCATACTAAAAAAAAAGCAACAAAGCGCACAACTACATAAAAATTCACATAAACATCCACCACAGTGGATTCCCCACATTCCTCACTGTGATGGAAGGCAATAAAGTCTAATCTTCTTCCTCTTTATGCTCCTGTGGTCGGGGCAGTCGAACCACCTGCAGTCAGGGTGATCGAAGCTCCCACAGTCAGCGGTCGAAGCCCCAGCGTCGGGGTGAATGAATTTTCGATGTCGGGGCGGTCGAAGCTCCTGCGGCTTGGCGCTCCCGAAGTCGGTCTCCCACCTGGGGCCGCGAGCTCCTCGATGTTAAAGTCTGCAGGTTCCACAGTTGGAGCTCCAAGGTCGATCCCTGGCAAAGAGATCGCCAGCTCCACGATGGTAAGTCTGCATGCTCCTGCCGTTGGAGCTCCAGAAGTCGATCTCCAGCAGAGGGCTGCAGCTCCTCGATGTTAGTCCACAGTGTGGATGGAGATGTGATACGGGAAAAATTGCATCTCCATCGAGGTAAGAGATTAAAAAAAGTTTCCCCCAACCCCCACATAAAATAAGCTAAAGAACACTAAAACATACGTTTAACAGATACTAAAAAAAACAATAAAGAAGGAAGGGACAAGACAGACTTTTGGCGAGGCAGCCATTGCTGACGCCAGCTGGAGGTTTTCTCATTCTCAGGCAGATTTTAATTGAAGTCCACAAATACCTCTACCAAGTCCTTTGAATTCATTTAAAGGACTAGTAAATCAATGTTAAGGGCACATCTGCAGTATTTGACACCCCAGTTAAACTCATCAGCAAACTTGTATCATTTAACAACCTGATAGCAGAACCTGGAAACGGGCACTCAGTTCCCATCTCTGTCCGAGGGTGAGATTTCCAGATGCATAGGGTGAATAGGATGTTTGTCGGGTTGGAAGCCGGTGACCAGTGGGGTGCCTCAGGGATCTCTGTTGGGTCCACTGTTGTTTGTCATGTACATCAATGATCTGGATGATGGGGTGGAAAATTGGATAAGTAAGTATGCAGATGATACTAAGATAGGTGGTGTTGTGGGTAATGAAGTAGATTTTCAAAGTCTACAGAGAGATTTGGGCCATTTGGAAAAGTGGTCTGAAAGACAGCAGATGGAGTTTAATGCTGATATGTGTGAAGTGCTACATAACCATATAACCATATAACAATTACAGCACGGAAACAGGCCCTCTCGGCCCTTCTATGTCCGTGCCGACCATTTGTTTTCCCCTAGTCCCATCTACCTGCACTCAGACCATACCCCTCCATATACCTATCCACTTTACTTCTAAATGTTAAAATCGATCCTGCCTCCACCACTTCTGCTGGAAGCTCATTCCACACAGCCACCACCCTCTGAGTAAAGAAGTTCCCCCTCACGTTACCCCTAAACTTCTCCCTTAATTCTCATGTCATGCCCTCTTGTTTGAATCTTCCCTTCCCTCAATGGGAAAAGCTTATCCACGTCAACTCTGTCTATCCCTTTCATCATTTTAAAGACCTCAATCAAGTCCCCCTTAACCTTCGGTGCTCCAAAGAATAAAGACCTAACTTGTTCAACCTTTCTCTTTAACATAGTTGCTGGTACCCAGGCAACATTCTAGTAAATCTCCGCTGTACTCTATTTTGTTGACATCCTTCCTATAATTAGCGACCAAAAATGTACACTGTACTCCAGAATTGGTCTTACCAATGCCTTGTACAGTTTTAACATTACTTCCCTACTCCTATATTCAATGCTCTGATTTATAAAGGCCAGCACACCAAAGGCTTTCTTTACCACCCTATCTACATGCAATTCCACCTTCAGGGAACTATGCACCGTTATTACTAGATCTCTCTGTTCCACAGCATTCCTCAATTCCGTACCATTTCCCATGTATGTCCTATTTTGATGTGTCCTGCCAAGATGTAGCACTTCACACTATTCAGCATTAAACTCCATCTGCCATCTTTCAGCCCACTGTTCCAAATGGCCCAAGTCTCCCTGTAGGCTTTGAAAGTATACTTCATTATCCCCAACACAACCGATCTTAGTATCATCTGCATACTTACTTATCCAATTTTCCACCCCATCATCTCGATCATTGATGTACATGACAAACAACAGTGGACCCAACACAGATCCCTGAGGCACCCCACTGGTCACTGGCTTCCAACCTGACAAACAGCCATCCACCATTACTCTCTGACATCTCCCATTCAGCCACTGTTGAATCCATCTTGCTACTCCGCCATTAACACCCAAAGATTGAACCTTCTTAACCAACCTTCCATGGATAACCTTGTCAAAGGTCTTACTGAAATCCATATAGACAACATCCACTGCTTTACCCTCAACAATTTCCATAGTAACTGCTTCAAAAAATTCAAGAAGGTTTGTCAAACATGACCTTCCAGGCACAAATCCATGTTGACTGTTCCTGATCAGACCCTGTTTATCCAGGTGCTTATATATAATATCTCTAAGTATCCTTTCCATTAATTTGCCCACCACTGACGTCAAACTAACAGGTCTATAATTGCTAGGTTTATTCTTTGAACCCTTTTTAAACAATGGAACAACATGCGCAGTACGCCAATCCTCCGGCTCGATTCCCGTTTCTAATAACATTTGAAATATTTCTGTCATAGCTCCTGCTATTTCTACACTAACTTCCCTCAATGTCCTAGGGAATACCCTGTCAGGACCTGCAGACTTATCCACTTTTATATTTTTCAAAAGTGTCAGTACTTCCTCCTCTTTGAATCTCATAGTTTCCATAGCTACTCTACTTTTTTTCCCTTACCTCACAGAGTTCAATATCCTTTTCCTTGATGAATACCGAAGAAAAGAAATTGTTCAATATCTCCCCCATCTCTTTTGGCTTTGCAGATAGCTGTCCATTTTGGCTCTCTCATGGTCCAATTTTCTCCCTCGTTATCCTTTTGCTATTAATATAGCTGTATAAACCCTTTGGATTTACTTTCACCTTTCCTGCCAAAGCAACCTCATATCTTCTTTTAGCCTTCCTAATTTCTTTCTTAAGATTCTTTTTACATTCTTTATACTCCTCTAGCACCTCATTTACTCCATGCCTCCTATGCATATTGTAGATGTCTCTCTTTTTTCGAAACAAGTGTCCCTTGAAAACCATGGCTCTTTCCAATTTTTACTATTTCCTTTCAACCTAACAGGGACATAAAGATTCTGTACTCTTACAATTTCCCCTTTAAATGTCCTCTATTTCTCTTCTACATCCTTCCCATAAAACAAAGTGTCGCAATTCACTCCTTTTAAATCCTTACGCATTCCCTCAAAGTTAGCCTTTCTCCAATCAAAAATCTCCACCCTAGGTCCAGTTCTGACTCTCTCCATAATTATATTGAAACTAATGGTATTTGTGATCACTGGTCCCGAAGTGCTCACCAACGCATACCTCCGTCACCTGACCTGTCCTCATTTCCTAACTGGAGGTCCAGCACTGCCCCTTCTCTGGTCGATACCTCTATGTACTGCTGCAAAAAACTATCCTGCACACATTTTACAAACTCCAAACCATCCAGCCCATTTACAGAATGTGTTTCCCAGTCTATTTTTGGAAAATTGAAATCTCCCACAATCACTACCTTGTGCTTACTACTAATATCTGCTATCTCCTTACATATTTGCTCTCCCAATTCTCGCTCCCCATTTGGCGGTCTATAATACACCCCTAAAAGTGTTGCTATATTGTTCCCACTTCTCAGTTCCACCCAAACAGCCTCCCTAGACAAGACCTCTAATCTATCCTGCCAATGCACTGTTGTAATATCCTCTCTGACAAGCAATGCAACACCTCCACCTCTGCTCCCTCCAATTCTATCACACCTGAAGCAACAAAATCCTGGAATATTTAGTACATCTTGGCAGGACAAATCAAAATAGGACGTACATGGTAAATGGTAGGGAATTGAGGAATGCTGTGGAACAGAGAGATCTAGGAATAACTGAGCATAGTTCCTTGAAGATTGAATTGCATGTAGATAGGGTGGTAAAGAAAGCCTTTGGTGTGCTGGCCTTTATAAATCAGAGCATTGAATATAGGAGTAGGGAAGTAATGTTAAAATTGTACAAGGCATTGGTAAGACCAATTCTGGAGTATGGTGCACAATTTTGGTCGCCTAATTATAGGAAGGATGTCAACAATATAGAGAGAGTACAGAGGAGATTTACTAGAATGTTGCCTGGGTTCCAGCAACTATGTTGAACAAGTTAGGTCTTTATTCTTTGGAGCACCGAAGGTTAAGGGGGACTTGATTGAGGTCTTTAAAATGATGAAAGGGATAGACAGAGTTGACGTGGATAAGCTTTTCCCATTGAGGGTAGGGAAGATTCAAACAAGAGGGCACGACATGAGAATTAAGGGACAGAAGTTTAGGGGTAACGTGAGGGGGATCTTCTTTACTCAGAGGGTGGTGGCTGTGTGGAATGAGCTTCCAGCAAAAGTGGTGGAGGCAGGATCGATTTTAACATTTAAAAGTAAAGTGGATAGGTATATGGACGGGAAGGGAATGGAGGGGTATGGTCTGAGTGCAGGTAGATGGGACTAGGGGAATACAAATGGTCGGCACGGACTGGAAGGGCCGAGAGGTCCTGTTTCCGTGCTGTAATTGTTATATGGTTATATGGTTATATGGAATTATTCATTGGTGTGCTTAAAGCTTCCTTGAGGAAATGCAATATCTCCACTAACCTCTGGGAATTTCTGGAATTAGCCTCGGACAAGCCTATTTCTGGAATGAGCCTAGCCTCAGATGGCGGTGGAGGCGGGTTCCCTGGATGTTTTCAAGAGAGCTAGATAGGGCTCTTAAAAATAGCACAGTCAGGGGATATGGGGAGAAGGCAGGAACAGGGTACTGACTGGGGATGATCAGCCATGATCACATTGCTCGAAGGGCCGAATGACCTAATCCTGTACCTATTGTCTATTGACAACAAATCATCGGTCAGTATCACCAGATGAGCCAGTAGAGAAAATCTTTGACACAGGATATAAACAGGATTACCTGATTATCCATAGACAATACCAGGTGTTAATATGGGTTCTTCAATTCATCTCAGCAAAATGATTTCTGACCCATGAGCAGAAATGCCAAAGTTTTGAAAATGTTGCAGATGATTGTTGACGGGATATTCTGGTGCTAAAGAGGCCCCAAGGAGACTAAGATGGATTCTTGAGCTGAAATGTGAACTCCAAGCTTGTTTGGTGCAAGACGTCGAGTTGATTAAATGCTGCAGGAATGCTTTATAATTGCACCTCCAGGCACATTCAAATTGTGGTCATTAGGACTAAATGTTGATGCTAATTCCAGACTTTCAAACATGTGATTTCTTTAGCCTATACTTTAATTCTTCAGGGAAAGTAACTGTACTAACCTTGCATAAGGTTCTTGGAAGAAACATTGAATTAATTCATTGTCTACATTTGTTGCACTATCCTTCCATACTAAGATGTAAGTAACTATTATTACTGAATGATAACACATGATATGGGGAGAAGGCAGGAACGGGGTACTGATTGGGGATGATCAGCCATGATCACATTGAATGGTGGTGCTGGCTCAAGGGGCCAAATGGCCTACTCCTGCACCTATTGTCTATTGTCTATGATTGCAGATGCTGGAATCCTGAGCAAAACAAAAACCAAACAGCTGGTGGAACGCAACAGGTCAGTCAGCATCTGGAGAGTGAAATGAAGAGATGATGTTTTCAGTCAGGATTGTTCTTTGGACTGATGGAGTAAAGAGGAAATAGTCTGTGGAAAGTGTTGAGCAGTAGAGGTGGGGCAAAATCTGTCAAGCGGTAGATCAGTTCAGTTTAGTTTATTGCCACATGTACCGAGATACAGTGAGGAGCTTTTGCTGCTGGCTAACCAGTAAGTGGAAAGACAATACATGATTATAATCAAGCCATTGTATATAAAGTAAGAAATGTTGTTGCAGGAGTGGAGATTTAAAAGTGTGGAGGGATTGTAATATGTGATTGTAGATCCGCTTCTGTGGCCAGCACACAAATAATCACCTGGGTTGGGCAACATTTTTGTTGATAACCTGGATCCAGATAAGGAGGGACAGACTGGCTGATGGGTGTGGTTGGGGGAGAGAAGTGTAGAACTAGCAACCAAAGCTGGAGGTGATAAGTGGAAAAAAACAAAAGAGTGTAAATCGTGAATTCTGAAAAGAAAGAAATGTGTGCACAGAGAAGAGCTCGATAGATAAGAAGTAGGATAAGGTTTCCTTGAAATGGGAGAATTCAATGATCATGCCATTGTGTTGAAGGCTGCCCAAGTGTAATATGAAGTGCTGTTCTTCCAGTATATGTGTGGCCTCACTCTGGCAATGGAGGACGAACAGGTTGGTATGGGAACGGGAAGCCAAGTAAAGTGGCGGGAAACTGGACTGCACAGTTCAAAGGGATACATAGATACATAGACAATAGGTGCAGGAGTAGGCCATTCAGCTCTTTGAGCCAACACCACCATTCAATGTGATCATGGCTGATCATCCACAAACAGTACCCAATTCCTGCCTTCTCCCCATATCCCTTGATTCTGCTAGTTCTATGAGCTCTATCTAATTCTCTTTTGAATGCATCCAATGAATTGGACTCCACTGCTTTTGGAGGCAGAGAATTCCACAAATTCCCAACTCTCTGTGTGAAAAAGTTTTTCCTGGTGTATGGATGACTCAGTAAGTACCTCCCTGCTAGGTTCTATGATGAGCAGATCTATATCCGTAATTATTTTTAAGCCTCTGTATCTTTAGAATACATCATCTCTTGAATAATCTCTTGGTACCATCTGTCAATCCTTCTCAGAACCTTCTATGGATTCAGTGAATTCACTTCTACCAGACCTTGGCATTCCCTCTAACTCCGTTCCTCCCTCATCCTAGTTCTCCAACTAGCTTCATTGTCCACCATATTAAATATTACTTATTGCATGCCTCGTTGTCAAGTTCCCCTCAGCTGACAATGTACCAGTCTACATTTCCTTGAACATCATCTGCATTGATCTGTGTTTTTGCACCTTCTATATTTCTATCTCTCCCTCTCACCTGACTCTGAAGAAGGATCTCGACCTGAAAAGTCACTCATTCCTTCTCTCCAGAGATGCTGCCTATCCCGCTGAGTTACTCCAGCATTTTGTGTCTATCTCCAGTAAGAATAGATTGATCCTATTTAATAGTAAGATTAAACGAGAACTTACCAGTTTGAAGTTTGATCTTGATTTTATGAGGAGTTACGATGAACAATTACGTGAAGAAAGCCATCAGTCCACTTGCGCGTCAATCTTTAAAGCAGCGGTGTGAAATCACAGATAAGAGAGGTTGACCTGTAGATATTAAGATTTGGAAAACTAGAACTAGAACTACCAGATGGCCTGATAATATGAGGGTAAGCATGAGGGCACGTAATCGCTCATCGTAAATCCTCATAAAATCAAGATCAAACTTCAAAATGGTAAGTTCTCATTTAATCTTACTATTTTACTTCAGAGCCACGTGAGTGACTACATGAAGATTTCAAAGCTCTGTGATTTCATGCCAGTTCGAGTCCAGGCGTCACACACTGAATGGATTGACCATAGATGAGTGAGAAAAAAAATTATGCATTCAGACATAATGTAGTTAGGTAACAATACTGACACTTTAATGTGAAAACAAAATAAGTTACCCCACCCAACCTGGGGGGAAACTATAAAACAGAATTTAAAATGGTATGTGCAAACATCCCCAGTCCGGCAATGGGTTTATTATAAAACCTGTGGAACATCCATTCATTGGCTCATCCTGCAGCCGCTAGGATGTTGTCGAGGGGCACGTCCATAGCCCTCGCTGCCGAAGTAGATGCAGCCCTGCTGGAGTGAGATTTGTAAGTGTCAGTATTAACTCCTGCACCCGCCAGTACCTCCTTTAACCATCTGGTGATGGTTTGTGCTGCTACCCTGAGGTGTGGTTTCTTGTGGCTGATTAGGACAGCTAACTCAGAGCCTCTGAGGCTCCTCATGACTTTAATGTACTGGTGCATGTGTGACACTACAAATAATCATGGGTCCTAGGGGTATGCCAGGAACTCAAGCTTGGGCCCTGGTTCCCCCGGCCTGCTCTGTTTGATTAAGTCGTAGATGACGAAGGATATGGTGTTAACATTGATGGTCATGTTGTTCAGTCATAGCTTGTGGAACGTCTGGACTCGTTGCGCCATTACCAGCGCCATCAGCATTACCACCTTGAGGGTGAGCTTGGTTAAGGATAAGGAGGTGGCTGGAGCCCACTGACGAAGTAGTGTTAGCACTACGCTAACATCCCTTGTGTCCATATACCGTGGGCTGCGGGGTATTGTGTTGTATATTCCCCTCATGAACCTGGTAATAAGGGGATGTGTTCCTACTGGATGGTGCCCAGTTCCCAGCACTAAATATGAGGATAGTGCACTCCTGGCACTGTTGATGGCACTGTAGCCTAATTTATGGTCATAATATAAAGTTGACAGGAACTCCAGTACATCCGTGATGCACATTGTGTCATATGATATATTGGAGACATGACAGTACATCTCCCACTTCTTGATTTAAGAGACATACTGCCTTTGTGTACTGTCCCTCCAGGCAGCTGTAATGCCATCCACTGTCTGGTCAGCCAGTCCGAGTCCCAGGTATGGTCTCCTCAGAATCTGCAAACCAATAAATTGATTTGGTCATGTAGTTAAACATGCACATGATGCATATTGCTGCAATAAGCCTTTAATCTATAGAGTGCTCCCAACAATAAGTAGTTAATGCCATACTGCTGTAAAATTAAGGACTCCTGCACATTCCATCTGCCCCCGCAAACGGAGATGATACCTGTGGCTCCCCAGCCCAGGCCACTTGCATCGGTTAGTAATATTGCCGATGGCGTATCAATTTGAATTTTCTTAGAGCAATGATGTATATTTGTTGCCCACCAGTGAAATTCTTCCGAATTGGCCTGCGTGGGATTTAAGAGCCTGTTCCTTTGCACGTTGTAAATTTTGATAGTGCAAAGGTCCAAAGCGTACAGCTGGAAAAGCTGTCACAAGCTTGCCAATTACACTTGCTACTTGTCTGATTGTAGGCTGCTGTTTGACAATTAACTTATTGCAGGCTTCCATTAACTCGGATTGCTTGCCACTTGGCAGTGTCACCGACATTTGAATAGCGTTAATTGTGATCCCCAGGTAATCAATTACCCAGATTGGGGTCAACTTTGACCTAACTGGATAGATTAGGAATCCTAACCTCTCAAACATGAGTTTGGTAGCTGAAACAGATGATTCAGCTGATTCCTTGGTGTCCCGAATTATTAGAATGTCATCCAAATAAGCCATCACCATGTGATTCTGAGCTCATAGTAACCCCCGAACTGGTTTTGTAAATAGTCTGGGAGCTGAAGTCAGCTCATTAAGCAATGCTTTGAATTGCCACAGTTGCCCCATCCAGTTAAATTTCAAATATCTCCTGTGCTCCCTGTGAATGGATACTGAGTAGTATGCATCTTTAAGATCTATGCATGCCATATAACATCCTTTGGAAACTAGTTGGATGGCTGTGCCAAAGTTATCCATTTTAAAATGTTTATACTGCACATGGGTATTGAGTTCTGTCAAGTCTTGGATGATATGACATCCTCCATCCCTATTCCGCTTGATGAACATGTTGGATAAAAATTGGTGTGATTCCTGGTGCAACCTCTGAATCACCCCTTCTATATGTAAAGCCTGAATTTCAGTTTGTACCTCAAATCTTTCCTGTTGTGAGAACACATATGTGCGGTTTGGAAATTTGTGTGGTGTTGATGAATCAAGAAGGAAGTCAATTTTGAAACCTTGTATACTGTGTCTGCTGTGATCCAGTTCCATTCATTCAAAAAATGTCTCAATCTCCCCCCCAACTTGTGAATGAGGTGTAGGGTGTTCCACAAGCAACTATCTTCTCCTACCTTGGACGTTACTGCCGGTGTGGTCCTGGCTTCCGTCCTCGTGCCTTGGGAAGGAGAGCTGATGGCGGGTGCCTCCCGTGCATCCGAGGCATGGGCCAGTTGTGGCCTATCTCTAAAAAAGACCTTGGTGCTTCCAGCTCGAGTCTTCCTCCTATCCCAGAGCCACTAGGCTGGTTTCTCCTGGTGTTGAAGGCGGCATAGGGGTGAGCCCGGTGTGATGAGCCCCTGGGTATTGTTTGGGCTCGGCTCATGAGGCGTATGGTCTTGGCCTCATCATCCAGCTTGTAGACCTGCTTCGGCAAGTCTGCCCCAAATAGATAATTGGCCGGCTAGACTTTGCTGGCCTTGCACAGCACAGCAAATTTTGGATTGAGTGCCGGCCCTATTGCATTTTTACGCAGACAATTTATTTCAAAATGGGCATTGCAGAGAAGCCCCACAGCGTCCTACTGTGTCTCCGTCAGCAGCCCCCCATCTACAGACCTTGTAAAGGCCGTTAGGTCCGAGGCCCATAATTTACATTTTTTTTGGAGTTTGACCTCCTAGGCTCTTACCCCCGCTCCAATATGGCCCCAGATGGCGTGGTTGATGGCCGGCACATTGAGGGAGGCACAGTTGGCAGGTGTATGATATCTGCTGGAGGTCTCCTCCATAGCCAGGTCTTTGAGCTGATGCGACGCCAGGTAAATTATTGTAGTGGCCAGTTCTTCCTCCGGGGTGCTCCTGTTCGAGTTGGGATGGCAAATATGGATGCCAGTAAGGGCAGTTCGGGCCCATGACCCCGTGAGTGTTCACCTGATGTGCCTCCCTGCTCCGAGTCAGGATAATACTGACTCTGTATTATCCTCTGTGTACTTCCGTCGAGAGAGAGGGAGACACTTCACAGCCCTGTGTACAGTGCTGCTGGCATGGACTCTCGTGGAGACCTGGGCTGATACTGCTCCCTCCTCTGGAGCAGATCGGTCTGGAGCCACCTCTCCAAAAGGTGCCCCATCTGGGAAAGTCGCCCGTAGATGCTTCCCAGTGAAGGAGGGGATCCCTTCGACCTGAACTCGTCTGAGTCTAGAGGGCTGGCAGACTTGTGAGTGGGCTTGCCCCCCGGTGGGACTGCCACGGTGCTCTCCTGAGGCACCAAGACTGCTGCTGCTGGTTCCACTGCCAGTGGCCTGGAAGGTGATTCGGACAGTCGCCCGCTACCCACAGCTCCTCGTTCTGCTGTAGCCGGCTTCCGCGCAGACCGTCTCCTCACCTTCGACATGGTAGGTTCTTTTTGCTAGAGAGACAAGAAATATGAACCCGCCAAAACGACCGCAGAGTAGTTTTTGAAAACACTTACCTGGGTTTTTAAAACTTACCGCTGGAAGGAAGCGACGCACCTGCCAATCAGTCGTTGGCGCATGCTTCAGACGTCATGACGCGCAGGCGGACTGACGGCCTTCTTCACATAGTTACTCACGTGACTCCGAAGTAAAATCTTTCATTATAAAGTAATTGCCCCCATCCCAACAATCAATCCAGTGAATCTACACCACACTGACTTCAAGCCCAATATATTTTTAGGTGGACACAAAATGCTGGAGTAACTCAGCGGGACAGGCAGCATCTCGGGATAGTGGGAATGGGTAATGTTTCGGGTCAAGACCCTTCATCCGACTCGACCCAAAAGGTCACGCATTCCTTCTCTCCAGAGATGCTGCCTGTCCCACTGAGTTACTCCCGCATTTTGTGTCTACCTTCAATTTAAACCAGCATCTTTCCTAGATTGGTAGTACTTTCCTACCAATATATTTTTTATTTGGGTACAGAGGCCAAAGCCACATACATTGATCCAAATTTCACCTCATAAAATACCCGCGCAATCTCAGTGGCTCTTCAGTAATTTTTCACTCCATGCAATAAAGGCCTGGTAAAAAAGACCTCATTATTTTGAATCGCACAACACATTCAAATCATTTCTCTTCCCCTGTTCTTATGACTAGCATCTTTTGAAAACATGCTTTTAATGTTTCATGTGCAAATGAAAATGCAGTGTCTCTAAAGAGCTTAACGGAAAGGATGATGAACTTTTGTGACCAACTGTTCACACTTTTCATTTTCACTCTAATGCTGTGAATTTATCTCTTCAACACTCTGTCAATGCTGCCTGTTAATTCCCCAACTGTGCTTAACAACTGTAATAGTTAATTAGTTTTGTAATTAAAGTATATTTTAATATTCAACCTAACTTTATTCCCACTATTATCGAGTGTTAAACATGTTTAAAACATTGGATTTTCAAGAATATATAATTTATATTTTTCTCCCAACACCTTTGATTGAAATTTGTTTTTCGCATTCAGATGATTGAGTGTTTTTGATCTACCCCATGACTATATTTTACTTTTAATCAGTTCATAAGCAGGAGAATATCCAACACTTCTTTGTATCTTTTTTTTGAATAAGACATTTCTTTAGCCTTCAGTTATTGCAAGCTTCCTGACATGAATAACTAATAGATAGAACATAGAACACTAGAGCACAGGAACGGGCCCTTCAGTCCACAATGTACTGTATGTGCCAAACAGATTGCCAAGTTAAACTAATATCATCAGCTTGTATATGATCCATATCCCTCTATTCCCTGCACTTCCATGTGCCTATCTAGAAGCGGCTTAAATGCCACTATCATGTCTACCTCCACCAGCAACCCTAGCAATGTGTTCTAAGCTCCGCCTTCACTACTGTGTAAAAACATGCTCTGCATATCTCCATTAACCTTTTCCTTCTCACCTTATTGCTTTATAAGCTATGCCCTCTAGTGTTGTTCATTTACAACCTGGGAAAGTGGTTCTGACTGTCTACCTTATCAATCCTGCGAAACCATTTTGTCTACATTTTATCAATGCTTCTCATAATTTTACATAATAGAAACATAGAAAATAGGTGCAGGGATCGACCCTTCAAGCCTGCACCGCCATTCAATATGATCATGGCTGATCATCCAACTCCGTATCCTGTACCTGCCTTCTCTCCATACCCCCTGATCCCTTTAGCCACAAGGGCCACATCCAACTCCCTCTTAAATATAGCCAATGAACTAGCCTCAACTACCTTCTGTGGCAGAGAATTCCACAGATTCACCATTCTCTGAGTGAAAAATGTTTTTCTCATCTCTGTCCTATACGACTTCCCCTTTATCCTTAAACTGTGACCCCTTGATCTGGACTTCCCTAACATCGGGAACAATCTTCGTGCATCTAGCCTGTCCAACCCCTTAAGAATTTTATAAGTTTCTATAAGATCCCCCCTCAATCTTCTAAATTCTAGTGAGTACAAGCAGAGTCTATCCAGTTTTTCTTCATATGAAAGTTCTGACATCCCAGGAATCAGTCTGGTGAACATTATCTGTACTCCCTCTATGGCAAGAATGTCTTTCCTCAGATTAGGAGACCAAAACTGGCTGCAATACTCCAGTTGTGGTCTCACCAAGACCATGTACAACTGCAGTAGAACCTCACTGCTCCTATACTCAAATCCTTTTGCTATGAATGCTAACATACCATTCGCTTTCTTCACTGCCTGCTGCACCTGCATGCCTACATTCAATGACTGGTGTACCATGACACTCTGGTCTCGTTGCATCGCCCCTTTTCCTAATCGGCCACCATTCAGATAATATACTTCTATCATCTCCCCTCAGCCTCGAACTTTCCAGAGTAAATGATTCGTCTATCCAATTCCCTGTAGCTGAAACCCTCTAATCCCATTAAATAACAGACCAATGCAGCATGTGTGCTTTTACTTTCTATAAGAATAACAAAAATTGTTCACCCATTAAAATATGGCCTCAGCTTCACAAATATATGATCTCCTACCATGATAGAAATAAACCATTGACACAGACATAGCAACGTGATGCCTTGGGAACAATAACTGCAACTTTTAGAGCACAATTGTTTGTTTAACAGTTTTATACAGCAGATAACACAGCAGAGTTTCAATTACCTGATATAAAGATAAGATGATCTACTATAAGGTTCTTAGATTCAATGGGCCACATCAAGGAGGGTTATTGAATTACTCATTCTTGCAATCAAGATGAAGGAGAAACTGTTTCCTTTGATCAAAAATTGGTTGATGAAAAGACTACCAAAATAGATCGTAACAAGGAAATTCTTGTTTTATGATGATGTATATTTAATAAGTTGAGAGGAAGATCACAAAGTCTTAGCAGTGCGGAAGTGGGCAATAACCTCAATGAGTTCATGCCAGATGTAACTTGAAGAAAAATAACTTAATTTTTTAAATAACCTCTTACAAGGCATTAGTAGTGATTCCTGCAACATTACCTTGAGTTTATATTTAAAATATGAAACAATTGTGATCCTAAATAACAGTTTGTTTGAATAACAATCTCAAGCATTTTGGACCCTCTTGAAGTTAGGAAGGCAGAGGCAGAAGTATCCTTCAAAAGGGTATTAGTTGCATGCTAGAAGGGAATGCATTAAGGACATGTGAGAGGTAAGATCAGGGAAACCGGATAACTCTTTTAAAGAGCTAACAAAGGAGAGGTGGTCAAATAGCATTCTTTTTTGTATTGGTATTGCTATCCAGTCAAATCATACTATATGAGACAATGACCAAAGAGAAAAATACAAGGTTGCAGACAATAGTGTTATAGTTGCAGAAAAAATGCAGATAAAAATAGTGCAAGGGCCACAATGAGGTAGATAGGGTGATTGGGACTACACTCTTAGTTTATGAGAGGGCCATTCAGTAACATGTTAACAGAGCTGTTTCTGAATCTGGTGATGCATACTTTCAAGCTTTCAAGTCCTCGATTGTATTGGCTTCTTTCCCGAGGCTATGCAATGCGTAGATTGATTCACTGGTCGAGGAGGTTGTTTTGTGTGATGGGCCGGACTATACCTGCAACTTCTTGCAGTTTTCTTGTTGTACAATTTGTTGATTCAGTGTGCTCGACTCCAGAAAACTTATAAGGCTGATTGGGATTTTTTTCAAAATAAAGATCAGCAGATATTTCGATATCAAGTTAATGCTGACAGTGCAGGAAAATAGAAAGGAGATCAAAGACTGCATGATCTTGATGAATGTCAGAGCAAATACGGCCAGATGGTCTACTCATGACTTAATTTTTATAGTCTTATTGTAATGTTAATAAATTCAAATATGCAGCAAATTATGTTATTCTGACCCTTGTTCAATTTCCGTTTCTGCTGCCCAAATGTTTAAGAAGGAACTGCAGATGCTGGAAAATCGAAGGTACACAAAAATGCTGGAGAAACTCAGCGGATGCAGCAGCATCTATAGAGCGAAGGAAATAGGCAACGTTTCGGGCCAAAACCCTTCTTCAGACTGATGGGGGGTGGGGGGGAGGCAGGGAGAAGAAAGGAAAAAGGAGGAGTCGGAGTCCGAGGGCTGAGGGAGAGGTAGAAATTGGAGGGGACAGCAAAGGCTAGCAGAATTGTGATAATTCAATGTTCATGCCACCAGGATGCAGACTCCCCAAGCGGAATACGAGGTGCTGTTCCTCCAGTGTTGCTCACTCTGGCCATGGAGGAGGTCCAGAACAGAGAGGTCGGATACGGAATTGGAGGGGGAGTTGAAGTGCTGAGCCACCGGTAGGTCAGGTTGGTTAATGCGGACCGAGTGGAAGTGTTCGGCGAAACGATCGCCAAGCCTACGCTTTGTCTCACCGATATAGATCAGCTGACATCTAGAGCAGCGAATGCAATAGATGAGGTTGGAGGAGGTGCAGGTGAACCTCTGTCGCACCTGGAATGACTGCTTAGGTCCTTGAATAGAGTCGAGGGGGGAGGTAAAGCGACAAGTGCAGCATCTCTTGCGGTTGCAAGGGAAAGTGCCAGGGGAATGTGTGGTGCGGGAGGGTAGGGAAGAATTGACAAGGGAGTTACGGAGGGAGCGGTCTTTGCAGAAGGCAGACAGGGGGGAAGATGGGAAGATGTGGCGAGTGGTGGGGTCACGTTGGAGGTGGCAAAACTGACGGAGGACTATGGTGTTGTATGTGCCGGCTAGTGGGGTGAAAGGTGAGGACCAGGGAGACTCTGCCCTTGTTGCGAATGGGGGTATGGGGAGAGAGAGCAGTGTTATGGGGTATGGAGGAGACCCTGGTGTGAGCCTCATCTATAGTGGGAGAGGGGAATCCCCATTCCCTGAAGAATGAGAACATTTGCGATGCCCTGGGAGCAGATACAACGTAGACGGTGGAATTGGGAATAGGGGATGAACTGTTGCCAAAGTTCCTGGACACATTTACGACCAAAGGAGTTTAGTTTAGTTTATTGTCACATATACTGAGATAGTGAAAAGCTTTTATCGCATACTAACCAGTCAGCGGAAAGACAATACATGATTAGAATTGAGGCATTCGCAGTGTAAAGGAACATGATAAAGGGAATAATGTGAATAATGTTTGTGCAAGATAAAGCAGGTAAAAATAGTCTGAGGGTCACCAATGAGGTAGATAGTAGTTCAGGACTGCCCTCTGGTTGTTGGTAGGATGATGCATTACCTGATAGCAACTGGGAAGAAACTGTAGCTAAATCTGGAGATGTGCATTTTTACACTTCTATATCTTTTGCCCAATGGGAGAGGGGTGAAGAGAGAGTGGCAAGATTATGACTCTTCCTTGATTATGCTGGTGGCCTTGCCGAGGCAGTGTGAGGTATAAAAGTAGTTGATTGAAAGGAGGTTGGTTTGTGTCATGGTCTGTCGCTGTGTCCACAATACTCTGCAATTTCTTGCGGTCTTAGATGGAGCTGTTCCCCAACCATGCTGTGATAGATCGATAGATGTTGGTGAGTATTGTTGGGAACATGCCAAACTTCTTAAGCCATCTACGGAAATAAAGGCGTTGGTGTGCTAAATTTCAAGACCAGTGATGAAAATCTTTCCAATAGTGGTCTAAAGAATCAACTGAGAGCTGCCCATAAGCACAGAGATGAATTACATAGCAACATTTTTTTTCCAGATTACTTAGATGGAGATGTTCCCAAACCATGCTGTGATGCAAGCAGCCAGAAAAGGGAATAGACAATTCCAACGATATTTTTAAAAAACTCCAGGGGCTGTATGGAGAGCAGGAGAATATTCTAATAGAAATTCTGTTGGTCTTGATTTTATTTTGTCAACTCAGACAATTTTTAGTTGCTTAACTGCGACTGTAAACTAAACTGTAATTGTACTGTTTAAAATTACTGTTAAGCAAATAAAAGAAAGTGTTTTTGACCTTGCACTAATTTCCTTAAATAACACTCAAAACAATCTCACTCTGGCAAGAGGAACAACGATATTTTTAAAAAACTCCAGGGGCTGTATGGAGAGCAGGAAAATGTTCTAATAGAAATTCTGTTGGTCCTGATTTTATTTTGTCAACTCAGACAATTTTTAGTTGCTTAACTGCGACTGTAAACTAAACTGTAATTGTACTGTTTAAAATTACTGTTAAGCAAATAAAAGAAAGTGTTTTTGACCTTGCACTAATTTCCTTAAATAACACTCCAAACAATCTCACTCTGGCAAGAGGAACAGAAAGAAGGCAAAGTGCAGGAATGGAATGGAGCAGTAGAAATGCAGACGAGGGAGATCATAGATACATACATAAATACATAGACAATAGGCGCAGGAGTAGGCCATTCGGCCCTTCGAGCCAACACCAACATTTAATGTGATCATGGCTGATCATCCACAATCAGTACCCTGTTCCTGCCTTCTCCCCATTCCCCTCGATTCCTCTAGCACTAAGAGCTCTATCTAACGCTCTTTTGAATGCATCCAGTGAATCGGCCTCCACTGACTTTTGAGGCTGAGGATTCCACAAATTCACAACTCTCTATGTGAAAAAGGTTTATCTCATCTCAGTTCTAAAATGCCTACCCCATATTCTTAAACTATGGCCCCTGGTTCTGGACTCTACCCATGCTAGATGTTTCCTGCATCTAGCGTGTTCATTCCCTTCATAATTTTATATGTTTCTATAAGATTCCCTCTCATCCTTCTGAATTCCAGTGAATACAAGCCCAGTCACTCCATTCTTTCATCATATGGCAGCTCTGCCATCCTGGGAATTAACATTGTGAACCTACGCTGCACTCCCTCAATAGCAAGAATGTTGTTCCTCAAATTAGGAGAACAAAGCTGCACACAATACTCCAGGTGTGATCTCACCATGGCCCCATGCAACTGCAGAAGGACCTCTTTGATCCTATACTCAGCTCCTCTCGTTATGAAGGCCAACATGCAATTAGCTTACTTCACTGCCTGTTGTGCCTGTTCAGTGGCTGATGCACTAAGACACGCAGGTCTCTTGTATTTCCCCATTTCTTAACCTGATATAATTCAGATATTAATCTGCCTTCCCGTTCTTGCCTCCAAAGTGGATAAACTCACATTCATCCACATTATACTGCATCTGCCATGCGTCTTCCCACTAACCCAACCTGTCCAAGTCACTCTACATCCTCTTCACAGTTCACACTGTCGCCCAGCTTTGTGTCATCTGCAAATTTGCTAATGTTACTCTTAATTCCTTCATCTAAATCAATAATGTACATTGTAAATTGCTGTGGTCCCAGCACCGACCCCTGTGGCACCACTCAAGTCACTGCCTGCCATTCTGAAAGGAACACGTTAATCCATACGTGTTAACGAAGAAACTGCAGATGCTGGAGAATCGAGGGTTACACAAAATGCTGGAGAAACTCAGCGGGTGCAGCAGCATCTAAGGAGCGAAGGAGATAGGCGACGTTTCGGGTCGAGACCCTTCTTCAGACTGGTCAGGGATCAGGGAAACGAGAGATATAGACGGTGATGTGAGAGATAAAGAACAATGAATGAAAGATATGCAAAAAAGTATCGATGATAAAGGGAACGAGCCATTGTAAGCTGTTTGTGGTGGAAAATGAGAAGCTAGTGCGACTAGGGTGGGGAGGGAGATAGAGATAGAGGGAATGCCAGGGCCCGAGGGCTGAGGGAGAGGTGGGAGGGGGAGGAGACAGCAGGGGTTAACAGAATTGAGAAAATTCGATGTTCAAGCCCAAAGGATGCAAACTCCCCAAGCGGAATATGAGGTGCTGTTTCCTCCAACTTGCGGTGTTGCTCACTCTGGCCATGGAGGAGGCCCAGGACCGAGAGGTCGGATACGGAATGGGAGGGGGAGTTGAAGTGCTGAGCGACCGGGAGGTCGGTTGGTTTTTGCGGACCGAGCGGAGGTGTTCGGCGAAACGATCGCCAAGCCTCCGCTTGGTCTCACCGATATAGATCATCTGGCATCTGGAGCAGCGGATGCAGTAGATGAGGTTGGAGGAGGTGCAGGTGAACCTCTGTCAGACCTGGAAGGACTGCTTGGGCCCCTGAAAGGAGTGGAGGGGGGAGGTGAAGGGACAAGTGTTGCATTTCTTGCGGTTGCAAGGGAAAGTGTCCGGGGAAGGAGTAGAGCGGGAGGGGAGGGAAGAATTGACAAGGGAGTCGCGGAGGGAGCGGTCTTTGCGGAAGGCAGACAGGGGGGTTGATGGGAAGATGTGGCGGGTGGAGGGGTCACGTTGGAGGTGGCGAAACTGGCGGAGGACTATGTGTTGTATTTGCCGGCTGGTGGGGTGAAAGGTGAGGACCAGGGGGACTCTGCCCTGTTAATCCATACACTTTGTTTCCTGTCTGCAACCAATTTTCTATCCATGTCAATACCCTACACCCAATCTCCTGTGTGGGACCTTATCAAAAACTTTCTGATAGTCCAGGTACACTACATCCACTGGCTCTCCCTTGTCCATTTTATTAGTTACATCCACAAAAAATTCTAGAAGATTTGTCAAGCATGATTTCTCCTTCGTAAATCCATGCTGACGTAGGCCGATCCTATTACCGCTGTCCAAATGCGCCACTAATGCATCTTTGATAATTGAGTCCAGCATCTTCCCCACCACCGATGTCAGGCTACCGTCTATAATTCCCTGCTTTCTCTCTCCATCCTTTCTTTTGAAAGTGGGATAACATTATCAATCCTCCAATCCACAGGCACTGATCTAGAATCTATAGAACATTGGAAAATAATCACTAATGTGTCCACGATTTCAAGTGCCACCTCCTTGAGTAACCTGGGATGCAGACCATCAGGCCCTGGGGGTTTATCAACCTTCAGTCCCATCAGTCTACCCAACACCATTTCCTGACTAATGTGAATCTCCTTCAGTTCTTCCGTCACCCTAGGAGATTGTTTGTGTCTTCCTTAGTGAAGACAGAACCAAAGTACCTGTTCAACTCATCTGCCATTTCCTTGTTCCCCGTAATAATAAATAAATTCACCTGTTTCTGTCTTCAAGGGACCCACATTTGTCTTTACTAATTTTTTTCCTCTTCATATGCCTAAAGAAGCTTTTACTATCCTTTATATTCTTGGCTAGCTTACCTACTAATGTCATCTTTTCTCCCCGCATGGCCTTTTTAGTTACCTTCTTTGATTTTGAAAAGTTACCCAATCCTTTGGCTTTCTGCTCATCTTTGCTATAGAGACATAGAAAATAAGTGCAGGAGTAGTAAATTTGGCCCTTCGATGCACCGCCATTCAATATGATCATGGCTGATCATCCAACTCAGTATCCTGAACCTGCCTTCTCTCCATACCCCCTGATCCATTTAGCCATAAGGGCCACATATAACTCCCTCTTAAATATAGCCAACAAACTGGCTTTAACTACCTTCTGTAGCAGAGAATTCCACAGATTCACCACTCTCTGTGTGAAAAATGATTTTCTCATCACGGTCCTAAAAGACTTCCCCCTTATCCTTAAACTGTGACCCCTTGTCCTGGACTTCCCCAACATCGGGAACAATCTTCCTGCATCTAGTCTGTCCAACCCCTGAAGAATTTTGTAAGTCTCTATGAGATCCCCCCTCATTCTTCTAAATTTGTATGTAGATATATAAATCTGTGTAACATAGTGTAAACTATGTTATACACCTTCACTTTTAGTTTTATAGTGTCCTTGACTTCCCTTGTTAACCATGGTCACCTCTTACTCTCCTTAGAATCTTTCTTCCTATTTGGAATGAAATGAACCTGCATCGTCTGGATTATTCCTTAAAACACCTGCCATTGCAGTACCACCGTAATGACCTTAACAATGTTTATACATGAGTTTGAGGGTTACAGAGGCAAACTAGTTCCTTGGCCCATCCTGTACATGTTGCTTACCACTCATCCATCAACACCAATCCCACATTCCTCTTTGCAAACAATTCCACCTTTAGTTCTTCTACCACCAAACTGCACGTAGCAATTTGTAGTAACCAATTCAAATAGTCAAATATCTCCAAGGGATTTTGCAGTAGCATTTGGAAGTTATATTTGACACCAGCCCTAACAAGAAGATATGAGGTTGTGAGAGTGTAATGACTGCATCACAACATGGTTCAGCAACAAAGAAGGTAATAAAAAATGATGAACATTCCACAGTCCACCATGGATACTGACCTCCCCAGCATCAAAGAAATGTACAGGAGTCGCTACCTCAAAAAGAATGCCAGCATCAGAGACCCACACCACCCTGGCCAGAATTTTATTTCACTCCTGCTATCAGGAAGAAGATATAGGAACCTGAAAACTGTGATGCCTACGTTCAGAAGCAGCTTCTTCCCAACAACCATCAGGCTATTAAACACAACCACCTCCAAATAAGATACCCTTGGGGGGCATTGTTTTTGTCTTTTCATTATTATTGTTTGTTTGCATATTTTATATACTGGAAGTCTTTTTTGTTGTTGTTTATTATGTTGTTTACAGAGGAGTCTGTTTACTTAGAGTTTCTGTGTGCTGCTGCAAGAAAGAAATTGTTCCATTTCAGGACATATGATATAGATATGTTACAAAACTTACCTTCAGCAGCGCTGCAGTTCTGTCACTTTGGCGCCTTTGGGGGGGGGGGGGGTTAAAATGCAGTTTTCCCCTGCCTTCCGGAGTTTTATTTTCTCGAGGTGTGAGCTTTTGCTGAAGATTCATTCCGACTGCCGGTCTGTGAAATTTTTTTTTATTTTTTTTTTTTTTTAAATCACCCGAAAATTTCAGCACTGGAGTAAAATAAAAATTAGCTTCTAATGCAGTGAATCCCGACAACGGGGCCGGATTTCATGTAGGGGACAGGTAAAGGAAAGTCGTTTATTTTACATATAAACGTGCTTCTTAAGATGACCTTAATCCAAACTTAATGTTGCGAAACGGTGATTTATTCCCCATACGAACCGGCAGTATTTTTCCTGCCGATATGGGGTTTAAATTCACTGCAACTGCAACATTCCAATCGATCACGTTCCATAAAAACCCACTCGCAAGATGATTTAAATGGCCATTAATTTACGTGAATTAAACACTAAATTCCTTCAATTTGGCCTATAAATTCATGACAATAAGATTTAAATATCATGTTATATCGTGAATTCTTGTGTGAATGTTATTTGGACACTTAGGCTATTTAAAAATGTTAATATTTTCTTAAGAAATTGATAGATGTTTAGATCTAGAAATCGAATTTTGTAATTAGCTACAATTGGGTAACTAACTAATTATATGCTTTATTTTCAGGTCATCCAAGTAAGATCATTTCATATTTGTTTCAGAATGCTTCAATCTATAATAACTGAAAATTTCTTTCTGTTCTCTTAATTTTTAAGAAAATTATGGGCTTTTGACTGTCCTCGATCACAGCTTTTGTGTTAAGTCAATGGAAAAGCAATAGGGAACAAGATGCTAAATTCAGAGTATGAAAATGGCCATAACTTTTTTTAATACTGAAGATAAGAAAGTGAATTAGGTGTCAAATTAACCTTCTTTGAGAGACTTCCGGTGGCGCTATGGAGTGGAACTCGCGCCATTCAGCTCCGCTAAAATTGTATAAAAAACGGGGGTAAAAGTGGTTATCTGAAGCTACTCACCAGAGGAGAACGGGTGTGAACGGCTCCAGTAGCGTTAAAAAGGTGCGTGACGTCATCAGGCGCGTGACTTTAACAAGAAATGTCGATGCATCGCTCCCCCCCCCCACCAAGGGAAAAAGCCTTTGAAAAGGGAAGTAGGGCTCACTGGAGCCTCGGGCTCGAGTTTGAGTGCCTCCCAGGAAGATATTTTAAAGATGGATGACCTCAAAAGAATTATTATGGATGAGCTAAAAAAATGCTTAAGGATATGAAAAAAGAATATAAAGAAGAAATAAAGACTTTAAGAAATGATATTTTGGTGTATCATGAAAATTTGAAAGAAGAGTTCAAAAAAGAAGTTATAACTACTGTAAAGACTATGATGGACGAATGGAAAGATAAAGTGGGGACTGATTTGCAACAACAGTTGGATGACGTAAACCGTAAAACTGGTGAGATGGAGTTGCTGCTGGATACCAAGTTAGAACCTATTAAAAACTCACTTAACCAACAAAATGACGTAATAAAAGAATTGACTGAATCATCCGAGAAGAGTCTTGCCGAGAACAAGCGTTTATCAGAATTATTACACAAAATAACTGAGAAATGGATTGACTTGGAGGGACGTCAAAGGCGTCAGAATTTGCGTATTGATGGATTGTGTGAAGGCTGAGAGGGAGATCAAGACCCTTGAAAATTTGCTGCAAAACTCCTAAAAGATATTCTGAACTTGGACCAAGAACCTCTGCTGGGCCAAGCACTCAGGGCATTGAGACGTACCCCTAGGAGGGATACTCCCCCAAGACAGATGATTGTGAAGGTGGTTTACGATCATGTTTTTGAAGATATGATGAAGATAATAATACGTAAGAAAAATCTCAAATAGGAGGGGGATAACATCAGTATTTTTAGAGATAACCCTGCGGAAGTGGCCAAGAAAAGATCTTTATTTACAAAAACAAGAGGTATCCTGAGGAACATAAAGAATCTGAGATATGGCCTGATGTATCCGGCAACATTAAGGGTAACTTATGATAACAAGGAGCACCGCTTCAACAAACATACAGAAGCTCTTGAATTCGCTTGAGACATTCAGAAGAAATTGGAAGAGGAAGAAGTAGAGGAAGAAGCAGATGAAGATAAAGGACACTGAATATTTTTGATCACTTACCTGATGATACTGATTATTGAACACTTACCTGACGATACTGTCCACCCACAGAAAAGGAGGAGGACTCACACTGAAGGAGGATCCGCAGGGAAGGAGGAGGAACAATGGACATGGACTCTTGGGACCAAGGAGGGATGGATGGATTATTAATAAATATAGTTTTGTATTAACTACCCCTCAAAAATGTATGTTAGCTCTCCTAATATAGTGCTATGACACTAACTATATTTGATATTAATAGTATTATTAATTATTAAGTATATAAATTTAATATCCCACCCCTTAAGGCAAAAACGGAGCTGGAATTATTAACATCTTTTTTTTTCACGGAATTCCGTAGATTAATAGGCACGCTAGTGTGGCTTACACCAATACTAACTGCACTAACTATAGTTGTAGTCTCTTTTTTTCCCCTTACACTTTATTAACATCACTTACTTTACTCACATTTTTTATTATTATTTTTATATTATGTATTTCATTTCATATGATATACTATATGGATTTAAGTATGATTGGTCTAATATATAGTTAGTTCAAGGAGACGTGTGTATAAGACAATGTCACAGATATTAAATTTCATCGATCTGATGTTTGCGTATAGGATTGGGTTAGATGAGCTGAGACATCTACTCCAATATAAACAACCTTAATAATAAAATATATGACATAAACACTAGGATTGGGGGTGATGGAATCACCTTCTGTAGTTGGAATGTTAAGGGAATTAACGAACCAATTAAAAGAGGTAAGGTTTTAACCCAATTAAATAGATTGGAATCTGATATTATTTTTCTCCAAGAGACACACCTTAAAAAAGACGCACAGTATAGATTAACAGCAAAATGAATTTCCAAAGTATATCACTCTTCATTTACACACAAGTCTAGAGGGGTAGCAATAATTATTCGTAAAGGTATACCTTTTAAACAAAGTTCAATAATAGATGTTGAGGGTAGATATATAATAATTACAGGTGAATTATATTCTAAAAAAATAATCCTTATGAATATATATGGTCTTAATTTTGATAATCCTTTATTCTTCAAGAAAATATTTAACAATATCCCTATATCCACTCAACATAATCTAATAATTGGAGGTGATTTTAATCACACCTTAGATAATTATTTAGATAGATCATCAATGAAAAGGAAAACCACTTCTAAGTCAAGTACACTTATAAATTATTTTATTAACACAGCAAATGTTAAGGATATCCGGAGAACAGATAACCCATCTGGTCGAGAATACTCATTTTTTCCCCCTGTATTTGGAATCTATTCAAGGATAGACTATTTTTTAATAGATTCAAAATTAATCCCATTGACGTATTACTCCAAATATCATAATTTTATTATCTCGGATCATGCTCCATTAACATTTAAGATAAAATTAAAAGACATAACTATTAAAACCTCTAACTGGAGACTCAACCCCCAAATATTAAATGATAAGGCTTGTTATGATTTCTTGGTAAAACAGATTAAACTATTTTTTGAAACTAATGACAAACCTGGAATTCCACCATCACTGCTTTGGGATACATTTAAAGCATTTATGCGTGGTGCGATAATATCAGCACACGCATACTTTAGTAAGGAAAATCGAAAGACTCAACAAAAGTTGGAAAATGAAATAAAACAATTAGATATTGAAAATGCAATATCCCCTTAAATGCTAGACATATATTGATACAATTTAAGGTATTACACAGATTACATTATTCAAAAACAAAATTAAATAGAATTTATCCTAACATTTCTTCTATTTGTGATAAATGTCAGAACTTGGAAGCTAACTTAACGCATAGTTTTGTAACATGTGTAAAACTTAACTATTATTGGACAGAAATGTTTAGAGTTATCTCTGAAGTTCTTAAAATTAAACTGGACCCAGATCCAAAATTAATAATATTAGGAGTTCAGGATTCAAATCTAATATTAACATTAAACCAAATAAATTTCTTGTATTACTGTTTGATAATAGGGAAAAAATTAATATTGAAATTTTGGAAGGGAACATTATCCCCCACAATTAAAATGTGGACAGTGGAAATGTTAGAGACATTGCATTTGGAAAGAATCAGATTTGTCCTAATGGACAAATACGAACTCTTTGAACAGATATGGTCTCCATATACAGAATATTTGAAGGGGTAGCTGTTCTTGGCATCACAACTCCATTTGTACCCGGCAGGATGAGATGAAAATATATATATATATATATTTTTTGGATTTGTATGCATATGCTGTGAGGAGGATGCTAGGAGACTGCAAGGTGACTTGGATAGGCTGGGTGAGTGGGCAAATGTTTGGCAGATGCAGTATAATGTGGATAAATGTGAGGTTATCCACTTTGGTGGCAAAAACAGGAAAGCAGACTATTATTTAAATGGTGGCCGATTAGGAAAAGGGGAGATGCAGCGAGACCTGGGTGTCATGGTACACCAGTCATTGAAAGTAGGCATGCAGGTGCAGCAGGCAGTGAAAAAAGCGAATGGTATGTTAGCTTTCATAGCAAAAGGATTTGAGTACAGGAGCAGGGAGGTTCTACTTCAGTTGTACAGGGTCTTGGTGAGACCACACCTGGAGTATTGCGTACAGTTTTGGTCTCCAAATCTGAGGAAGGACATTATTGCCATAGAGGGAGTGCAGAGAAGGTTCACCAGACTGATTCCTGGGATGTCAGGACGGTCTTATGAAGAAAGACTGGATAGACTCGGTTTATACTCTCTGGAATTTAGGAGATTGAGAGGGGATCTTATAGAAACTTACAAAATTCTTAAGGGGTTGGACAGGCTAGATGCAGGAAGATTGTTCCCAATGTTGGGGAAGTCCAGGACAAGGGGTCACAGCTTAAGGATAAGGGGGAAATCCTTTAAGACCGAGATGAGAAAGACTTTTTTCACACAGAGAGTGGTGAGTCTCTGGAACTCTCTGCCACAGAGGGTAGTTGAGGCAAGTTCATTGGCTATATTTAAGAGTGAGTTGGATGTGGCCCTTGTGGCTAAGGGGATCAGAGGGTATGGAGAGAAGGCAGGTACGGGATACTGAGTTGGATGATCAGCCATGATCATATTGAATGGCGGTGCAGGCTCGAAGGGCTGAATGGCCTACTCCTGCACCTAATTTCTATGTTTCTATGTCTCTATTGATATCGTTATTTGAAATTGTGTTATTCACTATTAAGATGAATAATATATACTGTAATTATTTTTTTTTTCTCTTCTCTTTCTCTCCCTATATAAACAAAATTATTATTTAATCACCATTCTTATTGATTAAAATCTATTCTTTTCTTTCTAAAAAATACTTTCTACTTTCTAAAAAATAGAAGTTTATAAGAATTATTTCTAACATCTGTATACTTATTGAAATAAGTTGGTTGTGTATTTGAAAAGTTGTTATACCATTGTTATGATGGATTACTTCTAATAAAAATATTATTAAAAACAAGTCTAAGCTTGGCCTCGCCAATTTACAGGAGACAACATCAGGAAATGCACCTTCCTGTGATTTCTGATTATCTAAAATTAGCTAATTCAGTAATATTCGCTACACTTCCATTCATTATTCTTGATTCATTTTCAACGGCCTCTATCTCCAACATAGGTCATTGTTAAAATTTCCTCAGAAGAAATGCTGCTGGCTTTGCAGCAATAATATGATAATTAGATTGATCACTTTGTACCCACTATATACTGATAAATTAACTTGGAAGCAATTAGTACAAGGATAAATTTATTTCTATTGTTTCTATCGCCACAAACCTCAATGTATAGATTAATATGGTTCTCATAAATATAATTAAGCTTTCTAAAATTGTTCTTCAAAGGTTCAAACCAAACTTATCTATACATTCTTAATTTGTACAACTAAATATCTCAATTAAAGAAAGTAATTGGAATTTTGATGAATGTGATTATATTATTATTCCAAAGACATTCGTGACGTGCTCCAAAGTTTTCTAATTAACAGTTAGTAACTGCTGAACTTTGGAAATATTAGCATATAAAGACAAACCTGACTTGGTCACCATGTATATTGTCCCATTTACAACTCAACCCTTGGAATAACTAGACTAAATTTATTCCAGCTGGATTTTATTAAGGCTGATGAGTCTGCCCATCAGCAATTAACCTCATTTTGTTTTGAAGTTTTCTGATCAAGGTGTCAGGAAATTAAAAGCAGGGAGAGATAAAGCTGTTTGATGAAGGACTACGAAGAACACTCTTAAAATAGTAAGATTAAATGAGCTTACCAGTTTGAAGTTTGATCTTTATTTTATGAGGAGTCGAGTTGAGGGACTACGTGAAGAACCCGGTAACAGCCGTTGGTGCGTCAATCTTCAAAGCAGCGGAATAAATTCACAGCTAACAATGACTGAAGTATAATGGTAAGATAACAAAGGCTAGAACTACCAGCTGAGATCTATGAGGGTGGGAGCGGAGGGCACGTAGTCCCTCAACTCGACTCCTCAAAAAATAAAGATCAAACTTCAAACTGGTAAGTTCTCGTTTAATCTTACTATTTTACTTTGGAGTCACGTGAGTGACTACGTGAAGACTTCAAAGCATTGTGATATCACGCCACAGACCCAAGTCCGGTGTTCACACTGCATCGATTGACTCAAAAGTCGTTAACAATCAATAATGCATCAATAATAACATTTGTTAAATGAATTAAAGTTTATTTACAAACAAAATCATAACAACCCCGCTAACTCAGGGGGAAACTATAACAGAACTCAAAACAGAAACAGCAAACACCTCCAGCCTTGAAATCGGCTTGTGATAAAACCTTTGAAAGGTCAGCTCACTGGACCATCCTGCGGCCGCGAGGATATGGTCTATCGGCACGTCCATCGCCCTTGCCGCGGAAGTTGATGTCGCCCTGGTGGAATGAGATTTGAATTTATCAGTATTAATTCCAGCACTTCCCAGGACCTGCTTTAGCCACCTTGAAATTGTTTGCACTGACACCTTACTGTGTGGTTTTTTGTGACTAATAAATTATGCAGACTCTGTTCCTCTTAGAGCTTTAGTGACCTCAAGGTAACGAATAAATGTACACACAAGCAATCATCTGTGGGGTATGCTGAAAACACAATCTTACATCCCGTCATGCCTCTTCTACTATGTTTAAGCAAATCATAGACATAAAATATAATGGCATCTGCCGACACATGCATTCTATCTAGCCGAAGCTTTTGCAATGTTTGTACACGTTGGGCTGGAACCAACGCCATAAGCATGACCACCTTCATAGTTAATTTGGCTATAGATAGGCTTGTAACCGGAGCCCACTGGCGAAGACGCACAAGAACTTCACTCACATTCCAAATACCGGCATACCTGGGTTTAGGAGGATGAGAATTGAAAACTCCCTTCATGAATCGAGAAACTAATGGATGTGTCCCTACTGTATGCAATTCTGAATTCATGGATAAATAAGAAGACAGAGCACTTCTGGCTGAATTGATCGCACTGTAACTTAATTTTTGGTTGAAATAAAGAGTTGACAAAAACTCCAATACGTCTGTGATCCCTGCAGTTTGATATGAAATATTCTGCTGTAGACATAATTGCTCCCACTGCCTTATCGAGGTGATATATTGCTTCTGTGTACTATGCCTGCAGGCCGACATGAGAACATCCACAGTACGATCAGACAGTCCTCTCCCCAGGTATGGCCTCCTTAAAATCTGCAAATCAACAGATCAATATGATCATGTAAAGGATGTTGATCCCCAGTTACTGAATTCACCAGTAGATATTTATTCTTGGGAATAATCATGTGAGGCTCCCTAGCCATTTGTAATACAAGAGGAAACCATGCTTGTGTACGCCAATCTGGCACTACCAATACCCCTAAAGCAGAGTCCTGCTTGATCTTTTGCAAACATCTGCTGATGAGACAGAATGGAGGAAATGCATAAACAAACTTTCCACCCCAATGCTATGAGAATGCATCCACCGCTGCTGCACCAGGATCTAGTTCCCATGAAACATATCTGGGCAACAAATGATTTAATCTAGATGAAAACAAGTCAATATCTGGCATTCCATACTGAACAATCACTTGATTAAATACATCCTGATTTAACATCCATTCTATGTTATCATTGAACTGATGTGACCTAATGTCAGCTACAGTGTTGAATCTTCCTGGCAAATAAATTGCTGAAAGCCAGATATTTTTGTCAATACACTAGCTCCAAATCTGTTTAGCCAGTCTATCACAAGACTGTGACTTGACTCCACCCATGTGGTTTACATATGCCACTGCTGTGGTGTTGTCAATCTGAACCTGCACATGCAAGTCCCTACTGGTAGAGCAATAGCTTTAAGCCCATACAAGGTTCCCAACAACTCTAAATAATTGATCCCTCTTAATTGAAGAAGGGATGTCTCATCAACATTCCATCTGCCTCCACAACTGGAAGATATTTCTGTTGCACCCCAACCCAGTGCACTGACATCCGTCTGTAATATCATTGAAGGTGGCTCCACCAAGACCTTCCTAAAACTTTTTGAAACATTTACCATCCACCATTGTATGTCAGAAATTGCCCCCAACTGGCAACTGCATAGGCCTATCAAAATGGCCCCTCTGTATTCTCAGTGCCTGTTCCTTTGATCGTTGTAATTGTTGATAATGTAGAGGACCATACTGCACAGCTGGAAATGCTGCCACAAACTTCCCAATCAATCTGGCTACTTGTCTAATTGAAGGCCATAGTTCTCCAAGGAGATTAACACACTCCTCAATTAACTGATCCAATTGATCCCTGGGCAAAGTTACCAACATGTGATTTGAATTTATGGTAAATCCCAAATAATCAATGATTTGGACTGGTGATAATTTAGATTTATCTGGATGAATGCCAAACCCCAATTGTTCAAAAGTGAATTTAACAACTGAAACTGATGACTGAGCTTCAGCATGAGTCTTTTCAACAATCAGAATATCATCTAAATATGCCATTACCACATACCCCTGAGCTCTGAGTAATGCTAACACAGGTTTTTACCAATTTAGTAAATAGTCAAGGAGCTGAAGTTAATCCATCAGGCAACGCCTTGAATTGCCACAACTGAGTCATCCAAATAAATTTCAAATATCTTCTATCGTCACCATGAAATGACACTGAGTAATACGCATCCTTTAAATCAATGCTTGCCATATAACACCCTTTGGAAACTAGATGTTTGGCCGTGATAAAGGTTTCCATTTTGAAATGCCTATAACAAACAAATGTGTTCAAACTCATTAAATCCAGAATAATTCTACATCCCCCAGTCTTTTTAGATCTGGGAAATATACTTGACACAAATTGTGGACTTTGATAGACTGAAGTCTCAATTACCCCTTTCTTATATAATGACTTAATCTCTGCTTGAATAAGCACAATTTCTTCATCTGAAAATATATGTTTCCGACTAGGAACATGTTGATTAGGTGGACTGTCATTATAGTAAATTTCAATTTTCACCCCTTCAATACTGCTAAGTATAAACGAATCTGATGTCAACGCCTGCCATTGTTTGAGAAACAATTATAACCTTCCCCCAATTTCAACAGCAACATTAATTCATTCATTGTCTGTCAACGGTATATTCCTTACCTGCATCTGACCTTGTTGTCCATGACCTCTTGTAGAGAAAGGCACCTTCCCCTTCATACCGGTGGCAGCCTGCCAGTTGCGATATTGAAGACCTGAACGCTGGTTCCTTCTCCTGCATCCACACTAGTGCCTTTCCTGTAAGGAAAAAACCTTTAGCGTTGTTTACCAGCCGGCTTAATGAGGGCCATGGTTTTAACATCTTCATGACAGTCTTTTACCCTTTTTGCAAGGTTACCTCCAAACAGCAGATTTCGTGGCAGTACACTGGTCGGTTTGCACAAACTCGCCAAGTTAGGATTAATCACTGGCCTTATAGCGGCCCTCCTGATATTGTTAATTTCAAAAAATGCATTACAAAAGAATCCAAGTGCATCCTGGTGTGCTTCAAACATATTCCTTGTATCAATAACTTTCACAAAAGCCGTGACACCTGCCGACAACAGTTTAAGCACTTTTTGGAATTTCACCCCCTGGGCCCTAGCTGGCATACCCAACTGTGACCAAATTTGGTGATTAACTACCGGTACCTTCAGGAGATCACAATTAACAGGAGCTTCATAGTTTTTTGCTGCTTCATCCTTAGCTAGCTCCTGTAACTGGTCGGAGAGCATATACTGAATTGCTTCAGCCAATTCTGCCTCAATCGCCTCTCCTGCCTCTCTAGGTACAGCAAATTTTTCAGCAATATTCGGAATTACCTCCAACTGAACTCCTTTACTGTTCTCCTCCACCATAGAATCAGTGTCAGCGAACTGCACTGATGGAACATCCTCCTCACAGGCAGGATATTCCTGCAGCCCTGTAACAGGTGCTGCTAGCACAGGATCTCCCACAGCCTGGCTTGGGCACCACTCCTCCCCACGGAGGTGGTCCCTGTCGAGCATTCTTTGGAATAAAATCTCGACCTGGGAGAGCCGTGAGCAAATGGACTCTCCTATGGAGGGTATAACCTCCAGGCCCGACTCAGGGTCCACGGGCCTATCAGACTTGCTAGTGGCCTTCCGCCCTACTGGCTAGCCTCCACTGCTCACAGGCAGTGGGTCCGCAACCTCTGGCTGTGTAGCCAGCACCGGACCAGGTGTACCAGACGGGCCTCCATCAACAACTTTCTCCTGGTCATTTACCTTCCTACCTCCGGAGCGCCTCGCCAACACCTTCTTCATTTTCTGCAACATTTCTCCAACAGACCTCCAACCGTCCCAGAAAATGACCACTGGAAAAAATTAAAAACTTACCTCGCGTTTTTAAACTTACCGCTTGGAGGAGCGCTGCTGCTCCAACCGGCCGACTGCACCAATGCGTCTGACGTCATGACGCACCAACGGCTGTATGGGGTTCTTCACGTAGTCATTCACGTGACTCCGAAGTAAAATTAGAATCAAGTTTGCAAACCTGCCATACCCATAATTAAGATGAAGAAGTGAACTATTGGTGACAGAAATTTGCAACATTTTGCTCCAATTGTTAATTTTATTACATTCTTGGTTATCAAAGGTGTTAAGGAATTTGAGGTCAAGTATGGAATGTGGTGACCAATTAGCCATTAAATCTAATAGCTTTCTATTTATTCCATTCACATGATGTGAATATCAGTCGCAATATGCATAGTCATATTTGTCTATAGACCAGACCAGACTAGTCCAGAAAAGTTTTTCTCCCCTGAAGAAAGTTATTGACAATAACCTGGCAAATCCATTGATGGATTTTACTAACAAGGGGCAGATTATTATCTCAATGGGGTTAGGTTAGGTAAGGGAGAGGTACAGTGAGACCTGGGTGTCCTTGTACACCAGTCACTGAAAGTTGGCGTGCAGGTACAGCAGGCAGTGAAGAAATCTATTGGAATGTTGGCCTTTATAACAAGAGGATTTCAGTACAGGAGTAAAGAGGTTCTTCTGCAGATGTATAGGGCTCTGGTGAGACCACATCTGGAGAATTGTGTACAGTTTTGGTCTCCTAATTTGAGGAAGGACCTCCTTGTGATTGAGGCAATGCAGCATAGGTTCACCAGATTGATCCCTGAGATGGCGGGACTGTCATATGAGGAAAGATTGAAAAGACTAGGCTTGTATTCACTGGAGTTTAGAAGGATGAGGGGATATCTTATAGAAACACATAAAATTATAAAAGGACTGGACAAGCTAGATGCAGGAAAAACGTTCCCAATATTGGGTGAATGCAGAACTAGGGGGCACAATCTTAGAATAAAGGGGAGGTCATTTAAGACTGAGCTGAGAAAACACTTTTTTAGCCAGAGAGTTGTAAATTTATGGAATTCCCTGCCACAGAAGGCAGTGGAGGCTAAATCACTGGATGGATTTAAGAGAGAGTTGGATAGAGGTCTAGGGGCTAGTGGAGTCAAGGGATATGGGGAAAAGACAGGCACGGGTTATTGATAGCGGACGATCAGCCATGATCAAATTGAATGGCGGTGCTGGTTCGAAGGGCCGAATGGCCTCCTCCTGCACCTATTTTCTATGTTTCTATGTTTCTAAGTATTCATGGGGGAAAACATTGATTTCAATTCATCAAATTTACGTAAATCCAAATCATGTCACTTTAGAAAACTCTCAGTTAAAAGTTCCTAGAACTTCAGTTCAAAATGAAACAATCCTTCTAAGTATCTCTGTCAGAGATCAGCAACTCGGCTACCAACTTGAATGGAGGATTCAGCAATTGATAGCAGGAAGGATATCATGTCCACATTTTCTACACCTGTCTGTAATTGGTCAAAAATAGGCCAGCAATGTGCTCTCCCCAATTGTCTTCCACAAGTCAGGTTTGTTATCATACACACAAGCATGACGAGGTACAGATACATTGAAAATCTTGTTTGTAGCAGCATCAACAGTGAATAGTAACCCTCTGATCAATTGTTGACTAGTACCTAATAGAGAAGAGCACCTGAGAGACAGGAACCTGGTTTACTTGGTGAAAAGTAATCCGAATGCGAAGGGTACCCACAATTCTGTAGAACTTAGAGAGGAGGGATAGAGGTCCCTCTATAGAAGTCCAGTCTTGGTAGGATGGTAACATTTGGGAGGAAAAGTAGTCATTTAAGAAGTAGTACCCATCAGCAAAGTGTAACCTAGGAAGGGGAAAATCTTCGGATTCAGAGCGAAAGGTTCACTGAGTGATAACAGCGTGATGTGGCATTGACATTGGGTGTTTGTAGACTGTGCACTAGTGCTTTAAATTGTTATTGTAAATTGTAAAAATCTAGCTTTCATATTGTTATTGGATCTGAATTGTGTAAATACTCTGTGTATGTAAATAAATTTAGAAAGTTAAGATGTAGATCGTGTTAAGTCCGCGGACAATTGTTTGTATTGCTGCTTGTGTAAGTGTTTATGGATTTAGATACTTGAAATAAGAGTGTGTTTGAGTTGAATATTTTTATTTGTTTAGATCGTATTGTGAGAATCTGAGTCGTGGTTCGATCAGGGGTTGTACTCTTTCGACTGCTGTGTCGGGGGAGGAGTCATTCAGCTGACTGATTGTGCCACGAGGATTTCTTGGAGTGCTTGATTTATAATAAACAAATGTTTGTGGTTTATTTAGGAGTGTGGTTGTGCCCGATAATAATAGGTAGCATGTTATCCAGCTTGTGTACTGTGTTGCTCGTGTGTCTGAGATCATTTTCGGGTATTTTGATTGAGGATTAAATGAGTGCGGGAATGTGTTCGACTGTGCTTGAATGTGTTTGATTGTTCCCTGGAGTACTCTGATCAATGAATGACTGGGTATTGAGAAAGTTGTAAGGTTGAAAGGGTGTGGACTTGTGGGAGATAGGGGAAGAATTTGAATAGGAGAGTAGGATTGGTGAGAAAAAGGAGTAAAGAGCTGTGAGGCTGCGAACGCTTTGAACCATTAGCCATTATCAAGAGCAAGCTTGATAAATTTTGGGATCAAAAGGAAGGATTTAGGAATTCGGTTTTGGGTGTTCAGAAGCATGGGAAAAATGTAGATAGGGATGAGCAGAAGAGGAAAAGAGCCCGTTGCAACTAATGTGTACTGAGTTCCCTCACAAAGCAGAGAAGTTAAGAAATTTATCAGGAGCGTTTAATAAGAAATTAGGAAACAAGCTATGGCTGCCGGGGGGCATTAGAACAGTAAAAAGGATACAATACATAGAACAATTTATTTGGCAGCATAGTAATAACGGAAGTGCAAAATAAGTAATAGGGTTATGGAGAAAATATTTTGAGGAGCGGAAGGCGAATAAGGAGGTTAAGAAAATGGCTAGTTGGGAAAAAGTGATCGCTAAACTTGGAATAGAACTAAATGAAGGTAAAGTAGATTGACCTCCAGGCAGTAGGTAAGACAGGGGTAGAGATGAAGGGAAACACACAGCACAAGAGGAAGGTGCATCTCCTGGAAGGTAATTAGCCCCAGTAAAATTAATTAATAGGAATCTGATGGTTGGTGCCGACTTCGAGGGGGAAGGAGATGAATATTTGGTAGAGTGGACAAATGTGAACGCTGGTGGAAGTTCGCAGCTTCCATCATGTTCCTCTTGCGTTTCCCAGGCTTCATTAGCACTGTGCATGACTTGTGTCCGTAATAAATACTTTAGGTCTGCAGAATCTATAACAACTCCTGCAGATTCTGCATCAGAATAGATTCCACCAACTAGCAGATACTGGGGTACCAGATTCTTCGATGCTATCCACACCCTCATTGATAGACCGTGCAGTTGCTTATGGCACCCGGAGTAGAATGAAAAGGTTAGCTCCGGTGTTTAAAGAAAAAAAAGGTATGTTAGAGATAGTGCAACTGCCAGAATATTTCTGTGAACCACAACCTAGACAGATTACATGACTAGAAAGGCAGTATCGGGAAACTCCTAGTGAACAGGAAAATTAATCGGAGGGTAAGACTGTGATTTTAGATACCGAGATAGATTTTGACGTAGCCAAAAGCTTACAAACTAAGCAGGTGTCCCATAGGCAGTTACCAGTAAATGAAGGGATAGGTACGGCGTATTCTGCCAGCACAGTAAGTATGAATAATCGCTGTCCCACAGACATCCATACTCCATGGAAGTCCTTTGAAATAATGGCATTATTAAACAAAATTCCCGATAGGAAGAAGTCACCTGCTGCCTTTATAGATTATTTGAGAACCATACTTCCGGTGGCGCTATGGAGTCCTAGAGCATAGCGCCAGCCAGCTCCGTAAAAATTCGGAAAAAACGGGGGTTTAAAAAGACTTACCGGCTGCCTGCTTCACACTGCTTGCCGTTTTAATACCGACGGTACCGAGTGACGTCATCAGCCGTGCGACAAACCATGACGGCACGGAGCCCTACCGACAAGGTAAAAGGTCGAAAAAAAACCCGGCCGACAGCGGGAGAAGGCCTGGGAGAAGCCTCGGATTCAAGTAGGGCCAGCTCCCTGGAAGATGTCTCCAAGAAAGCAGGCACAGAAGGTGAGGATTTGAAAACTTTTATTTCTCACCAGATGGCTGATTTAAAGCTAGAATTAAAGGCAGAAATGAAAGATATAAAGCAAGAAATGAAAGATATAAAGGGAGAAATAAAGGAAGAAATTTGTCAAATTAACAATCAGATGGATCTGATGAAAAATCAATGGAATGAATTTCAAAAAGATACAATGTTAAAAATTGATAATAAGTTCAAGAAAGTATCAGAAAATTTGAAGAATGAACTTATTGATATGATCAATGATATGGAACGTAAGATGGAGATTAAACTTGAAAAAGTTAAAAAAGACTTTCAAAATAAAGATTGATCCTATTGAAAATGTGCTGGAACAACAGGCAGCTGGCATGAACAACCTTGAAAAGATAGCGGAGGCAAGTACTGTGTCTACAGCAAAGCTGATAACAGAACAAGAACGTCTACTGGAGTTGTTGACTAAAGTAACAGAGAAATGCACTCAGCTAGAAGGCTATCAGAGAAGACAGAACTTGAGGATCGCAGGGATTCCTGAAGGTCTAGAGAAACACGAAGATCCTCGAGAATTCACTGCTAAACTACTTCAAGCTGTTTTATCTCTGGATGATAAGCCTGTATTAGCTCGTGCACATAGAGTCGGCAGACGACAGACCAGTACAAATGCCCCCCCAAGACAAATGATTGTAAAGCTACAATATGATTTTTGTCCTGGAGGATATTATGCGGAGAGCTTCGGGAAAAAAGAATCTGACATTTCAAGGACAAAGAATTAGTATCTACCGAGACTATCCCCCAGAGGTTGCAAGAAAACGAAAAGCGTTTAATGAAGCCAAAAGCTTATGAGGGGTGTAGAAAACTTGAGATACGGTTTGAATTACCCAGCCACCCTAAGAGTTACTTATAACAACGTGGAACATTTCTTCAAGACCCCAGCAGAAGCAATGGAATTTGCAAAGCAGTTTGACACTTGAAAATTATCTACAAGCAAACATACTGTCTTTTACTACTTTTAGAGACCTAGTATGGTCTCTTAACATTCTGTGAGACTTCATACGATAATATGGAATTAGAAGGAACTAGAAGGAACGGACAATGTCGTATGGAATGAAGCGTTTTTCTGGATTGGAAGATGCTTGCTGAACATTGACAATTAGTCATAATATATAACTAACATAAACAAATAACACACATACTAAAATCATAACGCGGTTTTATTATCACTATGATTATTATTAACCAAGATTGTTCACTATTGCTAATTAATATTACTAATAATTAATATCTTATGTCTTGTTAAATTTGGAGATACCCTCCCCCTTTTTTTTTCTTCTTTAATAATGATTTTTATTTTGTACTTTAAAAATTCTTTATCTCCCGTTTTATAGTTAGATTTTTAAATTAATTTTAGATATACATACTTTTATATGATGATCAATATCACTTTTTTCATTTCTTTAATATTATATCCCCGTTAAAATATTATTATGGAATAATAATTCCTTAAATCTAGGAGCTGGCCAAATTAATAACATCAATGCCGGAAGCCTTTAGATGGATAGCCAATGTTGTATGGCTTACACAAACTACAAATACTTTATTTGTAGTTTTTTTCATTCTTTATACACACTATTAATCTCTTTATCTATTCTTTACTATTCTTTTATACCTATTGTATCTTTCAGTTTGAATGGAGCTACACATTGGAACAATGGAGATATATTCGTGAAGTACATAAAAGAGATTTAAAAATTCATCTATTCGGTGTTCGGGTGTAAGGTTAGGTCTACTGCACGGACCCTTGGACTCTATTGTAGATTCCCACAATTTTAAAATGCAGGACTTAAAAAGAAATATGGGGAATGAGGGATTAACCTTTTGCAGTTGGAATGTTAAAGGTATCAATGAACCAATAAAAAGAGGAAAAATATTGACACACTTAAAGGCAATTAAAGCTGATGTAATTTACATTCAAGAAACCCACTTAAAAAAAAAGACGCTGAAAATAGGCTGAAAGCCAAATGGATAGACAAAATATATCACTCTTCTTTTACGCATAAAATCAAGAGGCGTAGCAATATTATTTCGTAAAGGTACTTTATTTAAGCATACATCTACTATATCTGATAAAGATGGCAGATATATTATTGTGATAGGAGAAATAAACAGGGAAAAAATGATTTTTGTTAATATTTTATGGACCAAATTTTGACAGTCCTTCATTTTTTAAGAAAGTACTCAATAATATTCCGGAATTAACACATTATAATTTGATAATTGGAGGAGATTTTAATTGTACATTAGACCCTTACTTAGATAGATCTTCAAAACAAAGAAAAACTAAATCACATACTAGTGATTTATTAAATGCATATATCCAAACGACTAATATTAAAGATGTTTGGAGAACAGAAAATCCTACTGGTCGAGAATATTCCTTTTACTCACCAGTACATAAAACTTATTCAAGAATAGATTATTTTCTGGTAGATGCAAAGCTTATTTCACTTACTTACGAATCTAAATATCATAATATTATAATTTCAGATCATGCACCATTAACATTTAAAATTAAAATAAATGGTAAAACAGAAAATTTAGGACAATGGAAACTTAATCCACAAATTTTAAAAAATAAAACCACTCAGGAATATATTATAACTCAGATTAAGATTTTTTTTTGAAATAAATGATCAACCAGAAATATCTCGCTCTTTATTATGGGAAACATTTAAAGCATATCTTCGAGGAATTATGATTTCTTCACAAGCATTCCATAATAAAAAGATTCGGAAGGAACAACAGGACTTAGAAAGGGAGATTAAACAATTAGACATACAGAATGCAACAAAATCAGATATAATAATACATAATAAAATTGTAGCATTGAAATATAAATTAAACAAAATATATACTGATCAAGTTTTAAAATATTACCAAAATACTAAACAATTACAGTTTGAATTTGGAGACAAACCCCAAAAATTATTGGCTCGACAATTAAGGAAAATTGAAGCTGAAAAAATTATACATAGGATTAAATCACAAAACGGTGAATTATTAATACAACCCAAAGATATTAATGAAAGATTTATGCAATATTATAAAAATCTGTATACTGCTAAAGCGACAGTAAATAAAACAGAAATAGATGCTTTTTTAAATATATGTAACTTAAAAGAATTAGATTTACAAAATAGAGAACTATTAAATGCTGATATTTCAATAAAAGAAATCCAAGAATCTATTAAATCATTAAAAAATGGTAAAACTCCAGGACCGGATGGTATAGGTTCGGAATTTTATAAAATTTTTCATGATCAAATGGTCCCATATTTAAAATCATTATATGAACAGATATATACACAAGAGAAATTACCAGATACACTGAACGAGTCTATTATAACACCTATACCCAAAATAAATAAAGATTTGGATGAACCAGGATCATATAGAGCAATTGCTTTATTAAATACGGATCAAAAAATTTTAACAAAGATACTAGCACAAAGATTAAGCACAGTTGTTAACGAATTAATTCATCCTGATCAAACAGGATTTATACCTAAAAGATATTCTTCATATAATCTAAGACGGTTATTTAATATCATATATTTCGAAAAGAAGTGATAAAAAAGACTTAGTAGTTATCTCGCTGGATGCAGAAAAAGCTTTTGACCAGGTGGAATGGCCTTATTTATTTTCGGTGATGGAAGCTTTTAAGCTTGGTGAGAAGTTTACTACTTGGATCAAATTGTTATATGCAAACCCAACAGCTAGAATAACAACAAACCGTATGTTATCAACTAAATTTAGTTTATCTCGAGGTTGTAGACAAGGCTGTCCTTTATCACCTTTACTGTTTGCGTTAGCAATCGAACCTCTTGCCCAAAGGGTAAGATTGCACCCGGAAATATATGGATATGATACTAAAGATACTAAGAATAAAATCTCGTTATATGCGGACGATGTATTACTTTATATCACTAAACCGGAAATAAGTATCCGTAATTTGTTAAAACTAATAACGGAATTTGGTTTAATTTCAGGATACAGTATCAATTGGAATAAAAGTGAACTTATGCCAATAGCCATGAATAACTTTACAGATATTACAACAATTTCCTTTTAAGATAACAAATGAAAATATTAAATATCTTGGTATTTTTGTTACAAAAAGATTTGACTCTCTATTTAAGTCTAATTTCCCGTTATTACTGAATAAATTAAATAAAAATATTTTATACTGGAAAAGTTTACCTATTTCAATGTTAGGTAAATAAACGCAACAAAAATGATTTTTCTCCCACAATTATTATATTTATTTCAATCAATCCCGATATATCTCCCTAAAAATTTTTTTTTTAAAGTAGACTCTCTAGTCACTAACTTTATCTGGGATTATAAGAACCATAGAATAAATAAAAAACACTTATGTAAAGCTAAAATAAACGGGGGATTAGCATTACCAAATTTTATGTTTTATTATTGGGCAGTTAATATTAAAAATATGAACTTCTGGTTAGAAGAAACAGATAATTCACCAAACTGGTTAAAAATGGAAAGAGAAGACTGTTTTCCATTTGAAATTAGTTCTATGATATTTGCTAATATTAATGTACCTAAGAAAATTTATAGTGAAAACTCGATAATAGAAAGTGAATCCGTATTTGGAAACAAATAAAGAAAACATTAAAACTAAAATTTATACCGTTAGGTCTTACTATTGCCAACAATTTTACGTTTAAACCCTCAACGATGGATAAGGCTTTTATACAATGGAAAAATAAAGGAATTTTAAATATAGGGGATCTTTATAAGGAAAATTTTTTTCTTTCATTTCAAGAGTTACAACAAGCTTACGGGCTTCATAATAATGAATATTTTAGATATTTACAAATCAGAAACTATATCTCTGCAAATACACAAGAATTCAGAAATAGAAAGAATGAAATTTTAGATGAATGCTTGAATAAACATCCAAATACAGAAAAAATGATATCATATATTTACAATATTTTGTTGGAAAGTGATATTCCATCATCGGAAACACACAGACAGCTTTGGGAAAATGAATTAGGTCAAATAATAAGCCCAGAAATATGGGAAGAAAGCTTACAACACATACATTACTGCTCGTTAAATGCTAAACATGCTCTTATACAGTTTAAAATTTTTACATAGATTACATTACTCCAAATCTAAATTACATAATATATTTCCAAAATTATCGCCTATATGTGATAAATGTCAAATCTCAGAAGCAAATTTGTCACATTCATTCACTAATTGTACGAAGATTGTAGAATATTGGAACGAAATATTTAAGATAATCTCGAATGTTGTTAATATTACTATGATTCCTGATCCAAAGTTAATAATACTTGGAATACCTGAAACGGAAACAAATAATTACAAGGAATCAAAGAATTTTTATCGACTATTCTCTAATAATTGGGAAAAAATTAATACTAAAATTTTGGAAAGGCCCTGCATCCCCAACAATTAAAATGTGGAATACAGAAATGTCGGAGACACTTCACTTGGAGAGATTGAGACTTGTCCTTATGGATAGGTTAGATCTCTTCAAAGGGATTTGGTGTCCATACATTAAATATTTACAGGGTCATAATGGTTCGGCGGCAGGGACTTGACTGAGGCCTGAATATCTGAATGGATGAAGAAATCATGTAATTTACCAGAATATCATGAACAAATTGGATGTACTATTGTAGTAAAAACTGAAAATCACCTAGAAGAAAATTGTAAACCATCTTATGACTACCCCAGAAAACCCCTTAGAGCAAAGAAGATTGTAAATCAAGGAGCTTGATTCAACTATACCCAATTAGGTCATTGGAGTAAGGAGCGCGCAGCAAGAAGGCAGAATATAGCAGGACGGAAGAAAAACCAAAGGCCAATTAAGAAAGAAAGAAAAGGAACATAGTACAAGGTTCACCAGACTGATTCCTGGGATGTCAGGACTTTCATATGAAGAAAGACTGGATAGACTCGACTTGTACTTGCTAGAATTTAGAAGATTGAGGGGGGATCTTATAGAAACTTACCAAATTCTTAAGGGATTTGACAGGCTGGATGCAGGAAGATTGCTCCCGATGTTGGGGAGTCCAGAACAAGGGGTCACAGTTTAAGGATAAGGGGGAAATCTTTTAGAACCAAGATGAGAAAACATTTTTCACACAGAGAATGGTGAGTCTCTGGAATTCTCTGCCACAGAAGGTAGTTGAGGCCAGTTCATTGGCTATATTTAAGAGGGAGTTAGATGTGACCCTTGTAGCTAGAAGGATCAGGGGGTATGGAGAGAAGGCAGGTACGGGATACTGAGTTGGATGATCAGCCATGATCATATTGAATGGCGGTGCAGGCTTGTAAGGCCGAATGGCCTACTCTTGGAACTATTTTCTATGTTTCTATGTTTCTATAGTAGCTGGCATGAGAAGAAATAATAACTAAGGAATGGAAATGGCACTAGGGAGAGAAGAAACAAACTTACTGTGCAGGAGGTATGGGAGTGAGGAAAGAAGATATTATATTAAAGTGTTACTGAGTTTGTGCCTGCAGGACAGTATATCGATGACATACTATCTGGGGAGTGAGGTAAATAATGCACAGACCCCTTGAGAATGGGCAGAAGACAGCAAAGGTAATGTAGCTCCCCAGAAACAGGTGACTAGCAGGAGGAAATAATACTTTAAGACATATCTGGGGAGGCCAATACATGAAGATAGAGCTCATCAGTATCCTTACTCCCTGGTAATTGAAACTAACATCAGAAGAGAAGAAGAAGACCTACCCTAGTGCCCAACTTTAATATCACCTAGCTATTGTAGAAAGAAAAGGAAGGAGAGTAAAGACACTCTAATCATCTTTGAAAGAAATAACACTGACATCTTGTAATGACTATTGGGACAAGCTCCTTTTGGAAGAACTGAATAAAAGGAATTTCTCTGTGGTTCAGGGCAAAATAATTACTTTGAGCCAAAATATAGTTGAAGTAAATTAATTTAAAGAGGACCTAATCGATACTATCTTAAAATTGTTAGAGATTTGACTGGTAATTTGGTATTATTCTCTTGTCTCACCCATAGGAGGGAAGTCGATGATGGGACTGGACTATTTAGTTACTATCAAGGAAGTACAGGCCCAAGCGGATATCAGGAATTAAGACCTACCCTGGAAACGTAAGGTGGTTGTATAAAATTATGAGGTAGACTGAAATTTATGAGTTCCCCTGAAAGTCAATACAAACCATCCAGAAGAAATTATTCAGTAGTTAAGAACTAGTAGAAGCGAGAACCCCTAGACTGAGAATGGAGCCAATATAGTAAGAGTCAACCTAGTAAAGAGTCAACATAGTAAGGAGACATACATAACTAAGAAAATGTACTGGACAAGAGACTTAGTAAATTAGAGGGAGAAACTTTAATGGGTATAGGAATAGCTTAGCCGATGCATATTTGACTGATGGATTTAAATTGTTTAACCCTTGATGGTAAAGCGGCTTCTATTATCAAGGTGAAAAGAAATTGTCCCTGGATTTGGCATTCTTAATTGGATTTATGATGAAATTGGCGACATATAGAAATTGATTGCTTACATTTGAACAGCTGGGAATTCCACTGGAATTGGAATGGAAGTGTATTATCGGCTGCAATGCTGTGAAATAAGAAGGATGAGATGGACGGTGAAATTTGAAATAGTAAGTTGAAGGCTGAGATTGAATTTGGTTAAATTTAAATATTTTTCATGGTTTGCTTTAAATTGGAGTCATGCCTGTAGGGAAATCTGGACTGAGCCCAGATGAAATTATATGAGGAACCATCATCAGATATATATATTATAACATCATGTGAGTATGAAGAGGGCTGATTAGTGTTGATCCTAGGATAGTAAAGAGTATATTAGGGAACAGAATCGGAATAGGGATACAGTGATAGAGCAGCAATAGGAATAGGTTCGAGTGAAATGTATGGGAAAGCATGGGTGCATGATGGTAACTTGTTTTGTCCCAAGTTTTTCAGGAATTTTAGGTTTCAGGTTCGACTATGGAAAGATAGAAAAATGGGCAACAACACGGATGGAGGGAATTCGCACCCACGAAAACTCGGGAGGTGAAAACTCATCAGACGGAAATTGTGAAGCTATGTCCATCAAAACTCGGGACCCTTGGCAAGATTCTGAGAAGAAACGTCATCATCTTGTGTTGGTGATAGATGGGAAATGTAATGTCACACTTATGAATATTTGGTTAGCTGATTATTGGACTATTTGGTTATCATAAATGACGGGTTATCATAGAAACATAGAAACATAGAAATTAGGTGCAGGAGCAGGCCATTCGGCCCTTCGAGCCTGCACCGCCATTCAATATGATCATGGCTGATCATCCAACTCAGTATCCTGTACCTGCCTTATCTCCATACCCCCTGATACCTTCAGCCATAAGGGCCACATCCAACTGCCTCTTAAATATGGCCAACAAACTGGCCTCAACTACCTTCTGTGGCAGAGAATTCCACAGATTCACCACTCTCTGTGTGAAAAATTATTTTATCATCTCGGTCCTAAAAGACTTCCCCCTTATCCTTAAACTGTGACCCCTTGTCCTGGATTTCCCCAACATCGGGAACAATCTTCCTGCATCTAGCCTGTCCAACCCCTTAAGAATTTTGTAAGTCTCTATGAGATCACCCCTCAATCTTCTAAATTCCAGCGAGTACAAGCCAAGTCTATCCAGTCTTTCTTCATATGGAAGTCGTGCCATCCCAGGAATCAGTCTGGTGAACCTTCTCTGTACTCCCTCTATGGCAAGAATGTCTTTCCTCAGATTAGGAGACCAAAACTGTACACAATATTCCAGGTGTGGCCTCACCAAGACCCTGTACAAATGCAGTAGAACCTCCCTGCTCTTGTACTCAAATCCTTTTGCTATGAATGCCAACATACCATTCGCTTTCTTCACAGCCTGCTGCACCTGCATGCCTACTTTCAATGACTGGTGTACCATGACACCCAGGTCATGCTGCATCTCCCCTTTTCCTAATCGGTCACCTTTCAAATAATAGTCTACCTTCCTGTTTTTCCCACCAAAGTGGATAACCTCACATTTATCCACATTATACTGCATCTGCCATGCATTTGCCCACTCACCCAGTCTATCCAAGTTATCCTGCAGCCTCCTAGCATCCTCCTCACAGCTAACACTGCCCCCCAGCTTCGTGTCATCCGCATACTTCGAGATGTTGCATTTAATTCCCTCGTCCAAATCATGAATGTATATTATAAATAACTGGGGTCCCAGCACTGAGCCTTGCGGCACCCCACTAGTCACTGTCTGCCATCCTGAAAAGGGCCCGTTCACTACTACACTTTGCTTCCTGTCTGCCAGCCAGTTCTCTATCCACATCAATACTGAACCACCAATACCGTGTGCTTTAAGTTTGTATACCAATCAAACGTATCAGATATTAAACTGATAAGAACAGATACTACACTTGATCTTAGCCAAAAGGCCGATATATGATAAAAAATCATATATGATAAAAAGGAAGGAATGTTAATCCTGGCCAGATTGGAGAAGCTAAGACCTTTAAATGAGGTAAAAGCTTCAGGGCTGCTGGGAGATTTGGTCAATTTGAAATTGCTCTCTGCAGAACTGGGACAAGCTGCAGAGTGGTGCCAGTTTGTCTAGAGCCTAGATACAAGCTGCAGGAAAAGAATAAGAACATCTACAAACCCTGCCAATTAGGTGCAAAATGCATTGAATGGATTGGATTATTGCACACCTTGTAAATAATTGTAAATAATGTTGCAGAGTTCTACTTTGCCGAATGTAGATTGGATGAGGTATTGAGCCATGTCTAGGTTTCTTGCAAATCAGGGTAAATGTTGTTATGTTTGCTTCATTAAGAATCCCTGCTTGATACAATGTATTAGTCTCTGTATTATTGGGTTAGGGAAATGTCTGTTATGTATGAGGTTAATCGTTATCTGTAATTGGATTGCAAAGAGACCACCCCCATGTGGTTCGGCCCCGCAAGGTCCTGGGACCTATAAAAGTCAGCTACCACGAGGTCCCGTGGCGATCTTCTGGGAGAGCGCTTGGGACTGCGTGACCTTCTGGAGTGTCTTGGTTTGAGCGAGGGCTTTATGGCTTCAGCAGGCTGATACGAGGATCGAAGCCGCAGTGGGATAGCAACAGCAGTTGAACTGTAATTGTGTTTAGTCAAAATAAAGATTAGATGATCTAGTGCCTGATTCAGTGATTTTTGACTGAAACTAGACTGGGTGGAAGCTTAAAATGAGCAATTTACATCTCCACTTATGGGAAGTGTTCCCAAGTACATCATTTTGAAATGCTCATGTTCTGCATAGCTTGCTTGGAGCTTCACTTGGTGAGAAGCAAATTTGCACAACTTAAGGGTACATGCCATCCCTGGGTTACAAGTGCCCAACATCTGAACATCACTACAAAGGAACAAGCTCCCATAATATGATTAAATTCAAAAGTTTGATGTACATGCATACATTTGTTCATATGAATGGCAAAACTAGTATCCTCTCCACTTTTAGTAATTTATCTTCCTTGTCAGCCTTGTGTGCATCTGATACCATTCATTATAATACAGCTCAGGATGTGTACGTCCCCGTTAGAGTGAAGGGCAAAGCTGGCAAATGTAAGAAAGCTTGGCTGATGAGGGAAATTGAGACATTAGTCAAAAGCAAGAAGGATGCATGGGAACTGGGACCAAGTGCATCCCTGGAGGAGTTTCAGGAACTAAGGAGTAAACTAAAAAAGGAAATCAGAAGGGCAAAAAGGGACCAGGAGATAGCTCTGGTGAGTAGCATTAAGGACAATCCAAAAATATTTTATCAATGCATAAGGGGAAAAAGGCCAACTAGAGAGAGAAAGTGGGACCTCTCAGAAATCAAAGCAGTCACTTCAGATGGCTACATACATGTGCTCCATACTCCTATTTGTTGAGGAGTAAGACAGTAGGATGGAGGAAATTGGAGCCATCACAGGAGGTGCCTTGAGAGCAGTCAGTGTTACCGTCGAAGAAGTACTAAAGGTACTGTCGTGTTTGAAGGTAGACAAATCTCCAGGACCTGATCAGATATGCCCGAGGACATTGTGGGAAAATAGAGAGGAAATTGCAGGAGCCCTGATGGAAATTTATGTAGATAGTATGTGTATACACCTTTAATTGATAGTGACGATGTCCATGCTAACCACCCCCCCCCCCCCCACCAGTAAGTATAATTGTAACCCACATGCCCCTAGCTCTCTCTCTGGTGATCGTGACAGACCACGTACAGCTAGGGCTATATGATGTATGATTAATAAAGTAGTGAAGACCTTAAGGTGTCTGTGTACCTTCTCTACATGGCGTCAGAAGTTCTTCTTCCTGCGTCTCCAGTCTATCACGATTTTATTTTCTTAGTCCCAGTACCCCCTCCCTGTGCCGTGATGGCTTCTGCCGTGTCCTCCGCCCTCTTCTCCCCGGCCAGGTCGTCCGTATGAGGTCCACTTCTGGCTGTACCAAGCTGGCCGTGGTAGTCGGTTCTGCCGGTTCCCCTCGTTCGTACCTTGTCAACCACGGCGGAAGGGTGTACCGCCGGTCCCGCCAGCATCTCCGGCTCGTGAACGAGCCTCTCCGCTCCATATGTCCCCTCGCTGCCACTGTCGCGGCCCAGTGCTTTGCCCGTTCCTCTGGGGTCACCCCCCCCCCCCCCCCCCGTCCTCCTCCTGTCCGCCTCCCGGCTGCGGTCCCGCTCTCTCCGGCTTCCTCGCCCTTCTCTTCACCGTCCCCCCCGATGCCTTCGTCACCCAGGGGTTCTCCTGTCCGTAGCCCCCACCATGCCCCGGCATCGTCCCCGCTTGTTCCCGGCGGGGAAAGAGGTGATGGCGAGGTGCGGACCCGGTCTGGTCGCCTGGTCAGGCCGCCGGTCCGTTACGGCGATTACGTGTGATTCTGTATTCCTGTGCTTTACTGTTTGCATTTACCCTAGCGCATGAGACGTGGTCGCCCTGTCACTCACTGTTTGTTTTGGTAGAGGAAGGATGTAGATGGCTAAATGTGTATACACCTTTAATTGATAGTGACGATGTCCATGCTAACCACCCCCCCACCAGTTAGTATAATTGTAACCCACACGCCCCTAGCTCCCTCTCTGGTGATCGTGACAGACCACGTACAGCTAGGGCTATATGATGTATGATTAATAAAGTAGTGAAGACCTTAAGGTGTCTGTGTACCTTCTCTACAATTTACAAGTCATCATTAAATACAGGAGATGTGCCGGAAGGCTGGAGGGTGGCAAATGTTGTGCCTCTTTTCAAGAAGAGCTGCAGGTAAAATGCTGGGAACTATAGGCCGGTGAGCTTAACATCTGTAGTTGGTAAGTTACTGGAGAGTATTCTGAGGGATAGGATATACAGGCATTTGGTTGGGCAAGGGCTGATTAGGGACAGTCAGCATGGTTTTGTACGTGGGAGGTCGTGTCTCACAAATCTGATTGATTTTTTTGAAGCCGTGACCAAAAATGTTGATGAGGGCAGAGCTGTAGATATTGTGTACATGGACGTTAGTGAGGCATTTGACAAGGTTCCGCATGGTAGGCTGCTCTGTAAGGTTAGATCGCATGGGATCCAAGGAGAGATAGCTGAATGGATAGCAAATTGGCTCCATGGAAGGAAGCAGAGGGTAATGGTGGAAGGGTGCTTCTCAGACTGGAGTCCTGTGACTAGTGTTATGCCTCAGGGTGCGATGCCAGGCCCGTTACTGTTTTTCATCTACTTCAATGATTTGGATGAGAACATACAGGGCAAGGTTAGCAAGTTTGCTGATGATACAAAAGTTAGTGGTTTTGCAGATAGTGACGATGGTTGTGAACGATTGCAGCAGGATCTGGATCGATTGGCCAGGTGGGTGGAGGAATGGTTGATGGAATTTAATACAGTGAAGTGTGAGGTGTTGCATTTTGGATGTCGAACAAGGGCAGGACCTACACAGTAAATGGTAGGCCTCTGGGTAATGCTGTAGAGCAGAGGGATCTCGGAGTACAGGTGCATGGTTCCTTGAAGGTCGAGATGCAGGTAGATAAGGTGGTCAAAAAGGCTTTTGGCACATTGGCCTTCATCAGTCAGAGTATTGAATAAAGAAGTTGGGAAGTCATGTTGCAGTTGTATAAGACGTTGGTAAAACTGCATTTAGAATATTGTGTTCAGTTCTGGGCACCATGTTATAGGAAATACATTATCAAGCTTGAAAGGGTTCAGAAAAGATTTACAAGGATGTTGCCAGGTCTAGAGGGTGTGAGCTATAGGGAGAGGATTGAGTAGTTTGGGTCTCTATTCCATGGAGCGCAGGAGGATGAGGGGAAATCTTAAAGAGATATACTAAATCATGAGAGGATTATATCAGGTATATGCACAGTTGTTTTCCCAGATTAGGGGAATTGAGAACCAGAGGACATAGCTTCAAAGTGAAGGGGAAAAGATTTAATAAGAATCCGAGGGGTAAATTTTTCACACAAAGCTGCTAGAGGAGGCTGGGACTATCCCATTGTTTAAGAAACAATTTGACAGGTACATGGATTGGCCTGGGTTGAAGGGATATGGACCAAGCACAGACAAGTGGAACTAGGGTAGCTGGGACATTGTTGACCGGTGTGGGCGTGTTGGGCCAATGGGTCTGTTTCCACACTATGACTCTGTGGCATCAAGAAATTGTGTGTGTTTTCCAACTTATGGACAAAATTGACCTCTTTACCTGCAAAAATGGAACCTGTCTGGTTGGCCCCATGACAGCCTGTATTTGGATAAACTTATTAATTCATTAATGTTTGTCCAATTACTCATTACCACACAGAATTGGGCTAGAAACATAGAAAATAGCTGCAGAGTAGGCTATTCAGCCCTTCGAGTCAGTACTGCCATTCAATATGATCATGGCTCATCATCCAAAATCAGTACCCCAATCCAGCTTTTACCTCATATCCATTGATTCCCTTAGCCCTAAGAGCTAAATCTAACTGCATGTTCTCATTTATTGGCAAATCAGTGCAGAGAAATGGTTATTCTCTCATATTGTTATTAAGAAAATAATGGAGGAGCAGGAAAAACATGTCAGTTTATCTGAAGCTGATCACTCCAGATGCTGGAATTGTGAGCAAAATAAGATGCTGCTGGAGGAACTCGACAGGTCAGGTAACATCTGCGGAGAGAAATGGACAGACTATGTTTTGTGCTTGAAGAAGGGTTCTGACCCGAAATGACTGTCAATTTCCGTTCACAGATGTTACCTGGCCTGTTGAGTTTGCTCATTGTTTCTTTTTTTCCACCCCAGTATATAGACTGTTCCACAGTGTAACAAATTCCATTTAAAATTAAAATCAACAAATTTTTGCCTCTTGTATATTCATGCTTTGTATCTTTAAGTTATTGGACCTATCAGTGTTGTTTTGAAGAATTTGTTTTGAAAATTAGTCTTCACATAGATTAAGTGAATTTCCATTGATGTAATTTATCTTACGTTCTCGTGCCTTATACAGTAGTATTGAATGGGCAGGTGTCATCTCTTGCTTAATCTCTGAGTTACAATGTTAGCTGTGGAAATATCTGACAACCACGGCATGGTAGCGGAGCAGTAGACTTGCTGCCTTACAGCGCCAGAGACCCGAGTTCGATCCCGACTATGGATGCTGTCTGTGAGGAGTTTGGTTGTTCGCCCCGTGCCCTGCGTGGGTTTTCTCCAAGATCTTCGGTTTGCTCCCACACTCAAAAGATGAGCAGGTTTGTAAGTTTAATTGGCTTGTTGTAGGTGTAAATTATCCCTAGTTTGTGTAGGATGGTGTTAATGTGCAGGGATCGCTGGTCGGCATGGACTCGGTAGGCTGAATGGTCTGTTACCGCACTGTTTCTCTAAATTAAATTAAACTTAACTAAATACAATCACTGAGTTTCTCGAGCTGATCAAGATGCTTCTCATATTTGATCAGTTTATGTATTGCATCACCAATAACCTTCCCATGACCATCGTTCAAGATAAAAAATATTTTTTTTTATTTTGCTATTCGTTACATTAATGCAATCTTCTAAAAATGTCATCACATTTTATGTTTGTGCCCTTTCCTGTTAGTAGGTCATCCTTGCTGAACAAATACTGTTGGATGCATTGCAGCATCTAGATATTTGTTGAATACTTAAGGAGACTATTTTACCCCTTACAATAACTTGGTACACAAGGGCGGCCTTGTTATAGATTTTTAGTCATACAGCATGGAAAACAGACCTGCGGCCTAATTTGCCTATGCTGACTAAAATGCCCCATTGACACTTGTCCTACTGGCCCGTGCTTGGCCCAGGACCCTCTAAACCTTTCCTGTTCATGTACCCAAACCTGTGTGAATGGTAATTTATCAAGGCACCATTGATTCTCTTCATTGACAAAAGGTGGGCACAGGAAAGAGACGGATTCATTTTTGCCTCAATTTAACATATAACTTGGGATATATTCAAGGGTTATTGCCTGCCATCTACTCTTCTATGGCAGATCCCCTTGTAATCTCTGCAGGGTTGAACAGTCCAATATGTACATGCATCATTAGTGTCACTCCAGCATTGTGTAATTGTAACCCATAATTTATGCTCAAATTTGTTTAGCTTTTCTACCTATAATTTTGACCAAAAGGTACTGAACATGACTGACAAGGCTGAACAGGGCATTCAATTTCAAACATTCATGATCTATTTCATGATCCATTTCATGATCCATTTTATGCTTTCACGGATTTTCCCGATCCATTCTCAGGTATTTTAATCAACCGCTTCTTGACATAGTCTATTTACAAAATATGCTGCCACAATGGTATGGCCTTATCTTTTGCCCAATTTGGAGGACGATGCATTCCATTTGTCCTCAATCTCTGGTGCTCACTTGAGAATATTATCTTAAAATTGGTTGTATGTGTCCATTCGCAAATGTGGAGCTGTTTTTTGTCATCAATATTCATGACAATATATTGACTATTAAAATGCAATTTTGAATTTGTCCTTTCTCCAGCAGTGCTTGTATTTAAAATCAAATATGCTCAACATTGTTCATTTACCTTGGTATTTTTGTGAACCTGTTTCTTTTGTTACCATAATTTGTTTTTCTTCTGTGTGGATTGTTGTCATGAGATTTTTGTGTTCTCTTTTTATCTAGTAATCTGCTACTAACGATTAAATAATCTGACTTCCATTAATTGATATTTGTGCAGGGTGACTCCTGCACCATTAGTGGACCATATACCAGACTTGATATCAGAGATCCTAACATCATTCTGGCTGCTGACTTGTGTATTACACCAACATTTAATGTTCTGTATGAAATACATTCCTCCTTGTTTTCAGACACCCATTATTTTCACTGTCCTCCTGATTAATGTTATTGTTTGTAAGTAACCCCTCTTTCCCTCTCTCTCCCCCACTGTAGTTTTCTTAGTTTCACAGTCCTCCTGATTAATTTTACTATTTGTATGTCTCGTTGCCACCTTTTCCTCAACCAACAATGAACCATTCTACATTTCCTTGGTCACAGTCTGCTTTGATCTGTCATTTTCATACCTTGCTCTTCCATATCTCCAGTTTCCCTTTCCCCTGACTCTCAGTCTGAAGAAGATTCTCGATCCAAAAAGTCATCCATTCCTCTACAAATAAGCTGCCTGCCCGTTAAGTTACTTCAGCATTTTGTGTCTATAAGAAACTGTGTTTCCATGTAGCTATGTTGTGTACCCATTTGAACATCAAATATTAAGTATTAACCAGTTTACTGCCAAGTATTTTTCACTGTTGGCCATGACCCGAATATACTCGAGGGTGGCACTGAACACGTTAAGTAACTTGCACTGAATATACTCGTCCATAAAAGCGGAGCAGACAATTTGCAAATGCATCAAAGCTGCAATACTACAAGAGATCTTTCACAATTTGCCCGGTATTTAGACCTCTGCTAATGAGTTCCAAACTTAAAGTTTTGCATAATCCTTGATGTCTCTGAGTTGAAATGATTTTGTTAGTTCTCCAATTTTTACTTTATGGGACAATAATTGTACCATCAGGCTTTATGTCTAGTTTTCTCCCCCAAAAGATGTTCACAAGTGTGAATGTCAGGTGAACTATTTTACAATGCTGATCAACTCGGTTTATCCAAAAGTATTTTAAATGCCATGAACTGATTCAATTATCACCCCTGTCACCCGTCAGCATGTTCCTGGTACTCCCAAACCTCCTTTCCACAGCCGCAGAGTAGAAGCACTGGAGGATCCTCGGAGACACTCTGAATTCCTCAATTGCCTGAGGTGGTAAAGGCGCTGCCTTGCCACAGCCGCAGAGTAGAAGCACTGGAGGATCCTCGGAGACACTCTGAATTTCCTCAATTGCCTGAGGTGGTAAAATAATCTGGGTTTAAAACATCAAGTTATTAGCCTTATTTGCTTGCTAATGCCTGCTAATTCTATTTCCAATTACTTTTTCTAAGTTTCCCTCCACTTACAATATAACTTAATTAGCCTGCTATTTTAATATCGCATATATCGTTTTAATTCCTCAATATCCCCATTCCATAAAACTTAGAGACTTCATCAGCATAAAGGCAAGGCAGCGCCTTTACCACCTCAGGCAATTGAGGAAATTCAGAGTATCTCCGAGGATCCTCCGGTGCTTCCACTCTGCGGCTGTGGAAAGCATCTTGTCCGGAAACATTACAAACTGGTTTGGTAATTGCTCTGCCAGGACAAGAAGGCTCTGCAGAGAGTAGTGCGTTCGGCCGAACGCACTATGGAAACTTCTCTCGCCCCTCTGCAGGAACTATACATCAGGAGATGCAACTCCAGAGCCAATAAGATCATGGGAGACCCCTTCCACCCCTGCAATGGACTGTTCCAGCTGCTACGGTCAGGCAAACGCCTCCGTTGCCATGCTGTGAGAACGGAGAGGATGAGAAGGAGTTTCTTCCCAGAGGCCATTCGGACTGTAAATTCCTATCTCACCAGGGACTAACTCTGCTAACTTACTGTACCACAATACCACCCAAAATACTTTATATGAAAAAGAGCATGTGATTCTGTTTGTAGTTTGTTGGTTGTTTGTTTGTTTGATTTTTGCACAAAGTCCGCAGGCATTGCCACTTTTCATTTCACTGCACATCCCGTATGTGTATGTGACGAATAAACTTGACTTGACTTGACATCTCCTTCTTTGGTAAGTGTATACATTGGGCATTTTTTTCTGCCTCTGAGTAGATACAGTGATTTTCTTTTTTGGTCTCAAATCAGCTTCCCCATTACTCTTACACCTTTTCAGGGTATGTGCCTGTAAAAGATTCTAAGATTTCCTCAAAGCAGTTTCAAAATGTTTAACAGCCACATTAGCTTCACAGAATCAAACATTATAAGACTGCAAATAGTAGAAATGTGATATAATAGCAAAATGTTGGAAACACTCAGCAGGTCAGGCAGCACCTGTGGAACAGGAGATAGTTAATATTTCAAATCTAGGACCCCTCTTCAGAAAATGTGGGAGGAGGAAGGGAGAGGAAAGAGGAAACAATTTTTATTACAGCAGGGAAGGAAGGGGAGGAATGAGTTGTAGAGTTATACAACATGGAAATGGGCCCTTTGGCCCAATTTGCCTATGCCAACCAAGATGCCCCAACCACACTCGCCCACCAGCCCGCATTTGGCCTATATCCTTTCCTATCCGTATAAAAACTGTCTAAATGACTTTTAAATGTTGTTTTAGTACTTGGCTTAACTACCTCCTCTGGCAGTTCATTCCATACACCCATCTCCCACTGTGTGAAAAAGTTGCCCCTCAGATTCCTATTAAATCTTTCCCCTATCACGTTAAAGGAGATATCCCCGACAGGTTGGGACCAAATCACTTAATGTAGCAGTTGAGTAGCTGTTAAAAAATCAGATTAAATTGCTTCATTTATATGAAAGAGAAGTGGCAACAAATTCAACGGTAAACGATTCCCAGAAATCCCAGGCCTCTTAATGCTCAGGGTGAAAAGAAGCAGCATTCAGGATGATATGAAAATAATTGATGAAATTCACCATTGTTAACAACCCTAGGGAATACTTGAAATATGATGAAGGGAACATTAATGCTCAGTTTGGTGTTATTTGCCACTGTTCATGTGTGTCCAGGCTTTTCTTTTGTGGACACAGAGGTCCCTAAGTGCACAATTAGTAAACATATATACCTGTATCACATTGCTGGAAATCAAAATAATCATGTTTAACTTTTAAGAGGTGCTGTTGTATGGACAGAACAATCCATTACTGAAGATTGACGCAAAATGCTGGGGTAACTCAATGGGTCAGCATCTCAGGAGATATTTTCAAGCTGCCTGACCCACTGAGATAGTCTTTGGTATAAATTAGGATCTATGATTCCTTTTTATTACATTCTATTACTGACTTGTGTGAAATTAATCACGAACCTGTGGCCTCTGACCGCATAGACCTCAAGATTTCAGCAGTCCTCCAACTGGTCTCTTGTGCATCTCCGTCCATGTATGGAGGCCGTGTCTTGAAGCTAAATTCTCTATGGCTCTTCCTTTAAAGACCTCCACAAACTTCACGTATAAGCATATACCATGTGTTCTTGTTTGTGGTTTGATATTGTTTTTAGCTGGTAACCAGGGTTTTGTAAAAGCAATTTGTTATTTGACATTAAAATTAAATTATGCTGCATCAGATTAATGTGGGATCAAAAGAATACTTCATTCATTGTCCTAGTCCTAGAGTTATACATCATGGAAACAGACCATATTACATCCTTGCTTTTATATTCTAGTCCCCTCAAAGTGAATGCTAGCATGCATTTGCCTTCCTTACCGCTAACCCAAATTGCAAACAAACATTTTATGAATCCTGCACCAGCACTCCCAAATCCCTTTGCACCTCCAATTTCTGAATCCTCTCCCCATTTGTAAAATAGTCTATGCCTTTATTCTTTTACCAAAGTGCAATACCGTACACTTTGCTATGTTGTATTCAATTTGCCATTATTGTCCCCTCTCCCAACCTATCCAAGTCCTTCTGCAGCCTCCCAGCTTCCTCAACACTACCTGCCTCTCCCCCTTTCTTTGTATCATCTGTAAACCTGCCACAAAGCCATCAATTCCCTCATCCTGATAGATACAAAAAGCTTTTCACTGTACCTCAGTACATGTGACAATAAAATAAAACTAAACTGAACTGCTGGAGTAACTCAGCAGGTCAGGCAGCATCCTTGGAGAAAAGGAATAGGTAACTTTTGAGTTGGAACACTTCTTCAGTCTGACGAAAAGTTCTGACCCAAAATAGAAAGATTAAACGAAAACTTACCGTTTGAAGATTGATCTTTATTTTATGAGAAGTTGAAGAACATGAAGAACCCACCAGCCCGCATGCGTGTCAATCTTCAGAGCAATTGTATGAAACCGCAGACCACTTGCACAAACTTAAACTATAGAAAGGTTAATAACCCTTGACTTACCAAATTATCTTTATGAGATTCAGGAATGGGAATGGAGGGAAAGTAGTCGCTCACTTCAACTTCTCATAAAATAAAGATCAAACTTCAAACGGTAAGTTTTTGTTTAATCTTTCTATTTTATATTTAAGTCACGTGAGAGACTACGTGAAGCCTTCAAAGCTCTGTGGTTTCATGCAGTAAACCAATCTGTGTGTGAAACACTTAAACAGATAAACCATAAATGGTAGAAAAGACCTGGGCTATTAACCAAATGGTGCTAACTTACATACATGTACATTGCCCTTAATCGGACCACAGCCCCAAGTGCCTTTGGGTTAGACAATAGCACATGCAACACTGTTCTTAATTCTATCTGCAACCATCCAGACATGTTCAACAAAATTTTATAACTTCTGAAAATTAGCTTATCTGAGCCTCCCGCTGTTGCAAGAAGATGATCAAAGAGGAAATTCCATTCTATTGGCTGCTAACGAGCCAGCCCCCTGATAGAGTGAGACTTGAAATTATTTGAATTCACTCCCGCTTTTAGCTATTTACACTCTATCCATCTTGAAATAGTCTGCACCAACAATTAACTTAAAAGAACCTGCTCCATCATTAGGAATACAGTGAATGCATATCTAACCATATAACCATATAACCATATAATAATTACAGCACGGAAACAGGCCCTCTCAGCCCTTCCAGTCCGTGCCGACCATTTGTTTTCCCCTAGTCCCATCTACCTGCACTCAGACCATACCCCTCCATTTCCTTCACGTCCATATACCTATCCACTTTACTTTTAAATGTTAAAATCGATCCTGCCTCCACCACTTCTGCTGGAAGCTCATTCCACACAGCCACCACCCTCTGAGTAAAGAAGTTCCCCCTCACATTACCCCTAAACTTCTGTCCCTTAATTCTCATGTCATGCCCTCTTGTTTGAATCTTCCCTACCCTCAATGGGAAAAGCTTATCCACGTCAACTCTGTCTATCCCTTTCATCATTTTAAAGACCTCAATCAAGTCCCCCCTTAACCTTCTGCGCTCCAAAGAATAAAGACCTAACTTAGAAACATAGAAATTAGGTGCAGGAGTAGGCCATTCAGCCCTTCGAGCCTGCACCGCCATTCAATATGATCATGGCTGATCATCCAACTCAGTATCCCGTACCTGCCTTCTCTCCATACCCTCTGATCCCCTTAGCCACAAGGGCCACATCCAACTCACTCTTAAATACAGCCAATGAACTGGCCTCAACTACCCTCTGTGGCAGAGAGTTCCAGAGACTCACCACTCTCTGTGTGAAAAAAGTCTTTCTCATCTCGGTCTTAAAGGATTTCCCCCTTATCCTTAAGCTGTGACCCCTTGTCCTGGACTTCCCCAACATCGGGAACAATCTTCCTGCATCTAGCCTGTCCAACCCCTTAAGAATTTTGTAAGTTTCTATAAGATCCCCTCTTAATCTCCTAAAATTCCAGAGAGTCTAAACCGAGTCTATCCAGTCTTTCTTCATAAGACAGTCCTGACATCCCAGGAATCAGTCTGGTGAACCTTCTCTGCACTCCCTCTATGGCAATAATGTCCTTCCTCAGATTTGGAGACCAAAACTGCACGCAATACTCCAGGTGTGGTCTCACCAAGACCCTGTACAACTGAAGTAGAACCTCCCTGCTCCTGTACTCAAATCCTTTTGCTATGAAAGCTAACATACCATTCGCTTTTTTCACTGCCTGCTGCACCTGCATGCCTACTTTCAATGACTGGTGTACCATGACACCCAGGTCTTGCTGCATCTCCCCTTTTCCTAATCGGCCACCATTTAAATAATAGTCTGCTTGTTTTTGCCACCAAAGTGGATAACCTCACACTAACTTGTTCAACCTTTCTCTGTAACATAGTTGCTGGAACCTTGGCAACATTCTAGTAAATCTCCTCTGTACTCTCTCTATTTTGTTGACATCCTTCCTATAATTAGGCGACCAAAATTGTACACCATACTCCAGAATTGGTCTTACCAATGCCTTGTACAATTTTAACATTACTTCCCTACTCCTATATTCAATGCTCTGATTTATAAAGGCCAGCACACCAAAGGCTTTCTTTACCACACTATCTACATGCGATTCCACCTTCAGGGAACTATGCACAGTTATTCCTAGATCCCTTTGTTCCACAGCATTCTTCAATTCCCTACCATTTACCATGTACATCCTATTTTGATTTGTCCTGCCAAGATGTAGCACTTCACACTAAACAGCATTAAACTCCATCTGCCATCTTTCAGCCCACTTTTCCAAATGGCCCAAATTTCTCTGTAGACTTTGAAAATCTAAGTTACCAGTGGCTGAATAACCAATCTTTTGTTGTCCCACTTATAGAACTAGATATAATAACAATGCAGCAAGAGCAGTGTCAATTGCACTATAACATTATTGCTTCTCTTAAACCCAAACAAAAAGAAGCACAACCTCTGCTACTTTTTGTTTAAAGTAGCTCACATGTATCTCTTCACAAACTTTCCATATAACCATGCAATGATAGATGCGCGAGAAATAGGCTGAATTAGCCACCAGTCGTGTCTTCGAGCAAATATAGGAGCTTCTTTCGGCAGACTTATCTATAATGGAAGCCCTGGGTGAGTAGGCCAAAATGGCACTACTGTAATTCATGTTCCTACAAACTCCATTACAAAATGCCCTTTAGATCTGAGTAGGACAGCATTAACTTTAGAATTTTTGTAAATAGCCTAGGTAAAATCCTTAGGTAGAACCTAAAATTTCCACCAATGGCCTTGCCATAAAACACCAGATAAACCTGTGCCTCTCGTATATTGATACGGAAAGGTATAAATCTTAAAGATCGATTGAGGCCCTAAATCCTCTGTAATCAGCTAAATTGCTGAATGGCAATTATCCATCTCAAACTGGTTATACCAACGACATGACCAGACTAGCCAATTCCAAGCCTGATTTGGCATCCTCCATTTTCCTTCAACCTTGAGCAAATATTAGAATATACCCCTCTGGTCCTTGGGCAGACTGCTCTTCCTTTGGAGTTGTCTCTGTTTTCACTTGGATAGCCATAGTTTCCTCTTTGAACCATAAGTATGGAAATCTTGGCTTCTCTTGCCGCGGAGGAATTATTTAACCAGCAAACGGAACCTTATAACCTTATAACCGTTTATGATTTGTAAAATGGAAAATTCGGAGGTTATCTGTCGCCACCTGTTTGTAAAACCGTCTTACCTATCTCCGACTTGAATATCGACAGCACATCTCATGCGACTGATGTAATAACATTTGCATACTCAACAGCCTTCACCTCATTGTTGCTTTGCTATCCATGACGAGACAGATGATGCCCGTAGATGTGATCAAGGCAGTTTCTGAGAAATCCCTCGCTATAAAAACCACCAAGATTGCTAATAGGATAATAGACAAAAGGTGATATCACCCCTGCCACAAAGATCCAGCAATCCACCAAATAGACACCACCAAAAAATTTGGCCTCAGGCAGAAAACTAATAGTCAACTGATCCTAGATTTTGCTCGATCTCCTTGCACAGACATCCTGAACCGCTGGGGACAGTACTGAGTATGAGGAGAGTTCAGCAGCCATGGTGCGCGCTGAACCTGCAAATAAAACCCTCTGGCTTTGATAGTAGTGTAGGGCTGGTGTTCCAACCAACCTCCGTGGAGCGCTACCTGCCACTCACTAGATAGAGGTGAAATGTAAGCAGGTAAACGGAAGTCTACCCCCAAAGGGTGTATTACCACAGCCTCTTTCTCTTGAGAAAACGTAGCATAAATTGGATAGGCCTCAGGCCTATACCATCCTAACACCATTGAGTTTAGACTTCATATAACACAGAAGTACTCTCTACTGACTTTGTACAAGCCAAAAACTTCCCTGAGAAATCTCAAAAACTTTCTAGGGTTAAAACTTTTTGACTTTGATTTTGCCTCAACTGATGGCATTAACCTAGAAACCTCCAGTATCTGACAGTCAGAACATACATAATATCCTTATGCGACTAGAATAGTAAGATTAAACGAGAACTTACCAGTTTGAAGTTTGATCTTTATTTTATGAGGAGTCGAGTTAAGGGACTACGTGAATAGAAGCCCGTACAGCCGTTGGTGCATCAATCTTCAAAGCAGCGGAATGAATTCACAGCTAACAATGACCGAAGTATAACGGTAAGATGATAAAACTAGAACTACCAGATGAGATCTATGAGGGTGGGAGCGGAGGGCACGTAGTCCCTCAACTCGACTCCTCATATAAAATAAAATATTCAAACTTCAAACTGGTAAGTTCTCGTTTAAATCTTACTATTTTACTTCGGAGTCACGTGAGTGACTACGTGAAGACTTCAAAGCACTGTGAATTCACGCCGCAGACTCAAATACCGACGTTCACACCTGCCTGGATTGACTCAAAAGTCGTTTACAATCAATCATGCATCAGTAATACATTTGTTTAAATGAAATAACAGTTTATTTACAAACAAATCATAACAAAACCCCTCTAACTCAGGGGAAAAATGTAACAGTACTGACACCAGAATCAGCAAACACCCCGAGCCTTGAAATCGGCTTGTGACCAAAACCTCTGAAAAGTTAGCTCACTGGACCATCCTGCGGCCGCGAGGACCTTGAAATCGTTTGCACCGACACCTTACTGTGTGGTTTTTTGTGACTAATAAAACAAAGCCAACTCTGTTCCTCTCTGAGGTTTAGTAATCTCGATGTAAAGAGATAAATGTGAGACTATACAGAAGCGATCATCTGCGGGGTATGCTGAAAAACACCATCTTACATCCTGTCATGCCTCTTTTATTATGTTTAAGCAAATCATAGACATAAAAATATAATGGCATCAGCCGACACATGCATTCTATCTAGCCGTAGCTTTTGCAATGTTTGTACACGTTGGGCTGAAAACCAACACCAGAAGCATGACCACCTTCATAGTTAATTTGGCTATAAGATAGGCTTGTAACCGGAGCCCACTGGCGAAGAAGCATAAAAACCTCACTCACATTGCAAATCCCGGCATACCTGGGTTTAGGAGGATTAGAATTGAAAACTCCCTTCATGAATCGTGAACTAACGGATGTGTCCCTACTGTATGCAATTCTGCATTCATAGGTAAATAAGAAGACAGAAGCACTTCTGGCTGAAATTAATTGCACTGTAAACTTAATTTTTTGGTCAAAATAAGAGTTGACAAACTCCAATACATCCGTGATCCCTGCCGTGTGATATACAATATCCTGCTGTAGGCAGAATTGCTCCCACTTCCTTATATAGGTGATATATTGCTGCTGTGTACTATCCCTGCAGGCCGACGTGAGAACATCCACCGTCCGATGAGACAGTCCTCTCCCCAGGTAGGGCCTCCTTAAAATCTGCAAATTAACAGATCAATACGATCCTATTAAAGGATGTTGATCCCCAGTGACTGGATTTACCAGTAGATTTTTATTTCTTGGGCATAAGCATGTAAGGCTCCCTAGCCATTTGTAATACAATGGGAAAACCATGCTTGTGTAGGCCAATCTGGCACTACCAATACCCCTGAAGCGGAGTCCTCCTTGATCTTTTGCAAACATCTGCTGATGAGACAGAATGAAGGAAATATACAACAAAACATTCCTCCCCCAATGCAGCGAAAATGCATCCACTGCTACTGCCCCGGATCTGGTTACCATGAAACATATCTAGGTAACTGATGATTTAATCAAGATGCAAACAAGTCAATATCTGGCAATGCATACTGATTCAATCATTTGGTTAAACACATCCTGATTTAACATCCATTCAATGTTGTCATTAACTGACGTGATCTCTTCCTGGCAAATAAAGTGCTGAAAGCCAGATATTTTGGTCAATACACCCAGCTCCAAATCTGGTTAGCCAGTCTATCACAAAACTGTGACTTAACTCCACCCATGTGGTTTACATATGCCACTGCTTGTGGTGTTGTGAATCTGAGCTGCACATGCAGATCCCTCCTTGTAGAACAATAAGCTTTGAGCCCATACCAGGTGCCCAAACAACTCTAAATAATCAATCCCTCTTAATTGAGGAAGCGATGTCTCATCCACATTCCATCTGCCTCCACAACTAGAAGACATATCTGTTGCACCCCAACCCAGTGCACTCACATCAGTCTGTAATATCAGTGACGGTGATTCCACGAAACCTTCCTTAAATTTTTTGAAACATGTACTATCCACCATTGTATGTCAGCAATCGCCCCAGCTGACAACTGCATTAGGCCTATCAAAAATAGCCCCTTTGTATTCTCAGTGCCTGTTCCTTTGATGGTTGTAATTGTTGATAATGCAGGAGGACAATACTGCACAGCTGGAAAAGGCTGCAACAAACTTCCCAATAAAACTGGCTACTTGTCTAATCAAAGGCCGTTGTTCTCCAACGAGATTAACACAGTCCTCAATTAACTGATTCAATTTATCCCTGGGCAAAGTTACCAACATGTGATGGAATTAATGGTAAATCCCAGATAATCAATAATTTGGACTGGTGATAATTTAGATTTTACCTGGGTGAATAACAAATCCCATTTGTTCAAAAGTGATTTTAACAACTGAAACTGATGATTGAGTTTCAGCATGAGTCTTTCCAACAATCAGAAATCATCTAAATAGGCCATTACCACATTGCCCCTGAGCTCTAAGCAATGCTAACACAGGTTTTTACCAATTTAGTAAATAGTCTAGGAGCTGAAGTTAATCCATTCGGCAATGCCTGAATTGCCACAGCTCAGTCATCCAAATAAATTTCAAAATATCTTCTATCATCACCATGAATAGAACACTGCGTAATATGCATTCTTTAAATCAATGGTTGCCATATAATACCCTTTGGACACTAGATGTTTGCCCGTGGTAAAGTTCTCCATTTTGAAATGCCTATAACAAACAAATTTGTTCAAAATTCGATAAATCCAGAATAAATTCTACATCCCCCAGTCTTTTTTAGATCTGGGAAACATACTTGACAGAAAATTGTTTGACTTTGATAGACAGAAGGCTCAATTACCCCCTTCTTATGGAACGACTGAATCTCTGCTTGAATAAGCACATTTTCCTCATCTGAAAAATTAAGTTTACGACTAGGAAAATGTTGATTAGGTAGACTGTCATAGTAAAATCCAATTTTTCACCCCTTCAATACACTAAGTCATGAACAAATCTGATGTCAACTGCTGCCATTGTTTGAGAACAATTGTAAACCTTCCCCAATTTGAACAGGAACATCAGTTAATTCATCGTCTGTCAAATGTTATATTCCTTACCAGCATCTTTCCTTGCGGCCTTGTTGTCCTCGATTTCTTGTAGAGAACCTTTTTTGCCTTGCTTCCAGCTGGCTTAATGAGGGCCATGGTTATAACAAACCTCATAACAGTCTTTGACCCTTTTTGCAAGGTTACCACCAAACATCAGATTTTGTGGTGGTACACTGGTCGGTTTGCACAACTCGCCAAATTCGGGTTAGCACTGGCCTAATAGCGGCCCTCCCGACATTATTAATTTCAAAATGCATTACAAAGGAGTCCCAGTTCATCCTGGTGTGCTTCAACCATATCATTTGTATCAATAACTTTCACCACAGCTGTAATACCTGCTTACAACAGTTTAAGCACTTTTTTAAAACTTCATCTCCTGGGCCCTAGGGCACAGCAAACCCATCTATGCAAATTTGGTGATTAACCACCGGTACCTTCAGGAGATCACAATTAACAGGAGCTTTATAGTTTTTTGCTACTTCATCCATAGCTAGCTCCTGTAACTGGTGGGAGAGCATATACTGAATGGCTTCGGCCAATTCTACATCAATCGCCTTTCCTGCCTCTCTACACTCAGCAAACTTCCCAGCAATGTTCGGAATTACCTCCAACCGAACACCTTGCTCTCCCCCAGCATAGAAACAGTGTCAGCAAATGGCCCTGATAGAACATCCTCCTCACAGGCAGGATAGTTCTGCAGCCCTGAAACAGGTGCTGCTAGCACAAGCTCTCCATCAGCCTGGCTTGGGCACCACTCCTCCTCACGGAGCTGGAACATCCTCCTCACAGGCAGGATAGTTCTGCAGCCCTGAAACAGGTGCTGCTAGCACAAGCTCTCCATCAGCCTGGCTTGGGCACCACTCCTCCTCACGGAGCTGGTCCCTGTCGAGCATTCTTTTGTAATAGAATCTTGACGTGGGAGAGCCGTGAGCAAACGGACTCTCCTATGGAGGGTATAACCTCCAGGCCCGACTCATCTACGGGCCACAGAGACTTGCCAGTGGCCTTCCACCCTACTGACAAGCCTCCACTGCCCCCCGGCAGTGGGTCCGCAACCACTGGCTGTGTAGCCAGCACCGGACCAGGTGTACCAGACGGGCCTCCATCCTCAACACTCTCCTGGTCACTCTCCTTTCTACCCCCGGAGCGCCTCGCCGACACCACCTTCACTTTCTGCAACATATCTACTCCCAACCGTCGCAGAAAATGACCTGTGGTAAAGTATTTCAACAAACCTTACCTCCGTTTAAACCTGTTAACGAAAACTGCAGATGCTGGAGAATGGAGGGTGAAGTCTGAAGAAGGGTCTCGACCCGAAACGTCGCCCATCTCCTTCGCTCCTTAGATGCTGCTGCACCCGCTGAATTCTCCAGCTTTTCGAGTAACCTGTTTAAACTTACCGCTCGGAGGAGCGCTGCTGCTCCAACCGTTCCCGACTGCACCAGCGTCTGACGTCATGACGCACCAACGGCTGTACGGGCTTCTATTCATGTAGTCACTCACGTGACTCCGAAGTAAAATTGAAGTATAGCATCCACTTGGTGTGGGAATACGAGTTCCCTGTCAACTCCTTTATAACAAGAGGTATTGAATATAGGAGCAAAGAGGTCCTTCGGCAGTTGTACAGTGCCCTAGTGAGACCATACCTGGAGTATTGTGTGCCGTTTTGGTCCCCTAATTTGAGGAATGACATTTTTTCTATTGAGGGAGTGCAGCATAGGTTTACAAGGTTAATTCCCTGGAGCAGCCAGGCTTGTACACTCTGGAGTTTAGAAGGATGAGAGGCTATCTCATTGAAACATATAAGATTGTTAAGGGCTTGGACACGCTAGAGGTAGGAAACATGCTCCCGATGTTGGGGAAGTCCAGAACCAGGGGCCACAGTTTAAGAACCATTTAGAACAGAGACCAAGAAATACTTTTTATCACAGAGAGTGCTGAGTCTGTGGAATTCTCTGCTTCGGAGGGCGGTGGAGGCATGTTCTCTGGATGCTTTCAAGAGAGAGCTAGATAGGGCTCTTAAAAATAGCGGAATCAGGGGATATGGGGAGAATGCAGGAATGGGGTACTGATTTGGGATGATCACATTGAATGGCGGTGCTGGGTCAAAGGGCCAAATAGCCTGCACCTATTGTCTATTGTCTATTGTCTATTGTCCTCACAGTCAGAGTCACCCTTAGAGTGGAAAATATCATAATGCAACCAGGAATTGTTGCCGCAATCCTCTGCCTGGAATGACCTATCTTAGTCGCCAGTGTGCGCAACACATTCTCTTCATCAAGGTGAGTGCAATGACCCAGGCCTTAAAAAGGCCTCTGGCTAGGTCTGAATTAAGTAGGCCAACCAGCCTCAGAGTAATGATTCCTGCTGTTAGTTATATATAGAGATGGTATGCCCGCCAGAATACTGAAGCCCTACCCACATAGGATGATTCTATCACCCCCGCAGCCGCCCAAAATTCTTCCTGCTAACATAAGTCCTCTCCGAAGAGATACTTTGCAGGCTGCATGTTACTGGCCCTGCATAAATGAGCAAATTTTTAGGAATTACCTCAGGCCTTATAGCATTTTGCGAAGGCAATTTAGCTCCAGCTGCATATTACATAGAAGTGCAAATGCATCTTCTGCACTACTGAAAGCTGAACCCATCTACTGACCTTGCAAAGGCCATAATGACATCAGTGAACAGCGTTTGGATACGCTGAAATTTTAATTCTTGCCCACGTATCACGACTGAGATATCCAAAATGGTGAGATTTACTTTTGGAACATCCAAAGTCAGGCAGTTCATCTGGACCAGTCATATTTCCCAGCCGTATCCAGCATATACCCCTCCTTAGCTGATGAGAAGTTAAATCACTGATGCTCTTAGCCAGATCTCCTCCAGTGGATCTCTTATCCCCGAAGGGATGGCAAATTATGTGACAAGAGCCGGAACTCCTTCATATAATTAAACTGCAGCATATCCCCCATATTTTCAGGGGATTCAAATTCCTTGTCGATATCCCCATAGTCGGAGTTACTTATGTAATAATCTCCAGTACTCCTCTCTACTGAGCGGGAGATAAAATAATGCAACCCTGAACCAGGTGTTGCTTCCCCTCTTCTGAGCAGGAGATATTGTAACGCAAACCTGAGCCAGGTATTGCTTTCCTTCTTCTGAGCGGGAGATATATAATGCAACCCTGAGCCAGGTGTTGCTTCCACAGTCATCTGACTGGAGCAGCGTGTAAGTGTCTCCTGAGCCAGGAGCACAATTCTATTATATACTCACTGGACAAGTCACGCCTGCTAATGACTGAGTCTGGGCTTGCTCCCTTCTGGAGCCTCAACACAGTCTAGAGGGGAGGAATATAACGCAACCCTGAGCCAGGTGTTGCTTTCTTCAGGCATCTGGCTGGCTCCCTTTTTGAGCCTCAACCAGTCACCTGCTCCCTTGGAGCCCCAAAACTCCTCCCTCTTGGAGCCTCAATAGTAGTAGCTGCACCGGCCATGCCGTCAGCCTACTGAATCTGGCCGCCTGCTCCCTCTCGGAGCCTTAATGGTGATAGCTTCACCGGCCGAGCCATCAGCCTATTGAATGCGGCCGCCTGCTCCTTTTTCAGAGCATCCACAGCGGTAGCTGTCCTGTCTGAGCTGTCAACCGACTGACTCCAACCACCTGCTCCTTTAAGGAGCCTCCCTGGCGGTAGTTGCAACGGCCGCGCCGTCAGCCGATTAATTCCAGCCGCCAGCTCCTTAACGAAGCCTCCATGGCAGTAGCTGCACAGGCTGTACCAGCTTCTCTGGGCCTGCTGCACCTATTTTTGGAGCAGCGGCCCATTCCTGAAACAAAAATCCCTTACCTGCCAGAGCAGTTTCGAACTGCTCTGAATCTCACGCCATGTGTCGACGTATTGATGCGCATGCGGGCTGGCGGGTTCTTCACGTAGTCTCTCACGAGACTTTGATGTAAAATGTTACCTATTCCTTTTCTCCAAAGATGTTGCGTGACCCGCTGAGGTCCTCTTGCGTTTTGTGTTTATTTTCGGTACAAACCAGCAGCTGCGGTTCCTTTAACACGTTCCTTCACCCAGATCATTAATATATAATGTAAAAATTAGCGGACCTAACACTGAACCCTGCCGAACACCCATGGTCATGGCAGCCAACCAGAAAAGGCCCTCTTTATCCCACAATCTGCATTCTAGCATTCAGCCAATCTTACCAAAGGCTTTCTTAAAATCCAATTATATAATCTCTCCCAAATTATTACAAAATCTTGAATAAATTGATGATGCAATAACTTTTGGGGATTGTTCAAAATTAGAAAGAGAGAGAGAGAAATGTTCACTGAGTCCATGTTGACCACTGATCATTCATTCACACTAGTTCTATGTTATCCAATTTTCTCTTATACTCCTTGCACACTAGGGGTAATTTTACTGAGCCCAATTGACCCACAAACACACGTGTCTTTGGATATTGGAGCACGTAAAGGAAATCCACATGGTCACAGTTAGAACGTGCAAACCTTGCACTGACAGCACCCGAGGTCGGGATTGAAGCTGGGTGTCTGGCGCTGTGAGGCAGCAGCTCTTCTTGCTGCACCACTATACCTGGGATTTTCCCCTTTCCAAACTAATTGGCAGAGTGCAAATAGCAAATCTATTATATTTCTCTTTGCCAGTACGCAACTACTACTTCTGCAGCATGATATGTTTATTGTCATTTTCAGCCAAGTCTAATTGCTAAACACAAAACTATCTAGTGCAACAGATGAGAAACCTTCTGGTTGGTATTGTGTTTTCAAATTACAACTTTTTTTGTGCCATGTCATTTATTATAGCTGGTGTAATCCTACAATTATTTATTATTCTGCAATATGGTGTATACAATTGGGAGACAAAATTAATATTTTTGCCTTTTTTGCTTCATAGAGAAAACAAATATTTTTGAGTATTTGAGTATTTCAACCAAGCAAAGATCTTTCTCTCTATTTTGAAGAATTTTTTTTTTTTTATTTTGCCTTTTGTTTGATATTTTTTGCAATTGCTTGACAGATTGGAAGAAAAAGTTGAAATAATATGCCAATATTCAGCAAAGGTTGTTCAGTAGAATGCGAGGAAACTATGTCATAAACAAAAAAATGGAAATAAATCCAAATTCTTTTGAATAATAACATTTTCAGAGGAAACAATTTTCCCTCTTCAAGTTTCTGACTCCTGCACCTTATCAATGCCTGTCATATCCATTCTAAAATCTCACACATCAATAGTCTGTGTGCCAGCTTACTCCCATTGAAATTATTAATAAACAAATCTTGTGATTATTTTTTGGACTTCATCATGCTGAGCTATTAAACAGAGCATCAACCAGATAATGGGGTCACTTCTTTGAAATTAGTGCAGCATGGTTTTACATCTATCAAGTTTATCATGAGCAATTAAAGCCCTTCAGCCTCAAAACAAAAGGTTCATTCTAAAAATTAACACTAAATGCATCATCTGAATGTTTTAATTTCAAATCATTAATTGATATTCCAAGGTACATATTAAGCAACACCAAATGTCACATTACGTAACAACATCTGGGCTGAAGAGAGGTGTGTTAGCGATGCAAACAGGAGTCATGACTCAGTTAATGAACCTCTCATTTTTAAATTGTGGAGTTGTGGATTCAATTTACATTTCAGTGATTTTAAATTTGTCAACTTTTGCTGATTTTCCAGTATAGTACTAATGTGGCTACATAAGATGCTGTCTTTCCAGATTTAAAGTTAAATGGGAGAGATATCTCTCGTGACCTAATCCATATACTGGCCAACATCATTATATATCAAATAAATGGATGATCTTGCCTGGTCGTTATTACTCTGGATCAGATTGTACTGGTGGTTTAGTTTATTTTAGTTTAGTTTAGAGATTCAGCGCAGCAACAGGCCCTTCGGCCCACCGAGTTCATGCCGACCTAACTTTAGCACTCTCTTACACAATAGGGACAATTTACAATCTTTACCGAAGTCAATTAACCCACAAACCTGTAGGTCTTTGGACAGTGGGAGGAAACTGGAGCACCCGGAGAAAACCCAGGCAGGTTACGGGGAGAACGTAAAACTCCGTACAGATAGCACCTATAGTCAGGATCGAACCCGGGTCTCTCGCGCTGTAAGGCAGTAAGTCTACAGTTGTGCCTTACCATGGTTGTCTGACATTTCCATTGCTGCATTGTACTTGTGGACATTTTGGGGGTTGTGGACCCTGAGTACAGAAGAATATGTCAGCACCACCGAATTCTGGCTCTGCTCCTGCACTCTTTTAGATTTTGGTTTGTTATTGTCATGTGTACGGAGATACAGTGAAATGTTTTGTTGTGCCTGATACCCAATCAGATCAGATAATATTATACATAAATACAATTGTCAAACTCAAGTACAAACTCATGTGGACAGCACAGAGGTGCAGTGGAAGAATAGCTGTTTTACAGTGCCAGAGACCCTGGTTCGATCCTGACAATGGGTGCTGTCTGTACGGAGTTTGTACATTCTCCCCGTGAGCTGCATGGGTTTTCTCCGGGTGCTCCGGTTTCCTCCCATGCTCCAAAGATGTACAGGTTGGTAGGCTATATGTTTAAGAAGGAACTGCAGATGCTGGAAAATCAAAGGTAGACAAAAATGCTGGAGAAACTCAGCGGGTGAGGCAGCATCTATGGAGCAAAGGAAATAGGCAACGTTTCGGGTCGAAACCCATCTTCAGACTGATGTGAGGGTGGAGGGGGCGGGAAGAAGAAAGGAAGAGGAGGAGTCAGTGGGCTGAGGGATAGCTGAGAAGGGGAGGAGAAAGGAGGGACTATCTGAAATTAGAGAATGTTCATACTGCTGGGGTGCAAACTGCCCAAGCAAAATATGAGGTGCTGCTCCTCCAATTTACAGTGATCTCACTCTGGCCACGGAGGAGGCCCAGGACAGAAAGGTCAGATTCGGAATGGGAGGGAGAGTTGAACTGCTGAGCCACCAGGAGATCAGGTTGGTTATTGCGAACTGAGCATATAAAATCATGGCTGATCTATTTTTCCCTCTCAACCCCATATTCTTGCCTGCTCCCCATAACTCCTGACAACTTTACTAATCAAGAATCTTTCAAACTCTGCCTTAAAAATAAACATTGATTTGCCTTCCACAACTGTCTAGGGTAACACATTCCACAGATTCATCATCTTCTGACTAAGGAAATTCCTTCTCATCCTCTTTCTAAAAGGGACATAGTTTATTCTGAGGCTATGGCCCCAGTTGTAATTATGAGATAGTCACAAAAGGGACTGATCAGTAGATAGGCAACTTGTTTTTTTCCCTTATTTTGTGATGAGAAGAGCAGTCTGAAGAAACGTTACCTATCCACATTTTCCAGAGATGCTGCCTGGTCTGCTGAGTTACTCAAGCGCTTTGTGTCTTCTTTTGCCCAGTTAACCTTCTGGGTATTTCTTGCTCTACATTTTAGCATGGAAACTGGTATTGTGGCTCAACTCCGTATTAATCCCATCTCCCAGCACTTGGTTCACAGCCTTCTGTGCCTAGGCAATTCATGTGCTCACATAGATGTTGCTTAAATGCTGTCTGTGTCAAAGCTTTGAACACTCTCTCAGTGTATTACCATATCAAGCTCTCTCTGGGTGAAGAAGGTCCCCTTGATATTTCCTGCAAATCTCTTCCCCCTCGAGCCTAAATTGGTGTTCTCTAGTTTTGTCTACTTCTGATCAGGGGAAAAAACCTGGTGCTGCTGCCAGGCCAACAGGCACATAAGGCCAAGATAGGAGTCTACATTTCAAGAACTGGAAACTAGGTGGGCACAAAATGGTGCCAGAAATGTGGCAACATTTTGTGTACTGCCTCGGTGAAATCTTCTATTCTTACACTACAATTAGTGCACTTTTGTACTTATTGTGCTTATGTGTAGCATGATTTTACTGAATTGTATCAAAAACATAGAATTTCATTATATCTGGATAAATGCAACAATAAACCCACATATACAACAGTAAGTACATAGTCTGGTTTCATAGACATTGCAATGCTCCCGTCTCTTAATATTCCATGGTGAATCAGAATTGGGTGTAATCTGTGGATATGGATTACTGATTTAACTGTTCTCCTTGAGCATGCTTGTGAATACCTCAGCCTTTTTAATGTAACTAATGATAAATAGATTAAATATGACACATCTGTAAAACTGCAGAATGTTGCAAGGTTGCAGGCAATCTGAAGTAGTACAAAACAAAAATTGAAGTACAATAACAGAGTAACCGAATGAAGTGGAGTTAAACGTAAATATATGTAGCGGCGCCTCTAGGAAGGTCTGAAAAAACGTGATTGATTAAGTGGTCTGATAATAGTGGGGATGAATCAGTTCTTAAGTCTGGATATCTGAGCTTTCAAGCTCCTGTACCTACTCCCTGAAGGTAGAAGAGAGAAAAGGGAATGTACAGAATGGCAGATATCTTTTACAATACTTTCAGTCTTCCTGCTGTAATGTTCCGTGAAGATGGATTGTGTTCAACTTATCTGTTTCACTCATATTTGCAAAAGATACATTTCTAAAGACTCCAGAACTCAATGATTATATTTTATGGATACCTTCACAACATAATAACCACAAGGTCTATCAAGTCTGATGCAGTAACAATGAGCAAGTGCCAATGAAGTGAAAATATCTTTCTGCTGCATACAGCAGGGGAGATGTTTGACTTTGTGTAATACTGGAAAACCTTGAGATTGTGTGTTAGCAGCTTGTTTCACATCCTATCCCCTTTTCTCTTTCCACTAAAGTATCCTGTTTTCACACTGACAGTCAGGCTCTAGCTCTGTGTAAACCTTTATCTGAATACCACTGGGTACTGAAAGATTCTTGTGTTAACGAAGAAACTGCAGATGCTGGAGAATCGAGGGTTACACAAAAAGCTGGAGAAACTCAGCGGGTGCAGCAGCATCTAAGAGGCGAAGGAGATAGGCGACGTTTCGGGTCGAGACCCTTCTTCAGACTGAAAGATTCTTGCCTGCTTTGACATAGTTGCTTTTTGAAATACCCGTGGATATCAGTTGTAAATATAATTTTTACTAAATAAAAATGGCTCCATCCAATACAAAGTGTTCCACCATTTACCTCTGTGCTTTAGTTCCAATATATAAAGCTTTTCACAGTTTCATGACTACAGGACATGGTTGCCAGCAATTTGCTTTTTAAGATTAAACCATTGCAGGGGCATGCTTTCAATCTAAAACACACCCACTTCCTTGTTAGAAGGGTTATGACATTTTATAAATCTCTGCACAAATTGAGAGAAACAATTTCAATTCTTGAGCTCACTGTAGAACCAAACAGTTGAAGTGAATTATGGTTTGGATAAATATTAAGCAGCCGATATTAGGTGCTGGTCAGGATACTTTGTAACAAGAGGAGTCGAATATAGGAGCAAATAGGTCCTTCTGCAGTGGTACAGGGCCCTAGTGAGACCACACCTGGAGTATTGTGTGCAGTTTTGGTCCCCTATTTGAGGGAGGACATTCTTGCTATTAAGGGAGTGCAGTGTAGGTTTGCAAGGTTAATTCCTGGGATGGCGGGACTGTCATATGCTGAGAGAATGGCATGGCTGGGATTGCACACTCTGGTGTTTAGAAGGATAAGAGGGGATCATGTTGAAACATATCAGATTGTTAAGGGCTTGGAAATGCTAAAGGCAGGAAACATGTTCCCGATGTTGGTGGAGTCCAGAACCAGGGGCCACAGGTTAAGAATAAGGGGTAAGCCATTTTGAACGGAGACGAGGAAACACTTATTCTCACAGAGAGTTGTGAGTCTGTGGAATTCTCTGCTTCAGATGGCGGTGGAGGCCGGTTCTCTGGATACTTTCAAGAGAGAGATGGATAGGGCTCTTAAAGATAGCAGAGTCAGGGGATATGGGGAGAAGGCAGGAACGGGGTACTGATTGGGGCTGATCAGCCATGATTACATTGAATGGAGGTGCTGGCTCGAAGGGCCAAATGGCCTACTCCTGCACCTATTGTCTATTGTCTATTGTCTATTTACTCAATGCAGCATAAATACTGTTTACAACAACTTCTGTTTGTACAGAAAGTATATATCACCATCAAAATATCTTAAAGCTTTTCAGAGGCGCATTTTCAAAGAAAACTGACACAAGACCATAAAGAGATGCTAGGGCAAATAACAAAAAGCTTTTTCAAACATTTACTCCATGTACTCCATGTACGTCCATGTACATCTGTGGCCAAGCTGTAATGAAACACTTCAATCAGAGATAATCCTGCAAGTTGTAATCACGGTGAGAACAATAGTGAGCTTTTGTGCTCTGAATTAATTCAAAGCAGTAGGATATCTCGGCTAACACCTGCAGCATCGCAACCCAATTTCACCCACAGGTTATAATTGTCATCTTTGTCCAGGAAACTCAATTCACCAATTTTTCCATGGTATGCAGGAACAGTACCAGTGCATCCAAGCTATACAATCTGGCAGAATTCCTCCTTGGCTACTTAGACCTAAATCTGGTTACAGAGACTCCTCGTCCAATGTGTGATCAGAAGGAGTTTTCAGTCCATCTGACAGGTGACTTTTGGTACCTGTAAAACCCAATGAAAACTAAAAAAAAACACTTTAGATTAGGTTTGTAAAATATTTTTAGAATCATTTTAAATATTTGTTTTTTAAATATTTTAGAATGTAGCTGAGTGTCAGAGTTACTCAGAAACCCTGGTAGCTAGTTGAGTAGGTGTCATCTTGAATAAGTGTCAGTTTAATTGAAAATTAAAAAAAATCAGATTCTGGAAATTTGAAATGAACATTTTTTTTCAAGCTGGGAATATGCAGCAAGGAAAAAGAAACAATTAACGTTTAAAGTTGGGGACCTTCGCCGATCAGACAAAGGGTCACTGATCTAAAATGACAACCGTTTTTCTTTCCATTAATTTAAAGTGAGAGGGACAGCATTTACTAGGAACCTGAGGGGCAACATTTTCACTGAGAGGATGTGGGGCATATGGTACAAGTGGTCAGAGGAGAGTAGTTGAGACAGGTACCATAACAGCATTTAAAACACATTTGGACAGGTACATGGATGAGAAAGATTTAGAGAGATATGGGCCAAATGGGATGAGCTTGGATGGGGCATCTTGGACACCATGGACGATTTGGCCCGAAGAGCCTGTGACTTGTATGACTTCATGACTCTTTGAATGATGCTTGACAGGTTGACTGTTTCCAGCAATTTCTGGCAGAGATTTTAACCTGCTCAGGGATGTGTCTTTTGAAGCACCACCCCGGAAATCTCTCTCTCCCTCCCCCACATGACAGAGTATATCACAAAGCATCCTGTTGATGGACACGGATTTGCCATTGCCGATTGAGCAAGCTTGGTGACTGTGATCACCAATCCACTGGGTGGTGGCTTGCGATAAACTATACTGTTGATAGCAATATTTTTTGTCATTTTAAAAGTGGCATTTATGTGCACTCGGTAGCTCACCATTTACAATCCAATCTCACTGACATCTTCAGCTTTCCATTTCCAAAAAATTGAATATGCTTCCATGACTTTACATTACTAAAGCTCTTTCATGAGTATCCAAAGTCGCTACAGTGTTTGTCAGTTGAGAAATTAGTTTCCATATATTAGAATGTCATCCATAGTGTGATATTCTTTTTCTTATTTTGTGCATGTTCCACCATGCTTATGATAGAATAGTCATGCATACCCTATTATAGTATCAATGGACAAATTCAATCAATTATCATTCTTAGCTTTGCCACAGCCACCTAGCCATCCTAACAAGATTACCATGCCATTCTCAAGCAGATACTTTTATAATGGCCATTCATGTTTCTGACACTTAAAAAATCTGATTATTATATATAATATTCTTCAAACCAAACTGTCCAAATATTCACAGAAGTACAGTACATTCTGTACGCTCCAAAATAAAGCAAATACATCAAGTCTGTACCTTACATTTTCATGCTTATCCTATCCAATGAAGTCAATACTTGAATTGTAATGACATAACAGTCATAATTAGAATTACAGGTCTTCATTTCTATTGTGTCTGTTGAAAATACTGCTCTCTTTGGTAACTTGTTTGAAACATAATTGCTGTATATTCCGATCAAACTTTAACTGCAGAAATATAATAAAAATATTCAGCTTGAAAACATTATTGCAAGACGTCTTCCAGCATTGTATTTGGCATCATTTTATTATCTTTTAAAAACTGCTTAATTATGTTTCAGTCTTGTAAACATGAACTTTCTTTGACTGTTATCTTAAAATATTTATGTTAGGGAAGATCTATGGAACGAAGGAAACAGTGACGTTTCGAGAGAAGGGTCTCAATCGAAACATCACCTTTTCCTTCGCTCCATAGATGCTGCCTCACCCGCTGAGTTTCTCCAGCATTTTTATTTACCTTCGATTTTTCCAGCATCTGCAGTTCCTTCTTAAACAATGTATGGGAAGAGATGTGGACAAGTATACATCTACTCCTGACATGAGTCATTGTACGGTTGACAATCAGAATGAAATTCATCTCAGTTCTTGAAAGTACTTGAATATTATTTTTGTATTACTGGTAAGGCTTTTCTGGAAGACTGGAAGGTGGTTCATTCTGTGCCTTTATTCAACAAGGGCTGCAGCCACCACCCAGGGAACTACTAACTGGTGAACATAATCAATGGGAAAATTACTGGAAGGGTTCTGAACGACAGGATCTATCTGCATTTGGAAAGGCAAGGACTGTCTGGGAAATAGAAACATAGAAAGTAGGTGCAGGAGTAGGCCATTCGGCCTTTCGAGCCAGCACTGCCATTCAATATGATCATGGCTGACCATCCAGAATCAGTACCCTGTTTCTGCTTTTACCCCATATCCCTTAATTCCATTATAATGTCTCATAAATTCGATTTTAATTATTTTTAAAGAAGTGATCAAGATATTGTCAAGGGCTAGGCTCTAGATTATGTCTATGTGGATTTTATCAAAGACTTTGACAAGATCCCACATGGTAAGCTGATCTGGAAAGTTAGAGCACAGAGGATTCAGGCTGAGATGGTCAATTGGATAGAAAATTGGCTTGTTGGTAGGAGCCAGAGGGTGGTAGTGGAGAATTGTTTTTCAGATTGGATGCCTGTGACCAGCCATGTGCAGAAATTTCTTAGAGAGAATGGGATTCACGGAAAGCTAGCAAACTGGACACAGAATAGGCTTCATGGAAGGCTGCAGAGCGTGGTGCTTGAGAGATATGTTAAGGACTGGAGGCTTGTGACTAGTGGTGTCTCTCAGGGATCAGTGCTGGGCCCATTGCTGTTTGTTGTAGTATATATCAATGTTGGATGAGAATGTAGAAGGCATGATTAGTAAGTTTACAGATGATGTTAAAGAGAGTATTACAGTGGGCTCTTGATCAGCAAGGCAAATGGGCTGAAGTATGGCTAATGAGGTGTAATACAGATAAGTTTGAGGTGTTGTATTTTGGGAAGTCAATCTAGGGAAGGACTTTCACAGTGAATGATAGGGACCTGGGGAGTGTTCGAGAGCAAAGGGACTTAGCAGTACAAGTGCATAGTCTATATGGATTTCAGTAAGGCCTTTGACAAGGTTCCCCATGGAAGGTTGGTTAAGAAGGTTCAATTTTGGGTGTTAATGGCGGAGTAGCAAGATGGATTCAACAGTGGCTGAATGGGAGATGTCAGAGAGTAATGGTGGATGGCTGTTTGTCAGGTTGGAAGCCGGTGACCAGTGGGGTGCCTCAGGGATCTGTGTTGGGTCCACTGTTGTTTGTCATGTACATCAATGATCTGGATGATGGGGTGGAAAATTGGATAAGTAAGTAAGCAGAAGATTAAGATAGGTTGTGGATTGAAGTAGATTTTCAAAGTCTACAGGCCATTTGGAAAAGTGGCTGAATGCAGATGGAGTTTAATGCTGATTGTGAAGTGCTACATCTTGGCAGTTAGGACGTACATGTAAATTGTAGGGAATTGAGGATAACAGAGGGATTAGGAATAACTGTGCATAGTTCCCTGAAGGTGGAATCGCATGTAGATAGGGGTAAAGAAAGCCTTTGGTGTGCTGGCCTTTAGCATTGAATATAGGAGTAGGGAAGTAATGTTAAAATTGTACAAGGCATTTAAGACCAATTCTGGAGTACGTTTACAATTTTGGTCAGGAAGGATGTCAACAAAATAGAGAGAGTACCAGAATGTTGCCAGGGTTCCAGCAACTAACAGAGAAAGGTTGAACAAGTTAGGTCTTTATTTCTTTGGAGCTGGGGGACTAGTCTCAGAGTTGACGTGGATACGTTTTTTTTCATTGAGGGTAGGGAAGATTCAAACAAGAGGGCATGAGAGAATTAAGGGACACAGGGGGACCTGAGGGTGGTGGCTGTGTGGAATCAGCTTCCAGCAGAAGTGGTGGAGGCAGGATCGATTTTAACATTTAAGAGTAAAGTGGATACGTGAAGGGAATGGAGGGGTATGGTCTGAGTGCAGGTTGATGGGACTATGGTCGCCAACTGGAAGGGCCGAGAGGGCCTGTTCCGTTGCTGTAAATATGGTTATAAGGTTATATAGTTCCATCACAAGTAGATAGTGTGGACAAGAGAACTTTTGTTGGAGTTATTCAATCAGGGTAATACGTATGGAGCATTTAGTTTTAGTATACACTTTTGTTTGCATGTTTAAATACCATACATAATTACAATCAAGCTGATCACAGCTTAGTGCAAGATAAAGTCCAATTAAAGATAGTTCATATGTCTCCCAATGACATCAGGACTGCATGCTAGCTGATGAGAGGTCCGTTCAGTTGTCTGATAATAGCTAGGAAGAAACTGTCCGTAAATCTGCAGCTGTGCATTTTCAAACTACTGTACCTCTTGCCTAATGGGAGAGGGGAGAAGAGAGAGTGACTGGGTGAGACTGGTCCTTGAATATGGTTTTGGCTTTGCTGAGGCAGTGTGAAGTGTAGATGGAATCAATGGAAGGGAGGTTGGTTTGTGTGATGGTCTGGGCTACGCCCACAACTCTCTGCAATTTATTGAGGCCTTGGATGGAGCCAGACTGTGATGCATTCCAATAAAATGCATTCTATGCACACCTATAGAAGAAGTGAGGGTTGTTGGGGACATGTTAAACTTCCTAAGGAAGTAAAACATTGATGTGCTTTCTTGGCCATTCCTTTGATGTGGCTGATCAAGTATAAATTGCTGGTGATATTTATTCGTAGGTGCTTTAGTCTTTTGACCGCCTCCTCTACAAAACCATCAATGTATAACGTGGTGTGTACTGCTTCGCTTCCTGAAGTCACTCACAATCTCCTTTGATTTGCTCTGTGGGAGAGATTATTGTCTTAGAAACATAGAAACATATAAATTAGGTGCAGGAGCAGGCCATTCGGCCTTTCGAGCCTGCACCGCCATTCAATATGATCATGGCTGATCATCCAACTCAATATCCTGTACCTGCCTTCTCTCCATACCCCCTGATCCCTTCAGCCACAAGGGCCACATCCAACTCCCTCTTAAATATGGCGAACGAACTGGCCTCAACTACCTTCTGTGGCAGAGAATTCCACAGATTCACCACTCTCTGTGTGTGAAAAAAGAATTTTCATCTCGGTCCTAAAAGACTTCCCCCTTATCCTTAAACTGTGACCCCTTGTCCTGGACTTCCCCAACATCGGGAACAATTTTCCTGCATCTAGCCTGTTCAACCCCTTAAGAATTTTGTAAGTTTCTATATGAGATCACCCCTCAATCTTCTAAATTCCAGCGAGTACAAGCCAAGTCTATCCAGTCTTTCTTCATATGGAAGTTGTGCCATCCCAGGAATCAGTCTGGTGAACCTTCTCTGTACTCCCTCTATGGCAAGAATGTCTTTCCTCAGATTAGGAGACCAAAAACTGTACACAATATTCCAGGTGTGGCCTCACCAAGACCTGTACAAATGCAGTAGAACCTCCCTGCTCTTGTACTCAAATCCCTTTGCTATGAATGCCAACATACCATTTGCTTTCTTCACAGCCTGCTGCACCTGCATGCCTACTTTCAATGACTGGTGTATCATGACACCCAGGGCTCGCTGCATATCCCCTTTTCCTAATCGGTCACCATTCAAATAATAGTCTACCTTCCCTGTTTTTGCCACCAAAGTGGATAACCTCACATTTATCCACATTATACTGCATCTGCCATGCATTTGCCCAATCACCCAGTCTATCCAAGTCATCCTGCAGCCTCCTAGCATCGTCCTCACAGCTAACACTGCCCCCCAGCTTCGTGTAATCCACAAACATTGAGATGTTGCATTTAATTCCCTCGTCCAAATCATAATATATATTGTAAATAGCTGGGGTCCTCAGCACTGAGCCACCCTACTAGTCACTGTCTGCCATCCTGAAAAGGACCCGTTCACTCCTACTCTTTGCTTCCTGTCTGCCAGCCAGTTCTCTATCCACATTCAATACTGAACCACCAATACCGTGTGCTTTAAGTTTGTATACCAATCTCTTGTGTGGGACCTTGTCGAAAGCCTTCTGAAAGTCCAGATAATAACACATCCACTGCTTCTCCCTTATCCACTCCACTAGTTACATCCTCAAAAAATTCAATAAGATTCATCAGACATGATTTACCCTTCGTAAATCCATGCTGACTTTGTCCAATGATTTCACCACATTCCAAATGCGCTGCTATTCCAACTTTAATAATTGACTCTAGCAGTTTCCCCACTACCGATGTTAGACTAACTGGTCTGTAATTCCTCGTTTTCTCTCTCCCACCCTTTTTAAAAAGTGGGGTTACATTAGCTACCCTCCAATCCTCAGGAACTACTCCAGAATCTAAAGAGTTTTGAAAAATTATCACTAAGGCATCTGCTATTTCTGGGGCTACTTCCTTAAGTACCCTGGGATGCAGCCTATCTGGCCCTGGGGATTTATAGGCCTTTAATCCATTCAATTTGCCTAACACCACTTTCCGGCTAACCTGGTTTTCACTCATTTCCTCCATCTCATTTGACCCGCGATCCCCTGCTATTTCCGGCAAATTATTTATGTCTTCCTTAGTGAAGACAGAACCAAAGTAGTTATTCAATTGGTCTGCCATGTCCTTGTTCCCCATGATCAATTCACCCGTTCTGACTGCAAAGGACCTACATTTGTTTTAACTAATCTTTTGCGCTTCACATATCGATAAAAACTTTTGCAGTCAGTTTTTTATGTTTCCTGCCAGTTTTCTTTCATACTCCATTTTCCCTTTCCTAATTAAGCCCTTTGTCCTCCTCTGTTGGTCTCTGAATTTCTCCCAGTCCTCTGGTTGGCTGCTTTTTCTGGCTAATTTGTATGCTTCATCTTTTTCTTTGATACTATCCCTGATTTCCCTCGTTATCCACGGATGCGCCACCTTCCCTGATTTATTCTTTTGCCATACTGGGATGAACAATTGTTGTAGTTCATCCATGCTGTCTTTAAATGCCTTCCATTGCATATCCACCGTCAACCCTTCAAGAATCAATTGCCAGTCGATCTTGGCCAATTCACGTCTCATACCCTCAAAGTTACCTTTCTTTAAGTTCAAGACCCGTGTTTCTGAATTAACAATGTCACTCTCAATCCTAATGAAGAACTCAACCATATTATGGCACTTTTGCCCAAGGGGCCATGTACAACATGGCTGCTAATTACCCCTTCCTCATTACTCAATATTCAGTCTAGAATAGCCTGCTCTCTCGTTGGTTCCTCTACATGTTGGTTTAGAAAACTATCCCGCATACATTCCAAGAAATCCTCTTCCTCAGCACCCCTGCCAATTTGATTCACCCAATCTATATGTAGATTGAAGTCACCCATTATAACGGTTTTTACCTTCGTTGCACGCATTTCTAATTTCCTGTTGATGCATCCCCAACTCCACTACTACTGTTAGGTGGCCGGTACACAACACCCACTAGCGTTTTCTGCCCCTTAGTGTTTCGCAGCTCCACCCATATCAATTCCACATCCTCCAAGCTAATGTCATTCCTTTCTATTGCGTTAATCTCCGCTCTAACCAGCAACGCTACCCCACCTCCTTTTCCGCTCTGTCTATCCTTCCTGAATATTGAATATCCCTGGATGTTCAGCTCCCAGCCTTGGTCACCCTGGAGCCATGTCTCCGTGATCCCAACTATATCATAATTATTAATAGCTATCTGCACATTCAACTCATCCACCTTATTACGAATGCTCCTCGCATTGAGACACAAAGCCTTCAGGCTTGTTTTTACAACACTCTTGGCCCTTTTACAATTATGTCGAAAAGTGGCCCTTTTAGATTTTTGCCCTGGATTTGTTTTCCTGCCACTTTTGGCTCCAGGTTACTAGGTTCTCAATCTCCTTCCTGTAATCTGTTCATCATTATATGATATCCGGCCCATTATGGTGACATTGTCTGCAAACTTGTACTTTGAGTTGGATTGATATTTGGCTGCACAGTCATGAATGCATAAGGAGTATAGTGTTGAGCTGAGAACACATCATTGTGAAGCATCAGTGTTGAAGATTATCAAAGAGGATGATTTGTCACCTCTCCTCACTGAATGTGGTCTGTTGGTCAGGATCCAATTACAGAGATTAGTGCTGTCTCCCAGTTCTATGAGTTTGAGGATGAGTTTGGTTGAGATAATATTACTGAAAGCAGAGCTGTAGTCGATGAATAGAAATCCGATGTGTGTGGCCTTCTTATCCAGGTGTACCCTAGATTAGTGTACGGCCAGGGAGATGGCATCAGCCATTGACCTGTTGCGGCAATAGGCAAATTGTGGTGGTTCAAGGCTACTAGTTAGGTTGGAATTTATGTATTCCATCACCAGCCTCTCGAAGCACCATGATGGTTGAAAATGATGTAGAGTGCTGTCAGGATATCTGAGGTGAATTTCCTTGGCAGATACTAGGGACGGCATTTCATAGTTAGATATTCCAGGTCTAGGGAGCATGAGCTCACCAGGACCGCCACGTCCGAGCACTGAAATGTATTGATTAGGAAGCAGACCCCTTGGCCTCAAACCTTGACCGAAGACGCCATGCAGTCCAATTTGTGAAAGAAGAAGCTCGGGTTGAATGGCACAGTTAGGGATATCAGGGGTTAGCCACGTCTCTGTGAAACAGAGCACACACCCGCTTCTCTGTTTTGCTAAAATTGGTTAGTCTGGTTTTAAATTCATCCAGCTTGTTCTTTGTAGACTGCATTAGCGAGTAGTGTTCGAGGGAGGTGACACCATGAAGCAACCGTGCTGTTTCAGCCTCACCTGCAGCCCAGCATATTTGCCCCTTACTCACTAAGTGGCAGCACTTCTGGCCATAATTCAGGCTTCTGGCCTGGTGTCAATGTTGGACAACTTGGAAGGTGAGTGGCTGCATTTGGTGGGGGAGACGGGTGCTTCTGATGGTCGGGCTACTGGCCTGACTGGCTCCTGATGGCTGGTGTCAATGTCCGATGGTTTGGTAGGTTGGGTCTTCGGTTTGGCTGGGCCCCGTTGCTGGGTTCTGCTGTCAGGTGGTCAGGGACGTTGGGCCGATTGCCCGTGGCAGCTCCATGGGGACGTCAGTCGTGTCGGCTGGAGGCTCCGGGTGATCAATAGACTGCAGTCTTATTGGTCAGGGTAGGCCTGAGGGGAGATTAAAGCAGGGCTGCCAACTCTCATGCACTGAGCGTGAGAATCACGCATTTTGCCAAATTCTCATGCTCTCACACTGATCACAAATTTCTCAGGCTCTGTCGTGAGAAATTCTGTGATCACCAAAAATGTCAAAACTCATATCAACTGCAGGGGCCGTGGGTGTTGGAGAGCCGGGGCTGAGGGAGGGATGGAAGCAGAAGCAGCAGCGGGAACAGATGCGGACGGGGAGCCGGGGCTAGTGAGTGTTTGCCGAATATCCTATTCCTGCACCTATTTTCTATGTTTCTATGCTTGAATATATGGCAATAAAACTCGGCCACTTGATTTTGAAGCATTCATGCATGGTGGAGGTATAATGTAGACGTAGAGTGATACATTGCGAAAACAGGCCCTTCGGCGCAACTTGCCCACACCAGCCAAACTTTCCCAGTTACACTACCTGCTTTTGGTCCATATCCCTCCAAACCTGTCCTATCCATGTATCAGTCTAACTGTTTCTTAAATGTTGGGATAGTCCCAAGCTCCTCTGGCAGCTTGCTCCATACACCCACCACCCTTTGTGTGGAAAAAGTTACCACTTAAAAGTTACCTCTTAAAAATACTTCAAACAAAAAACATTGAAATCATACTTCTACAATGCACTAAAACATGATTTAACTATCTCAAATTCAATAAGTCTCTACCTTGGGAGGGGGAACACACCACTCCAACACCCTCCCATTACTTGGTGGGTCCACTCCCTCGGCAAGTACCCCCAAGGTCAGTGATCAATGATCGCTCTGCCTCCACACTTTCAAAAACACTCCGTGGCCCCTGGTTCAGACACAGATCACTGTCAGATGTGTGCAGGGAACTGAGGCCAGTTGTCCATGATGTCTGGATCCCAATGCTCAGCGCTTCGTGTTTCGTAGTTGGCTAACGTTATTGATTTGTAATTAGCCTGATTTGTAATTAGTTGACAAAACCTTAATTTATTAATCTGGAATATCCAGGGGGATGGGATAAGTGTAATATTAAAATGACATGCAAGGTGTCAGGCTGTCTGTCACAACATACAGCCCTAATAACCCAGTATTTCCTTCAGTTAAATATTGGAAAGGTAGCACTATTGTCATTTGCCACTCAACTATTATGTTTGTTTATCTCACTGACTATTTCTAACCCCCCCCCCCAATTCATTTGACAGGTTGAATAGAAATGTCCCCAATCTCATGGTTTTATTAATTGAACACGTAGATGAACATCCTCAAGGAGTGTAATCAGATGGAAACTGATTCAGTTGCAATGTTTAAGACCTTGTTCAAAGAAGGGGCATATTTTAAAGGAGTGTCAGAGATACTAGCAAGGGAATGTGTGAGGAGGTTATTATTTGTCTTTAGTTTTAGCTTGAACCAGGACATCTGAAGATTCAAAGTTTAATATAGTAATTGTGCTGATACTGACTCCAACCAACCACGTAATGAATATCATCCATTCCGGAGGGTTTATCTTTCTGATGCCATTTAAACTTCACTTGGATTTCAATCACTTCAATGTAAAAGTAATTGGGAATGGGGAGCATTGGAACAAAAATGTGCCCTTGGTACATATTAACTGTAATATAATAATGTATGCATGTTGGTAGGTGCAATCAAAACAAAGATCTTTTTTTAAATCATTGTTGTGTTATGAATACCATAGAAAATATTATGTACTCTCAAGATCACATTACTTATAATATTATTGCTTAAATATATAGTTATTGGACTTTGCATTTCAGAAAAGTCCCAGCTGAGGAAGATAACATATTACTGAAAATATTGAGAGGAAAATAACTTCAGTACAATTTTGTAAGGAAAATGTAGGAAATGGTAACAGAATGCTTATACAGCCGAGTGAGTATAATTATATGGATGAGAAATTGTGTTCAACTAATTGATGACTTCTTTGACAAAGTAACTAGCATGTTAGATACCAAGGAAGCCAATGGATGTAGAAAATTTTGTTATACAAAATTTGGTCTGTGAAGTGCCCCATAAAAGATTACCACATTAGATAAGCACCTGTGGATGTGAACGTAATAGGTTAAGTCCAGGTGGTCAAACATGGTGCTTTATGTGTGGGCCAGATATATTGTCAGTGCAGAGGGGCTAGGAGCAAGGCCAAGTGCATCCAGATTCAAGGTCTGGAATAGTACTAGGTGTGCAGTCAATGCTGGGACAATGGGTGTGTTCAGCACTGGGAACCTTAGCAGGTAAGCAGCAATGATCAGGGTAGAATAGGGGGGCAGGTGTAAGGCTAGAATCAGGGTCAGGAATGAGACAATGTATGCAACTGGTGTCAGGGTCAGGAGTAGTAGCAGGTGTGCAGTGAGACCCAGGTTGGTCAAAATGGGCCAAGTGTTTGATTATAATCTGATTTCCATACATTAATACACTAAGATCATTCATGTGCTGCACCTGTTGACCAGAGTCTTGCTCTACTGTAGAATGTAATTGGGAATGTAATTTAGCCTAACCTCATACATAGCTAATCCAATTTAAAGCATAAATATTGCATAAATAGAAACATAGAAACATGCATTCAAGCCTGCACCGCCATAATATGATCATGGCTGAGTATACCTGCCTTTTCTCCAAATAGCTCGTGGCTACCACCGGTCTTAGATTGCACAAACATCGGGAACAAAAGAATTTTGTAAGTTTCTGAAAAATGCAAGTCTAAGCTACATACCAATGGGAAGAGAGCTTGGTCTCTCGCAACTTTCCCTGCACTCAAATCCTTTTGCTAACTCTCATTCGCTTTTTTCACCCTGCTGCAATGCCTTGGCAGCCCTCTCGCTGCATCTAAGGGAGTGATAACACATTTATTTATACATCTATGGAAATAACAGTACCAGATGCGGGTTGGGGCAGCCCTGATTAAAGGGAGCATTATACAATGAGAAATGATACTGCAGTTGGGCCCAGAGGTCCAGTCGTGGGTTGGCAGCTCTGGGGGAGGCAACAATTGAAGGCTCTGGCATGACTGTAGGCCACACGTCTAGTTGGTCATGGTAGACCTCGCTTATAGTGGTGTTGTTGCAAAACCTACCATCAGCGGCGCTCCACTGCCTCTGCATGCGATTCAGGAGGCTGGGGGTGGGGGGGGGGGGGGGGCGGGTTTAAAATGCAAGTTTGTATTGGTTGTAAGAGAGGTATCTGCTCGGACTTACAAGTTGATGAAAAACATTAGTTCTGCGCTTCCATTTTAAAAAAAAAAGTTGCTGGTCGATTGCATTGCTGGATTGAAGTTAAATGTGACTTCTAACGCCTTCAATATTTTGATCTACAATCAGATATTGTTTATTCAAAATATGTTATTTTAGGCCCCAATATCGGCCGTGTCTTGCCTGCCGATATTGCGGGGCGTATCATGGCAGCGGCCACATTCAGATCTATCACAATCCACTCTCAAGATAATCAAATTCTTTTTTTTTTTGCACAATCATGTCATAAGAACATCTAACTCATCTATATTTTGTGTTATTGTCTATCCATGATCAATATTTTCATACTAAATATTTGTTTGAAAACTTCCGCCATGCATAGTTTTTAGTTTATAATCAGGTTTAGTATGAAAATATTGATCAGGGATAGACAATAACACAAAATATAGATAATTCAGATATTCTTATGACATGATTGTGCAAAAAATAATGATTTTACTTCAGAGTCACGTGAGTGATTCCGTGAAGAACCCCGACTGCCCGCAGAGCGCATCATTATGACGCATGCATTGCGAAGCACCGTACAGGCAGGCACGTCGCTCCTGCCAGAGGTAAGTTTAAACTCCAGGTAAGTTATTTCTTACCTGTTTTCTGATGTTCTGCAGGAACCTTTTCTTCCACAAAGGTTCCTGCGGGGTGCTTTGCGAGTGCCGACGAGGGAACCAGCTGCGGGCTGTGGGGAGACCCCGGTCCTAGAACGGAAGCGGGCAGCTGCAGAAATGTCGGGCTCGCGGAGTTCAGTCACTGACAAAACGGTCAGTGACTTCTGTACGCTGGGTTCCCGGGGAGGGGAACTGCAGCAGTTGTGCGGATTTAGACTGCAGTGGTCCACGATATGGCTGAAACTGATCAGAATGGTCAGTGACTTTTCAATCCTGGGTTCCTAAGCACCTATTGCACAGGGCTGCTTGAAGGGATGCCAAATTCAAGGCAATACCGGGCACTTGTCAGCAGCACCTATTGCACAGGGCTGCTTGACGGGAATAAGGATGAGCCCGAGCCAGCAGTACCTATTACACAGGGCTGCTTTATTGTATGCCGAGTCTATGGCAATGCCGGGCATATGGGTGAGCCCGAGCCAGCAGCACCTATTCCACAGAGCTGCTTTATGAGATACGGAGAGATGGCAGTGCCGGCCTATGGGAGAGGCCACATCAGCAGCACCATGTACCAGGGCTGCTTTATATTGAGGCCGAGGATATGGCAGCACCGGCATATGGGAAAGCCGCGCTAGCAGCATCTTGTAGCAGGACTGCTTAATGTAGGCAGCAACATCTGTAGAAGGGCTGCATAATGTTTCCCTCATGGGAGAGGTGAGCTTCCCGGGGCAGTTTGTTCTTACACTGAAGTTCTACAGCAAGGGACCATTTACAAGTGGATAAGATTTACACTTGGTTGAACAATACAAATGATCAAGACATTCTTCATCAATTTAGAGGCATCTAACCATGTAAAATTGGGCAATGCTAGCACTCTAAGCAGGCTGAAATTGGGCCAGAATTGTGTATAGGTAAGCGCAGTACTTTGACCAGGGTTTCCTTCAAGATAGGTTAAAAAAATATGGGCAGACTTGTCTTTCGAGACAGGTCAGAATTATGGCTAGAATTGTTTTAGACAAATTAAAATTAGCTGACAGGTTCATTACTATGGTCAGGTTGTCTTACAAGACAGGCTCGGGAATCAGGCCAGAGTTGCCGTTCATGGAAGATGCGAAGGATGACAACCGTGCCGGTTAATTATGAAAGATGGCTGATTAACAACTGGAGTCATAGTGGTGCCCATTTACAGTATCATTGGAGATATTTGGTGGAGGCATTGCTGTGATGGGGCACAATAATAGTATAATCCACTGTTTCAGTCTCAAACCATGTTTGAGAAATTGGGCTCCTCTATTCAATTTAATTTGTTATCAAATAGACTTGTTGGAGATGTTGCAGAGCAGCATACCCCAACACATAAAAGCCAACGGGTCAGTATTAGTCTGACGCCAGGTCAATGGCAGTGTCAGCTAATTTTAGACGGCGCGCCTTATAGTAGGGCTGCTTAATGGCTTCCTCATGAAGGAGGAGAGCATACCGAGTCTGTTGGTATAGCCGTGAACATACCCAAAGGTATGACGGTCACGTGTCAGAGATCATTACTGAGATCATTACTGACAGCAAGATTTGCCATCACAACACATATGCAGTGAACACCACTATCAGGGGGCCATTAGATCCAGCCGCCGAATCTGTTCGTCAGGTAAGACCTATTCAACAGGCAAATCCTGCAGGATGAAGGTAAGCGGTTCACTGAAGCTGGAAACAGCATGAAAGCTGGCCAGAGATTCCATGCATTCTATCAGGTCATTACGATTTACATTGAGTTATCAAATGGCTTATGACGCCATACTAGGTTGGAGTTTGGAGTTAATATAAGCCTGTTACAGTTTTGTTGTTATAAAACACAACAGTCTGGTCATTAAGACTAATTGGCAATATAATGGATGTGGTTCAGCTGTGCAAGTGGGAGAATTGAAATCATCCTAAATGGAGAACTCTAAAGTGTGGGTCATGGTCGACACACTTTGCTATAATCAGCTAAAACTGTCAAAGTCGCAATGATGGATAGACATTGTTCAGCACTGGTCTAGTAGGTTAATCAGTAAATATCTAATTATATTGCAAAATTATGCTAATGGCATAAGAATGGGAAATTGCGAATATCATCTCTGGTTTGAAGCTGGAGGAGATGTGCATGAGTTGCCAATTCTTCATTTATTGGCGTCAAATATCTATAGACCCTACGCATTTGTGGGTTGACAAATTGAGCGGATATACATACCTGCATGCTCAACTTCATGTTGACACATTATGATGGTGGCATATGTTAGTACATGTGGGTGCAATCAAGTAAAGTGGTTACATCATCTCGTTGGCCACTGGAGTAAGATCAGGTATAGGTCAATGACAACACAGAATGGGTGTTGAATCACACCGAATATACATATGTTTGTTTCATGCTTATTCACAGGTTGCAAAATATGTGGCATAACAGTGGCGAAAGATACATTCTCGCTACAAGGAGAAGGAAGGTCTTTTGTGTCTTCCTCCATTTGCTTCATTAATCGGGGCTTCAAATGAAGTCATTGAGAGCCGTTTTGGTCTCCTAATCTGAGGAAAGACATTCTTGCCATAGAGGGAGTACAGAGAAGGTTCACCAGTCTGATTCCTGGGATGGCACGACTTCCATATGAAGAAAGACTGGATAGACTCGGCTTGTACTCGCTGGAATTTAATAGATTGAGGGGTGAGCTCATAGAGACTTATAAAATTCTTAAGGGGTTGGACAGGCTAGATGCAGGAAGATTGTTCCCGATGTTGGGGATGTCCAGGACAAGGGGTCACAGTTTAAGGATAAGGGGGAAGTCTTTTAGGACCGAGATGAGAAAATCGTTTTTCACACAGAGAGTGGTGAATCTGTGGAATTCTCTGCCACAGAAGGCAGTTGAGGCCAGTTCGTTGGCCATATTTAAGAGGGAGTTGGATGTGGCCCTTGTGGCTGAAGGGATCAGGGGGTATGGAGAGAAGGCTGGTACAGGACTCTGAGTTGGATGATCAGCCATGATCATATTGAATGGCGGTGCAGGCTCGTAAGGCCGAATGGCCTGCTCCTGCGCCTAATTTCTATGTTTCTATGTTTAGGTTCCTTTTGTGTGATTGGCCTATGCAACTTTGATTCCGGTTGTTGGGAATAATAATATAACCTTATATGGTTATTTTGAACATAACTTGCTGGTGCAGTCTGTAGCTTGAGAAATCAGCCATTGCATGTTAAAATCAAATTATATTCTGCTGATTCAATGGACTACTCTATGGCTTGGGTTGTTACATCAGTCCTTGTATATGTTCAGTGTGCTGCGATAGCACCAATAAAGCAGGACTTTCTTTTCCAGGAGATGGAAAGCATTTGTTGAATGTTTATGTTGCATTGAAGACGGTACAAATTACTGATGTTTGGAGTTCATTTTAAATGATCTTTGTTAATAATTAAGTTGTACGGCCATTAACTGTGTCAACGAGCCTTCTCATTGTATTGGCTGTAACAAACAAGACCCGCTCTGTCGGGTTCACCCTGGATATCAAGTTCGTAAGCATATCTTTAACACAATGTTTCCTAGGACAAGTACAATGCAGTATGGGATGTCAACATTGTGTGAACACTATTTCACCAGGGTGGTCCAGCTACATCCTTAGTTTCGCCAGATCTCATAGGTGTTTATAGCGCTGGTTAGAACAACAGGTTTAGTTGCTACATAGTTGCGACGGAACAAGATGGTTACGTCTGTAAACAATAATATATAATATTTACGCTTATAACTCACTTAAGCAGAGCAGAAAGGGTGTCACATCTCAAAATAGCTCAAGGCATACCCAGGGACCTTTGGTAAAGTGAGGACACACATATTTAACCATATGTTAAGGTCACTGAGAGTCTTCGAGGCTCTGAACTAGCTATGTTGTCAGTCACAAAAACCTATAAGAACATATCTGTTCAGGTCACTTCCAGAAGATAAAATGGACTTTGATTATGTAGGAGTAGATACTGAGTCTAGTTATCACTATAACATCAGCAGCAAGGGTCTTACATGCCATTGGACCACGTCCTAATGCTTGCAGCATGGTCAAGCGAACAAATTTCAAATATTATAATAACCCATTACTAGACCAGGGGTATTTGTCAACTCTATTTTCATTGATTATAGATTCCATCCGAGTGAAAGGTGGGTCTATTATTATTACTTCATTAATAACATCAGCATGTTTAAATCTATATCATGACTGTATGTATTATGAATATATTTTCCTTCATTTGTCGATGAAGCAGTTGTGGCTGTGTAGACTCGGTTCTCACGCCGTGAACGGCGTGAGAACCGAGTCTACACAGCCACAACTGCTTCACGGAATCACTCACATAACTCTGAAGTAAAATAGTAAGATTAAATGAGAACTTACCAGTTTGAAGCTTGATCTTTATTTTATGTGGCATTACGATGAGGGATTACGTGCCCTCCACTCCCAAACCTCATAAATATAATCTGGTAGTTCTAGTCTTCTGTTTTCTTACTATTATACTTGTAACTATTACCTGTGATTCACACCGGTGCTTTGAAGATTGACGCGCTCTGCGGGCAGTCGGGGTTCTTCAAGTAATCCCTCATCGTAACGCCTCATAAAATAAAGATCAAACTTCAAACTGGTAAGTTCTCATTTAATCTTACTATTTCTATTATCTTGAGAGTGGATGTTTGTGGATTTTGAATAAACGTCTGTGTAAAACGACCCTTGCTTGCGAATTAAACATTCTATTCCTTCCATTGGCATAGAAATTCATGACAAGGTGAGATTTAAAAATCAGGTTATATTGTGAATTCTTGTGTGAATGGCATCAGTTTGTTATTTGGATACTTTGGCTATTTAATTTTTTTTAGCCTTTTCTTAAGAACGGGATACATGTTTAGATCTAGTAATTGAATATAAATTATTTTAATTGATGAATATAATTTTTTTGTGTATTTATTATTTGTTTTAATGTTACAATAATATTAACGTTCTGATCTTGAGAATATCACATTTTTGAATTTTCAAGGCAGTCTAGTTGTTTAATACTATTTCCGTCACAATGGTCAATTTTGTAAATTTCTACAATTAGGTAACTAACAAATTATATGCTTTAATGTCAGGTCATCCAAGTAAGATGTATATTTGTCTCAAAATGCTTCAATCTATAATAACTGAAAATTTCATTCAGTTCTCTTATTTTTTAAGAAAGTTATGGGCTTTTATGTCAATTGACTGTCCCTGATCACAGCTTTTGTGTTTAGTTAATGGAAAAGCAATTTGCCAATTTCTGAGTATGCAAATGACCATAACTTTTTTAATACTGAAGATATGAAAGTGAATTAGGTGTCAAATTAAAGTTTTTTATGCTTTATCTGATGGGATACATTATAGGCTTGATTTTTTTAAATCTCAAACGTTTGTAACATTCCTACTTATAGGGTCTGCACTGGTCCAGGACTCCTTCCAGGGGGCCGTTTGGCCCTGGGATTGGAGATTAGAGCTTAGTTGGTGTAAGAAAAGATGCTGTTGAAATAATAATTTTAAAGTGTGGAGTGATTGTAATGGTTGATAGCAGATGTTATTGTACTAGCCAGTGAAGCCACACTTGGAGAAATATGTTCAGTTTACATCACCCTTTGAAAGGAAGGATATTTTTAAGAAGGAAAAAGTGCGAATGTTCCGCCAAAGTGGGTACCAAAATTAATTAGGAAATCAAGTGGGAAAGTGATTTTTTTTTTTCCTGAAGTACAGAGATTATGGTAGCAGAATGAGTAGCTTTTCTGAGGGTGAGTCAGCAGTAGGATATGAAGTGGCTGATCCTGACATTGATAGTATTATTAGGTCGGAGCAAATTCCCAACGATGTTGGTATGGAACGCATTCCCCGTAGGCAATTCCCTTGTAGGAAGCTGCCTCCTCCACCTTTGGTATTAGATCCCACAGTAGGTATAAATGATCCCTGGGCCACGGACGTCCACACTTCAATGCAACCTGGTTCGACGGCAGCTCAGAGACCTGTACTTAGAATCTATAAACGGGAAAAAGCTTTGAAGGAAGATAAGGAGGAGGAGGATCTTAAAGCTTGCATAGACATGCTATTCCTAGAGCCGACATTCCCTCGGTTTGGTTGGAGAGGGTATAGAGCTGTTAGACCTGATCAATGCTACAACTGTGGGGAATCAGGACATTGGAGCCGATCGTGCCCTGTGAGGGAATACCGAGAAGGAAGGGGGGAAAAAGAGGGCCACAGGGTTTAAGAAATCAGTGGATCCCGAGAGGTTACAGGAGCACTTGGGACCCAGAAGGTAGAGGAAGAGGACACTGGCCAGGAGATCAGGGGGCAGGGACATTCTGGCAGCCAAATCCATTCCAGCAGCCCTGATCTGCCAGCTGATACAAAATATGAAATCTGAGGGCATTCTCACATGGTCCAAAGATAATAATAATTTATAAGAACCAGAAAGAACATCACCCCCTTCCAAATCCTAGGAGGAGAGACATAAAGAATCTAATTGGGATCGAGAAACCTCACTGAAAAGAAGGACTACGAATATGGAAACATAGTAACTGGTGGCAACGAGAATGGGAATTAAGGATAACTGAAATGGCACCTGGGAGAGAAGAAACAAACTTATTGTGCAGGAGGTACGGAAGTGGGGAAAGGAGCTATTGTACTAACCTGTTACTAAGTTTGTGCCTGCAGGACAGTATAATTGACAACATACTATCTGGGGAGTGAGGTAAAGAATATACAGACCACTTGATAACGGCAGAAGACAGCTCGGGTAATGTAGCTCCCCAGAAACAGGAACCAACAAGGATGAAATTATACTGTCCTGTCCCTTTAAGACAAATCTGGGAAGACCAACAGATAGAAAAGGCTGCTCCTCAGTATACCTACTCCTTTGAAACTAACATCAAGGAAGAAGAAGAAGATACCTACCCTAGTACCCAAGTTTAACATCATCTAGCTTTTGACACGTGAAGGAAACTAACACCATCCAATCTTTCCTAAAGAAGCAACACAGACAGCCTATGACGACTATTGGGGCGAGCTCTACTTTGAAGAATTTAATTTGAATTTGAAAATAGGCATTCCTCTGCGGTCTGGGGTAAAACACCTACTTTGCGTCTAAATTATGATTATTAGAAATAAATTGATAACATTTTGAATTCTGTCTCTAAATTGTATGGTAATGAATTGGAGGAACTTTAAAGTTTGAGATTTGGAACCGACTTGTGAGATTTGGCTTAGGAATATTTGGAGTTTGATTATTAATTGGTATTGTTATTGTCTCATCTCCAGATAGGCAGCCAAAGATGGAAGGATTATACAGAGAACATCAGGAAGGATGGAACTTGGGAAAATGTGGTAACATGGAAATTATTCAGGTGGAATTGGAAATAATCAAAAGAGGAACTATGAACAGCAAAACTTCCCTTTAAGAGACCAGACTAGGAAATTATTCTGTGGTAAAAGGAAACTAGTTATAAGAGCTTTGGAGTCCTATGGACTTTGGAGTCCTATGGACTGAGAGCCGAGCCAACATACTAAGGAAGAAGTACTGGAGGAGAAGTCTATTGAATTAGGAGAAACTTAAATGGGTGCTGAGATATCAGAGTCAATGTATTTGACCGGTGGATCTACATTGTTGAACCCTTGATAATAAAGTGGCTTCTATTATCAAGGTGGAAAGATATTGTCCCTAGATTTGGCATTCTGAATTGGATTTATGATAAAATTGACAACATATAGACATTGATTGATTACATTTGAACAGCTGGGAATTCCACAGGAATTGGAACAAAATTGTGTTATCGGCCACAAAGCTGTGGAATGAGCTATTTACACTACCGGTAGATGGTCTGCGGTAAGTAATTCTAGGTCCCCAGCGGGCACTCCTTCGTCGTCATCAGACCGCGGTGAGATGGGTCTGCCTGCCGAGACCCTCACATTTTCGGTCTGTCTCGGCTGCCCTGAAGGCCGCTGCCCAGAAGGCCGTGGCAGCCTGTGGGTTTAGCAGGATATTGGCCAAACAGAGTCCTTTACATCGGAGTGACCAAGTGTAGACTAGATGATGGTTACACTGAACATGTACAATTGGTATGCTGGGGCCTGTTGGTTACCCTGGTTGTTAACTTTTTTTACTCCCCTTCCCATTCCCATACTGACCTTACTGACCTTTCTGGTCAGAGCCTCCTAAAAGGCCAGAGTGAGGTCACACCCAAACTGGATGAACAGCAGCTTGTATTCTGCTTTGGTATCTTACCATTCAACTGCATGAACAATGAATTTTCCAACATTAGGCAATGTCCCCCTTTTCCCTCATGTTCCATATTCCACACCCAGGTGCACACCCATTTATCTTATCCTGCCTGTTTATCCCCGCCCCCCATTCTTTGTACTCTTTCACCTATATATCCTCCTCTTGCTTCACATTTCACACCTTCTTTCCTATCGTGCACCCTTTTGCCTATTTTACATCTCTAGACCTTGCCTACACATCTGCCAATCAAACCCTACTTGGCAGGATAAGCCCCGCCCTCAACTATTTTCCAAACTTACACCCGCCTGCTACAATCAGTCTAAAGAAGAATCCCCAAGACGTCACCTGTCCATGTGCTCTAGAAATGCTATCTGACCAGTTGAGTTACTCCAGCACTTTGTGGGATTTTTTTGGTGACCATTTAAAAAAATGTGTTGTGGCAAAATCTAGTGACAAGGAACATCTTTATGTTAATTAAATTTGTGCGTCGATAGCTTATTAAAAGTCAAACATGGATGAAAGAGACGGACGTAATTAACTTTCGCTTGTGCAAAAATAAAGAGCCGAATATTTGTATATTTATTGCATTAACAGCACTTAATAAATGAACAAAATTAATCGAGAGAGAGAGTGAATTGATGCCTTTTTAGCTAATAAATAACATAGTGCTCAACAAGTGGGGATTCAAATCAGAAACAAGAAGAGTGGTGACAGAAACACAGGATCAGAATGTATTGTTGTGAGACTAAAATGAAATACTCAAACCAGACAACATGACTGATTTTATTTGACCACAGTTGTAAGGTTGTAAGTGCAATTCACTGCCTTTCAGGCAAGATTTTAGATTGAACCCTTGGCTGCCCTAGTAGGTGGAAATGAGAGATTTTTGAACATAGATTATTCTCAGTGTTTGGCAAGCATTCATCTTTTAATTAAGATCACAGCATTGGATTATCTGGCCATATCACATTGTTTGTGGGAGATTGCTGTGTACAAATTAGCTGCCGTGGTTTCTTTAATGAAAAACATATTGGCTCTGAACTACATGAGAAGTGCTATGTATATGTATGTTTTTATTACTTTACATCCATCCTTTACAACGGTACATTCATTCGGCTGACAGGTGAATCGTAAATTTTAGAAAATAGTTTGAAGCTAATGTAAAATCCTTCAACCAAGTTAACAGCAGTAAAATTACTGCAAATGTTGGAAAATGAAATAAAAACAAACTGCTGGGAGTATTCAACAGATCAGAGTGTTTGTGGAGAGTGAAGTAGTGTACCCTGTTCAGGTAGTATTCGTCTATGTCCCAAAAGATTAAATATTTTACCACTGTTGCTGCCTGCTCTGCAGAATATTGCTAAACTCTCGCTATTACAATCCTGATAGTGGATTTCAGCATGGTGGACAGGCCTACTGTCTATGGTGGACAGACCTACCCTATGGTGTACAGACCTACCTTCCTTCACCCTCAGGCAGGGCTACGAACACCACCTCCCTGGTCGCTTCCAGGCCAGGTTGCCACCACCATCGACACTTACCTTCACTCCATGTGAATGACCATGCCATTGACTCCGCCGATCCTCGTCTCTCTCCTGGCCGCTAACAAGCCAGAGCCATCAACTCACCTGGATTCCAGGCCCAGATCCAGACTGAGAGTCCCTAGTGCTTTATGTCCTTTTGTGTATTAACCAGCATCTGCAGTTCTTTGTTTCTACTACTTATTCAATGACACTCTATTACTTGGTAATCGCTTACTCAGTTATAGAAGACAATTGGAATTAATGGACACCTCCCCCCCTCCCCTGCCATGTTCCTTTATAACAAGGATTTACAGTAATTGCAAAATAAATATAAATTGAAATGTACACCATAAAGCATGCAGGTGCTCAGCATTCCTGATGGATCGAATTGTTCAACAGTTGCCCTAGCTGGACCACCGCATTCTGCTTCAAGAAGCAGCTAAGACTATTATTGCTTTGCCAATTAACCTTACCATCTTTAACTCTATTCGTGTGTACAGAAGTTTAATTGGAAAAAAACAAAAGTCACAACCCTGGCTAACAGCAAGTGCATTAGATAACTTACAAAATTATGATTTATTAATTAATTGCTCTGTGAATATTCCTCAAGCTGTGATAGTAATGCACAAGTTCCTTACTGGTCTGGAGACACAAGAGGTTGCAGATACTGGAATCTTGAGGAAAAACTCAAAGTGCTGGAGGATTTAATGGGTCAGGCAGCATCAATGGAGGGAATGGACTGATGTCATTTTGGGTCGGGATGGAATCTGACTTGCTGAGTTCTTCCACCACAGTTTTTTCCTTACTGGTATAATATTCTTCTCGTCATGGTATTAACAGAAAAAATGACGATATTCACTTAAGTAATGGAGAGAAATCATTCAAGCCAATGAATTAAGCATCGATGGGTTGATACTTCACAATATAATTTCTGCTTTTCAATTTACCTGTCTTTATCAACAGGTTCTCAGTCTTCTTCTTCTTGCATATGGTGTGCACAGCCTAAAGTTGTAGGTCCACTTGTTCTATTTGACCTTGTTTATGCACATCGGGTTGACTGCTTTAGTCGAAACAGGGCAGACCACGTGAAGGTTGCAATCTCCCTCCCAGGTTCTCAGTGGTTAGAGTTTACAACTTCAAGTTCTAGGTGTACATATCTCTGAAGATCTGTCCAGGACGCCCTCCATGATATCACATAACCAATAGGAAGAATAAATGAATTAACACTTTATGGTCACTTGTAACAAGTCATGATGAAATTCATTGCTTGCATAACCAAGATATGCAATAGTCGCTACTTAAAGAGTGCTTACCAAGTTACAAAGTATCCCGCACCAGGTCTACCTTTGTTCTTTTCCCCTCCCCCTCCCCCACAGTGGTCCCCCATGCCGGGTCCTCCATCGTCCATTGTTCGTCCCCCACCTCATGGCGGTCCCCCACTCCGAGTCCTCCATTGTTCTTCCCCCTCCCTCACAGCGCCCCCTCCCCAGATCGGGTCCTCCTGTTTCTTCCCCCGGCAGCAGCATCCTCACTCCCACGTAGTCTGTCCTCGTCCTCGTCCGTCGGTTGGCACCCTCATCGACCGCCACACCAACCTCTCCACTATCGCTGCCAGGTTCCCTCTTGAGGCCTTCGCGGCCATCCAGGAGGCATCGAGACCGCGGCACCTCGATAAAGAGCTCTGGCTGCGTTCCTGGTCCACAGACGCGGCTCGGCAGGAAGCCTTCTGAATGATTTATTATTCATGAAGCTTCAGGAATTTAGTACTACCTTAGAAGCAGAAATCATGCCTTGTCCTTACTGATAATGTATTTAAAACAGTTACATGACATTACACTGTAATGAAGAAACTCCTTTGCCAAACAACAGCTGGCTTTACGCAGTTACTTTAAAAAAAAAACTGCAATGCTTCCTGTCTCAAAGAATTCTATTTTCAGTGTGTCTTCACTATATCATTCTAGGCTATGTTAATTTCAGTTTAATTTTAATTTTAAACATTGTCAAGGAATTATTAAAGTCACAAAGGTTCTGTGATTATCTTACCCATTAACCGCTCGAGAAATAAAATAATTGCTTGTTATGTTGTCTCCTCTGCAACAGAGAATACCAAACTTAGATCTTGTTGCTTGTTGTTTTAATTCTCCATCCCACTCCAGCTCTCTGTCCTTGGCCTCTTTTGCTGGTCCACAAAACCTAATGGCTGTGGCATAGTGGTGCAACAGTAGAGTTGCTGCCTAACAGTGCTTTCAGTGCCAGAGTCCTGGATTCTATCCTGACTACGGGTGCTGTCTGTATGGAGTTTGTACAATCTCCACATTACTGCATGGGTTTTCTCTGAGATCTTCAGTTTCCTCCCACACTCCAAAGATGGACAGGTATGTATCTTAATCGGCTTGGTATAAATGTAACTTGTCCCAAATGTGTATAGGACCGTGTTAATATGTGGGGATCGCTGGTCTGCACGTGCTCGGTGAACCCATTGATAAAGACAGAGTTGTGAATCCTCAGCTTTCCCCCTCCCATTCTGCCGGTAAAGTCTTCTCACCCACCACACCACCTCCAGGTCCCTCAGATCGGCTGACTTGGGGTTGCTGAATGTCCTGCGGTCTAGCCATAAGCTCAGGGGCGACCGTGCCTTTGCGGTCGCAGCTCCTAGACTGTGGAACAGCATCCCCCTCCCCAATAGAAATGCCCCCTCCATCGACTCCTTTAAGTCTAGTCTAAAAATGTATCTGTTCTCCCAAGCCTTTTCCTGACGTCCTATGAGCGAGGGCTATTTGTATATAATAGTCTCAACGATTTCTGGCCAGTGGCACACACCCCTGTCATCGCCAAGTGCTTCGAGCGGCTGATCTTGGCTCACCTCAAAGCCAGCCTCCCCCCCACACTGGACCCCCATCAGTTTGCCTACCGGACCAATAGGTCAACAGAAGACGCCATATCTGCGGCCCTACACTCTGCCCTGACCCACCTGGACAGCAATAACACCTACATCAGGCTGCTGTTCATCGACTTCAGTTCCGCCTTTAACACTGTCATACCCGCTAGCTTGATCACCAAACTCAGCGGTCTTGGCATCTCCACTTCCCTCTGCAATTGGACACTGGATTTCCTCACTAACAGACCCCAGTCTGTTATGATCAACAACCTCACCTCCCCCACTATAACACTGAACACTGGCGTGCCACAGGGCTGTGTGCTCAGTCCTCTCCTCTACTCTCTGTTCACCCATGACTGCATCCCTAAGTTTAGCTCCAACGCCATCATAAAATTTGCCGACGACACCACGGTGGTAGGACTGATCAGCGATAACGACGAGTCAGCCTACAGGGAGGAGGTCCAGCACCTGACAACCTAGTGTGCCAATAACAACCTCGTCCTCAACTCCCAAAAGATGAAGGAGATCATTGTCGACTTCAGGAAGAACAGAGGGGGCAGACACACCCCCATCCATATAAACGGGACTGAGGTGGAGCGGGTCTCCAACTACAAATTCCTCGGGGTACACATCTCGGAGGATCTGTCCTGGTCCCTCAACAGCTCCAAGCTGGTCAAAAAGGCGCAGCAGCGCCTTTACTTCCTGAGGAGGCTCAAAAAAGCCCACCTGTCCCCCCAGATCCTGACCAACTTCTACCGCTGTACCATCGAAAGCATCCTGACCACCTGCTTTACGGTATGTACAGCAGTTGCACCGTAGCAGACAGGAAGGCACTACAACGGGTGGTGAAAACCACCCAGCACATCATCGGTGCCCCGCTCCCTGCTTTGGATGCCCTCCACCGAAAACGGTGTCTGAGACGGGCTGGGAAGATCATCAAGGACCCCTCCCACCCTAACCATGGACTGTTTGCCCTCCTACCATCGGGGAGGCGGTACAGGAGCCTCAGGTCCCGCACCAGCAGGATGAGGCGTAGCTTCTACAATAACACCATCGCACTGCTGAACTCGGAGTCCCGCCGATAGATTCCCACATCTGTATTTATTTATCTGTATTTATCTAAACATTGCTATCAATACGTACTGACACTAAACTGCTTTTCGTTGTACCCATACTTGTATCTGTGCAATGACATTAAATTTGAATTTGAATTTGAATTTGAATATATAGAGAGGCTTGCAAAAGTATTCATACCCCTTGAACTTTTCCACATTTTGTCACGTTACAACCACAAACATAAATGTATTTTATCGGGATTGTGTGTGATAGACCAACACAAAGTGGTGCATAATTACAAAGTGGAAGGAGAATGATACATGGTTTCCAAATTCTATTACAAATAAAAAACTGAAAAGTGTGGCGTACAAAAATATTCAGCCCCCCTGAGTCAATACTTTGTAGAACCATCTTTAGCTGCAATTACAGCTGCAAGTCTTTTGGGGTATGTCTCTACCAGCTTTGCACATCTAGAGACTGAAATTTTTGCCCATTCTTCTTTGCAAAATAGCTCAAGCTCAGTCAGATTGGATGGAGAGCGTCTGTGAACAGCAATTTTCAAGTCTTGCCAGAGATTCTCAATTGGAATTAGGTCTGGACTTTGACTGGGGCCATTCTAACACAGGAATATGCTTTTATATAAACCATTCCATTGTAGCTCTGGCTGTATGTTTAGGGTCGTTGCCCAAGGAACATTGTTTGTTCAGTAATGTTCTCTAACAAACCACTGAGGCCTTCACAGAACAGCTGTATTAATACTGAGATTAGATTACACACAAGTGGACTCTATTTACTAATTAGGTGGACTTCTGAAGGCAATTGGTTGCACTGGATTTTATTTAGGGGTATCAGAGTAAAGGGGGCTGAATACTTTTGCCTGCCACACTTTTCAGTTTTTTATTTGTAAAAAAATTTGAAAACCATGTATCATTTTCCTTCCACTTCACAATTATGCGCTACTTTGTGTTGGTCTATCACATAAAATCCCAATAAAATACATTTACATTTGTGGTTGTAACGTGACAAAATGTGGAAAAGTTCAAGGGGTATGAATACTTTTGCAAGCCACTGTATGTATGTAGCCTGCTTGTGTATACTACTCTTATAACAAATGTAAAGCACTTTGGTCAACGAGAGTTGTTTTTTAAATGTGCAATATAAATAAATGTGACTTGACTTGACTCTAAAATAATCATTTTGGTATTAGAGTGTTCAGGCTACAAGTGTCAAAACGTAAGCAAAGCTTGCATGACATTGAGGGAGAGTTGTTTGAAAAGCAATGGTGCCTTTTGGAGAATATGGTAAATTGGAAGTTTCCAAGGTGACCATTAAAAACCTCAAGAAAGAGGTTTGAAAGAACAAGGAAATTCTCATCCATAATTATCCCATGACTGGATGATGTTAATCAAATGTAATGTTTATTATCAGAATGCTCATTTTGGACCTATTAATCTGCAGATTACCTGCAACATATTGCTGCATTATGTAAATGCCCTTAAATTTCCCGGTTGATGACAAACAAATTTGCCGTATTCCATAGTTGTGAGAGTTGCTTTAAGAAATGGGAGTTATTTAAGATAACTATATTGCAAGAGAGGTACAATCTGCAGAACATAAATCGTAAGTTCCCTTTGATGGCAAACCTGTTTCCTTGCAAACAATCATTAAAAAAAACAGTTCTTCTTTAACAAATTAAATGCCAGAAAATGACGCATTCATTCTGACAAATGGTTTTACCATTCTGAATGTGCACTGTCCCTGAACCTCATTCTTTTTTGGTGCAATGCCATAGTGGCTCCAACGTGGTTGGAGTCATGCTCATCAGGACACTGGGAATCATTATGGGTGACTAACAGCCCACTGATGAATCTTGTCTTCTGCAGGTAAAGTTTGAACCAACTAGTTGATACCAATAACTGAAGAATTTGTGATTCATGCAAATCCCATCTGCCTCCATTACTAAAGATGGCATTCATAATTTTCCATCTTTGAGCACTAGCATCTGTTTGTAATATAACTGAAGATTTATTGACCAAAACTACTGGAGCAATGCTGAATATAGTTTGTCCGCCATTGTGACTTTGGTTAGCTTCAGCTGGTAATAGCATCGGTCTGTTAACAATGACCTATATGGCACTTGAGAGGTTACTATTTTGCACGTTGTAAGTTCTGGTAATGCAAGGGTCCAATTGCACAGCTGAAACACAGCTGCTATATTGCCAATTACACTTGATGACTAGAAGACTGCTTGATAACAAGGTTGTTACAGGCTTCTATTGATTCCAATCTGTTGCCCCAGTGCGGAGTCACAGATAAATTCATAGTTAAATGTAAATCTGAATAATCAATCATTCTAGTTGGTATCAACTTAAATTTGACTGGATGGCTGAGGGACCTCAATTCCTCAAATATAGCTGCAGCTGAAACAGTTGATTTTAGCAAAACACAGCATTAGAAATATCATCCAGATCAATTTCAAATGTCTCCGGTGATCCCTGTGAATGGGACCTGAATAGTGTGCATCTTTGAGATCGATGCTTAAAGATCCTAAGGAAAATCAGTAGTTAGACAGTAACGACGTTCCATATACTGAAAAGTCTATGTTGCACATGGGAGTTAAATCAATTATGAACCGACATCCTCCATCATTCACAATGCACAGGCCATGCCTGCCATAATTCCGTGCCTGCTTTGAACGACAACTCTGGCCAGATTCCCGAGCTGGTCTCGAAAGATCATTCTGGCCATAATACTGAGCCTGCCTCGAAAGACAACTGGCCATAATACTGGGCCTGCCTTGAAAGACTGCTCCGGCCATAATTTGAGCTGAGCCTGCCTCGAAAAACAATTCTGGCCATATTTACGAGCTTGTCTCGGAAGGCAATCCTGGCTGTAATACTGAGCCTGCCTCGAAAGACAACTCTGGCCCCAATTCCTTCCACTTCACAATTATGCGCTACTTTGTGTTGGTCTATCACATAAAATCCCAATAAAATACATTTACATTTGTGGTTGTAACGTGACAAAATGTGGAAAAGTTCAAGGGGTATGAATACTTTTGCAAGCCACTGTATGTATGTAGCCTGCTTGTGTATACTACTCTTATAACAAATGTAAAGCACTTTGGTCAACGAGAGTTGTTTTTTAAATGTGCAATATAAATAAATGTGACTTGACTTGACTCTAAAAAATTATTTTGGTATTAGAGTGTTCAGGCTACAAAGTGTCAAAACGTAAGCAAAGCTTGCATGACATTGAGGGAGAGTTGTTTGAAAAGCAATGGTGCCTTTTGGAGAATATGGTAAATTGGAAGTTTCCAAGGTGACCATTAAAAACCTCAAGAAAGAGGTTTGAAAGAACAAGGAAATTCTCATCCATAAATTATCCCATGACTGGATGATGTTAATCAAATGTAATGTTTATTTATCAGAATGCTCATTTTGGACCTATTAATCTGCAGATTACCTGCAACATATTGCTGCATTATGTAAATGCCCTTAAATTTCCCGGTTGATGACAAACAAATTTGCCGTATTCCATAGTTGTGAGAGTTGCTTTAAGAAATTGGGAGTTATTTAAGATAACTATATTGCAAAGAGAGGTACAATCTGCAGAACATAAATCGTAAGTTCCCTTTGATTGGCAAACCTGTTTCCTTGCAAACAATCATTAAAAAAAACAGTTCTTCTTTAACAAATTAAATGCCAGAAAATGACGCATTCATTCTGACAAATGGTTTTACCATTCTGAATGTGCACTGTCCCTGAACCTCATTCTTTTTTGGTGCAATGCCATAGTGGCTCCAACGTGGCTGGAGTCATGCTCATCAGGACACTGGGAATCATTATGGGTGACTAACAGCCCACTGATGAATCTTGTCTTCTGCAGGTAAAGTTTGAACCAACTCAACAGTGGCACCTGCACAGGGAATTGGATCTAAGATCCCCAATGTACCAGTTCTTTTCTGGAAGCTGGATAGAAGGAAGTTAAAAGCAGAGGATGCTGATTCGGCAAATGCATCTACAGATTCATTGTTGCTGTTGGCAATGTGGGTGATGAGTACAGTGGAAATTATGGAAATTACTATACAAAATGTATATTAAACATTGGTTTATCTATTCAACTGTTGTGTCAGATGGTTTTTGCTTAATAACATCCCGTCAGTTCCATCTTTCTCACCTCTCTGAGCTCTTCAATTCTATGTCCCTCTATTTCACAAACCTACTGCTCTTATATACACATTTCTTTGTGGTTATGTATAACCTATTTTATGGCCAGGTGCATGAAACTGTGTGGCATGAAGATATATCAGCCCAGTTATCCAAAAGCTTGGTTGATGTGATGCTTTTCAAGGAGTTTCTTAAAGAGGGAATATCGAGCCATAATATCATAAAATGCTTTGTGATCCAACATCCATTTTGTGTTGTCATTGATTTTACGTGATGATACACCAGCGCCGAATGAGGTTGGGTAAATTATGACAGGATACCTTGACTTGATTGCACCCATGTGCCACCCATATGCCACCACCACAGTGTATCAACTTTGAACTGAGCATGCAGATTATGCATATTTGCATAATAACCCTTTAACCCATAGTATGCACCTAGTGTCTATAGGTAGTTGATACCAATAACTGAAGAATTTGTGATTCATGCAAATCCCATCTGCCTCCATTACTAAAGATGGCATTCATAATTTTCCATCTTTGAGCACTAGCATCTGTTTGTAATATAACTGAAGATTTATTGACCAAAACTACTGGAGCAATGCTGAATATAGTTTGTCCACCATTGTGACTTTGGTAGCTTCAGCAGGTAATAGCATTGGTCTGTTAACAATGACCTATATGGCACTTGAGAGGTTACTATTTTGCACGTTGTAAGTTTCTGGTAATGCAAGGGTCCAATTGCACAGCTGAAACACAGCTGCTATATTGCCAATTACACTTGATGACTAGAAGACTGCTTGATAACAAGGTTGTTACAGGCTTCTATTGATTCCAATCTGTTGCCCCAGTGCGGAGTCACAGATAAATTCATAGTTAAATGTAAATCTGAATAATCAATCATTCTAGTTGGTATCAACTTAAATTTGACTGGATGGCTGAGGGACCTCAATTCCTCAAATATAGCTGCAGCTGAAACAGTTGATTTTAGCAAAACACAGCATTAGAAATATCATCCAGATCAATTTCAAATGTCTCCGGTGATCCCTGTGAATGGGACCTGAATAGTGTGCATCTTTGAGATTGATGCTTGCCATAAAGATCCTAAGGAAAATCAGTAGTTAGACAGTAGCGACGTTCCATATACTGAAAAGTCTATGTTGCACATGGGAGTTAAATCAATTATGAACCGACATCCTCCATCATTCACAATTAACAGGCCATGCCTGCCATAATTCCGTGCCTGCTTTGAACGACAACTCTGGCCAGATTCCCGAGCCGGTCTCGAAAGATCATTCTGGCCATAATACTGAGCCTGCCTCGAAAGACAACTGGCCATAATACTGGGCCTGCCTTGAAAGACTGCTCCGGCCATAATTCTGAGCTGAGCCTGCCTCGAAAGACAACTCTGGCCATATTACCGAGCTTGTCTCGGATGGCAATTCTGGCCGTAATGCTGAGCCTGCCTCGAAAAACAACTCTGGCCCCAATTCCTTCCACTTCACAATTATGCGCTACTTTGTGTTGGTCTATCACATAAAATCCCAATAAAATACATTTACATTTGTGGTTGTAACGTGACAAAATGTGGAAAAGTTCAAGGGGTATGAATACTTTTGCAAGCCACTGTATGTATGTAGCCTGCTTGTGTATACTACTCTTATAACAAATGTAAAGCACTTTGGTCAACGAGAGTTGTTTTTTAAATGTGCAATATAAATAAATGTGACTTGACTTGACTCTAAAATAATCATTTTGGTATTAGAGTGTTCAGGCTACAAGTGTCAAAACGTAAGCAAAGCTTGCATGACATTGAGGGAGAGTTGTTTGAAAAGCAATGGTGCCTTTTGGAGAATATGGTAAATTGGAAGTTTCCAAGGTGACCATTAAAAACCTCAAGAAAGAGGTTTGAAAGAACAAGGAAATTCTCATCCATAATTATCCCATGACTGGATGATGTTAATCAAATGTAATGTTTATTATCAGAATGCTCATTTTGGACCTATTAATCTGCAGATTACCTGCAACATATTGCTGCATTATGTAAATGCCCTTAAATTTCCCGGTTGATGACAAACAAATTTGCCGTATTCCATAGTTGTGAGAGTTGCTTTAAGAAATGGGAGTTATTTAAGATAACTATATTGCAAGAGAGGTACAATCTGCAGAACATAAATCGTAAGTTCCCTTTGATGGCAAACCTGTTTCCTTGCAAACAATCATTAAAAAAAACAGTTCTTCTTTAACAAATTAAATGCCAGAAAATGACGCATTCATTCTGACAAATGGTTTTACCATTCTGAATGTGCACTGTCCCTGAACCTCATTCTTTTTTGGTGCAATGCCATAGTGGCTCCAACGTGGCTGGAGTCATGCTCATCAGGACACTGGGAATCATTATGGGTGACTAACAGCCCACTGATGAATCTTGTCTTCTGCAGGTAAAGTTTGAACCAACTAACAGTGGCACCTGCACAGGGAATTGGATCTAAGATCCCCATTGTACCAGTTCTTTTCTGCAAGCTGGCTAGAAGGAAGGTAAAAGCAGAGGATGCTGATTCGGCAAATGCATCTACAGATTCATTGTTGCTGTTGGCAATGTGGGTGATGAGTACAGTGGAAATTATGGAAGTTACTATACAAAATGTATATTAAACATTGGTTTATCTATTCAACTGTTGTGTCAGATGGTTTTTGCTTAATAACATCCCGTCAGTTCATCTTTCTCACCTCTCTGAGCTCTTCAATTCTATGTCCCTCTATTTCACAAACCTACTGCTCTTATATACACATTTCTTTGTGGTTATGTATAACCTGTTTTATGGTCAGGTGCATGAAACTGTGTGGCATGAAGATATATCAGCCCAGTTATCCAAAAGCTTGGTTGATGTGATGCTTTTCAAGGAGTTTCTTAAAGAGGGAATATCGAGCCATAATATCATAAAATGCTTTGTGATCCAACATCCATTTTGTGTTGTCATTGATTTTACGTGATGATACACCAGCGCCGAATGAGGTTGGGTAAATTATGACAGGATACCTTGACTTGATTGCACCCATGTGCCACCCATATGCCACCACCACAGTGTATCAACTTTGAACTGAGCATGCAGATTATGCATATTTGCATAATAACCCTTTAACCCATAGTATGCACCTAGTGTCTATAGGTAGTTGATACCAATAACTGAAGAATTTGTGATTCATGCAAATCCCATCTGCCTCCATTACTAAAGATGGCATTCATAATTTTCCATCTTTGAGCACTAGCATCTGTTTGTAATATAACTGAAGATTTATTGACCAAAACTACTGGAGCAATGCTGAATATAGTTTGTCCACCATTGTGACTTTGGTAGCTTCAGCTGGTAATAGCATCGGTCTGTTAACAATGACCTATATGGCACTTGAGAGGTTACTATTTTGCACGTTGTAAGTTCTGGTAATGCAAGGGTCCAATTGCACAGCTGAAACACAGCTGCTATATTGCCAATTACACTTGATGACTAGAAGACTGCTTGATAACAAGGTTGTTACAGGCTTCTATTGATTCCAATCTGTTGCCCCAGTGCGGAGTCACAGATAAATTCATAGTTAAATGTAAATCTGAATAATCAATCATTCTAGTTGGTATCAACTTAAATTTGACTGGATGGCTGAGGGACCTCAATTCCTCAAATATAGCTGCAGCTGAAACAGTTGATTTTAGCAAAACACAGCATTAGAAATATCATCCAGATCAATTTCAAATGTCTCCGGTGATCCCTGTGAATGGGACCTGAATAGTGTGCATCTTTGAGATTGATGCTTGCCATAAAGATCCTAAGGAAAATCAGTAGTTAGACAGTAACGACGTTCCATATACTGAAAAGTCTATGTTGCACATGGGAGTTAAATCAATTATGAACCGACATCCTCCATCATTCACAATGAACAGGCCATGCCTGCCATAATTCCGTGCCTGCTTTGAACGACAACTCTGGCCAGATTCCCGAGCTGGTCTCGAAAGATCATTCTGGCCATAATACTGAGCCTGCCTCGAAAGACAACTGGCCATAATACTGGGCCTGCCTTGAAAGACTGCTCCGGCCATAATTCTGAGCTGAGCCTGCCTCGAAAAACAATTCTGGCCATATTTACGAGCTTGTCTCGGAAGGCAATCCTGGCCGTAATACTGAGCCTGCCTCGAAAGACAACTCGGGCCCCAATTCCAAGCTATGCTTGGTACCCTTGTATACTGTGCAATAATAACACATCACATGTTATCATTTTAGTATATAACTGATCTGAATCTCATGTTATCATTGTCATTTGTACAAAAACAAGTGTAAATATTACCAACTTGTAAATGTTCCACTTACCCCATGTTTCGGAAGAACCAGACCCAGCTACCTCCATGGTTAACAGTGGTCTTATGGTAAGCCCAAAGGCCCGTGATGTGGGTTCTATTCCCCTCCTTGATTGGAGATTCCATATTTCCTGAGACCGGCTTGGACCTTGGCCTGAAAGACCTCTGCCCTGCTTTCAAGCTGCCACCTGTTTCAGTGAACTACTTACTGCCGATGAGGCATAGGGGGTGTAGTCGCTGATACGATGAAGCTTGCTTCCTCATCCAGGTATACCTGTTGGATAAGTCCTACCTGAAGAGAAGATTCGGCGGCTGGTTTCATTTCCTAGATTTCATGTCCCCTCCAAAGTTACCCCTGATAGCTCTGTTCACTGCTGGCACTTGTAGCTTGAGGGGAACTCTGGCAATTCTGCCTAAGACTGGAACCAATTCTTCCAGCAGTAACCACTTCGCTTGCGAGTATTTCTCCACAGAGAGGGAGATTCGTAGGCAGCCTGAAAACAGTTGCTGCCGCAGGCCCCTGAGGATACCTGCCCTGACATGGCCCCTCCTTCGGAACTATATCAGGATTTATGCTCTGGGTCAGACTGAAACTGACCCTGAATGCTCCCCTCCTCAGAGAGGGAGACATTGTGCAGCCCTGAAAAAGGTGTCGCTGCCGCGGGTCCCCGAGGAGACCCGCGCTGATAACTTTCTCCTTTGGACTATCTCATTGTGGAGCACCTATCCATCAGGTGCTCCATGTGGGTGTAGGCGTCCGCAGACGCTACCCATTGAAGGAAGGGAATTCTCCTGGCCCGACTCGCCGAGTCCCAAGGCCTGACCGGCTTCCTTGTGGTTTGACCTTGTCTCTGGGGCACCATAGCGGTCTGGGTGCCGCTGACCGCACTGTCAGCGACTCGAGTGGCGAGACCGGCTTATTGCCAGTTTTACCCCTTTTCTGGGGGAACCATAGCGGTCTGGGAGCTGCTGACTGCATTGTCAGTGACTGGGGTAGCAAAACCAACGTTCTCTTAGTCTATCCCCTTTCTTGGGGAACCACCACTCGCACACCCCTCCTGGGTGTCGCTGACCTCCTTGTCAGTGACTTGGGAAGCGAACCCGACGGCCGCCGGCTACCCGCGTTTCCACGGTCCGGACCGGGATTTCCCCACGGTCCATAACTGGTTTCCCCGCGACCCGTCCGACTTCGCCCCAAATCCGGCAGGCAAACTCTATAACGAGCTTCCTGCAACACAAAAAACAAAACCTAGAAATAAGTTTTAAACTTGCCTAGCAGGTTTAAACTTAAAATTCTGGCATCTTGCTCTGAGCCTAAATAGCGCCTGTCAGTTCCCCTCACTAATGAGCTCCCTACCATTTGTAGTCTGAAGAAGGGTCTCAACCTGAAAAGTCACCCATTCCTTCTCTCCGGAGATGCTGCCTGTCCCGCTGAGTTGCTCCAGCTTTTTGTGTCTATCTTTCATTTAAACCAGCATGTGCAGTTCCTTCTTACACATCCACACCATTACTGTTTGCCTGGGAAGGAAAGTTCGAGATGGGATAAAAGAGTAAGGTCAGGGCCAATTGCGAGCGGTGCAAGGGGGTACGTGAATATGGAGGTCAAAGTGTTGTCTATGAATGCCTGAAGTATAAAAATGGACGGGCTTGAGGCTCAGTTGGAAATTGGCAAGTATGATGTTGTGGGAATTACAGAGACATGGCTGCAAGAGGGCCAGGGCTGGGAACTGAATATCCAAGGGTCTACCTCCTATCGAAAAGACAGACAGGTGGGCAGAGGGGGTGGGGTAGCTCTGATGGTGAGGAATGAAATTCAGTCCTTTGCAAGGGAGTGACATTGAAACAGGAGATGAGGAGACTGTATGGATAGAACTAAGGAATTGTAAGGGTAAAAAGACCCTAATGGGAGTTATCTACAGGACCCCAAACAGTAGCCTGGACATAGGGTGCAAGTTGAAGCAGGTGTTAAAATTGGCATGTTGCAAAGGTAATGCTGTGGTTGTCATGGGAGATTTCAACATGCAGGTAGACTGGGAAAATCAGGTTGATACTGGACGCCAAGAAAGGGACTTTGTAGAGTGCCTTTGTGATGGATTCTTAGACCTGCTTGTATTGGAGCCTACCAGGGAGAAGGCAATTCTGGATTTAGTGTTATGTAATGAACCAGATTTGATAAAGGAAATTGAGGTTAATGAGCCATTAGGAGGTAGTGACCATAACATGGTCAGGTTTAATCTACAATTGGAGAGGGAGAAGGGTAGATCGGAGGTGTCAGTGTTACAGTTGAATAAAGGGGACTATGGGGCCATGAGGAAGGAGCTGGCCAAAGTTGACTGGAAAGAAACCCTAGCAGGGTTGACAGTGGAACAGTAATGTCGGGTATTTCTAGGAATAATGCAGAAGATGCAGGATCAGTTAATTCCTAGGAGGAAGAAAGATTCCAAGGGGAGTAAGGGGTGACCGTGGCTGACAAGGTACATCAGGGACAGTATAAAAATAAAAGAGAAGATGTACAATGTAACAAAGCGGAGCAGGAAGCAAGAGGATTGGGTAATATTTAAAGAGCAACAGAAGATAACTAAAAAGATAATACGGGGAGAAAAAATGAGGTACGAAGGTAAGCAAGCCAAGAATATAAAGGAGGATAGTAAAAGCTTCTTTAGGTATGTGAAGAGGAAAAAAATAGTTAAGACCAAAGTTGGACCCTTGAAGACCAAAAAAGGTGAATTTAATATGGGGAACAAGGAAATGGCAGATGAGTTGAACAGATACTTTGGATCCGTCTTCACTAAGGAGGACATAAACAATCTTCCTGATATAATAGTGGCCAGAGAACTGGGGTGATGGAGGAACTGCAGGAAATCCACATTGGGCAGGAAATGGTGTTAGGTAGTCTGAGGGGACTGAAGGCTGAAAAATCCCCAGGGCCTGATGGTCTGCATCCCAGGGTACTTAAGGAAGTGGCTCTAGAAATCGTGGATGCATTGGTGATATTTTTCCAGTGTTCTATAGATTCAGGATCAGTTCCTGTGGATTGGAGGGTTGCTCTTGTTATCCCACTTTTTAAGAAAGGTGGAAGAGAGAAAACAGGGAATTAGAGACCAGTTACCCTAACATTGGTGGTGGGGAAGATGCTGGAGTCAATTATAAAAGATGTAATAGCCGCACATTTGGATAGCAGTAACAGGATCGGTCCGAGTCAGCATGGATTTACAAAGGGGAAATCATGCTTGACTAATCTTCTGGAGTTTTTTGAGGATGTAACTAGGAAAATGAATAAGGGAGAGCCAGTGGATGTAGTGTACCTGGACCTTCAGAAAGCATTTGATAAGGTCCCACATAGGAGATTAGTGGGCAAAATTAGGGCACATGGTATTCGGGGTAGAGTGCTGACATGGACTCTGTTGGCAGACAGGAAACAAAGAGTAGGGATTAACGGGTCCCTTTCAGAATGGCAGGCAGTGACTAGTGGGGTACTGCAAGGCTCGGTGCTGGGACTGCAACTATTTACAATATACATCAATGATTTGGATGAAAGAATTCAAAGGAACATTGGCAAATTTGCAGATGACACAAAGCTGGGTGGCAGTGTGAACTGTGAGGAGGATGCTATGAGAATGTAGGGTGAATAGGACAGGTTGGGGGACTGGGCAGATGCATGGCAGATAAAGTTTAATATGGATAAACGTGAGGTTATCCACTTTGGTATCAACAACAGGAAAGCAGATTACTATCTAAATGGCGTCGTTGGGAAAATTGGAAGTACAACGGGATCTGGCGGTCCTTGTTCATCAGTCTATGAATGTAAGCATGCAGGTACAGCAGGCAGTGAAGAAAGCGAATGGCATGTTGGCCTTTATAACAAGAGGGGTCGAGTATAAGAGCAAAGAGGTCCTACTGCAGTTGTACAGAGCCCTAGTGAGACCACACCTGGAGTATTGTGTGCCGTTTTGGTCCCCTAATTTGAGGAAGGACATTCTTGCTATTGAGGGAGTGCAGCGTAGGTTTACAATGTTAATTCCTGGGATGGCGGAACTGTCATAGGCTGAGAGAATGGAGCGGCCGGGCTTGTACACTTTGGAGTTTAGAAGGATGAGAGGGGATCTTACTGAAACATAAGATTGTTAAGGGTTTGGACACGCTAGAGACAGGAATCATGTTCCCGATGTTGGGGGAGTCCAGAACCAGGGGCCACAGTTTAAGAATAAGGGGTAAGTCATTTAGAACAGAGACGAGGAAACACTTTTTCTCACAGAGAGTTGTGAGTCTGTGGAATTCTCTACCTCAGAGGGCGGTGGAGGCTGGTTCTCTGGATACTTTCAAGAGAGAGCTAGATAGGGCTCTTAAAGGTAGTGGAGTCTGGGAATATGGGGAAAAGGCAGGTTCGGTTAGGTACTGATTGGGGATGATCAGCCATCACATTGAATGGCAGTGCTGGCTCGAACGGCCAAGTGGCCTACTCCTGCACCTATTGTCTATTTTCTATTGACTCTCTCTCAAGTAATGCTCCTTTTGGATTCCTCAAGTACTAATGTAATTCAATCCCAGTCAGCATATAGATGTTCGAAGTGGAAGTGCATTATGCACTGTGCTTTGCAGTTCTTCATGGCTACATTATATGTGAATGAATCAGCAAATCCTTTTAAGGTAGTCATACTAATCGAACATTGAAAAATATATAAATTAGTCGAATACTCTTATATTCCTCCTCAGCTCCACAAATGTTTCCTTTCAAAGACAGACTGATTTTTTTTAATGCTCTTATTTCCAATTTGTGAGGTGTTATTATTGATTGACCAGAACGTTATCCTATGAAATAGTTTGTCATGAGAATGAGAAATCATAAATGGAGAAGGGGTATATTACTAAAATAATATATAGCTTGCAAATGCTGGGGAATCTGACATTATTTTTTAAAAAAAAGCAAAATGCTGAAGATACTTGAAAGGCCAGGCAGTGTCAGTGGAGACACAACAAAACATTTCGGGTCAATGAGCCCCCCCACCCCCAGAATTGGAAAAGTGAGAAAGCAAGCGTGCTTTAAGTTGCATTGAGTGAGAATGGTAAAAACAATGAGGGGAATGTCCATGACATGTTGTCCAGGTGACACAATGCTTTCAGATAATGGATGAATGTGGATAGGTGGACAGGGAAACACTAATTAAATGTTGGAATTGTGAGATGAAGGATACAGAGTTGCTGGAAATCTGAAACAAAAGTGAATGCTGAACATACTCAGCAGATCAGACAGCATCTATGGAGGGAGAGAAACTGAGTTCATGTTACAGTTGGATGACTACATCAGAATTGGTAACAAACAGGAAACAGTCATTATTCAAAATTGTTGAATTCAATAATGTCCCAAGTATAATGTTCCCGATGTTGGAGCATTCCAGAACCAGGGGGTCACATTTTAAGAGTAAGGGGTAGGCCATTTAGGACTGAGATGAGGAAAAAACGTCTTCACCCAGAGAGTTGTGAATCTGTGGAATTCTCTGCCACAGAAGGCAGTGGAGGCCAATTTACTGGATGTTTTCAAGAGAGAATTAATTTAGCTCTTAGGGCTAAAGGAATCAAGAGATATGGGGAAAAAGTAGGAACGGGGTACTGATTTTAGATGATCAGCCATGATCATATTGAATGGCTATGCTGGCCCAAAGGGCCAAATGGCCTACTCCATTTGGAGAATTGAAGTTACAGGTGACTAGGTCTCACCCTCGTATACTGAACAAGGGTCTTCTTCAGAATAGCCTTCAATCTGCTTCTGGTTTGTCCACTGCAGTAACGACAGCATCAAGGATTCTGACTACAATACAATCAATTGCTTCACCTGGAAGGATTGTTTGGGTAATGGGGAATTTGTCTGGGTAATAAGGAAAAAGGGCAGGAGGTCCATCGCATGCCTTTACATGGGAAGTTGCAATCAAAAAGCTGAATGTATGGTGGAAATGGCAGAATAAAACATGGAATAATTAAACAGGCCTTTTAGAATGCTGAAAGATGTAAGGAAGGGAAGATGTACCTGGTGATAGGATTCCGTTGAAAGTGGCAGTGAGCTTGGAGCTTGGTGGAAAATAATATGAAACCAATCAAATAAACCTGCAGATGATATATATCTTCAGTCTGAAGAAAGCTCCCTAACCATATCCATGCCCTCAAGAGATTTTGCCTGACCCGGTGATTTACTCCAACACTTTGTGTTTTACTCAAGATTCCAGCATCTACAGTTCCTTGTCTCCTTGATATATGATCCATTGTTTAAGGTGTTTGCCATTGATAAATCTCCAAATGTTAAAGCCCCTATGGTATCACAACCTCGCATGTTGTTCACATTTTGGATACATTAAAACATATACACGTAATGTACTGTCGTCAGCAAGCTAATGAACTCTTAATCTGTAGAAAGAAGGAACTGCAGATGCTGGTTTATCAAGGAAAGACACAAAATGCTGGAGTAATTCAGCATGTCGGGCAGTGCTACCAGGCCTGCTGAGTTTCTCCAGCATTTTCTGTCTAACACTTCATCCTAACCTTGTGTATGCTCTTTAAACATAGTAATTAACCCATTTATCTGGTAATGACTGCCTTAAAGTAATGGAGACAGTTAATGTAAGTACATTTAAGAACTGTGTAAAAAGAAGTGTTACAAATAAATGAAAAGGAAAATTTGATAACTGAATTATTTTAAATGGTGGCTGTTCCTTCGATGTTACCTGTTCAGAAATGTGTTTCTCTACTCCTTTTGTGAATTAATGTGGGTAAAGCAGGAACAGTTTGCAGGAAACATATATCAGACAAAGCATTGTTCATCATTAATTACATAAAATCAAACTTTCATTTGAAAGTGGTTCTCTCTTTCTCTTTCTAGCTGCAGGGCTAACCTGATACCAGTGCCATCTACTGCACCACTTTGTGTTATTTCATTTTAAAATCAGTTAACTATTGCACAAAACTGACAAATCTTAAGTGATAATGCTGAATACTACTTACACTTTATGAGTTGTACATCATCCAAAGTCATTGCATTAATATGATGTGTTAATATGACATGTTAATTCAATGTTTAATATATCTGTTGTATTTCCCAGTATCCTGTCGATTAAGTTTATTTTTGACACAATTCCATTCTCCAATTCATCACTTCTCTTTTTGCTGTCCTCAACCCCATACTACCTCTAAATTGTTTTGATGCTTTACATATCTCCTCTTGTTCCTTTATTTGTGTTGGAAAGCAGGCAGCACTCGCTGCACCATGTATGTGTGATAAATTGCTGTTGTTGCACTAACACCATTCTGAGCTCCCTTAATATCTACAGGAGCACAGGAAGCTGACATATGGATGATGTGGACCTGCCAAGCTGACATAATTTACCTTTACATTATTTGTAGTTACAAGGTGCAGCTGGGATACAGAACCTTTTGTTTTGTGGCAACTCAATGTGTTTCATACAGTTGTGTCCTGTATGTCACTATTGTCAAACAAAATCATTATTTTCAATATAGTACAATGTTAATATTTGTGCTATTTTATAATACAGGGTCCAAAAGCAGGTGTAACACTACTAGAGACAAATAAACAATATTTTTTTCAATGATCTGCCATACACTGTCCTTAACATGAATAGGTCTATGAAGAAGATAATTTATAAAGGCAAAAGCATGCAATAAATTTAATGTTATATAGAGGCATCAGAATCTACGGCTATGGCCGGACAGTAGTCGAGATGGGTTAGGTTCAATAGCAGCTTGTGTAGATCTGAGCTTGGATATGAGGTTCTTAATAGCACCCTACTATAAATACACCCTTTCCACCTTGAGTAGTCATGGGGTATAGATAGACTTCCAGGAGTCAGGTGGAATGTTGTGATTCCTTAAGGTGGCTTCAAGCACATCTATGAATCTATTCATCTGTCCAAATAGTAATCTCATCTAATGACAAGTGTGCAGTATCCGTTTTGGGAGTCTCATGTTTAACATCAAAGAATGTCGCCTGCCCAGTGAAACTAACCAAGTGCAACTAGGATCTTGGTGCTGGAGATATTGGTCTGGAAGACACGATCTGCTTATCTTTCCAAGGCGCTTGAAGAATTTTTCAAATATAGCACTGAAAGTATAATTCCAGTGGCTTGACATGCCTGCTGCAGGTCAAGTACCAGAATCACATAGGTAGAAAACTGTCTAGTGGATATGAGAGGTCTGAGGTCTTGGTCTTCGGACACTCAACTGACCAAAGCCGTGTTGAATGTGGTGCAAGGGTGGGGAGATCAGTGGAGAATCTTTGTCTTCCAGATATTGAGTACAAGACCTATTGTTTTGTATGTTTCAGTGGGCAATTAACAATAGCTAGGAACTTAATCTCCTAGTCTGTGCAAATGTAAGCATCATCTCCAGACTGAAACTCAACTACTTACATGTAATAGTTAATAAGAGCTCCTCTCCTACATGATGTCTCTTTAGGTGAGATGTAAAATTGTGCCGAAAACTCAATGAGATGCAAGCGTTCAACTCCCAGTATATTGATCCCCCCTGAATTTATTTGCATCAGCATTTCTGCCTGTGCTTTCAACAGCAAGACTCCAATCTCTAGAATTTCCTTATTAAACAAAGACTCATAGAAAATGGAAAAGGCACTTTGGCCGAACTTGTCTATGCCGATTAAGATACCTGATGTATGCTATTTCCACCTGCCAGCATTTGGCCCTCATATCCCTCTAAGCCATTCCTATCCATGTAACTGTCCAACTGTTTATTAAAAGTTTTTATAGGACCTGTCTCAACAATTTCCTCTGTGTAGATTAGTGGCTCATGCTATGAGTAATGCATTTGTAGTTACGCCCACTAGCTTGTTAGCATTATGGTCTTCTGCATTCCGTTAGTCTTAAAGTGAACTCTCAAGTGAGAAGTTGTATTGCTGGTTCCTAATAAACTCTATATAACCTGACATAGTGTGAGGTCACTGTTATTATAAGGGCCACAAATCAACATGGTGTCAGAGTTTATGGACTCACCCTTCAATTGATTATATTATTTTTATGTTGATTTATATTTTTTACTACAGTTATGGCTGCTGCTCTCAGGAAGCCAGAGGTCTTGGTGTTTGATGCAGACCTTGCAGAGCAATGGCGCGTATTTGAGAAAGATTTCTTAATCTACATTGATGCAACGTATCCAGCTGCAACTCTTGCTCTCCGTGCATCAATCCTCCTTAACTTGGCAGGCACTGAAGCTGCTCGACGTGCCAGAAAGTTTCACGATGCACTGGCTGGAGCTGATGCTAATGGTGTACAGATTCCAGCATGGTCTGACCACCTGAATGCCTCCTACCTAAATTCTGACAACTATGTGAGTTACAAATTAATGTGAACATTGAACGACATACATTTTTCTCAACATGTCAAAAACAAGGAGAGCCTGTTGAGCTATATGTCAGTGCAGTGAAGCATGTCTCTACTCGATGCGATTTCAGAGAAATTGAACATAGTTTGATAAGAGACCACTTAATACATGGCATATTGAATGATAAACTACGTGATGAATTATTACGAGAAGTTGGCCTGACCTTAGAAGCTGTCGAAAACCACTGTCATATAGTTGAATTAACCAATGCCCACATTAAAACACTAACATGCTCATGAATCAATGCAGCCAGTGTGTCTAATCAAATTTCTGCTCGCCCGTTCCAAGGGCCAGTTAACAGCCCAAGATGGATTGCTAATTGCTTTAATTGTGGCGTTTCACACACTTCAGTTCACGACCGGTGCCCTGCACATGAAAAGCTCTGTAGGTTTTGCAATAAAATAAATCATTTTGTGACATGCTGCAGGTCACGAAACAACAGATTTCAAATGAGACAGTCTGTCAACTCTGTTAAACCAGGATGAATATCCAAGCTCCGAGTTCACACAAACAGATGGTGACAGCACAGATATTAATGTGCATGCTTTGTCTGGCTCAGCGTCCAAACTGGATCCCAAGGTCTGATTACTCATTAACAGCCCAACTCTTTATCTTAAAGTTGATAGTGGCGCTCGGTGCAATGCAATTTCACTGGCTGTCTTCCAACAGCTGCAAAACACAGAAACTCTAACTCAGAAGACTGCATCACTTACCTCATTTAATGGTGCACCACTACACCCTATTGGCCAAGTAAAGTTATGTTGCCGTCGCGTGACCACATCCTGGATTTCTACATGGTTCGCGAGAAGGTACAATCCATACTGGGTGCCGATGCATGCCATGACATGGGTTTGATTTCCTTCAGCTCTTCAGTCTGTCCACTAACCATAGGCTGTGATTTTACACATCACATTTTAACACAATGCAAGGATTTGTTTAAGGGCAAGCTGGGCAGGTTGCCTGTGAGATACACAATTACTATTGACCCTGAGGCAATCCCAGTTGTTCGTCCGGCTCACAGGATTCCCAATGCTATGCAGGATCGTGTACAAAGTGAAATTAACAGAATGGTGACTCGTGGTGTGATTACTCCCGTAACTGATCCCTCAGACTGGGTCTCCTTAATGGTTGTCGTTACTAAGAAGAATAAAGATGAGATATGGATTTGTATTAACCCCAAGGACTTAAATACGGTAATTAAGAGACCACATTATCCAATGCGCTCGGTGGGCGAGATTGCGGCACAGATGGCCGAAGCAACTGTATTCACAGTGCTAGATGGCAAGAGTTCATTCTGGCAGATTCCACTGGAACACAAATCCTCCAAGCTGACAACTTTGAGTACTCCATTCGGACGTTATAAATTATTGAGGATGCCCTTTTGTATAAGTTCTCCCAGTGAAGTATTTCAACAATCCATGGAGCAATTGTTTGCCAGATACCCATGCTCCATCGCAGTGGACAATATCCTTATTGCTGGAAAAATGATCGAGGAACACAATGCCAATCTGACAAAAGTAACGAAGCATGCCGAGGCCATCCATCTCAAACTCAATCCCAAAAAATGCAGATTCAGAGTGAATTAGGTAAACTACCTAGGCGATATATTTACCAAGGACGGCCTGAAAACTGATCCAGTGAAAACAAGTGCTGTTAATGAGCTTCCAGTACCCACGGATGTGCCCAGTTGAGGTTCCTTGGCAAGGCAAACTACTTGAGCAAATTCATTCCAGATTTCAGCGAAATACCAGCCCCATTGCACCATCTCACACACAAAAGACTCTGCTTTGACCTGGCATGAGCAACAACAGACATCATTTGACATTCTTAAACTGCAGATGTCGGCCACCCGTACTCGAGCATACTTTGATCCTAGACAGTATATTACACTTACATGTGACACCTCAAAACATGGCCTGGGCGCTGCATACCTTCAAAATGATGGCCATGGCAACAAGCCTGTTGCCTATGCCTTGTGCACCATGTCTGACACAGAAGAACGATATGCCCAAATCGAAAAAGAGTTGTTAGCGTTGCGTTTGCCTGCAAAAAGTTCAACGATTTCATAGAAACAGAGAAACATAGAAAATAGGTGCAGGAGGAGGCCATTTGGCCCTTCGAGCCAGCACCTCCATGGCTGAGCATCTCCTATCAATAATCCATGCCTGCCTTCTCCCCATATCCCTTGAATCCACTAGCCCCTAGAGCTCTATCTAACTCTCTCTTAAATCGATCCAGTGGCTTGGCCTCCACTGGCAGGGAATTCCATAAATTCACAACTCTCTGGGTAAAATAGTTTTTTCTCACCTCAGTTTAAATGACCTCCCCTTTATTCTAAGACTGTGCTCCCTGGTTCTGGGCTCGCCACACATTGGGAACATTTTTCCTGCATCTAGCTTGTCCAGTCCTTTTATAATTTTGTATGTTTCATCTTTGGTCACAATATTACAATTGAAACCGACCATCGACCTCTTATCAGCATTTTCAATAGACCTAATCATAACTCTCCAGCGCGCCTACAACGGATGTAACTTCAAAAATATGACATCATCCTGACCTACAAACGTGGAAAGGATATGCACCTGGCAGACACTCTTTCATATGCACCTTGGAATACCTGCGAGGATCTACCCTCGCAGGATGATGACTTTATCGTGATGACTGTATCCTTCATCCTTTCATCTTGTAAAGAGGACCTGGTTGCCCACACTGCCAACGACAAAACACTATCGTCGCTAACTTCTGTCATTAAGCGCAGCTGGCCAGACAAGCACTAAAACGTTCATTTGCCAATCCGACCTTTCTTCCCTGTTCGAGATGAACTAGTGCTACAAGATGGCATTGTTTTAAAAGGACACAAGCACGTGGTTCCTGTTTCGCTGTATCACTGGTATTTTGACGCTGGCCATGCAGGTCACCCAGGTGCTGAAGCCACTGGTTCATGGGTGAAAAGCATGTTTTACTGGCCTGGCATGGCCGAATACATCAACGAAAATATGGCAGCTTGTGCGGTGTGCAATAGCCTGGTGCCGCATCAACAAAAGCAACCACTTCTGCCACATCCTGTACCTGCACTCCCATGGTCTACAGTGGCAGCTGATTTATTTGAATGGCATGGCAAGCAGTACCTGGTGCTCGTGGATTCGTATTCAGGATGGTTCGACATTGATTGTCTCAGCAGCCCCAATTCTAGCGGTGTGATTTTGAAATTATCTCGTCATTTTTCCGTCCATGGAACTACAGGCAAGCTGTTGACTGACAATAGCAGTCAGTTCACCAGCCAACAATTCAGAGGGTTTGCCAGATGCTGGCATTTTCACCACATCACCACATCACCAATCGCCCTGAATATCCACAGTCTAACGGGATGGCTGAACAGGCTGTCAGAAGTGCAAAACAACTCATGGAGCACTCTCACAGAGCTAAATCTGACGTATTCTTGGATTTGCTCAACGTTTCCTGTGACCTTGCCTTGGGTTCACTTGCTCAACGATTATTATCTAGGCAGACCCATACCAAGCTGCCTGTAGCAGACCAAACATGAATCCCACAAGTCTTTCCACCTGAGGAAGTCCAATCCAGGTTGCAACAGAAGCGTGACGCTCAAAAGAAATGGTTCGACAAGACGAGTAGGCCTCTGCCGCCATTGACCAAAGGACAGCTGGTTTGCTTACAGACTGACAAAGGCCATGACCATATTGGGGTGGTTTCTGGTCCCTCCTCGGAGCCACGCTCGTACATTGTTAGAGCCGATGGCGGCACCTACCGATCAGACAACATCTTCTGCCTGTGATGGAGCCAATCCCTCCTCATTATCCGGATCATACAAGTTCATTTCAATCTGCATCTAGTGACCCTCGCATGCACTTGCCAACACAACAATCCATGCCTGCGACAGTACCTCTGTCTGTTCCATCTTCGCCTGTGCCACAGTCTCCTGCTTCGACACCAGAGGCGTTGGTCCATTCCCCCACGGCGGTGCAATCACCAGCTCTGTCCCCGGAGAAAAATAATGGAGATGGCCTCTATCTAACATGTGCCGGTCATGTTTGCAGGCATATACTTGCATGAAGTATCCGGACTATGTTTGAATTTCCACCAGTCTGTAATCGGTTGTGATATTTGCTTTGCTTAGTTATGGATATACATTGTTATTGATTCTTTAAGTGGGGGGATGTAGATTAGTGCCTCATGATATGAGTCATGTATTTGCAGTTACGCCCACTAATTTGTTAGTGTCGCGGTCTGCCGCATTTCGTTAGTCTTAAAGTGAACTCTCATGTGAGAAGTTGAATTGCTGGTTCCTAATAAACTCCATATAACCTGACATGGTGTGAGGCCAGTGTTATTATAAGGGCCACAAATCGACACTCTGGTAGCTTGTTCCATATACCCACTACCCGCTGTGTGTTGCCAAAGAACGTCTCTCTCAGAAAAGAGAAACAAAATGTTTATTTTTTGCTCATTGATGAAATGTAGGCATTTATTCCTTTATACCTGCAAAGTATTACTTTATCATATGATCTCTCTCTGTGTGAGGTTACCCCATTTAAGGAACCTCTGCTTACACCTTGATGTTTTTGTCACCTTAAACATGTAATCATATATATTATTATACTAAAAGTCCCATCGACCACTTCCTGTCTATGTTGTTAATTGATTTTAGAAAAAATGTTACCCAATATTGCTATGATTTTTGGCCATCATGCTCAGTCAGCAGTCCAAGGACTTTTCCAATCGCTGAAAAATAGAAAAGGTATGAATGTTTAAAATATCTTGAGATCAGCTGATTGGTCCTCCCACCTGTCAATCACCATGATGAAGGTAACGCCCTTTCTGGGGGTGGGGGGGAGGGGTGGTGGGGGCAGGAATATAAAGCCCCGGATGTCGGATGTGAGTCAGTCACTCTGGAAGATCATGAGTGAGAGGCTACAACTGTGATTCTAAGCTGTGAGTCAACAGAACTCTGAGTCAACTGAACTGTGAGTCTACTGAGCTGTGAGTCTACTGAACTGTGAGTCTACTGAACTGTGAGTCTACAATGTGCTGGCAATAAATGCATTGTTAGCTACCACTGTGCTTGCAATAAATGATGTTTGGTTAGCCCTTAATATGCTTGCAATAAATGATTTGTTACCTCCACAATGTGGTTGCAATAAATGATGATTGGTTGGGCCCTTAATGTGCTTTCAATAAATGGTTTGTTACCCCGCAATGTGGTTGCAATAAAAGATAATTGGTTAGCCCTTAATGTGCTTGTAATAAAAGATAATTGGTTAGCCTTTAATGTGCTTGCAATAAATGATTTGTTACCCCGCAATGTTGTTGCAATAAATAACGATTGGTTAGCCTTTAATGTGCTTACAACAAATGGTTTGTTAGCCCCCACTGTGTTTGTGAGGAAGAAATGTTTTGTTATCCCCCACTGTGTTTGCAAGGAAGAAATGCTTTGTTAGCCCCTCACTGTGTATGGAAGGGATACATGCTTTGTTAGCCCCCACTGTGTTTGGAAGGAATAAATGATTTGTTAGCCCCCACTGTTTGGAAGGCATAAATGCTTTGTTAGCCGCCACTGTGTTTGGAAGGAATAAATGCTTTGTTAGACCCCACTGTGCTTGGAAGGAATACATGATTTGTTAGCCCCCACTGTGTTTGGAAGTAATAAATGATTTGTCAGCCCCCACTGTTTGGAAGGAATAAACACTTTCTTGGACCCCACTGTGTTTGGAAGGAATAAACACTTTCTTGGACCCCACTGTGTTTGGAAGGAATAAATGCTTTGTTAGACCCCACTGTGTTTGGAAGAAATACATGATTTGTTAGCCCTACTTTGTTTGGAAGGAATACATTATTTGTTTGCCCAAACTGTGTTTGGAAGGACTAAATGCTTTGATAGCCCCCCACTGTGCTTGCAAGCAAGAAATGCTTTTTTAACCCCCACTGTATTTGGAAGGAAGAAATCCTTTGTTAGACTAGTGTTTAGTCCAAAGGTCCCACTCATTCCGTAAGTTCTGCTTAGTGGAGAGATCATGCCGATTGCTTAGGTTCTGCTGATTGCTGAGGTCATGCTGATTGCGTAAGTTCCGCTTCGTGGAGCGGTCACGCTGACTAATTGCGTAGGTTCCACTGATTGCAGAGGTCACGGTAAATGCGGAAGTGCTGCTAACTGCGGAGGTCACACACAGCGGAAAGGCCACGCTCAGCCATGTGAGTAGATACAAGATAGTTCAACTGTCATATATAAGGTGGTTGTGTGACTGTGTGTGCGTGACTCTGCGTGTCTTGTGTGCGAGAGTGTGTGTGAGGTGGAGGGTGGGAGTGTGTGTCTTGGAGAGTGTGTGTGTGTGTGAGGTGGAGGGTGTATGCATATGAATGTGTGTGGTTGGACCTGCACTGACTGTGCTTGACTTGACTTGAGTTTAATTGAAATGGAATTGATAGGATTGTTGGCCCTGCACTCACTGTGCTTGACTTGACTAGACTTGACTTGAATTGAAATGGAATGGATTGGATTGTTGGCCCTGCACTCACTGTGCTTGACTTGACTTGAACTGAATGGGATGGATTGGATTGTTGGACCTGCACTCACTGTGCTTGACTTGACATGAATTGAAATGGAATGGATTGGAATGTTGTCCCAACACTCACTGTGCTTGACTTGACTTGACTTGACTTGAATTGAAATAGAATGGATTGGATTGTTGGCCCTGAACTCACCATGGTTGACTTGACTTGACTTGACTTGACTTGACTTGAACGGGAATGGAATGATTTGGATTGTTGGCCCTGCATTCACTGTGCTTGACTAGACTTGACTTGACTTGACTTGAAATGAAATGGAGTGGATTGGATTGTTGTCCCTGCATGCACTGTGCTGTGCTTGACTTGACTTGAAATGGATTGGATTGTTGGCCATGCATTCAATGTGCTTGACATGAATTGAAATGGAATGGATCAGATAGCTGGCCCTGCACTCACTGTGCTTGACTTAACTTGACTTGAATTGAAATGGAATGGAATGGATTGGATTGTTGGCCCTGCACTCACTGTGCTTGAATTGACTTCACTTAACTTGACTTGACTTGACTTGACTTGACTTGACTTGAACTGGAATGGAATGATTTGGATTGTTGGCCCAGCACTCACTGTGCTTTACATGATTTGGCTTGACTTGAAATGGAATGGATTGGTTTGGATTGTTGGCCCTGCACTCATTGTGCTTGACTTGACTTAAAATATAATGGAGTGGATTTGAATGTTGTCCCTGCACTCACTGTGCTTGACTTGACTTGACTTGAATTGAAATGGTGTGGATTTGATTGTTGGCCCTGCATTCACTGTGCTTGACTTGAATTGAAATGGAATGGATTGGATTGTTGGTCCTGCACTCACTGTGCTTGACTTGACTTGACCCGAAATGGAATGGATTGGATTGTTGGGCCTGCACTCACTGTGCTTGACTTGACATGACTTGCAATGTAATGGTTTGGATTGTTGGCCCTGCTCTCACTGTGCTTGAATTGAAATGCAATGGATTTGATTGTTGGTCCTGCACTCTGCTTGATCCAAAGGTCCCACTCACTCTGGAAGACCCGCTCACTCTGGAAGTGCCGCTCACTCCAGAAGTCCCGCTCCCGCTCACTGCGATCAGCCTTGTGAATAGATTCAAGAGAGTTTTACTGTCGCATATATGTTGTGTGTGTGTGAGTGTGTGTGAGTCAGTGTGTGTGAGATGGAGGATGGCTGTGAGTGTGTGTGGGTGAGATGGAGGGTGTCTGTTTGTGGCAGTGAGTGTGTGATGGATTGTATGTGTGTAAGTGAGATGGAGGGTGTCTGTGTGTGTGAATGAACTGCGAGCCCACCAGCCATGAGTGAATCAACTGCCAGCCAACCTTTGGCCTACCTGAAACCACTAATTTATTCTCACAAGGCCCCTGTTATCCCTGAAAGCAGTCCCTTTTGCCCAAAATGCCCGTATTAGCCGAGGAGGAGCATTTTGGCCCAAAAGGCCCATGCCAGGCGGGTAAAAGTGCAGAAAAAGTTCCATTCACTGAGATAGCACTGAGATTCTTTTTTGTCCCTTTGGCCCATCAGGCTTGTTCTAGCACAGGAGGGGTCCCTTCAGTCCATCAGTAAGTATTACCCCCGTAAGTATTAAACCTCACCCTAGTATTTTTCTTCCTCCCTTCATTGGCGCCCTGTGAGATCCACGTCAGGTTAGACTTTCCTCCTTCAATATAATCAATACAAGGCAATCAGTTTTATTCGTCACTTGCACATAAAGTGCAAGCGAAATGAATTTGCCAGCAGCGGTACAATGAAAAAGAACACTGGGCTTGACTTGACTTGAAATGCAATGGAATGGATTGGTTTGTTGGCCCTGCACTCACTGTGCTTGACTTGACTTGAATTGGAATGGAATGGATTGGATTGTTGGCCCTGCATCACTCACTGCACTTGTGCTTGACTTGAATTGACTTGTGCTTGACTTGATGTGAACTAGAATGGAATGGATTGGATTGTTGGCCCTGCATTCTTGACTTTTGCTTGACTTGACTAGACTTGAATGGAATGGATTGTTTGGCCCTGCAATTGCTTGATTGAATTGTTGGCCCTGCACTCACTGTGCTTGACTTGACTTGACTGACTTGAATTGAAATGGGATGGATTGGATTGTTGGCCCTGCACTCACTGTGCTTGACTTGACTTGACTTGACTTGACCTGACTTGACTTGGAATGGAATGGATTAGATTGTTGGCCCTGCACTCACTGTGCTTGGCTTGCCTTGACTTGGAATGTAATTGTTTGGATTGTTGGCCCTGCTCTCACTGTGCTTGAATTGAAATGCAATGGATTTGATTGTTGTTCCTGCACTCTGCTTGATCCAAAGGTCCCGCTCACTCCGGAAGTCCCACTCGCTCCCGCTCATTGCTATCAGCCACGTGAGTAGATTAAAGAGGGGTTTACTGTCGTATATATGTTGTGTGAGTGTGTGTGAGTCAGTGTGTGTGAGATGGAGTGAGGATGGCTGTGAGTGTGTGTGGGTGACATGGAGGGTGTCTGTTTGTGGCCGTGAGTCCGTGATGGATTGTATGTGAGTGAGTGAGATGGAGGGTGTCTGTGTGTGTGGCTGTGAGTGTGCATGTGTGATGGAGTTTGTGTGTGTGTGTGAGTGTGTGATGGAGGGCATGTATGTGTGTGAGCCCACCAGCCGTAAGTCAAACCCCAGCCCACCAGCCGTGAATGAACTGTGAGCACATCGGCCCTGCAATCACTTTGCTTGACTGATTTGAAATGGAATGCAATGGATTGGATTTGTTGGCCCTGCACTCACTGTGCTCGACTTGACTTGAATTGAAATAGAATGGATTGGATTGTTGGCCCTGCACTCACTGTGCTTGACTTGACTTGACTGACTTGAATTGAAATGGGATGGATTGGATTGTTGGCCCTGCATTCACTGTGCTTAACTTGACTTGACTTGACTTGAATTGGAATGGAATGGATTGGATTGTTGGCCCTGCACTCACTGTGCTTGAATTGAATTGAAATGGAATGTATTAAATTGTTGGCCCTGCACTCACTGTGCTTGACTTGACTTGCATTGAAATGGAATGGATTGCATTGTTGGCCCTGCACTCACTGTGCTTGACTTGACATGAATTGAAATGGAATGGATTGGATTGTTGGCCCTGCACTCACTGTGCTTGACTTGACATGAATTGAAATGGAATGGATTGGATGTTGGTCCGGCACTCACTGTGCTTGACTTGACTTGGAATGGAATGGATTGGATTGTTGGCCCTGCACTCACTGTGCTTGACTTGACTTGATTTGAAATGGAATGGAATAGTTTGGATTGTTGGCCCTGCACTCACTGTGCTTGGCTTGCCTTGACTTGGAATGTAATGGTTTGGATTGTTGGCCCTGCTCTCACTGTGCTTGAATTAAAATGCAATGGATTTGATTGTTGGTCCTGCATTCTGCTTGATCCAAAGGTCCCGCTCACTCCCGAAGTCCCGCTCACTCCGGAAGTCCCACTCACTCCGGAAGTCCCGCTCCCGTTAATAGCGATCAGCAACGTGAGTAGATTCAAGAGAGTTTTATTGTCGTATATATGTTGTGTTTGTGTGAGTGTGTGTGAGTCAGTGTCTGTGAGATGGAGGGAGGATGGCTGTGAGTGTGTGTGTGTGTGAGATGGAGGGTGTCTATTTGTGGCAGTGAGTGTGTGATGGATTGTATGTGTGTGAGTGAGATGGAGGGTGTCTGTGTGTGTGGCTGTGAGTGTGCATGTGAGATGGAGTTTGTGTGTGTGTGAGAGTGTGTGATGGAGGGTGAGAGTGTGCGTGGGCCCACCAGCCGTAACTCAAATGCCAGCCCACCAGACATGAATGAACTGCGAGCTCACCAGCAATGAGTGAATCAACTGCCAGCCCACTTTAGGCCTACCTAATTTCCTCTCACAAGGCCCCTGTTAGCCCTGAAAGCAGTCCCTTTTGCCCAAAATGCCCGTATTAACACAGGAGGAGCATTTTTGCCCAAAAGGCCCATGCCGGGCCAGTAAAAGTGCAGAAAAAGTTAATTAGATGAGATTTCAGTGAGATATATTTTTAAAGTCCCTTCGGCCCATCAGGACTGTTCTAGCCCAGGAGGGATCCCTTCGGTCCATCAGTAAGTATTCCCCCTGTAAGTATTAAACCTCACCCTAGTATTTTTCTCCCTCCCTTCATTGGCGCCCTGTGAGATCCACTCCAGGTTAGACTTTCCTCCATCAATACAATCAATACAATACAATCAGTTTTATTATAAAGTGCAAGTGAAATGAATTTGCCAGCAGCGGTACAATGAAAAAGAATACACAAAAATACTATAAAAATTGAACACAAACATGCACCACAGCATTCATCACTGTGGTGAAAGGCACAAAATTTGGCCAATCCTCCTCCATTTTCCCCCGTGGTTGGGACCTCAGCCCTCTGCAGCCACCGCTGCGGCATCCAGATGAGTCAAAGTCAAGGTAAGTCCTGAAACGGTGCCTCCCCACTAGAGGCCGCGGCTTCAGATTGGTGTAGGCCGCAGGCCGGTGGTCGATAATATAAAGTTCCCGCCACGCCGCAGCCAGAAGCACCGCAGACCGCAGGGCCGGCGGTCGAAGCTCCCCTCCAGGGGTCCCCGGCGAGGGACCCTGCTCCTGATGGTAAGTCGCCGTTGCACCCGTGGTAGAAGTAGGCCACGGGCCGGCGGTGGTGGCTTCTTCTTCTACCGGGTCCTCAACGGGCGATCGCAGGCTGCGGAGGCCACGCCAGCTGGAGCTCTGCAGACCGCGGCTTCAGGCTGCCGTGGGCCAGCGAACGGAGCGCTGCTCTCCGGCTCGCCCTGACGAGGGCTCACCCGCTCCGTGACAAAAGTCCGCGATGCGCCCGCCGCTGAAGCCCCGGGCGCATCTACAGGAAAGGCCGCACCGATCCTCGATGTTAGGCTATGGTGGAGGCGACATGGAAAAAGTTGCCTCTCCGTGGAGGAGGTGACTGAAGCGGTTTCCCCCTGCACCACCCCCCGCACAAGACACACAAAGAAACAATAAAAATATACATTAAAACATACTAAAAAAAACAAAAAAAGTATTAAAAAACGGACACGCTGCTGACAGGGCTGCCAGTTTGCAGCGACCCCCACCGACAATGCTGTGATCTGTAGAAAAAGATGAAAAATGTCTAAAATTAATTCTCCACCCTCTCCCCCTTCTCTTTTACAGAGTCTCTCTTACAGAGTCTCTCACTGGTTTTGGGCAGAATTTCTGGCAGTTTCTGAGCTGCCAGCCCACCAGTACTGAGCTGCCAGCCACCAGCCCTGAGTGACTGAGCTGGGGTGGGAGATTGCAACCTTCACGTGGTCCACCCCGTTTCAACAAATGCAATCAACCTGGCGTGCACAAACAGAAGATCAAACAGAACAAGTTGTCTTACAACTTTAGGCTGTGCACGTCATACGCAAGAAGAAGAAGAAGTGACTGAGCTGCCAGCCCCCCAGGCCTAGTGGCTGAGCTGCTAGGCCTGAGCGACAGAGCTGCCAGCCCAACAATCCATTCGGCACATAATCTCCATACTAGCCCTCTGGAAACCAATCCCTTCGGCCCACAACACCCATACTAGCACTCCAGAAATCCCCCCCCCCCCCCCACTAGCCACATATATTGGAATTGGTGGAAGGTGGAATATTGCATTGGCAGACCAGCCCTCTTATGTGAACATAGAACCAACAGTTCCCACTTAGGCTAGTACTTATTAAAAGTCTGATCTTGTACATGTGTATATGTGTGTATGTATGTGTGTGTATATGTGGTTGTCTTTACATCTTCACAAAAACACTACGCGGTAACGATTACATTTTTACATATTCCGATTGACATTTTCTCCCTCGAGGCCAAGATCACCTTCACTCAAAATTTTAAGACTGAAATTAAATGGCCAGCTTCAACTGATGACGTAACAATGGCTCGGCTAGCAGTGATCAGACTCACTGATGATTTCATCCTATATTTGACATGTTATTCGCTATTTCAAGATTTAAAAATGCGAACTTTTCAAGATTTTTACATATTCTGATTCACATTTTTCCCCTCGAGGTTGAGATCACCTTCACTCAACATTTTATGCTTTATTTCTCAACTTATTCTTGACTCATTACTGTTAAAAAGTCTAAAAAATTCAAAATACTTTGAAATTAAAACAACCAGCTTCTACTGATGCCATCACAATGGTTCGGCTCCAGTGGGGTCTACGGGTAGGGAATGGGTGGTTTGGGGGAGTAGGCCCAATGTGTCTGCACTTGGTCTAGTATAATATATACATGTAATATAACGTGGCATCAATCAGGTCCAGACTGGGAAGAGACAAGTAACGTTGTTGCAGCAAAAGGATTACTATAGAAAGTCTTATCGTCCTTTGTTGTAAAGTAAGTGGTCCAAAAGTCTCTAGCCTCTTTTTACTCTGGTACTTTATTTTCATGTGTTTAAATTATAATTATTTGTTTTAATTATCTACTGTATATCGTATGTTTATCCTTGTGAGCAAAGCACCAAGGCAAATTCCTTGTATGTATACATACATGGCTAATAAAATGTTTATTCATTCAATTCAATTATTCAATTCAATTATTCAATTCAATTATATTGTTTTTCAACAATGCTGCCATCATTGAACTCTCCACATCCCAAGGTTACTATTGATCACACCAAGTGTATCGCCTGCAGAAATACTGTGTTTCCGAGACCACATCAGAAGCTGATTCACATTCTACTGCTCAAAAATCCTTTGCAAAGTTTTCAAGACACAAGTCATGAGTTAATGGTCATTAATGAGTAAACCCCCAACAGCATTCAGGATAGAGCTAAGCCGTTCAAGATAAAGCTAACAGCTTGGTGGACACCATTTGCACCATAAACACAATTAATTCCATCCACCATTGCTGCACCACAAACGTAGCCCAATTATCTATGATACACAGTGAAGCATCTCATCTCGTTCACACCCGTTCTCTGCCAAGCAGAGTGACACAGGCAGCAGGTATTTGGGAATACCAACAAATGTATTTTCCCCTCTAGGTTATATATTATCCTGCTTTACCAAGATGTTATCATTATTTTGTAGACACTGAGGGAATATCCTGGGATTCTTTAGGGGACAACACTGAGAGACGTCATATGATAAAGTAGTTTAATAATATCTTGGAGACATAAAGGAAGGTAATAATTGTTGTCTTTGCCATAAATGCCTACTTTTTATCAATGAGCAAAAAATAAACATTTTGTTTCTCTCTTCTGCGAGAGAGAAACCACTTCTCTCAATAGGTTGTGAATCTTCAGAACTCTCTCTCCTAAGGGGCTTGTGCTGGATGTCCCAAAGCTGGATGTATTCGCAGTCGAAAATTATGGATTTCTGGACTCAAGGGATAGAGAGATGGTGTAGGAGAGTAGATTTACAATCAATTATCAACCAAAATGTACTGACCTGGTGAGCAGACTCAAGTTCCTTGAACTAGATCCTTTGAGTTTATTTTAAATTTATAGATAAAGCATATAAGCAGGCTCTTTGATTCACCGAGTCCACACCAACCATCAATCACTTGTTCACACCCGTTCTATATTATACCACTTTCTTATCCACTCCTTACACATTATGGATAATTTACAGAGGCCAGTTAATCTAGAAACCTGCATGTCTTTGGGATGTGGTAGAATACCTGAGCACCTGGAGGAAACCTGTATGGTATCAGGGAGAACATGCAAACACCACGCAGCAGCACCCATGATCAGGCCCCTAAACTTGGATGTGGTGTTGTTAGACAGCAACTATCCCAGCTGCGCTACTGTGCCACCCTATTTCTAAGAATGCTTTTTTTGAGGATATTTCAGTACATCAACCTGTGCTGACTGAATTTTGCTTACTTTATGGTAAGAACTGGAGTCAGTGTTCCTACCGGAAAGTAGGAGTAATAAATTGTTGTGAGTTGCCACTGTTGTTGTTCTGTTCCAAGTATTTAACCATAAGTATTCATGTTCCATGCCTCCTGTTACCCAGGTCCATTTAGAGCTTACATCAGCACTGAGTTCAGGCTGTCTGCTTCTGGTATGAGCTATAAAATTATTCAATTTTCAGCTAACTTCCTCATAAGATGAAAGGCATTGAGTGGTATGGGTGCTAAAAAATATGTATTGATAATTTACAGAACCAGCAAGTGTGGCAAGACAGTTAGATAGTGATACATTGCCTGTTTGATGCAGTAGAATCTCTTCCCTGAGGCATTTGAAACTTTACAACATTTTGTCTATGGATTACATTTACATTTCAAGGCTGCCACTTTAGATCAAACAGTGCATTTATACCTTTCCATGTCCTTTTCAGCAAAGGTAGCTCTGAAATATTTATGTCATGAGGAATTATGACTGCAAATTGTATTCAAATACCGATCGACTTTTAAACAGCATTAACTAGATAGCAACAGAGGTGTGTTGCTTTCCAGAATTATTGGTTACATTAATCAATAAGAAATTAATCATTTCAGCACACAAACAATTAAAATACCTCCTCCAGGTACACATAACATAGATTGCAACCCCGCAATACATTCTGCACCCTTGGTTGTTTTGGAATTTACATAATTTATAATATGAGATGATTTTTATTATCTCTCATTCTTACCTGGTATGGTCATTGATTCTAACCCTTGACTATGTGGAATGGCAATGGTAAGCTAATCTTGCCAATGACATCCACATCCCATGAAGGAATAAAAAAAGGGCAATAACTAAAGTGAGATAAGTAAACAATTAAGAAATAGCAATCAAAACAAAATCATGTTCTATGTTAAAAAAAATATTATGATGTAAAGGATATTAAAGGGGAAGTAAAATTAAACAAGAACTGCAGATACTGGAAATCTGAAATAAAAACAAAGTGCTTGAAACACTGAATAGTGCAAACAGTATATGTGAAAAGGGAAGCAGAGTTAATTCCTCACATCCAAGACCTTCATCAGGAATGATGACAGATTGTTGACTTAAAACATCATGTATCTTTTTCTCTCCATTGATGCTGCCTGGCCTGATAAATGTTTCCAGCCAGTGATAAGGTGGCAAATGTTGCAAAACATGAAATATTCTTTAACATTTATAGAGATCTGGGCAAATTAATGGTCATATACCTTAGTAAATAGGTAACAGAGCAGCAATATGAAATTTTATGCAAGGTTCTTGTAGAGGTAGGAGTTGATGAGCAACATAACTAACCTCTCACAGCACTTCATCAACACAGACGTTAGTGCCACTGGTCGATAGTCATTGAGTCACATCACCTTACTCTTCTTGTGCACCAGTATTATTGTGGCCCTCTTTAAACAGGTGAGAACCTCAGACCTCAGAAGTGAGAGGTTGAAAATATCCGTAAAAAATCCAGCCAGTTGGTCCACACAGGTTTTTAGAACTCGGCCGGGTATACCATCAGGTCCAGGCGCTTTCTGAGGGTTCACCCCCCTGAAGGATCTTCTGATGTCGGTCTCTGTGACTATGACTGTAACACCATCAGCGTGAATAAGGGCTTGGGAAGGCACATCAGTGTTGTTCCCTATCGAACCGTGCGTCAAACGCATTGAGCTCATCAGGGAGTGATGATTCACTGTCGCGTGAGCCACCTCCTGATTTTACCTTGTAGGAGGCGATGGCATTCAAGCCCTGCCACAAATACCGAACATCCGTCTCATCTTTTTGATGGCCTTACCAAGGTCGTATCTGGACTTCTTGTAGACCTCTGCATCGCCAAACCTGAATGCCCGTGATCTTGCCTTCAGAAGAATGTGGATCTCATCGTTCATCCAAGGCTTCTGGTTAGGACACACTTGGAAGGTTTTTGTTGTCACCACACATTTCCTTTCGAAGTCTGTAATGACTCATTCAGTATTCATTCAGGTCCGTAGCCGAGTCCTTGAACATTGGTCTGTTGCCGAGTCCTTGAACAACGTCCCAGTCTACAGATTCCAAGCAGTCCTGGAGTTTTTCCTCTGCCCCTCCACCCCCCCCCCCCCCCCCCCCCCCCAGACCTGCTCTGTACAGACCTCACCTCTGGGGGTGCTTTCTTCAGTTGCTGCCTGTATGCAGGAAGAAGCAGCGCCGCTGAATGGTTGGATGTTCCGAAGTCAGGACGAGGGATAGAGCGATAGGCATCTTTGATGGTCATGCAGCAGTAGTCAAGGGTGTTTGATCCTCTGGTGCTGCAGGAGACGTGTTGGTGGAATTTAGGGAGCGATTTCTTCAGGTTGGCTTTGTTGAAGTCTCCGGCTACAGTGGTAAATGCCTCGGGGTAAATGGCCTTCACACTTTCATGACCTAATTCATGACCTAATTTACATACACACATTTTTGCATCGTTGGGCTTTCTCATTTATTTATTTTCCGCTGCCTAACTATTGCATTTAAAAAGTGAATGTCATTGTGCTGGCTAACCGATATGTGTCGAAATGCCTGACACTGCTCCTTTCCCTGATTATTTCTGTAGAAAATAGCTTTACTTATCAGAAATGTACTGCACTGTGTTTTTGCTGATCAGATGCTGTGTACTCACTTATTGTTTTAGTGCTGATTAAATAACTTTTCCTGCACTTCAGATCAATTTCACATAGCTTTTGTAGATTTCGTATGGAAATTCATGGAGCCATATAGCATGAAAACGCTCTTTGGCCCAACTTATTCGTCGTGACCAAGTTGCTTACCTAAACTTGTTCCATTTTCATGGGCTTGGCCACATAATGATTTCAGGTGGAATTCACTGCATTGCAGGTAGTATTGTCCTATGTGACAATGCCCCCTCTCTTGGATGATGCTCTGATCCCTCTCAGCAGGTCGAGCAACATCTCTGAAGCAAATGGAACGGCAATGGCCCTTTGGGTTTTTCCACAAGATTGTTTGTTGCTCCCAAATCCAGCATCTCTTGCATCTCTCAAGTATCTCCCAAAGGTTTTTACTGATCCAATATATCTTTCAAAAATACTTGCCATTCAGAATATCATCAATGTATTGCGTTCCATTGTCTCCACAGAAATGTTTGAAGTCCTTACTGAATGCTTACTTTCACTCTTCACGCTTAATATGTCAAAAGCATCCTGGAGATTGTGAGGACATAGAAACATAGAAAATAGATGCAGGAGTAGGCCATTCGGCCCTTTGAGCCAGCACCGCCATTCAATTTGATAATTGCTGATCATCCAAAATCAGTACCCTGTTTCGGCTTTTTCCCCATATCCTTTGATTCCCTTAGCCCTAAGAGCTAAATCTAACTCTCCCCGTGGGACAATATGAATTGTTCATTTCTGACCATATTTGTAATGCTACTCTGGCAGTGACAAGATTGTAGTAGCTTTGCTGATACAGTAGAACAATTTAATTCTAATCGAATCAGGTGTCAAATCTTCTTGTATAGCTGTTACGTAAGCATAATGCCATCCATGGACACTGCACTTGTTGGGGTTACCACCACAAATCTGATGATATCTCACCAACAGAGAATGAACTGATCCAAGGAACCTCAATCTTGCTTATCGGTGAGCTCAGTTATAGTTAAATACAGTGGACAGTCAAACACCTTTCTTTATTTATTCAGCTAAAAATACTAATTTAAGTTGGCCAAAGTAAAAATGCAGTTGTAGCCCACAATTTTGCACACGTTGATAAACTGATAACATATAAAGGTATGTTTGGCAGCTGGTCACATTCTGAACATGAAACTCCTTAAAGGCTTTGTTGGACATTTTCCTGGTGAATTTTCTTAAGAGACTATTTGCATGTGTGGAAGGTTTCCAAACAACTTGAAATGAACTAATTGCACACTGACATTGTTGCAAGAGGGACATCTGCAAGATGCATAAATGATGGGTTTAAGAAGCATTTTATAAGGATTGGATACCTACCTGATAAACTAAAGAGCAATTATTTACTCAATTGCAGAGGTTTAGAATGGCAATGTATTGAAAAAGAAGTCATTATCTTTATTAACATTAATAAGTATCCTCTACTTACAACCTGTGGCAGTTGTTGAAATGAGAAATTGAGAGGTCAATTCCCAGTCGATTGAAAGTGACAAGTGGATTAAATCAATGCAAGGTTTCACACATCATATGAAATGGACATGAATAGTGGGAAAGTGAAAGAGAAGTATTCCTTTCCTACCTTTGTGAATTTGATTTGTCATACGGTCATATCAATAAAAAGCAACAAAACACACAAAATACATTTTAACATAAACATCCACCACAGTGACTCCTCCACATCTTCACTATGATGGAAGGCGATAAAAAAAGATCAATCTCTTCCCTTCTTTTACATCCCGCCGTCGGGGGCCTCGTGCCTTCCGTTGACGGAACGATCTTCAGTCCCGTAGCCGGTGGTCGGGCCCGCTGCATCTGGGCCATCAAGCTCCTGCATCAGGGGTATCTCAGCTCCCCATGCGCCATTTGATCAGACCCCGGGTCGGGGCTGGTTGAACCTCTTTGCGAATTTGGAGCTTCCCGATATCAGTCTCTACCCGAGACTGCAAGCACCTCGATGTTGAAATCCACAGGCCGCGGTTGGAGCATCAATCCCAGGCAAGGGATCGCAGGCTCCGATGGTAAGTCCACACCCCCCCCAGTGGGGCTGAAAGTCAGTCTCAAGCAAGGCCGCGAGCTCCATAATATTAGGTCACAGAACGACTGGAGATACGATCCGGAAAACAATCACATCTCCGGCAAGGTAAGAGATTGAAAAAAATGTTTCCCCTGACTCCCCCACGCTCCACATAAAACAAACCAGAGAACATTGACACATATTATTTAATACACACTAAAAAGACAAAAAGACAGACAGACTTTTGGCGAGGTTGCCATCGCTGACGGCACCGCCCGGTCACTGTGTTCCAGGTTTAAAGCACTCCTCGGTTCCCCAGCAGTATGATCTCCCAGTGGTTTGAACAATGACTTCTCCAATTTCAGATTGTCCTTTCTTTCTCCCTCCTTCCCCTCCCCTTCCCTGGTCTCTCACAAGCCTACTCTCCGCCTCTAACTTTCATTTTCCCGCCCCACCCCCTCCTGAAATCAGTCCGAAGAAGGGTCTCGTCCCGAAACGTCGCCTATTCCTTCTCTCCATAGATGCTGCCTCACCCACTGAGTTTCTGCAGCATTTTTGTCCACCCTCAGTTCCTAATGATTTATTTTAAAATGAGAAGTTAATTATTTGAAAAACTGATTTGGAACCTGAGAAAGATTTACTGGACCATTAATTTAGTTGTTAGAACCATGGAACTAATTGGAACAGGATGAAAAATTGTCCTATCTGACCTAAACAGAAAATATCTTAAGACATTAAAGTTGTATCACTCGGGGAGCAATTTAAGGGGGAAAGCTATTACTATAAAATGGCTTTTCATCGGGTAAATTTTAACTCACAGTTGAAAAGAATGTAAATCAACTGCCTGGCATTAGCAACCCTCCTGATTTTTTCCCTACATTTGTCTCATATAGAATGGCAATTCTACAATTTTGTGCTCCTGAGGAGCTGAGCTACATCACATAATCACCCATTTAAGTTTAATTAAATTTTTTTTTTGGGCTTTTTTTGATTTCATAGTGTCTTAGAATTCCACAACATGAAAATAGGGCCTTCAACCAAACTTGTCCAGGCCAACTGAGTTGTCTACCTGAGCTACTTCCATGTGTTTATACATATCCCTCGCAACCTTTCCTGCCCACATACCTGTCCAAACACTTTTAAATGTCTTCATTGTCTCTACCACTTCCTTTGGCAGCTTGTTCCACATACCCGCAACCCTCTGCTTGAAAATGTTACTCCTCAGGTCTCCTTGAATTGTTCACATTTACCTTAAATCAATGTTGACTCTCCTACCTTGGGGAACAACATATAGTGAGCATTCACCTATCTATGCTGTGTTTTTATATACTGCATCTCTACAAGGTCACCTCTCAATCTCCATTGCTCCAGAGTAAAGGGCACCAGTACATCAAATTCTCTCCTCATAATTAAAGCTCAGTCTCTATGATGCCCTCATGAATAGTTTCTGAACCTCTCCAGCTTAATGATATTCTTCCATAAGTTGGCGACCAGCACTGACACAAAATTCCAATATTACAAACCCAGTGTGACCAATCTACACAGTCATATCTCAATGTTTCAACACTTGTGCTCAGTGCATTGATAAATGAAGGCAAACAGGCCAAACATAATTGTCAATAGACAATAGACAATAGACAATAAACAATAGGTGCCGGAGTAGGCCATTTGGTCCTTCGAGCCAGAACTGCCATTCAATGTGATCATGGCTGATCATCCCCAATCAGTACCTCCCCGTTCCTGCCTTTTCCCCATATCCCCTGACTCTGCTATCTTTAAGAGCCCTATCCAGCTTTCTCTTGAAAGCATCCCCAGAGAACCTGCCTCCACCCCCTTTGAGGCAGAGAATTCCACACATTCACAACTCTGTGAGGAAAAGTGTTTCCTCGTCTCCATTCTAAATGGATTACCCCTTATTCTTAAACTGTGGCCTCTGTTTCTGGACTCCCCCAACATCGGGAACATGCTTCCTGCCTCCAGCGTGCCCCTTAACAATCTTATATGTTTCAATAAGATCCCCTCTCAGCCTTCTAAACTCCAGAGTGTACAAGCCTAGCTGCTTCATTCTCTCAGCATATGACAGTCCCGCCATCCCGGGAAATAACCTTGTAAACCTACGCTGTACTCCCTCAATAGCAAGAATGTCCTTCCTCAAATTATGGGACCAAAACTGCACACAATACTCCAGGTGTGGTACTTCCCCTTTTCCCAACTTGACGCCATTTAGATAGTAATCTGGCTTCCTGCTTATGCTACCAAAATGGATAACCTCACATTTCTCCACATTAAACGTCATCTGCCATGCATCCGCCCACTCCCCCAACCTGCCCAAGTCACCCTGCATTCTCATAGCATCCTCCTCACAGTTCACACTGCCACCCAGGTTTGTGTCATCTGCAAATTTGCTAATGTTACTTTGAATCCCTTCATCCAATTCATTGATGTATATTGTAAATAGCTGTGGTTCCAGCGCCGAGCCTTGCTGGTACCTCACTAGTCACTGCCTGCCATTCTGAAAGGGACCCGTTAATCCCCAATCTCTGTTCCCTGTCTGCCAACCAATTTTCTATCCATGTCAGCACTCCACCCCCAATACCATGTGCCGTAATTTTGCCCACTAATCTCCTATGTGGGACCTTATCAAATGCTTTCTGAAAGTCCAGGTACATCACATTCACAGGCTCTCCCTTGTCCATTTTCCTAGTTACATCTTCCAGAAATTCCAGAAGATTAGTCCAACATGATTCACCCTTCGTAAATTCATGCTGACTTGGACCAATCCTGTTACTGCTATCCAAATGTGCAGCTATTTCATCTTTTATAATTGACTCCAGCATCTTCCCCAACACCGATCTCAGGCTAACTGGTCTATAATTCCCTGTTTTCTCTCTCCCGCCTTTCTTAAAACGTGGGATAACATAAGCTACCATGTTTGCCTATATGCCACTTTCAAGAAATTATATACATGTACCCCTAGTTTTCTCTATTCTACAACACTATTCTACAACAACTACAACAGTGCTGTCATCTACTGTGTAAGTCCTGCCCTGGTTTAACTTGCCAAAATGCAACACCCTACGCTTCTCAAATTCCATCCATCATTCCAAGACATTTTATTCCCTGAATACTTAAGTATTAGCTCTGATATTGCAAGAAAAAGAAACAACTGCTAATGAATTTATTTGTGCAGAATATTTTAATGTATTTTTAATATCAGTTAACAGAGCAGGCAAAATATATATTTTTCTAAATGGATCGCAGAGGAAACTATATTACCTATTGAGTCTTATGAGATGTGTTCTACGATGACACTAAAGTTTAAATGTTTTGTAAAAAAAATGAAATGGGATTTCTTTAGGTTGATTATAGAACAAACCTTCGAGTTTATTGATCCATTCAGAGAGTAGACTACAGTGGTAGTACACATGCATGGGATGCTAAACTGTAAGGGGCATAGTTCATGAACATTATGCATGATCATCAAAATAAGTAAAGTTTGAAAGTACTATTTTCTTCAATCAATTTTAAACCACCTTGCACATCTTTATGTTGATCTTTCTCCATCTTTGCTGCATCTGCTCCGATGATGAGGCTTTCTACACTAGGACATTTGAAATGTCCTTTTTCCCCTCTACTGTTTTGGATTGATCCTGCACCCATATCTCATATGTGTCCTGTGGTTCTACAGTCATTCCCCCACAACAGAGCTGGAAGAAGAAATTAAACATCTTGAACCACCCTGATTGAAGTATCATTATGAAAACATTTACATTCCTTCAAATATGAAGGAAATCCACATTAGGCAGGAAATGGTGTTGGGTAGACTGATGGGATAGAAGGCTAATAAATCCTGAAGGCCTGATGGTCTGTGTAGATGGTTTATATTATACCTCAGTACCATTAACCCCGCCTAGTTAACATCAATCATAACGCCTTCCCCTTCCTGGGTACAGTTCAGTAGAAGAACGTAGCCAGTGCTTGAGGATGTATGTAATACCCTGTGCTATCATTAAAAGGTGTTGCACACTTTAAGTTTGTGAGTTGATTATTTGCATGGTGTCAGAAGTGGGATCGCTAACCGCTTCTAGCACCCCCTTTTCCAACATGTTGTTAAGCATCGCCTCGACTCTGTCTTTCATGGCGTGAGACACCCTGTGAGGTGCGCGGACCATAGGTTGTATATTTGGGTCAATGGAAATATGGTATGTCAGAGGTAATTTTCCCAGGTCATCGTTGAACAGATCCTGGTATTCTGCAACCGGGTTAAACGACAGTTGCACTTTGTGGACCGTGCAGTCGAAGGACACCAGGCCAAGATCTTGGCATGCACGGTTGCCCAGCAGGGTTACACAGTCAGAGATCAAAACATAGAAAACCAGGTTTCTTGTGGCCTTTTGCAGCACGCAAGTTAAAGTGGCCCTCCCCGCAGGCCTTAGAATTTCTCCGCCATAGGCATGCAGGGTAGCATTGTCAGCAACTAGAGGCTCATTATTCCTTATCTTGTTGAAAAGATTTATTGACAAAACATTGACCTTCGCACCTGTGTCTAACTTTGCAAGGAAGGTTACATCATTGACAGTCACAGATACGGAGGGATCAGAACGTTGGCCGGATGCTTGGAGGAGGGTGAACACATTCGAATCCTCGGGAGAATTAATTGGATCTGCATCATAGGATTCAGCTATGTTGGGCTGTGAGTCGTAACAGACATCAGATTGTCTCAGCATGTTTAGACTGGGTCTGGAAATCTGTGAGCTGAGTGCTCCCCTGCGGCAGCTGACAAAAAAGGATATTGCCTGGGTCTGGCTCCCACATCACCAGCAGGCCTTTGACTGCCTCAAGTCAAAACTGATTAACACTCCGATGTTGCGGTTCTTCGACGTGAGTCGCCCCATCACCGTCACCTGTGACGCTTCCAAGTTCGGTCTGGGTGCGGCTTGCCTTCAGTCTGTCGATTGATCGTTACATCCTGTCTCCTATGCCTCCCGCACCATGACGGACACTGAGCAGCGGTGCACTCAGATCAAGAAGGAGCTGCTCGCGGTGGTGTTCGCCTGCTCCAAGATCAGAGACTTCCTGTTCGGCAGCAGATTTACGGTCGAAACCAACCACCAGCCACTGGTGACAATCCTTAACAAGCCGATTCACGCTGCCCCCGCCAGGCTGCAGCGTATGATGCTGCAGCTCCAGCGTTTCGATTTCGACATCATCTACAAGTAGGGCAGACCTCCTGTGCTCGCCACCCCTACGAAACAGAGGATTTGTTCGTACTGGGCGATAACTTTATTCCTACCAAGCAGCTACAGGTTTTGGATGAGCACACCGCTGCCGATCCAGTTTTGCAGCGGCTTGCCTCTGTGATTAAAGCAGGGTGGCCAACAAAGCGCTCCGCCGCGCCGTCTGAAACACAGCCTTTCTTCCTGGTCCGCGACGAACTGGTGCTCCAGAATGACGTAATCGTCAAGGGACATAAAGTTGTAGTCCCGTCCTCCCTGTTTGACTTTTACTATTGCGCAGCCCATAGCGGACACCCTGGGGTTGATGCAACACTCACCCACGCTCAGCGCCAATTCTACTGGCCTGGAATGGCCAAATATATGCAAGACCGAGTTTCTGCCTCCTCCACGTGCAACAGTCTTGCTCCACACCAGCAGCGACAGCCCCTGCTGCAACAGCCCGCCCCTTCCTTGTCCTGGTCGACTTGTACTCAAACTGGTTCGAAGTGGATTTACTGACATCCATCACGTCGGAGATGGTGATCCGAAAGCTGCGGAAACACTTCTCCACTTTTGGGACCCCTGTCAGGCTGCAGACTGACAACGGCAGGCAGTTTACCAGCCGAGAATTCAAAAGTTTTGCCGACAAGTGGAATTTCATGCATTTCACCAGCAGCCCAGAATACCCACAGAGCAACAGTCTTGCAGAATGGGCCGTCTGCAGCGCCAAGCTTCTGATGGAACAGGCGAGACTATCCTACTCTGATTTGTATTTGGATCTCCTGAACCTCAGGACTGTTTCCAGGGATCCAGCCATGGGGTCACCTGCTCAGCGTCTGATGTGCAGAACAACCAGATCTACCATCCCGATTGCCCAGCGCCAGCTGCAACCTCGGGTGCTGGAGCCTGCCTCCGTGCAGAGGCAAATTCAAGAGAAACATGACAGCCAGCGGCGTTCCCACGATCGGTCATGCAGACCACTCGATCCTCTGTTGCCTGGACAGGTTGTTCGGTTGCAGACCGCCGGTGGTCACTCCCATCTGGCTACCATCTAGCCGACAACACCTGCTTGCGGTTAATGAGCTGAAGCCGCAGCCCCCGGGGCCCTATGCCCCGCCACTCTCATACCAGCAGCCGGCTGCCGTCCCAGCCAGTGTTCCCTGCATGCCTCGATCCCCATATCGAGCGCCTGGTTCCCCTTTGCGCGGGCCCCCTGTTGCCGGTCGTGGTTCTCACTCTCCTGTTACTACCATCCCACCGCCCTTCCCTGGTTCCCCAGCTGCCTCATGTCCTCCTGCTTCTTCTGCTCTTTCGGGGGAAGGGGGAGACATCCATACACGCTCGGGCCGGATTAGGAAGCTACCTGTTCGTTATGGTGATTTTGTTTAATTCTGCTGTTTAATTCTGTTGTTGTGACAACAATCTGTTTTGATTTTCTAAGGGGAAGGATATAGATGGTTTATATGCAACCAATAACATAGTTACCTCAGTACCATTAAACCCACCTAGTTAACATCAATCATAATGCCTTCCCCTTCCTGGGTACAGTTCAGTAGAAGAATGTAGCCAGTGCTTGAGGATGTATGTAATACCCTGTGCTATCAGTAAAAGATGTTGCACACTTAAAGTTTGTGAATTGCTTATTTACAGTCTGCATCCCAGGGTACTTAAGGAAGTGGCTCAAGAAATAGTGGACACATTGTTCATTTTCAAATGTCTGTAGATTCAGGATCAGTTCCTGTGGATTGGAGGGTAGCTTTTAAGAAAAGCAGGAGAGAGAAAACAGGGAATTATATATCAGTTAGCTTGACATCGGTGGTGGAGAAGATGCTGGAGTCCATCATAAAAGATGAAATAGCGGCACATTGGATAGCAGTAACAGGAGCGGCCTGAGTCAACATAGATTTACGAAGGGGAAATGATGTTGGACTAATTTTCTGGAATTTTTTGAGGATGTAACTAGGAAAATGGACAAGGCAGAGCCAGTGGATGTAGTGTACCTGGACTTTCAGAAAGCATTGGATAAGGTCCCATATAGGAGATTAGTGGGCAAAATTAGGGCACATGGTATTGCCCTAATTTTGTGAAATGGGGATGTACAACGGGATCTGAGGGTCCTTGCTCATCAGTCAATGAAAGTAAGCTTCGTGCTTCTGCTGTTGGAATACCTTAGGTCACGCACAGTGATTAAGATCCAAAGTCTTTATTAGCGTTACAACATAGGTAACTTTATCTTAATACGTAACTCAAGACTGAGGGAGAAAAGACTGAGAAGCTTTCTGTTAAACTAATGGGCATAGCTACAAAGTATACACTTAGTGACACTTATCTACAGTAAGCATGCAGTGAAGAAAGCGAATGGCATGTTGGTCTTCATAACAAGAGGAGTTGATTAAAGGAGCAAAGAGGTCCTTCTTCAGTTGTACAGGGCCCTAGTGACACCACACCATGAGTATTGTGTGCAGTTTTGGACCCCTAATTTGAGGAAGAACATTCTTGCTGTTGAGGGGGTGCAGCGTAGGTTCACAAGGTTAATTCCCGGGATGGCGGGACTATCATATGCTGAGAGAATGGAGCGGATGGGCTTGTATACTCAAGAATTTTGAAGGATGAGAGGGGATCTTTTTGAAACATATAAGATTATAATGGTTTGGACACGCTACAGGCAGGAAACATGTTCCAGATGTTGGGGGAGTCCAGAACCAGGGACCACAGTTTAAGAATAAGGGGTAAGCCATTTAGAACGAAGATGAAGAAACACTTTTTCCACACAGAGAGTTGTGAGTCTGTGGATTTCTCTGCATTAGAGGGCGGTGGAGGCCGGTTCTCTGGATACTTTCAAGAGAGAGCTAGATAAGGCTCTTAAAGATAGTGGAGTTAGGGGATATGGGGAGAAAGCAGGAACGGGATACAGATTGTAGATGATCAGCCATAATCACATTGAATGGTGGTGCTGGCTCGAAGGGTCGAACGGCCTACTCCTGCACCTATTGCATATTGTCTCTTGTTTATTATCAATATAATGGCAGGGAAAGGGAGTCACCGATTGGTAGATGCTAAGAATATCTCATTAAGGCAAATAACACAATGGTCAACATCACCAAAAGATAAACAAACAAAGAATCATCAAAAGTGACTTTGTGAAGTTTATTAGTTCTAATAAAGGGATGAGCTCAATGTATAAACATGGCGTCATGGGCAGAATTCTGTTAATGTTAGTAAGGCTGCTGGCCCGGATGAAATCCCAGGCAAGGTGCCCCGGGACTGTGCTCACCAACTCGCTGGGATATTCACAGACAATTTTAACCTTTCCCTAGCACACTCCTCCGTGCCAACGTGCCTGAAAACCACCACTATCATGCCAGTGCCCAAGCAGACAAACATCAACTCCTTCAATGACTACAGGCCCGTTGCTCTTACATCTGTAGTCTCCAAGTGCTTTGAAAGGCTGGTCCTAGGTAACCTTAAATTTTCTCTCCCCCCCAGTATGCACATAGGGCTAATAGATCTACAGAGGATGCCATAAACACTGTCCTCCATGCTGCACTACAATACCTAGAGGAGAAGGGGTCACATGTCAGGATGTTTTTTGTTGATTACAGCTCAGCTTTTAATACAATCATACCCAGCAAGCTGATCACAAAAATGCTAGACCTTGGCCTCAGCAGTCAACTGTGTCAGTGGATATTGGACTTTCTCAGTGAACGCCCACAGACGGTGAGACTTAGACCCTACACCTCGACATCCCTGACCCTCAGCACAGGAGCACCGCAGGGCTGTGTGCTTAGTCCGCTCCTCTATGCCCTATACACACATGACTGCTTGCCCCATCACCCCGCAAATAGGATCATAAAATTTGCGGACGATACAACTGTGGTGGGGCTCATCTCAAATGGGAACAAAGTCGCCTATAGAGAGGAGGTGCACAGACTTTCTGAGTGGTGTGCTCACAACAATCTCTCTCTGAACACCAAAAATACAAAGGAGATCATCACTGATTTCAGGCGACATAGAGCGGAGCTCAGGCCACTGGAGTTAGGGGGTGAGGAGGTGGAGAGGGTGCCTAGTTTTAAATTTCTGGGGATCAAAATCAGTGAGGACCTTAAATGGTCTGTGAACTCTGCTGTAGTTGTAAAAAAGGCGCAATAGAGACTTTACTTCCTCATAACACTGAGGAAGGCCCATCTGTCTGCTAAACTGCTGGAATCTTTCCACCGCTGTTCGGTAGAAAGCATACTGACCTAAACCCCTGTCTCACGGTGCAAGTTGGCCCACGAGTGACCCCGAGTTTTCACTCGTGGTGATCACGTAGCGGGAATGTCGGAACTCGCACGAGCAACTTATCGACTCGTGGCGCTAACAGCAGGTACCCGGGAAACTTGTTAACTCGTGAAAAAAATCAAACATGTTTGATTTTTTCCACAAGTCAAATTAACTGTTCAAGTTAAAAATTGAAACATTTGAACTCGTAATAACGTAGTGGCTCTTGAGTTTACCTTAATGACTCATGAGTCTACCGTGGGAACTTTCTTATAATCTGTTCGTTCGCTAGAGTAAAGACTGAACCAAAGATAGACACAAAATGCTGGAGCTCAGCGGACCAGGCAGCATCGCTGGAGAGAAGGAATGGAGTCGAGACCCTTCTTCAGACTTACCCGAAACGCCACCCATTGTGTTAAACCACTGTACAATATTTAAAAATATTTATAACCTGTATCTATTTACTTGGGTGACAAAATAACGCATCGAAACCTAAAAGCGAGAACGAGAAAATAAATAGGTGCGATATTTGCATAAAATCATCTCCTAGATTTTAGAAATGATGCAAAAGCCTGGCTTTACCATTCAAAACTGCAGCATTTCAAATTATCTAATTTATAAAAATACATTGAGAATCAATGATTCATAATGGAATGACTCCGCTCTTCAGTAGAAACAATTAATGTCCTCTGGGGTTTTTTTTAACAGACATATTCTCGTTTTAAACCAGAATTAGTTTAGTGCTTTTTGTTATGGAGCCTCTCCCGCCACTTTATTTCTCAATATCATCCTCGCTCTTCTGTCGAGAAAATCTCCACTGAACGCACCGGTTCTGATGGAGAAATTAAATAACATATATAGTGGATATGTCAACATCTTTTTGATCTTGGGGTAGGTGGGGCGGGCAAACCCACTCACCGCTGCCGCAGCTCTCCGGGCATGGACAGCAGAACTGCCCGCCACTTCCGGGGATAGAAGCAGCTTGGGTGCGAGCCACCACCGGCACCCGACAGCAGGACCTGCTGCCACTTCAAGCGCCTTCTGCCGGCCCGCTCACCTCTGGCAGTGCTCTTCGTCTGAACATCTCTCACCTGCCGCTCACCGGCTTTGCTCATGTCAACCGTGTCCCGCAAATCCTTAAATTCCCACAGCCAAGTAACCTCAACTGGTCCCGTTAAAAGCCACAGGATGGAGATGTCTTCTTTAAAATTGTTGCTTTATTAAAACATACCTTCATTCACGGTTGGCTTAAGAGTAACGGGAGAGGAACCTGGTAGCTCGGGAGTGGAACTTGGAACATCGCAGAAATGACATACCCGTGGGAACTCGGTTAAACACTTGATCATAAACTTGAAGTCTCGTGCACAACCACGAGTCTTCCACTCGGGGTACCTCGTGGGTCAACTCGCACCGTGAGACAGGGCCATTACTGCATAACTGCCTGGTTTGGGAACTGTTCATCAGCTGACAGAGCAGCTCTTCAGAGGGTGATAAAAACTGCCCAGGGTATCATTGGACTCCCTCAGCCCCCTCTGGAGGACATTTACCACTCCAGATGCCGCAGCAGGACTTGTAATATCGTGAAAGACATTACACATCCTTGTCACCACCTTTTCACACTGCTGCCTTCAGGAAAAAGGTACAGGTCGTTAAAGTCACGCACTGCCAGACTCAAGAACAGCTTTTTCCCATCAGCAATCTTGGAACTGAACTCTGTCTCAGGAATGGGTTAAGGACCGGGGGAAGGGGTGGGAGACAGTGTTAATTTAAGTAAATGTGAATGTTTGAAGTTCTTTTAAATGGAGAGACACAGTAATCTTGTTATATGTGACACATGCAATGACAATAAAGCATTCTAATTCTAATTCTAATTCACTTTAAAAACATGGGGGGGGGGGACAATTTCCTGGTGGCCTGATGACCAGTGTGCATGACAACTAACAATGTTGAGTAGGAGTGAAGCAAAGAGTAGGAGTGAACGGGTCCTTTTCAGGATGGCAGACAGTGACTAGTGGGGTGCCGCAAGGCTCAGTGCTGGGACCCCAGCTATTTACAATATACATTAATGATTTGGACGAGGGAATTAAATGCAACATCTCGAAGTTTGCGGATGACACGAAGCTGGGGGGCAGTGTTAGCTGTGAGGAGGATGCTAGGAGGCTGCAGGATGACTTGGATAGACTGGGTGAGTGGGCAAATGCATGGCAGATGCAGTATAATGTGGATAAATGTGAGGTTATCCACTTTGGTGGCAAAAACAGGAAGGTAGACTATTATTTCAATGGTGACCGATTAGGAAAAGGGGAGATGCAGCGAGACCTGGGTGCCATGGTATACTAGTCATTGAAAGTAGGCATGCAGGTGCAGCAGGCTGTGAAGAAAGCGAATGGTATGTTGGCATTCATAGCAAAAGGATTTGAGTACAAGAGCAAGGAGGTTCTACTGCAGTTGTACAGGGTCTTGGTGAGGCCAGACCTGGAGTATTGCATACAGTTTTGGTCTCCTAATCTGAGGAAATACATTCTTGCCATAGAGGGAGTACAGAGAAGGTTCACCAGACTGATTCCTGGGATGGCAGGAATCGCAAGAAATTGCAGAGAATTGTGGATGCAGCACAGACCATCACGCAAACCAACCTCCCTTGCATTGGCTCAATTTGCACTTCACGCTGCCTCGGCACGGCCACCAGCATAATCAAGGACTAGTCTCACTCTGGTCACTCCCTCTTCTCCGCCCTCATCAGGCAAGAGGTACAGAAGTGTGAAAACGCACACCTCCATATTCATGGACAGTATCTTCCCAGCTGTTATCAAGCAACAGAACAATCCTGAACAATTCCATATGAAGAAAGACTGGATAGACTTGGCTTGTACTCGCTGGAATTTAGAAGATTGAGGTGTGATCTCATGGAGACTTACAAAATTCTTAAGGGGTTGGACAGGCTAGATGCAGGAAGATTGTTCCCGATGTTGGGGAAGTCCAGGACAAGGGGTCACAGTTTAAGGATAAGGGGGACCGAGATGAGGAAAACGTATTTCACACAGAGAGTGGTGAATCTGTGGAATTCTCTGCCACAGAAGGTAGTTGAGGCCAGTTCGTTGGCCATATTTAAGAGGGAGTTGGATGTGGCCCTTGTGGCTGAAGGGATCAGGGGGTATGGAGAGAAGGCAGGTACAGGATACTGAGTTGGATGATCAGCCATGATCATATTGAATGGCGGTGCAGGCTCGAAGGGCCGAATGGCCTGCTCCTGCACCTAATTTCTATGTTTCTATGTTTCTATGTTGTCTCCTTCCACTCCACCACCCCCCTTGTGGGCTCCGGTTGTCGATCTTGTGGTCTTACCATCATGGAGTTGGCTAACTTTGGAGGCTGTGGTGGCGTTGCGGCTGCGACTTGCCTTTGTAGGCCAGGAAGCCAATGGTCGCGGTCTGGAGCCCTTAATGACTGTCTGATACCCGTTTAAATCTTTCAAAAGCTACAATGTGATAAATAACACAATCAAATAAAACAGAAGGAAATAAAGGCAAACAGAAGACTTAACCGGGTTTAGTTCTTTATATAAAGTTAATATAATATAAAGTTATATAATTTAAAACATTTAACTATGTTCATTTTTGTTAGTTTATTAAAAGTTTCTTGTCAGTTTGTTAAAAGTTTAGATGTGTTGTTTTCTCTCTCTTTCTTTTTCTCTCTCTCTCTCTCCAGCAAGGTTAGTTCTTCTTAATTGCCTTAATTTGTTTCAGTTTTATTTTGTGTTTTTGATCACATTGTAGTTTTTGAAAGATTCAAACGGGTATCAGACAGTCATTAAGGGCTCCAGACCGCGACGATGGGCTTCCTGGCGTGCAGGTACAGTCACTCATTCACCCATGTTATTTAGTAATTTTTACCTATCATTTTGGGATGTTATATGATTTAAAAAAAAATTAAGTATGTTTATTTTTGTATTTTTATCAATAGTTTGTTCATGTATGTTTTAGTTAATTTGTGAAAAGTTTGTGTGTTGTTCTCTCTCTCTCTCTCTTCTCTCTCTCTCTCTCTCTCTCTCTCTCTCACTCACTCTCTCTCCTCCAAGGTTAATTCTTCTCTTTGCCTTTATTTCCTTCAGTTTTATTCAGTGTTAGTTATCACATTGTAGCTTTTGAAAGATTTAAACGGGTATCGGATGGTCATTAAGGGTTCCGGACCGCGAGCACGGGGCTTCCTAGTGTGCAGGTACAGTCCCACATTCACCCACGTTATTTAGTAATTTTTACCCATCATTTAGGGAAAATTATGGGTAAAAATTACTAAATAAAGTAATTCAGAATAGAATAGAATAGAATAGAATAGAATAAGAGAATAGAATGCCTTTTATTGTCATTCAAACAGCTTGGTTTGAACAAAGTAGCATTTCTACAGTCTTGCATTACAAAACAAACCAAGACCCACACTTAACACAGTTTACATCAAAGATCCTATAGTGGAGCAAGATGGACTACTCCCACGAAAAACGTGTAGTACGGTCATCGGCAGATTCATGGGTAATTATAGGACCCATTTCAGCAACCAGCCTCCGCCATCTTGCTCCGCCATCTTACTTCCGCCATCTTACTTCTGCCTCCGTCTTCGGGGTTGAGACGGCGGCCCGACGCGGGGCTGAGTCCCAGCGTAGCGGCCCGATGCGGGGCTGAGTCTGAAGCGGTTTTCTAGCTGAGCGGCCCGACTCGGGGCTGAGTCCCAGCGGAGCGGCCCGACTCGGGGCTGAGGCTTTGTCCAGGCGGTGCGGCCCGACTCGGGGCTGAGTCCCAGCGGAGCGGCCCGACTCGGGGCTGAGGCTTTGTCCAGGCGGAGCAGCCCGACGCGGGGCTGAGGCTTTGTCCCGGCGGAACGGCCCGACTCGGGGCTGAGTCCGGCGGAGCAGCCCGACGCGGGGCTGAGGCTTTGTCCCGGCGGAGCGGCCCGACGCGGGGCTGAGGCTTTGTCCCGGCGGGGAGCCTTGCCCGGATTAGCGGGGAGGTTTACAATGTTTATTTATTTAATGTTGTCCCTTGTTTAGTCTGAAATAAAGTTCATCATTGGATATAAAATCGGAAGAAATGTAAATGTGTGTGATATTATTATATACATTATTCATGTGTGTGTGTGTGTGTGTTCTTTCCAGCACAATCTAATCAGGTATGCTCGCTGACTAAAACCATCCTTAAGTTATACATCATTTGTAAATCTTGCTTAAACACGTTTAATTTTGTGAAATACTTAATTTAGATAACCCCTGCAATTACTGCAGTTGTGAACAGTGTGATTAGATGAATGAATTACAGAGTGCGTGTCAACTCAACAAAATCAACACAAACACAGCATATGAGCCATTTAAAAAGAAATGATTTAAAAAACATTAAAAAAAAGAAAATTACCAGAATCAAAATTTATACACATTTTATTCTTTAACAAGAATGAACAGAATTATGAATCCAACCCTATATCACACACACAAACTGTTCCCCTGCAACGTTGATTACACTGCGAGTCGGGTCGGGTCGGGTAGGTTCCGGGTACTATAAAATCAACTCAAACACAGCTTATGAGCCATTAAAAAGAAATGATTTAAAAAAGAAAATTACCAGAGTCAAATTTTATTCTTTAACAAGAATTAACAGAATTATGAACTGACCGAATATGAATCTAGCCCTATATCACACACACAAGCTGTACCCCCCCACCCCCCCGCAATGTTGATTACACTGCAAGTCGGGTTGGGTCGGGTAGGGTCTGGTTACTGAAATGGACGAAATAAAAATGCCCATGTTCTGCTCCGTTGCGTACTACATGTCAGCCCATTGCATTTCGCAGGATGGCCTATCTTGCTCCACTATAGGATCTATGGTTTACATATCCATCACAGTGGATCTCCAACATCTCCTCACTGTGATGGAAGGCAAAGTGTTATCTCTTCCCTTTGTTCTACCCCCACAGTTCAGCAGTCCAACTGCAGCATTGAGGCGAACTGGGGCTCCGGCGGGCGATGGTAAGTCCTGTGGCCGTTTAGGCCATGCCGGGCGATGTTAGGCCCCACTCCAAGTCCTTTAAACCCCGCGATTCCAGCGGGAGAGGTTTCCGTTGTGGGAGCTCCGAAAAAAGTTGTGGGAGCTCCCGATGTTCCTGTCCACCGGGCCTGCGGCCGGAGCCTTCCGAAGCTCCGAAGTCGGGTCGCAGCCCTGTGCCACCGCAGCTCTCCCCACTCCAAATAGGGCCAGATCCGCGATGTCAGGTCTGCAGGCTCCGTGAGTGGAGACCCCAGGTTGGCCCCGGCCGGAGGCTGCCGCCGGCTCCACGATGTTAGGCCCAACAACATCGGAGACCCGACAGGGGAAAAGTCAGGTCCCCGTACTGGGAAGAGATTAACGGTCCCCCCCCCATATATACACAGCTAAAGAAAAATAATAAAAATTAGAGGCAAGCCATACATTTAACAAGACAAAATGTTTTAAAAAGACAGACGGACTGTACTCGAGTTGCTGCCAATAGGCACCGCCGCACCACACTCAATTCAAAGGCATCAGTAATGCTTGAAGGTCAAAACACAATTATATTTACTGAGAAATGCATATCGATGTATTAGTGACACATTGTATAACATTGTTAATACTATGGTAACAGTATCAGTTAACAAGCGCTAACAGTGGCCGTTAACAAATCATTTTCGTCTCAGGGGAATCAAGTGATAAACAACTCCAATCGTTCTGCAGTACACATTAAACCCGAGAGATTTTCAAAAATCTAAAATTCCAAGACGGTTTTACTGCAATATGTTTCACAAAAACATGGGGGGAATTGTCTTCCTCCTCTCAAAACATTGGGGTGGGGGGGGGGGGGGGCAGGCCCTCAGTCCGTCCCCCCAGGATTTCCACCCATGAATGTGGCTAATGTTAAGCAAAACAGAGATGCATATTTGAATGAGGTGGTTGATTTCAGCTTTAATGAGGCACAATTGACAGGAAATGTGATTGCTCACACTGTGGGATTATTGCCTTTCTAACACGCAGGTTGCTAGAATCAACACCTGCTGGATAAAATTATAGCAATGCAGGCAACCAGCAAAGTGCACAGAAACTAATAAACTGGGTACAAATGACATTTCTCATCCATTAATTAATACCCTGAGATCAAAGGACAGCACGGTGATGCAGCAGTAGAGTTACTATCTTCCAGCGCTTCCAGCTTGAGACCTGGGTTCGATCCTGACTACGGATGTTGTCTGTACAGACTTTGTACATTCTCCAAATGATCGCGTGGTTTTCTCTGAGATCTTCAGTTTCCTCACACATTCCAAAGGCCTACAAGTTTGTAGGTTAATTGGCTTAGGTTTGTATACTTGGTATGTGTACAATATCCCTAATGTGTGTAGGGCAGCGTTAATGCATGGGGATCATTGGTCAGTACAGACTCGGTGGGCCGAAGGGCCTGTTTCCGCGCTGTATCTCTAAAGCGAAAACTAAATGTAAAAGGACTGGGAATACAACCTTCTGAAAGGGACACAACTGTGTTCTTCATTTACCACTGATAGAAACAGCTTGTTTTTAAAAAATACATATTAATAGAATATTGACTGGCCTTGAGGGGGATACGACATATATTGTAGTTGCCCGAGTCGAAGACGAGGGCAATTGGAGTGAGCGTGAAATCAAATTATTTAAATTATCAGACATCTAGAGGAAAATCTGAACATATGCATTTTGCAATATGTCCATTTTGTAAATAAGGTACTAAAACAATTGTAACATTTATGTTTCATTTATGTAATACATTTATGTCAATGTGAAGGTCGAGCGAACCTCTTCTCGCAACAGGCTGCCATTTTGTTTGTTTGACGCACGCAGCGTATGCCGTCACGTTGCCGTCACGTTGCCAAGTTCCCATGTGAGACCAGGGGATATAAGAGCTGTTTTAACAGGTATTTCCTTCACTCTAGGAATTGGCATACCTCAGAATCAGTTTTGTTATTTTTCCATAACTAGGTACTTTCATTGCCTCATTTACTGATACTTGTATTACTTTTATTCCACGTTTATTTAACCTCTCCAGCTGCTAGTGGAGTGATTCCAATATACATCTGCTGAACATTATTTTAATATACAAGGAATGGTAGCTAACTAAAACATGCTGCAAGGGAGATAGTGGAAGCAGATATGAGAATAGTGATTCAGAGCATTTGGAGAGATGCATGAGCAGGCAAGGAATAGCGTCATAGAGTTTTACAGCATGGAAACAGGCCATTCAGCCCAATTTGCCCACACTGACCAACATGTCCATCTATACTAGTTCCACCTGCCTGTGTTTGGCCCATATCCCTCTAAACCTGTCCTATACATGTACGTGTCTAAATGTTTCTTAAAAGTTGCAATAGGACCTGCCTCAACTACCTCCTCCACCAGCTTGTTCCATGCACCCGCCACTCTTTGTGTGAAAAATTTTACTCCTCAGATTCCTATAAAATCTTTTCACCTTAAACCTCTCTCCACTGGTTCTTGATTTCCCTACTCTGGGCAAGATAATCTGTATGCCTACCTGATCTACTCCTCTCATGATTTTGTACACCTCTATAAGAGCACCCCTCATCCGCCTGCACTCCAACAAATACAGTCCCCGCTTGCTCAACCTCTCCCTATTGCTTAGGTCCCCAAGCCCTGGCAACATCCTCATAAATTTTCTCCACACCCTTTCCAGCTTGACAACATCATTCCTATAACATGGTGCCAAAAACTGAACACAATACTCTAAATGCGGTCTCACCAATGTCTTATACAACTGCGACATGACCTCCCAACTTCTATACTCAATGCTATGACTAATGAAGGCCAATGTGCCAAAAGCCTTTTTGACCACCTTACAGAGGAATGCAGACTATGTGCAGGCAGATGGGATAGTTAGATCGACATCATGATTGGCACAGGCATTGTGAGCCAAATAATTTGTTCCTGCGCTGTAGTATTCTATACTCTATTTGTGATATTTACATGAGCATAGTGTGGCAATTTTAGTTTCGATTTCTGCACGATAATTTCACAAATTATATGGTACACAGAATTAGACAGCATGTTTGGTATTCAGAATTCAGAATTTAGCCTTCCATAGTAACATTACAAGTATTTGCTATGTGTTATCCCAGATCTCTCGGTTTGGAAGCATATTGGCTGTCAATAGATATGAATTGTATCAATCTCTGTGTGTTGCAACATAATGAATTTGATGAGTGCAGAGACATAATAAAAAGAACATTTGGTGAGGTGTGAAACCGATTGTGGAGATGCTAAAACCTATTTCACGCTCACCCTTCATTATTTTATTTCCTGACATTACTTAATTACTAATATCACACACCAAGTTCTCAATTCATATATGTCTCTCATTGGGTTGTCTGTGAACATTTCAATTTCCCTGCACAGTGGGAATCTGTTGAGGTTTAAACAACCAGATGTCTTCTTTTAAAGTAGATTAAATGGTATGTGAGCCATGTGGCCAAACTTGATTGCTTGTTCATTGAGTGGGTACTGGTTAAACAATCTCTGCACTCTGGGGATTCTGAGATCAAGCTCCTTTTTCAGAGTGTGAAATCAAAGAAAGCAAATGAGGGATTGACAAGACTGGAAACCTAGGAGCATGGATTGACTTGATATCCTATATGAAGCAATTCATTAATAACCTCCTGAAAATATTTGAGTGTTTTGACAAGGTGTCACATGGGAGACTGGTGGATAATTAATAGCCCAAGATAATGGAGGAAGTGTGTGAGCATGAAAAGCATACTGGCTGGCACATAGACAAAAAAGAGATGGAATAAACACATCTTTTTCGGGCTGGAGGCGTGAAACTAGTGGAAGAGCCTGGGATCAGTTCTTGAACCTTAATTGTTTATTGTTTATATTAGTGATCTGGACAAGGGATCAAAAATGGGGCATGTTGTTCAGTTCAGTTTAGTTTATTACAGTGAAAACCTTTTGTCGCGTGCTAACCAGTCAGTGGAAAGACAATCCATGATTACAATCAAGCCATTTACAGTGTACAGTTACATGATAAGAGAATAATGTAAGGTAAATCCAGTAAAGTTTCAGTAAATCCAGTAAATCCAAATAAAGCTTCTGCTGAGCATAAATGCTGTCACAATGCAAAGTTCATCACCTCTATGAATTCACTTACATTTTGTACGTGAAGGATAAAAAAAACCCACAATGGTCAACTACTACGTAATCTTGCTCTGTGGCTCTCTCATCCATTTGAATATCAATAGGCAAATGTAAATATATAAGTTTGAATGATGCTTGAATAATATCTAAGAGTATTCTGTTCAATTACCTTCAGGGTTAAGAAGAATTTTATGATAATTTCCATTGTAAATAGTTTAATTTGTGGGTTTGTAATTCTTCAAGCTGTTGATCAATTTGAGCAAGACAACAATGATATTAATTATGCTGAGACTTTTGGAAGAAGTGAGCTTAATGTTCCAAATTACTCTCATTTGTTTCTTCCTTCTGTATGTGTTTCTGGTCTAAATCAATATATAGGCAATTGGGGGGAGGGGGGGGGGGGGGGTGATAACAGCACAGCCCGTAACCAGGGGGATATCTTGGCACAGGGGAATGTTAACATTTCACTCAATGAAAAGATGTAGAAGTGTTCAGTTGTAAGAACTGAACCTGTTGAAGTATTCAACAGGTCAGGCGGCATCTACAGATGCAGAAACAGAGCTAATTTTTCAGATTTTTGCCACTGACACTATTTTACAGGATTATAGTTCAATAGAAATATCCATTATGTGGTTTTGCTCCATCTTCTTTGAGATATTCAGCATATTCTTATTCTGGCCACGTTTTTAGATCACAAAACTCTTTAGATTGTTGTCATTTCTATAATTACTGGATTGCTGCAATAATGCTAACTTTTTCCTTGGGCCCTATCGGACAATAATTTGCTCAGTAAAGAGAGAATTGTAAAAAGCTGAGGATCATATCAAATAGCATACGTGATTGTACTTTATATACTGTGTATACATATTACATTTATCTCTAAGAAATACATTTAATCCTCAAGATTGGTAGAATTGAACCATGAGCAAAACAAAATGATTTCATATCTCAAAGTTGACTCCTGCCAGCCTCAACTCACTTATATAGTGCAGGAGAGCCATGATTAAATTGCTCAACACTAGAAGATAAGAACGTGGGAGCAAGATTAAGCCATCAGACTCCTCTAGCCTGTCCAACTATTCAACATGATCATGGCTGATCTATGTTGTCCTCACTCCTTTCCTGTGCCAGTTTCACATAACCCTCAATTGTATGAGTTTTCAAATATTTATCCATGTCCTCCTTAGATATATCCAATAATCTGCCTCCAGCCTGGGAATTATAGATATGTTTTACTCTCTAGGGAAGAAAATCAGTTCAGTTTAGTTTTTAAATGACTGGTCCCTATAATTTTAAGCTATGCACCCCCCCCCCACTATTTACGACTCTCCCACCTATGTGAATTCTTCACGTCTCCTCTGTCAAAGTTCCTTAACATTATATATGTTTGAATGAGGTCTCCTCTCATACTTCCAAACTCCAAAAAATAAAGACACAAACTGTATTGCCTCGCCCAGATAAGAAACCCTCTCATCCCAGGAATCAGCCTGGCAAATCTCCTTTGTGCTGCTTCAAATGGTACTAGATAAGGTGCCCTCAATGGATGAGCCTCACATCATCTTGTACAACTACACCAAAACCTCCCTATTCCTAAACTATAACCCATTTGCAATAAAAACCAACATGTCATTTGCTTTCTCATCCACCTGGTAGACCATTGTTGGACAAATAAGACTTAACAATGAGTCAGAGTGCAGGAGGGAGATTGCTAATCTGATTAAATAGTGCCAATTGTGTTCTCAATGTCAGTAAGTCCAATGAATTATATTTTTACTTTAAGAAAGCAAACCTGAGGACCCATGAATCTGTCCATCGATGGGACAACAGTGGAGCAAGTCAATAGCTTCAGGTTCCTGGATGTGTATATCCTCAAGGTCTTTCCAGGGCCCAGCACATTGATGAAATCACAAAGAAAGCTCATCAATGCCTCTACCTGCTTAGAAGATCGAGGAGATTCGGTATGTCACCAAATAATTAATTAACAGTAGAGTTTCCAAAAGGCTCTTAATCACCACTATCAAAACTGTCCCCACCATCACCCCCAGCAGAGAACCTCAAATGGAAGTTACATTTATGAATTTTAAAATTCTCTTTTGCCTGTTTTATAACATCATTATGACATTGACCGTAATAACAGGTCAACTAAAGGTGGTGAAAGATCAGCCAAAATGGCAGTGCGGGTAGGAGGGGCCGAATGGTCTATCCCAGCTTCTAGATTTTATGTTCTAATGGTTGCCCAGTGAATGAGGGAACCCATGCATACAATTTCCCTGTGGACATTGATGCATGTTTCTTGCAAGTTATAAAATTATTATTCTGTTAATTTACTAAATGTGCACAAACCTACTTACAAATACACTCAACATTGCTATTGTGGGAATTAGCATACTGTCCCCTTATGTTGGCAGTTGCATTGAAGGATAGCATGCAGCAATCAGGAGAAGACAAAACAAAAATTCTAAATGAAAGCAATATGACAATTGTGAGCAGACACAAGAGTATGTTGGAAGAAAACAATTATATCACTGACATGAGGCATTAACGCAAGCACTCAGACAAAAAATCTATATGGTGGATGAAGTAAAGGAGTGTTCAATTGAATTGAAGGGAAAATTACCATAATCAGTCATCTCACCTGAATGCTAATCCTTCACATTTTCCAATTAATGGACTTTAATGGTTATTGAAGTGAAAACTTATTTAAATGAATTATACCACCACTATTCTTAAAAATCTCTGTAAGATGGAACATCATTCTTTGAATGCTATCAGATGTATATCAGCACATCTGTACAATACATTAAAAATCTATAATGTCTCTGTATGAACATTAAAGTTATTCATGAACCACAGATTAAAGCATTTTTATCATTCATACAGACTAACCATGAATGGAAAATTATTCTATTCATTTGTCATTACTAACACTTGCAATTAAATATGGTTGAATATAAATGTGTTTAATAGGCTGTCAAAAGAATGTCACTCATTTTACATACATATGTAGTCAAAATTACTCATAATTTACAAACATGCCAGTATCAATCTCAACATTTGGAAGTGTCACACAGTTCTGCACTCCCCATTACTTTCCCATCATCTGCAAGGTACAAGTAAAGAGAGTCCTGGAATACTCTCCACTTCATGTGCCAAGTCCAGCTCCAAAAACACTCAAGAAATTTGAAACGATCCAATGCAAAGCAGGCCACTTACTTTTCACTCAATGTTTTATTTTAAATTTTAATTCCCTCCACCACTCTGCCTTCTAGTTTTTATTATACATTTATAGATGATATAATTGCAAGAGGCTAATTCATAACAAGAGGAGTTGATATTAGGAGCAAAGATGTCCTTCTGCTGTTGTATAGGGCCTTAGTGAGACCACAGCTGGAGTATTGTGTGCAGTTTTCGCCTCCTAATTTGAGGAAGGACATTCTTGCTATTGAGGGAGTGCAGTGTAGGTTTACAAGGTTAATTCCCGGGATGGCAGGACTGTCATATGCAGAGAGAATGGAGCGGCTGGGCTTGTATTCTCTGGAATTTAGAAGGATGAGTGGGTATCTTATTGAAACATATACGATTATTAAGGGCTTCGACACGCTAGAGGCAGGAAACATGTTCCCGATGTTGGGGGAGTCCAGAACCAGGGGCCACAGTTTAAGAATAAGGGGTAAGCCATTTAGAAAGGAGACAAGGAAACATTTTTTCACACAGGGTTGTGAGTGTGGAATTCTCTATCTCAGAGTGCGGTGGAGGCCAGTTCTCTGGGTACTTTCATGAGAGAGCTCGATAGGGCTCTTAAAGGTTGCGTAGTCAGGGGATATGGGGAGAAGGCAGGAACGGGGTACTGACTGGGGATAATCAGCCATGATCACATTGACTGGCGGTGCTGGCTCGAAGGGCCAAATGGCCTACTTCTGCACCTATTGTCTATTGTCTATTGTCTATTTCAGTGTGTCCAACGCGTCTTCATTGTGGTTAGATCCCAACACTGGAACTCTCTGTCTCTCAATATTGTCAGTGCATCTCGATTATATACACAACAGTAGTTCAAGGCTAGAGCATACCATCAACTACTTTAAGGGCAAATGGGGATGGGTGATACACATTGGCGTTGTTATACAATAAAATTAACAAAATTATTATTTATTTTGAAATTCAAAGACAATGAAATGGGGGCACAAATTCTGCTGCAAGAATAATTTTGTTTATTCTGATAGACCAGCCATATATCACAATTTATTTAAATGCATTTGATTAATTCAATAACTGAGAATATCATCTTAACACAGCTTAAACCAGAAAATGATGCAAATATATGGTTTATATAAATACAATATAAGTAACAGTAAGTGTTAACAAAATTAGTATGATTTTGCACTTATCCTGCACACACACTATTGGTATTCAGAAAGCTTTTTAATAACATGTAAGTTATGAACTTATTACAGCTGCTACATTCGAAAAAAAATGCAGTATTTAATTGCTTGTAATATGCTTTGGGACATTCTGAGATGATGAAATATACTTTATCAATTCAACTTTGCTGGACAGAATTTTGACATGTGAGTTTTAGCGGATAGAAGATTGATCACATTAAGGGCAAGGCCCTTGAGTTGTTTGTGCAGAAGTATCTTGGGATCTCAACAAGCTGGCCACCAAAGAAATCAGCATAATAATTTTAGGCTGTTGAATAAAAAAACAATCACTATATGAGCAAACATGGCAAAAGAAGATGACAGAATAATCGATTGAAATCATCTATATTACTAAAATTCTGATCTTGACCACTTCCTGTTGTTCTGTATATTGATGTTTTTTTTAATGCTGCCACTTATGGCTGTGATTTTTGGCCATCTTAATCAGAGTCATCCTCCGCTGTGCAGGACAAGAGGATTTTTCCCATCGATGAAAAATAAAAGAGTAATTGGTATTTTAAAATTTTCTCTCTCCTGAAGGCCACGCCCCTTCCGGAGGGACTATCAAACCCGGTATTGAGGGCCTCAGTCAGTCTCTGCAAGATGGGGCAGCAAGATGGTCACGTCTCTCTGTCTGAGCTGTGAGTAACACTGAAAACATGTCTACTAAACTGTGAGTGGTTTTACTGACCTGTCAGTGCCCTTAATGTGGTTTGAAAATATAGTTTGGAAATGCTAAAGCTGTGTTGCCTTTGGTTTGGAAATGCTGAAATTGTGTTGCCTTTGGTTTGGAAATGCTAAGGCTGTGTTGCCTTTGGTTTGGAAATGTTAAAGCTGTGTTGCCTTTGGTTTGGAAATGTTAAAGCTGTGTTGCCTTTGGTTTGGAAATGTTAAAGCTGTGTTGCCTTTGGTTTGGAAATGCTAAGGCTGTGTTGCCCTTGTTTTGGAAATGCTAAAGCTGTGTTACCTTTTGTTTGGAAATGCTACAGCCATGTTGCCTTTGGTTTGGAAATGCTAAAGCTGTGTTGCCTTTCGCTTGGAAATGCTAAATCTGTGTTGCCTTTGGTTTGGAAATGCTTAAGCTGTGTTGCCTTTGGTTTGGAAATGCTAAAGCTGTGTTGCCTATGGTTTGGAAATGCTAAAGTTGTGTTTGCCTATGGTTTGGAAATGCTAAAGCTGTGTTGCCTATGGTTTGGAAATGCTAAAGCTGTGTTGCTTATGGTTTGGAAATGCTTAAGCTGTGTTGCCTAATTAAAGTTGCCTTGCCTAATTAAAGTTGCCTTGCCTAATTTAATTTGCCTTGCCTAATTAAAGTTGCCTTGCTTTCAAGAGAGAGCTAGTTAGGGCTCTTAAAAATAGCGGAGTCAGGGGATATGGGGACAAGGCAGGAACGGGGTACTGATTGGGGATGATCAGCCGTGATGACATTGAATGGCGGTGCTGGCTCGAAAGGCCAAATGGCCTACTCCTGCACCTATTGTCTAATTAAAGTTGCCTTGCCTTCTATATAATAAATGTCTAATCTTGACCACTTCCTGTTTGTGCTTTATATTGATTTTAGAAAAAACGCTATCACTTATGGTTGTGATCTTTGGCCAACTTACTCAGAATCCCCTTCTGCTCATCCGGTGTCGAGAATTTTTCCCATCGATGAAATATAAAAGAGTTATTGGTGTTTAAGAAATGTTGAGATTCTCTCTCATGCCAATAACACCATGAAGGCCACACCCCTTCTGGTGGGGGGGGGGGGGGGTGGACTACAAAACCCAGAAGTGTGGGCGTGGCTCAGTCTCTGCAAGATGGAGGAGGGAGAGGTCACGACTCGCTGTCTTTAGTGGCCTTACACCCTGCTTGAAATGGAATGAAACTGCACTTGAATTTGGTGGCCTTGTACCCTGCTTGAAATGGTAAGAAACTGCACTTGAATTTGGTGGCCTTACTTTTGTTTCAATTTTTTCATGCAGCTCTTCCATTATACTTGCAAATTTTTCAGTCACAACTTCAGTAATTTCCTTTCGGAGCTTCTCTGATAAATCCGTGGCCAAGAGATTAATTTCAGATTTTAACTCCTTCATCTCGATCTTAATTTTCTTTATTTCTTCCATAAAGTTCATTTTTTCCAGTTCCACCTTTAATTCAGACTTCACTTCTTTCAGTTCTTTCTTTAATTCTGCCATTTCTTGCATAAAACATTTTTTTAAGTTCTTCTAGTTACGATTTTTTTTTCCCCGATTTTTTGAACACATCTTCAAGGGACTGTGTCCTACCTGAGGCCGCGGCTTCAGTTAAGCCTTGTTCCTGTTCAGCCATTTTTTTTTGAAATCGGAGTTTGGGTCTCTCCGGTGGTGGGCTGCGCGGTGTTGACATTACGGTCGCAGGGCTGATGATGTCACACACGGCAGCCGGTACAGAAGCAGCAGATGCAGAAACAGCAGAAGCAGCAGGTGGGTTTTTTCAGCGTTTTCTCCCCGGTTTTTTCCCGTTTCTTCACGGAGGTGGCTGGCGTTGCCTTCTACTCCTCCATAGCGCCACCGGAAGTCAGTGCTGGAAGAAATAGTGTTACAATCAACAACCATAAAAGACCTTGAGGTAACAGTCCAAACAAATACTCAGACTATGAAAACTATCGTCAAAGAAAGTCAACGACTATCTGACTTACTGGCTAAAGTTACTGATAAGTGTACTGAGCTGGAAGGACGCCAGAGAAGGCAGAATCTAAGGATCGTGGGTATTCGAGAAGGGAGAGAAAAGAATCAAGATACCCGAGAATTTACTGCAATCTTATTACAAAAGGTTTTATCTTTGGAAGAAAAACCTTTGATAGCCCGAGCACACAGAGTTATGAGACGTTATACAAAGCACGGTGATCCTCCAAGACAAATGATAGTCAAAGTCCAATACGATTATGTTTTGGAAGATATGATGAAAAAAGTGGTAAAAAGCAGAAATCTTAAATACGAAGAAGACTCAATCAGTATCTACCGAGACTATCCAGAAGTGGTCTCTATGAAATGGAATGCGTTTAATGAAACCAAAAGCATCCTGAGGCAAGTGAAGAATCTGAAGTATACTTTGAGATACCCAGCAACACTGAGAGTCACTTACAATCGGGAAGAGCATCACTTCAAAAACCCAGAAGACACATTGGAATTTGCCCAAAGGATTATGGCCAGCGAGGAAGATTGAATTCACAGTTGAATTAAAGGAACAATTAAACTGCATTTTCAAGATTGGCTGAAGATTATAATAAACTATGGACTTATTTCATCCAAAGAAGACGGAGAAGGAGACGGATTGGAGAATCAAGGAGATTTGGATTGAAGACTGTTCCATGAATACTAATATTTAGAATAGTAATACTACTAACCTAATAATTAACATATATTAACATACATAAACATATATTAAATCTAACACACTGGTATTGTTAACAATTAGAGTTAATAATTGTTGACTATTGACTATTGATTGTTGACTGTTGACTACTAATTATTGATCATTGATTGATAATTAATAATTAATTATAACCGACTAACCTAGAATTAAGTAAATAGTAAATATAAATATACATTTTATTTTAACTTTAGACTTTTTTTTCTTTCTCTTTTTTATATGTTTATATTATTATAATTTTCTATTAAGTACTATGTATATATACCATTATACCTGACTATGAACTTTTTATATATCATAGTTTAATATCCCCGGTTTTAATAATAATCTCTTTTTTTATTTTTTATTAATTTACTGAATCATGGAGATGGATAACATTTAACATTCAACACGGAAGTCCTTTGACTGCTAGCCATGTTAGTATGGCTAACACTAACTACACACATACTAGATGTAGTTTTTTCTTTCTTTGAGCACTTTACTAATCTCTTAATCTATCCCTTTTTTACTACCATTTCTAATTATTACTATTATTACTTTATATCTAAGTGGAATCATCAATTAATACAAAGGAGATATATATATGAGAGAAAATCAAGAGTCTTGAAATTCGTCTGTTCAGGGTTCAGGTGTTGGGTCTGGTGTGTCGAGCTGTACCATTTGCTCTGGTATACATCCCTTTAGATAAATGATGCAAGACCTACATACAAATATGGGGAATGGAGGAATAACGTTTTGCAGCCGGAATGTTAATGGTATTAACGAACCAATTAAGAGGGGTAAGGTATTAGCATATTTAAAAGCACTTAAAATAGATGTTGCGTTTATCCAAGAGACACACTTGAAAAAAGAGGCAGAACATAGACTTAAAGCCAAATGGATTGACAAAGTATATCACTCTTCTTTTACACACAAATCTATAGGTGTAGCAATATTAATTCGTAAAAGTACTGCATTTAAACATACTTCAATAATAACAGATAGTGACGGTAGATATATTATTGTAATAGGAGAATTATATACACAAAAAGTCATTTTTGTTAATATATATGGCCCAAATTTTGATAGCCCGCGATTTAAAAAAAAAATTATTTAATACAATCCCTGAATTATCACAACATAATCTAATAATTGGAGGAGATTTAAATTGCACACTTGACCCTTATTTGGATAGATCATTTAAACAACGAAAACTTAAATCACACTCCAGTGAGTTAATAAATGCATATATAGACACCAGTAATATTAAAGATGTATGGAGATTGCAAAATCCAACAGGACGCAAATACTCATTTTACTCAGCCGTGCATAAAACTTATTCAAGAATAGATTATTTTCTGGTAGATTTAAAACTTATTCCACTTACGTAATAATTCAAAATATCATAATATTATAATTTCAGATCACGCACCATTAACTTTTAAGTTGAAAACTAACGGGTAAAATGGAAAAAACAAGATCAATGGAGATTTAATCCACAAATTTTAAAGGACAAAATAACTCAAGAATATATTACAAAACAGATCAAGATCTTCTTTGAAACAAATGATACACCAGAAATATCATCATCCCTCTTATGGGAAACTTTTAAGGCCTATGTTCGGGGAATTATGATATCTTCTCAAGTATTTTATAATAAAGAGAATAGGAAGCTACAACAGGCATTGGAAAGAGAGATTAAACAATTAGATACAGAAAACGCCATTAACCCAAATACGACAAAACATAATAAAATTTTGGCATTGAAATATAAACTAAATAAAATACAGTCAGATCAAGTTGTAAAACTATACCAATATACCAAACAAATACAATTTCAATTCGGTGATAAACCACATAAACTATTGGCTCGTCAGTTAAGAAAATTGGAAGGAGAAAAATTAATATATAGGATCAAATCAGATAATGGAGAATTACTAACACAAACTAAAGATATAAACGAGAGATTTTTGCAATATTATAAAAATTTATACTCAGCTAAAACAAAAGAAAATCGTATAGGAGTAGAAACATTTCTAAAAAATTGTAATCTAAATGGACTAGATTTAGACGATAGGGAATTATTAAATGTCGAAATAACTACTAAAGAAATTGAAGAAACTATTAGATCATTAAAAAATGGTAAAATTGCAGGACCAGATGGTGTTGGAGCAGAATTTTATAAAATATTTTATGATATGATAGCCCCACGTTTGAAGACACTATATGAACACATTTATACGCAACAGAAATTACCAGATACATTAAATGAATCTATTATAACCCTTTATACCTAAAATTAGATAAAAAATCTCGATGACCCAGGGTCATATAGAGCTATATCTCTTTTAAATACTGATCAAAAAATATTAACAAAAAATATTAGCACAAAGACTAAACAAAGTGATTAATAAACTAATTCATTCAGATCAAACGGGATTTATACCAAAACGATACTCTTCAAATAATCTGAGAAGATTATTTAATATTATATACTCGAAAAGAAATATCACTAAGGATTTATCAATTATCTCGTTGGACGCAGAGAAAGCTTTTGATCAGATTGAATGGTCTTACTTATTTTTGGTTATGGAATTTTTTCAATTGGGAGAGAAGTTTATAACTTGGGTTAAATTACTATATACTAGAACAACAGCTAGAATATTAATTAACCAAGTGTTAACAACTAAATTTAACTTATTCCGAGGTTGTAGACAAGGTTGTCCTTTATCTCCACTACTGTTTGCACTTGCAATAGAACCATTAGCAAAATCTGTGAGATCAAACCCTGAAATATATGGGTATGAAACTAAAGAATCTGAAAATAAAATCTCATTGTACGCAGATGATGTATTACTTTATATCACAAAACCAGAAATTAGTCTTCCTAACTTGTTAGATTTAATAACTCAATTTGGATCGTTTTCAGGATATAGAATTAATTGGAATAAAAGTGAACTTATGCCAATAATGGGAAATAATTTACATATATTACAACAATACCCTTTTAAGATTGCAAATGAAAAAAAATAAATATCTTGGAATTTATGTAACAAAAAGATATAATTCATTATTTAAATCTAATTTTATACCCTTATTGAATAAACTATTTAAGAATATTCAATATTGGAAATCATTACCTATTTCAATGTTAGGTAAGATTAACGCGATAAAAATGATTTTTCTTCCACAATTACTATATTTATTTCAAATGATCCCGATATATCTTCCTAAAAAATTTCTTTAAGAAAGTGGACTCCATGGTTACTAATTTTATTTGGGATTATAAGAATCATAGAATAATTAAAAAGCATCTATGTAAATCAAAAATAAATGGTGGCTTTGCACTGCCTAATTTTATGTTTTATTATTGGGCAGTTAATATAAAAAATATGAATTTTTGGTTGGGTGAACTAGATAAACAACCAAATTGGTTAAAGATGGAAAAAGAAGACAGTACCCCTTTTGAAATTAGTTCGATTTTATTTGCTAATACTCCAATACATAAGAAAATTTATAAAGAAAACCCATTAATAGAAAGTGGAATACGTATTTGGAAGCAATTAAAAAAAACATTACAATTACAGAATGTACCACTAGCTCTTCCAATAAAAACAATATTTCTTTTAAACCTTCATTGATGGACAAAGGTTTCTTAAAATGGAAGAACTATGGAATAAATAAGATCGGTGATCTTTATAGGGAAAACTTATTTCTCTCATTTCAGGAATTACAACAAAATTATGGATTACATTTTAAAGAATATTTTCGATATCTACAAATTAGAGATTATGTTAAATCAAATACACTGGATTTTAGGAATAGAAAGACAGGAATTTTAGATGAATGTTTAAATAAACATCCGAATACAGAAAAATTAATATCATATATTTATAATATTTTATTGGAAAATGATTTACCAAATACGGATAAATATAGACAAGCATGGGAAAATGAACTAGGTCAAGTAATCAGTAGAGAAGTATGGAATGAAAGTTTACAATATATACATCATTGTTCATTAAATGCTAGACACTCCTTGATACAAATTTAAAGTTATACATAGATTACATCTCTCAAAGTCCAAATTAAATAGAATGTTCTCAAATGTGTCCGCAATATGCGATAAGTGTCAACAATTAGAAGCTAATTCACATTCATTCATTCATTCATTCACAAAATGTATAAAAATCACTAATTTTTGGATAGAAATGTTTAAGATAATCTCAATTGTAGTTAATGCAAAGTTGATTCCAGACTCAAAACTAATTATATTGGAAATACTGGAAACAAATCAGATATTAACAACACAACAAATAATTTTTATCGGTTATAGTTTAATAATTGGTAAAAAATTAATACTAAGATTTTGGAAAGGTCCTACTTCCCCCACAACTAAAATGTGGATTACAGAAATGTCGGAGACGTTACACTTGGAATGATTAAGGCTTGCCCTGATGGACAGGCTGGACCAGTTCAGAGGAATATGGTCTCCATTTATTGAATATTTAAAGGGTCAAGATGGTCCGGTTCGAAGCCATGACGGAAGCCTGAATGTATGAATGGATGAAGAATTATAGACAATAGATCATAAATATGTCTCCAATGAAGAATATCTTGTTTAATATTCAACTCAATCAGTTTATCTCTCTCTTTTTTTTTTCTCCTTTTCTTTTTCTCGTTTTTATTTCCTACTGCTATAAAATAAAAAAGAAAATTATAGAAGTACAAATAAGATTGATTGTTAATTTTAAAAATATTAAGAATGTATGTGACGTTAATAGTTTCTTTTGTTTTAATTGGATTTTATATTTCTTCTTAATATGTAATTACTTCTAATAAAAATATCTTACAAAAAAAAAAAAGAATTTGGTGGCCTTACACCCTGCTTGAAATGGAATTTCAAGGAATAGCCATGAGTCAACTGGCAGCCCACCAGCCGTGAGTGAGCTGCCAGCACAACAGGCTTGAGTGACTGAGCTGCAAGCCCAATAATCCATTCGGCCCACAATGTCCATACTAGCCCTCTGGAAACCAGTCCCTTCAGCCCACAACACCTATACTAGCACTCCAGAAAGCAACCCCCCCCCCCCCCCCCCCCACTGGCCACCAATATTGTAATTGGTGGAGAGGTGGAATATTGCGTTGGGGGACTAGCTCTCCCGTGTGATGCTGGGACCCAACAGTCTAGTAATTTTTAAACTGTATTTGCCCCTGTGAACACTACAGGCAAGTTTAGTCTCCCTAATTCAAAAACAAAATGACTATCAATTAAGGATAGACACAAAATGTTGTAGTAACTCAAAGGGTTAGACAGCATCTCTGAAGAAAATGGATAGGTGATGTTTTGTGTTGGGAGCCTTTAGTTCAGTTTAGTTTAGAGATGCAGCACAGAAATGGGCCCTTCGGCCCACCAAGTCCACACCGACCAGTGATCCCCGCACATTAACACTATCCCACACACCAGGAACCATTTACACTTATACAAAGCCAATTTACTTACATACCTATACGTCTTTGGAGTGTGGGAGGAAATAAGATCTCGGAGAAAATGCACACGTTCACAGGGAGAATGTACAAACTCAGTACAATAATTGTGGGAAGGAGTGGAGGGTAGGAAATGGAAGCAAGTAAAGACCAGGACAAATAAGAGCTGGCAACAGATGACCTCAGGCAGGGAGATTCCCTGATAGTGCAATTGTTGGCTAAGGACAGGGTGATCCCAAGGGCGATGCATCATTGCAAATTGTTTAACTGGTTAACCCACTTTTAGCTGAGGAAGGGAGAAAAGAGGGGGGAGAGGGAAGGGATGGGGGGAGAGGAGTGATTGTAGAAGTTACATAAAATTAGAGAATTCAATGTTCATAACATTGAAATGTAAGATGCTGCTCCTCTAATTAGCACGTGGCCTCACTCTGGCAATGGAAGAGGTTCAGTAGGAGGCACAAATGTCAATGTGGGAATGGGAGGGGGAGTTAAAATGGTTAGCAACTGGGATAGTTGCTTTGGTTTGTCTGGTTAGTCTCGCCGATGTACAGAAGCCACATATGGAACATAGGATGCAGTAGATGAGGTTAGAGGAGGTGCATGTGATGCTCTGTCTCACCTGGAAGGACTATCAGGGTCTCTGGATGGAGTTGGGTGAAGATATAGGGACAGGTGTTGCATTTTCTGTGGTTGCAGGGGAAAGAACCTGGGAGGGGGTGGTTTCAATTGGAAGGGATGAGTGAACCAAGGAGTTGCAGGGGGCGCGGTCTCTGCAGAAGGTCGAAAGTGGTGGAGACGGGAAGATGTGCTTAGTGGTGAGATCACGTTGCGGGTGACGGAAATGTTGGAGGATGTGTATTGGATGCAGAGGCTGGTGGTGTGAATGGTGAGGACCAGGGGAACTCTGTCCTTGTTGTGTCTAGGGGGAGGGTGTGCAAGAGCAGAACTACAGGATGCAGAGTAAACATGTGTGAGGGGCCGTTCTATGATAGAAGGGGGAAACCACCTTCACTGAAGAATGAGGGTATCTCGATATCCTTGTATGGAAAATCCCATCTTGGATGCTGATGCGGTGGAGACAGAAGGATTGAGTGTACAGGATAGCATCTTTGCAAGGGGTAGGGTGGAAGAAGTGTAGTTCAGAAAACAGTGGTAGTTGGTAGGTATTTATTGTAGATGTCAATCATTAGTCTGCCTCCTGTTCTGGAGATGAGATATCAAGAAAGGGGAGGGAGGTGACAACGCTAGTCCAGGTGAACTTGAAGGCAGGGTGGAAGTTAGTGGTGAAGTTAAGAAAATCCTTGAATTTTGCACTGTTGCAGGAGATAGCCCCATTGCAGTCGTTGACATAGTGGGGGAAGAGCTGCGGGATTGGGCCAGTGTACACCTGGAACAAAGACTGTTCAATGTAACCAACAAAAGGCAGGCATAGCTGATGCCCTTGCGAGTGGCCATGGCTAAGTGTTCAATGTAGAGGAGCACTATCTCACCTGATGATGGAGGATATTAGACCGTACACGGAACTTTCACTTGACTCTGATTAACCTGATGCCACAAGACTTCTTAGTCTAGAGTCAATGTTGAGTACTCCATGGACTACTCATTCTCACCTATGTATTACCATGTCATCATCTCCAGTAGTTCTAAGCCTCTGCTGATACCCAGGAATTGTAATTAAGGAATCTTTCTGGAAGATAGGATTCTGCAGTTACTATCATGACAATAGACAATAGGTGCAGGAATAGGCCATTTGGCCCTTTGAGCCAGCACCGCCATTCAATGTGATCATGGCTGATCATCCCCAATCAGTTCCCCATTCCTGCCTTCTTCCTATATCCCCTGACTCCGCTATTTTTAACAGCCCTATCGAGCTCTCTCTTGAAAGCATTCAGAGAACCAGCCTCCATCGCCCTCTGAAGCAGAGAATTCCACAGACTCACCACTCTCTGTGAGAAAAAGTGTTTCCTCGTCTGCGTTCTAAATGGCTTACTCTTTAGTCTTAAACTGTGGCCCCTGGTTCTGGACTCCCACAACATCGGGAACATGTTTCCTGTCTCTAGCATGTCCAAACTCTTAACAATCTTATATGTTTCAATGAGATCCCCTCTCACCCTTCTAAACTCCAGCGTGTATAAGCCCAGCTGCTCTATTCTCTCAGCATACGACAGTCCCACCATCCCGGGAAACCTTGTAAACCTAAGCTGCACTCCCTCAATAGCAAGAATGTCCTTCCTCAAATTAGGGGATCAAAACTGCACCAATACTCCAGGTGCGGTCTCACTAGCACTCTGTACAACTACAGAAGGACCTCTTTGCTCCTATATTCGATTCCTCTTGTTATAAAGGCCAACATGCCATTCGCTTTCTTCACTGCCTGCTGTACCTGCATGCTTACTTTCATAGTCTGATGAACAAGGACCCACAGATCCCGTTGTACTTCACCTTTTTCCAACTTGATGTCATTTAGATAGTAAACTGCCTTCCTGTTTTTGCTACCAAAAACATGAAGGGTTTGCCAAAGTAAATGAGCCAAATGTCCCGGTGGTTTCATAACTTCACAAGGTCAGGATTTGGACATATCTACAAGAAAAACATGTAGACACTTCTGTTTAGTTTACTTTAGTTTAGATTAGAGCACTGTAACAGGTCTTTCGGCCACCGAGTCCATGCCGAACAGCGATCCCTGCACATTATCCTACACACCCTAGGAACAATTTTACATTTATACCAAGCCAATTAACCTACAAACCTGTATATCTTTGGCGTGTCTGAGGAAACAGAAGATCTTGAAAAAAAAAACACACAGTCACGGGGAGAACGTACAAGCTCTGTACAGACAGCACCCATAGTCAGGATCGAACCCGGGTCCCTGGCAATGTAGAGGGGCTGTCCCACTGCGGTGACCTAATCTACGAGTTTAGAAGAGTTTGCCCTCAACTCAAACTCACAACATAGTCAACACAAGGTCCTAGACGGCCCTATGAGGTCACTGGAACTCTCCTTCATGCTCGAGGGAAGTTCCCAAATACTCGCGGCCTCAGCTAGGTCGGGGAAAATGTTTCAGCATTTTGAAAAATGTTCTGCAAGTCAAATTTGGTCGACACGATTCTTTTTAACTCATAGTGCAGTGGAGTGGGGTCGCTATTTAGTTACAGGCAGTCGAGAGCAGCCGTAGGCAATCTCCTTCGATGACCGGGAATTTTGATTGGTTCATTGGAGTTTTCAGGACGAGGGAAAACCGACCGGTAGGTAAAATGCCCGCTAAACTTTATTATACTTCTTAAAAGTGTCTCCACTCCTTCTCCCCCCCCTTCTCCCCCCCTTCTCCCACCTTCTCCCCACTTCTCTCCCCTTCTCTCCCCTTCTCTCCCCTTCTCTCCCCTTCTCTCCCCTTCTCTCCCCCTCTCTCCCCTTCTCTGTCCACCCCCCTCCCCTCCGCGCTCACTAAAGGACTTACCATACATTGTGGCAGCCGTCTTTTATCTTCCACTTCATTGTGGGTATGTATTTCAGAAAGTGCTACCCCACTTTCCCTGGCCCCCACCTTTGCGATGTGTTTGTGTGTGTGTGTGCGGTTGGTCGATCCAGCTCGCGGTTTCAACATGGATGGTCGATCCAGCTCAAGGTTTTCCAAGGCGAATGCCATCAAGCTTGGAGTTCGAAGACACTCTTCTTAATTCGCAGATTAGGTCGCCGCAGTGGGTCAGCCCCTTAAGGCAGCAACCTACCACTGCGCCATCGTGCCGTCCTTTATTCTTCAGATACGAGGAACTGCAGATGCTGATTTACCAAAAAGACACAAAGTATTAGAGCAACTCAGTGGGTCAGGTAACATCTCTGGGGGACATGAATAGCGATGCTATCTGACTCATTGAGTCACACCAGCACTTTGTGACTGTTTATTCTTTCTCTGTTTGAACATTGCCTTAAGGGCAATTAAGAGTCTTGACAGGCCATTTCAAAGTGAACGAACACTGTCACATTGGGGAACACATACAAGAGATGGCAGATTTCATCTTCCTGATTGGCACTGATGGGGTGGAAGATTGCAACCTTCACGTGGTCCGCCCTGTTTCGACTAATGCAATCAACTCGACGTGAACACACAGAAGATCAAATAGAACAAGTTGTCCTTCAACTTTAGGCTGTGCACACCACATGAAAGAAGAAGAAGAATAGGCACTGATGAATCAGAATGGTTTGTAAATTTGAAATTGTGGTCATCAATACTAATAGTGCTTGCTTGGTTTCTAAATAGCTACATTTAAATTCCAGTGCTGAGTTTAGATTTGAGCTTAGGGTGGCACAGTGGGACAGCAGTAGAATTGCTGCCTTACAGTGCCAGACACCCAGGTTTGATCCTGACTATGAGTGCTATCTGTACGGAGTTTGTACGTTCTCCCTGTGACTGTGTGGGCTTTCTCCGGGTGCTCCGTTTTTCTCCCACATTCCAAAGACGTACAGGTGTTTAGGTTAATTGGGTCCTGTAAATAGTGATTAGTGTGTAGGATAGAACTAGAGTTTGGGTGATCACTGGTTAGCACAGACTCCGTGGGCTGAAGGGCCTGTTTCCACGCTGTACCTCTAAATTCTAAACTAAACCTAGATCCCTTGACTGTTAGTTCAGGCCTCTGGATCACTAGTTTGGAATTGTATTTGTTACTCCACCATAATACTTACTGTACTCATTTGAGAAGTCTATGTATGTGTTAAATAAAGAGAGAAGTGTTTAGTAAATAAGTTTTAAAACATTGATAATAGAATCAGATGACAACTAAAATAGATCATGCTGTGAAAAAGTAAGCTGTGAATTGCAAGGGATATGTCACCAACAGCTAATTAAAGACAATTACACCGAATCTTTATATTCAGTTAGTACTGTGTATGCAACCTTCATAATAAAGCCCATAACTTGATCATGCTACAATGCTCTTAGAGCAGCCTATTACTTTGCTTTTGATATATATAAATTAACAATTTATGTGATTTATTGCAGCAATTGATAACCTTCCAATTTCACAGTTCTCCTAGTATAATATTTGAATTGTATAGTACTTTGTGTTTTCACCTTAAAATCTTTACCAAAGACATTTTTGGAGGCTATTTTGCATTGTTATTTGTAAACTGACATCTTCAACTAATAATAAATATTTTAGCAAATCATTTAGGATGGAGTTTAATGTGCCAATCCAAATCAGGAACCTAGGAAAAATGCACAAAAATGTGATCAATATTTGTTCTCACAAGTCGCTTGAATATTACTTTGGCCACCAACCCCAGGGAAATATTTCCTCAGTCTTTTGTTTCAGTAAGTTCAACACATTTGACATTGCTCCCCTCTGCCTTGTCTAGCATGAACTTCAGCTGATATCGAAGCGAACACAGTGAAACAACCCACATTACCCTGTGTAGCAAATCTAATTATTCCTGTCAAATTCCCTTTAACTCCAATCCACCTATCTATTCCAATCCCTCTAGTCCATTATTTTAACCAACGGTCATGCCTAACATTGGGCAGGAGGTACAGAAGCCTGAGGTTGCACACCAGTGGGCTCAGGAACAGCTTCTTTCATACAACTATCAGGTTCCTGAACTGACTCTCACAACCCTAACCTTACCTCGGCAATGGAACAGCAGACAACCACTTGTATTTTTCACCTGGGGGGATGTGAATAAAGTGAATTTATACTGAGAGTTTTTTGCACAAATGTTTTGTGTTTGGCACAGTTATTTTTTTCTTTTTACTGTCTTACAGATTGTTTGTGTAATTTCTGTATTCATGTATTTTCTGTGTCTGTATCAATGTCCCTTGTGATGCTGCTGCAAGCATGATTTTCATTGGACCTGCACCTCAACAACTAAACTCAATTTCACTTGACTTGACTTGGCCCAATGCATTTCTTCTATCCAAGGCATCTATTGCTTCTTAACCAAATCAAGCAAAATCTTAATTTCCTGTAACCATTGAATTCACATTTATTTATTTGGTAATTCCATCTTCAACCAACAATCCTAATATGTTCCTAACCTTACGTACGGAACTAACACTCATATTGTTACTAAGAAGAACTGCAGATACTGGTTTGCAAAATGGGTCAAGCAGCATCTCTGAAGAACATGAATAGGTGACGTTTCAAATTGCGACCCTTCTTCAGTCTCAAAGGAAGTCTGCTCTGTAGGAGTATCCCAACCTGAAACATTTTTGTTCGGATCTAGTTTTTTTTAAATTTTCACATAGATTTCCTAATCTCCAGACAACCACAGCAAGTCTGTTCAATGAAGTCCTGGAAAGTAATATTTGGGGCCTTGCACTATTTCCTATTTATACTCTTGATTTTACTTCGGAGTCACGTGAGTGATTCCGTGACGAAGTCCCGCCAGAGCGCATGCGTGTCATTATGTCTTAGCGCATGGCATGATGACTGACTGGCAGGCGAGCTGCTCCTGTCAGCGGTAGGTTTAAACTTATTCCCAGGTTGTGTTTTCTTTTGCAGGATTCTTTGTTTTCAGAGTTTGCCTGCTGAAATTCGTGGGTGAATTCCGGGCGGCTTACGGGGAACCCTTCATGGACTGCGGGGAATCCCAGTCAGACCGTACAAAATCCCGGTCATGACCTCGGGGAATCCCAGCCACAGACCGCGGGGAACCCGCAACCGAGACCACGGAAGTGTGGGTAGTGGGCAGCGTTTGACTTCGCTTTCGAGTCGCTGGCGGTGGAGCCAGCGGCTTCAGACTGGTGCCGGTAGCACAAAATTATATCTCCCTCTCTGCGGAGGGGAGCGTAGGGAAGAGGCCCTTTTACAAAATCAAGTCGGGCCAGGAGGATTCCTGTTGGAGAGGATCCCCTCCTTCAATGGGTAACGTCTTTGAACGTTCTAAACCCACATGGAGCACCTGATGGAGAGGTGCTCCACAATGATTTATTCCAAAGGAGGGAGTTATCAGCATGGGTCTCCTCGGGAGTCCGTGGCAGTGGCACCTTTTTCACGGCTGCACAATGTCTCCCTCTCTGAGGAGGGGAGCAGTCAGTTTTGTTCTGACTGAGCAAAAATCCTGACATAGGTCCGTAGGAGGGGTCATGTCAGCGCAGGTATCCTCAGGGACCTGCGGCAGCACCTATTCTCAGGGCTGCCTACGAATCTCCCTTTCTGAGGAGGGGAGTGCGAGTGGTCAGTGTGTAACTGACTTCAAATTCAACATATGTCCGTGGAACAACCTGGAGCACATGTATATGGCTTCAAGGAAATACTCACTAACGAAAGGGTTATTGCCATGGGCAGAAAACTCGGAAGGAGCCAGAGTTCCCCTCATGGCCGGCAGTGAACAGCGCTATCAGGGGTGACATTGGAGAAAAGAAACCAGCCGCCGAAGCTTCTCTTCAGGTAAGACTTATTCCAACAGGTATACCTGGATGAGGAAGCAAAAGCAGTTGGACCAATCAAGGTACCAACAACGAACAAAGCTTCATCATTTTGGCGATGGCACACCCCATGCCTCATTGGCAGAAAGCAGTTCACAGAAGCTGATGGCAGCTTGAAGCTGGGCAGAGGTCTTTCAGGCCCGGGTCCAAGCCAGTCTCAGGAAATATGGAATCCACACAGCCCACCAGTCCTACTCTTCAATCAAGGACTGGAATAGAACCCGCATCAGGGGCCCTTGGGCTTGTCATAAGACCACTGGTAGCCATGGAGGTAGTTGTGTCTGGTTCTTCCGAAACATGGGGTATGTGAACCATTTACAAGTTGGTAATATTTACGCTTGTTTTTGTACAAATGACAATGATTACATGAGATTCAGATTCATTGATAACATGTGATTGGTTTATTGTTGCACAATATACAAGAGTTCTAAGCATGACGAAATTAGGGCCATGACGGCCAAGAGACAAGCTCGGAAATATGGCCAGAGTTGTATTTCAAGGCAGGCCCAAAATTATGGCCAGAGTTGTCTTTTAAGGCAGGCCCAGTATTATGGCCAGAGTTGTCTTTTAAGGCAGTCTCAGTATTATGGCCAGAATTACCTTCCGAGACAGGCTAGGGAATTTGGTCAAAGTTGTCGTTCGAGGTAGGCACGGAATTATGGCAGATGTGCCTGTTCATTGTGAATGAAGGATGTCGGTTCATCTTTGATTTAACTCGTATGTGCAACAGAGACTTTTCAGAATGTGGAATATTGTTCTTGTTAAACAACTGATTTCCATTCTCAGGGATCATTGGAGACATTTGAATGGGACAATGATAACAGTTAAAGCATTGCAAAATGGGATAACTTCAGCTCCCAGGCTATTTACCAAATTATTAAACCGGTGCTTGCCAAAAGCTCAAAAACACTTGTTCAGGCTTATCTGGATGATATTCTAAACGCTGTTTTCATCTGCTAATTATAATTAAGGAATTGAGGTTCCTCATCTATCCAGTAAAATTTGTAGTTGATACCACCAACCATTATTGATTATTGGGGTTTACCTTGAATTATTAATTAGTCTGTGACTCCGCCCTGGGGCAAGAGATTGGAAGCAATTGAAGCCTGTAACAACCTTGTTGTTATGAAGCAGTCTTTTATTCATTAAGTGTAATTGGCAATTGGCAGCTGGGGTTCAGTTGTGCAAATTGGACCTTAGCGTTATTAGAACTTACAACATGCAAAGTAGTAACTTCCCAGGTGCCATGTACATCATTGTTAACAGATCTATGCTATTACCAGCTGAAGCTACTAAAGTCACAATGGTGGACAAAGAATGTTCAGCATTGCTCCAATAGGTTTGATCACTAAATCTTCAGTTATATTACAAAACTGCTGCTAGCGCTCACAGATGAAAAATATTATGAATGCCATCTCTAGTCACGGAGGCAAAAGGGATTTGCATGAGTTACCAATTCTCCAGTTGTTGATATTAACTATCTATAGACACTATGTGCATTCTATGGGTTAAAGGGTTATTGTATGAATATGCATAATTTGCATGCTCAATTCCAAGTTGATACACTGTGGTGGTGGCATATGTTAGTCACATGGATGCAATCCAGTCAAAGTTCCAGTCATATTCATCTAACCTCATTTGGCACTGGTATATCATCATGTAAAATCAATGACAACATAGAATAGATGTTGGATCACAAAGTATTTTATGACATTATGCTTTGATGGAACACCAAACGTCGATATGTTTCTATCCAGGCTCATTCACCGGTTGCAAAAATATGAGGTTCACAGTGGCGAGACATGCATCCTCGCTACATGAAGGAGGAATGTTCTTTTATGTTTTTCTCTATTTTGCCTCATCAGTCGGGTCTTGCAATAAATTCAGCAAGATCCTGCTTCAGGGGTTTTGTACTGTTTGACAGGCCTATGCAGTTGTGGTTCCCGCTTATATTGGGAATATAATAGAACCTTATATGGTTATTCTAAACATACAATTTGCTGGTTCAGCCTGTGCATCAGGAATTCAGCCCCCTGCATGACAAAATCAATTAATTGACATGTAGACTCTAAGAAGACTGTTCCTGTGGTTCGGGTTGTCAGACCGATCCATGTTTGTGCTCACTGCAGAGTGCAGGGGTAGCACCAGAAAATCAGTACATTTCCTCTTCAGGAGATGGAAAGCATTTTTATTTAAATACTATGTTACCTACAATACGGCACAGATTACTGACGTCTTGGAGTTCATTTCAAATGGGTCATTGACAATAAATTAAGTTACAAAACCATTAACTGAGCCCAACGGGCCTTCTCATCATATTTCCTGCAGCAAGCGGGACCCACTCTGCCAGGTCTCACTCTCTGATACCCAGTTTATAAAATATATATTTTACACAAGTTCTCCCAGGCCCAAGCACACAGAAGTATGGGATATTGACCGTGTGTTAACATTACTTTGCCAGGGGGCTCCAGCTACATCCTTATCTTTGGCCTGGCTCTAATAAGGTAGTTATCCTCAGGGCGCTGGTCTCAGCGTAACGGATCCACCCATTGCATAAATTGTGACAGGATGGTTACACCTGCAAATAATATAATATTTTGTGTTTATGATTTAGTTAAGTAGAGCAGGCCAGGGGCGTCAGGTCTCAAACTTCTCAGGACATACCCCATGAACCTTTGGTTATGTGTGGTCACACATTTACTACAATACGTCAAGGTCACATGAAGCCTTAGAGGCTCTGATACTAGCAATGTTTGTTAGTTACGAAAAACGTCATAAGAAGGTATCAGTTCAGACCATCCTCAGGTGGTTAAAACGGGGTTTTGGCTTATGCAGGAGTGGATACTGATATTTTCTTATCTCACTCCACCAGGGCTGCTACAACATCGGCAGCCAGGGATGTGTACATTCCGCTGGACCACATGTTGGTGATTGCAGGATGGTCTAACGAGCGATCGTTCCAAACATTTATAATAACCCATAGCCAGACCAGGGGTATTTGCCAGCTCTATTTTATGTTGTATTTTATAGGTCCTCCCGGATGACAGGGATTACTATTATTATTATTTGTGCATTAAATAGCATCAGCATGTTTTTAAATTCATGTCATGTCTGTATGCATTATCAATGTTTCTCTTAAAAGAAACTGTTGTCAATTAATGCAGTTGTGTTTGTGTGGATCTTTCCAAGGCATGAAATCACAGAGCTTTGAAATCTTCACTGAATCACTCACGTGACTCTGAAGTAAAATAGTAAGATTAAACGAGAACTTACCAAGTTTGAAGTTTGATCTTTATTTGATGAGGTGTTACGATGAGCGATTATGTGCCCACCGCTCCCAACCCTCATATCATGAAGGTCATCTGGTAGTTCTAAGTTTCTAATCTTACTATATCACTTCAATTATTGTTATCTGTGATTTAACATCGCTGCTTTGAAGATTGACACGCATGCGCTCTGGCGGGACATCTTCACGTAATCGCTCATCGTAACTCCTCATAAAATGAAGATCAAACTTCAAACTTCCCGTTTAATCTTACTATTAACTTGGCTGTGTACAGTAGAGAGCATATTGATTGGTTGCATCACGGCCTGGTTTGGGAACCCGAATGCACTAAATGAAAAAGATTGCAAAAAATGGTGAACATTGTCTAGTCCACCACGAGTACTGACCTCCCTTACCATCGAAGGGATCTGCAAGAGTTGCAGCCTCAAAAGGGTAGCCAACATCATCAGAGACCCGCAACCTGGCCACACTCTCATTTTACTCCTGCCATCAGGAAGAACGTATATGTCCAGGTTCAGACGCAGCTTCTTTCCTACTAGCAGCAGGTTATTAAACAATGCAACCTCCAAATAGGCTCCAAACTACATAGAACTATGTTACATTTGATGCCCTTCCAAATCAAGAACTTATCAATCCCTGCTATAAAAATACCTAATGTCTTGGCCTCCACATCTGTCTGTGACGATGAATTCCTTAGATTCACCACCTTTTAGCTAAATAAATCCCTCCTTATCTCCATTCTAACGGTATATCATTTGATTCTGAGGCTGTGCACTTTGGTTCTAGACTCTCCCATTACTGTAATCTTCCTCTCCACATCCACTCCATCTAGGCCTTTCATTATGTGGTAGGTCCTCTTGAAAGGAATGCTAGCATTGCATTTGCCTTCCTTACCACAAACTCAATTTGCAAATTAACGTTTTGAGAATCCTCTCCCTTGCACTCCCAAGTCCTTTCGCACCCCTGATTTCTGAATCCTCACCCCATTTAGGAAGTAATCTATACCTTTATTCCTTTTCCCAAAGCGTATGACTGTACACATTGCTATGCAGTATTCTATTTGCTACTTCCATAGCCTGTCTCCGTATCATCCACAAATTTGGCCACAAAGCTATCAATTCCGCATCCAGATCATTAACATATAGCATGATAAGTAGTGGACTCTGCAGAACCCCATTACTGGCAGCCAACCAGAAAAGGCCCCCTTTATTCCCACTCTTTGTCTTCTGTCAGTCAGCCCATCTTCTATCAATCCTGTGCAAGAAAGAACTGCACATGTTGGTTTAAATCAAAGGTAGACACAAAATGCTGGAGTAACTCAGCGGGTGAGACAGCATCTCCAGAGAGAAGGAATGGGCGATGTTTCGGTTCGAGACCCTTCTTCAGTCTGTTCTGACCTGTGGAAGATCCAAGGCGTGGACACCTCCTAAACTGGCATCTGATCGGGCCACACTTAGTAGAAGCAACCATGTGAGTGGGATAAGGAGAGAATACAGGCAGCAAAGCGTATTCTATGCAGCTCAACCCATTATCACGGCCACTTCAAGTACATTTGTGTAACAACAACCTTTTGCAGCTATGCCTAGCCCTGGTTAAGGTTTCTAGCAGGTAGCATTGAAATCTGCTTTGCAGTTGTCATAATGTGGACCATCTTGTTTGCCTCAGGATGAAGACCGCCTGTAAAGAGCTAATATTCTGTAAGATATAAATGCACTGCAGAGTACATAGTCCTTAAAGAGTCCTTATCACAATAGAATGATAGGGTTTGTTTGTGGTATGGCAGTTCTATACTATTGTCCCTGATGTACTTTGAGGACAGAATAAAGGAGATTGCTTTATTCAATTCTTCAAGCACAGGCAGTTAAATTATGGTGTGGATTGTTTGTGTGTGAATGCTAAATGAATTATGCCTGAAGTATTTTTCTCTGATATTTTAGCAGAGACATTTAATCATGTAAATTAAATGTTCACAGTTTCTTTGCTTTTCATATAATTGCAGCTGGTAATTACTGTCAACCAGCCTGAATACCTCATCTTTGAGCAATCTTTTTCAATTAAAATGCTCAACCTCACTATCTCCTACAACAGTACTTTTCTATTATGCGCTCTGCTGCATTTCTTATGCTTTGCTTCTTTGGCCAAGGCATTCAGTGTATGAATCTGGAAGACACAATGCAGCTTTATCAGTGTTTTGTTAGGCTGCATTTGGAGTATCGCACGCTGTTCTGGTTATCCCACTACAGGAAGGATGTGAAGGTTTTGGAAAGGGTACAGACAAGCTTTATCAGAAAGATGCCTGTATGAGAGGATATTAGCTTCAAGGAGAGGTTGGGCAGACTTGGATTATTTCTCTGGAATGCCGGAGGTTGACAGGAGACCTGATAGAGGGATATAAAATAATGTGAAGCACAAGTAGAGTAGACAGTCAGATTTTTTTTTCCCAGGAAGAAATATTAAATGCTAGAGGGAAGAGCTTTAAGGTGAGAGAGACAACATTTAAAATAGATGTGTGGGCAAGTTTTTTACACAGTGGATGGTGGGTGCCTGGAACACACTGCCAGGGTTGGAGGTTGAGGCACATACAATAGTGGCATTTAAAGGGTTTTTGGATAGGCACATGAATATGCAGGGTATTGAGAGATATAGTTTATGTACAGATAAAAGTTGGTCTCGGCATCATGTTTGGCAAAAAACATTGTGAGCCAAAACCCCTGTTCCTGTGCTAAACTGTTCTATGTTCTCTGTTCTCCCAATCTTGTATTCATTGCTATGTCAACCAGGTTTTTCCAAACCAGGAATATTGATCCCATATCTATGGATGCTGCTCTAGCAATGCTCCCAGCCTTCAACAATACGTTTGGTGCAAGAAGAATGTCAAGCAAAAAACAAACTCTGCAAGTGTTGGAAACCTGAGAATAATCAGAAAAGGGAGAAGTTGTTAACAGCTCAGGAAGCCTGAAGAAAATAGAATTAATGCCATCCACAAGCAAGGACTAAGATGTTTCGTCAAATTGATTTAGATTTAATGAAACAATAAAAAGGTTAATTCTGTGAAAACTCAGGCAGCTTCCATAGAAAGAGAAGCGATGTTTTGAGCTTAGGATCCTTCGTATATTTTAATATTTTTAAATGTTTAATGATTAATCTACTTTGATTTAATGATTTCTGTTTCAACACAAAAGATGCTTGACCTGATTTTGCCTATTAAATACTTCTACCTATTCCTCCTCGGCTGGGAATGATATATTTTGTCTTTCTATCCCTCCTATGACATGTCACTTTACCTAAATTCTAGTTGATCCAAATATGAATTGTACCCCATTGCTGATATGCTAATCCAAATAATTAGATCTACATTTTTCATTCTTTTACCCCTATACTCACCATTGGGTCTCAGATTAATCGGATTAGCTCAACAACCAAGAGAAGCAAGAAAGATTATATGAGAAGAAGGCAGGAGATTGGGATTGAGAGGGAAGGATAGATCAGCTTGATTGAATGACGGAGTAGACTGGATGATATGATTAATGTTGGGACACTGATACATCCTTGTTTGACGGCCTACAGTGAAATTGATTATTTTGTAGACTTTGAATTTTGGTTAGAGTCTTTGCTTGCTGGTCAGCATGGAGCAGAATTAAGAAAGATTGGATGTAAGAGAAATTGGTTCCATGGTCAGCTTAATTTGGTGTTCCACAGTCCCTCCTTAATGATAGTGATAGTGTCGAAGACTTTAGCCAGGTCAAAGAACGCCATACAGAATGGCTGGTGCTACTCCAAGCATTTTCCCAGAAGGTAACACAGTGAAAATCATGTTCACTGTGCCTCTGGTTGGATAAAATCCACACTGCAATTTGCGACAAAATAGCCTTCCAGCCACTGGAAGGAGGTAGTTGAGGAGGGCCCATGTGATGGTTTCCCTGTTGCAGATAGCAGGGGTAACTTTCTATAGTGCTGTTCGCCCTACAATGACCACACTCCAGAATAAATGATCCCTGAACCTCAATAGCGCAACTGACACCTGCAGAAGATTACTGAGATTGGGCATACTCGGAAGTGGATTTCAAAGATATTGTCCATTTGTTCACAAAAGCATAAGAGATATGCCTTATATTCCACATTTGCAAGAACAAGATCTTGTTCCAACTTGCACCAATGTACCCCCTCTGCACAACACCACTTTCCAACAATAAAGACTATGACCCTGCAAACCACAGACTACTTCCCGTAGATTGGCAGGATTCCCGTAGCCTGTTGGATGCCTCGCTGATGAAATCCATTAGTGCCGTCAATGTGCCAGAATGGAGTTTGGTTGATTGAGGCAAATGTGTTTGATTAAGTCATCTGACCAGAACAAAACTCATGTGCTACCCTAAACCAGTCATCCCTCCCCTGTCATATGTACTCTTTTCCATCTTCCAAAAGTCCATTGCTTCAGGAAAGGTTTCCCACAGGTCGGATGGTGACAAAGTGACCCTCTCCTTAATAAAGGAGAAAAAGAGAAAATAGGCAAGTCAGTCTGACATATGTCATAGGAACAATGGACAATGGAGGAACCAGCTTGGGGGATGGGGGGGCACCGTGATGGGTTGGCGGGGGGGGGGGGGGGGGGGGGGGGTGGGTGGGGGAGGGGAAGAACAAAGGAGGTCTTAGCGCAGATACTGTGTATACTTTGTCAGCGCCCTTATGTGGCAACTATTTGCATACCTTGGGTATGCAAGCAAAGAATTTCACTGTGACTTGTCACATGTGGCATAAAAGTATTCATTCATTTGTTAATATAAAGCAAATTATAGCAGGCATTTAGAATATAGTAACAGGACTGTGCAGAGTTAATCCATATTAATGGAAAAAAGAATATCATGTTTGACCTATTAATTGGATATTTTTTCTGAGGTTATAGTTAGTGGAATAGATCGAAGCAAATTGCTACGTGATTAAAAGCTATTGATGCTCAGAGCGGCCTGGCTGTCCTTGTCCATGAATTACCGAAATATAACATGCACGTGCAGCAAACAATAAGAAAGGCAAGAAGTGTGTTGAATACAACAGTAGAAATATATATTTCTCATTATATAGAACATTAAATATTGTGTGCAGACACAAAATGCTGGACTAACTCAGCGGGTCAGGCAGCATCTCTGGAGAGAAGGAATGTGTGATGATTCAGGTTGAGACCCTTCTTCAGACTGATCTCAGGGGAGGGGGCGGGACAAAGATAGAATGTAGTTTGAGACAGTAAGACTAGTGGGAGAACTGGGAAAGGGGCGGGGATGGAGAGAGAGGGAAAGCAAGGGCTATCTGAAGTTGAAGAAGTCAATGTTTATACCGCTGGGATGTAAACTACCCAAGCAAAATATGGGGTGCTGTTCCTCCAATTTGCGCTGGGCCTCACTCTGACAATGCAGGAGGCCCAGGACAGAAAGGTCAAATTACGAATGGGAGGAGGAGTTGAAGTGCTGAGCCACTGGGAGGTCAGGCCAGTTAAGACGGACTGAGCGGGGGCTGTTCAGCGAAACGATCGCCGAGCCTGCGCTTGGTCTCACCGATGTATAGCTGTCGACACCTGGAACAGCAGATACATTAGATGACGTTTGAAGATGTGCAAGTGAACCTCTGTCTCACCTGGAAAGATTGTTTGGGTCCTTGGATGGAGTCGAGAGGGGAGGTAAAGGGGCAGGTGTTGCATCTCCTGCGGTTGCAGGGGAAAGTACCTGGGTGGTTTGGGTGGGAAGGGATGTGTTGACCAGGGAGTTTCGGAGGGAACGGTCTCTGGAAAGCAGAAAGGGGTGGAGATGGGAAGATTTGGCCAGTAGTGGGATTCCGTTGGAAGTGGCGAAAATGTTGGAGGATTATATGCTTTATGCGTTGGCTGCTGGGGTGGAAGGGGGACTCTGTCCTTGTTACGTATGTGGGGAGGGGGAGCAAGATTGGAGCTGTAGGGTATTGACGAAGACCCTAGTGATAGCCTCATCTATAATGGAAGAGGGGATCCCCAGTTTCCTAAAGAATGAGGACTTATCCGATACCCTCGTATGGAAAATCTCATACTGGGCACAGATGCAGTGTAAACAAAGGAATAGGGAGTAGGGGATAGAGTCTTTACAGGAAGCAGGGTGGGATGAAGTTTAGTCAAGATATCTATGGGAATCAGTAGATTTGTAGTAGATGTCGGGCAATAGTCTGTTTCCTGTGATGGAGATGGTGAGATCTATAAATGGTGGGGAGATGTCGGAGATGGTCCAACTGAATTTGAGTGCAGGATGGAAATCTGTGGTGAAGTTAATGAAGTCAGTGAGTTCTGCATGGGTGCAGCACTTATGCAATTGTCAATGTAGCGGAGGAAGAGTTCGGGAATGGGGCCAGGAACGGGGATTGTTTGATGTACCCTTGAAAGAGACAGGCATAGCTAGGGCCTTTGTGAGTGCCCATAGCTCTGCCTTGGATTTGTATTTGGATTTGGCACCTCATATTTCGCTTGGATAATTTACACCTCAGCGGTATGAACATTGATTTGTCTAACTTCAGATAGCCCTTGCTTTCCCTCTCTAACCCCTCCACCTTCCCAGTTCCCCCACTAGTCTTACTGTCTCCTACCATATTCTACCTTTGTCCCACCCCCTCCCTGACATCAGTCTGAAGAAGGGTCTCGACCCGAAATGTCATCCTTCTCTCCAGAGATGCTGCCTGACCCGTTGAGTTACTCCAGCATTTTGTATCTACCTTCGATTTAAACCAGCATCTGCAGTTCTTTCCTACACTAAATATTGTACATCTTTCTTCCCTACTTATGTTGGAAGGAGTGCAGTAAAGTCCCATCTATATTAATATCCTGAGATAAGAAGTTTGTCAAATGGTGAATGATGAAGCAGACTGGCCCCATGGTTTCTGGAGTTCAGAAAGTGTACAAATCCCAATACAACATTCTTGTTCACTGTGTCTCTGGATGGACAATATCCACACTGCGATTATGGGCAAATAAGCTTTTCAAGCATGGAAAAAAGACAGTTCAGGAGGGTCCATGTGATGGTGCTGATACTGGTTTGATGATTTCCCAGCTGAGATATCTGGAACTAAGGTCATAGTCCCAAAGTAAATGGTTAGCCATTAATGACAGGAATGAAGAGAAATGTCCTCATCCACTGACTAATAAACGTTGTAATTTTCTGAACAAGAGAGCTGTGGAGACTCAGCCAAATACAGATAGAGATTTTTCATGATGGAAAAATCATGATGGATTTACATGGAGTTTACCAAGGCCATAAGCAAGATCCCATGGAAACATAGAAACATAGAAAATAGGTGTAGGAGTAGGCCATTCGGTCCTTCGAGCCAGCACTGCCATTCAATATGATCATGGCTGATCATCTAAAATCGGTACCCATGTCCTGCTTTCTCCCCATATCCCTTGATTCCGTTAGCCCTAAAAACTATATCCAACTCTCTCTTGCAAACATCCAGCGAATTGGCCTCCACTGCCTACATTGTAGGGTAGTCTGGAAGGTGTTTCACATGTTTCAGATGTTACATATGGATGGAAAACATGAAAGGTTGTATTCATCTTTATTAAACAACCTTTAATTGAAGAGCCATCTGAACCAGAACTGAGACAAGCAATTGTGACTCTTCTGGAATTGATGCTGTCTTTCTTTGTGTATATAAGTTCCTTCAAAATTAGGTAGGCCCCTCCCTAACTGTCCAAAAAATAGGGGTCAGATGTGGGCAGGTTGAAGAGAAAGCCAGTACTGTACTTGCCTTATAGACTGTACAAAAAAGATTCCCCAGATCGAGTTCTAGTTTAAGATGGTCACTCTATAATATGTCTAGTTTGACAGGTATCATGAAGCCACAACAGACTGTGGATGTCTGAAACTTGAGCAAAAAACCCACAGTGGTTCAGGCAATTCAGAAACTCAGCAGGTCATTTCCCTCCGCAGATGCTGCTTGACCTATTGAGCTCCTCCGGGCAGTTTATTTTTTAGACTGGACCTCTGGTCTCTGGATTGTAGAAAAATAAGAGGCTACCTCATTTAATTATGTAGGATTCATATTGGGGTGAAAGGAGCGGGGCAGAGATCAATTTACTCTGGAGAATCCACAACAGTCATAATCTCAACTTAAATGGCCCATTTAGGGCTGACACAAGGAGAAATGTATTAACTTTAAGAGATGTAATATTTTGGCATTCTCCCATTGAGCAATGTCACTGAGTGCACTGTGATTGATAGGTGTTTAAGTACTATGGGAAGATGTAATATAAATCAATTAGCCTTCAAACCATTGGAAAAATCTTCTAAAATATTTCAGATCACATGTTAAAGAACACTGTATTTATGTTTAATCAATTATATTTAATCAGAAGCAGAGAATACAATGTTCAGAACATTGGACTATAAAAAAATATAGTAATTTCTAATAAAGAAACTGAGATTTTGATTTAACCATATAACCATATAACCATATAACAATTACAGCACGGAAACAGGCCCTCTCGGCCCTTCCAGTCCGTGCCGACCATTTGTTTTCCCCTAGTCCCATCTACCTGCACTCAGACCATACCCCTCCATTCCCTTCATGTCCATATACCTATCCACTTTACTCTTAAATGTTAAAATCGATCCTGCCTCCACCACTTCTGCTGGAAGCTCATTCCACACAGCCACCACCCTCTGAGTAAAGAAGTTCCCCCTCATGTTACCCCGAAACTTCTGTCCCTTAATTCTCATGTCATGCCCTCTTGTTTGAATCTTCCCTACCTCAATGGGAAAAACGTATCCACGTCAACTCTGTCTATCCCTTTCATCATTTTAAAGACCTCAATCAAGTCCCCCCTTAACCTTCTGCGCTCCAAAGAATAAAGACCTAACTTGTTCAACCTTTCTCTGTAACATAGTTGCTGGAACCCTGGCAACATTCTAGTAAATCTCCTCTGTACTCTCTCTATTTTGTTGACATCCTTCCTATAACTAGGCGACCAAAATTGTACACCATACTCCAGAATTGGTCTTACCAATGCCTTGTACAATTTTAACATTACTTCCCTACTCCTATATTCAATGCTCTGATTTATAAAGGCCAGCACACCAAAGGCTTTCTTTACCATCCTATCTACATGCGATTCCACCTTCAGGGAACTATGCACAGTTATTCCTAGATCCCTCTGTTCCACAGCATTCCTCAATTCCCTACCATTTACCATGTAAATATAGTTTATATAGTTTTTAAAACATTGGCCTTGATTATCAAGTGTTTCTTTAAGCGAATTGATGGTATTGATATGATGTATTACCATTCATTTAGAAATGTTTCTGTGCCTACACAATTATTGGTACCTATTTCCTCACAGAAGGTACGGCTGCAGATGTAATGCTGCTCCCACTATTTGCTTATTCAAGAGAAAATCTCCCAAATGCTTTCTACCTTTTGACAAATTTAATTAAAGATTACAAGTACAGCTATCTTCATTTGGGTTATTTTTCATGCTGGTCACCTGGAGAAAAGGGCACAACACAATTTTTCCAATTTATACCAGAAAGCAGTACTATCACCAAAGATATTCACACTATATATATAGTGTGTGTGCATGTATCTGTGTGTATATATATATATATAAGGTAGACACAAAATGCTGAAGTAAATCAGCGGGACAGGCAGCATCTCTGGAGAGAAGGAATGGGTGACGTTTCGGGTCGGGCCCATTCTGCAGAATATAAATATATATACACGCACACGCGCATATGTGTATGTATGTACAGTATAAGTGTATGCGTGTGTGTGTGTGTACTGGACACGCATTTTAATCTATAGTTTAAACACAGTTATGGGCTACATTCAGCAAATCTGGCAGCATTTTGAAAGCTCTTAAGGAGGACAGATACTCTCATGTTGCTCCCTTTTGGCACCAACGATATAGGTAAAAAACGGGATGAGGTCCTACAAGGCGAATTTAGGGAGCTAGAAGATAAACTTAAAAGTAGGACCTCAAAGGTAATAATCTCTGGACTCCTACCGGTGCCACATGCTAGTCAGAGTAGAAATAGGATATTGCAGATGAATACGTGGCTTGAAAAATGGTGCAAGGGGGAGGGATTCAAATTTCTCGGGCATTGAAACCAGTTCTGGGGGAGGTGGGACCAGTACAAACAGGACGGTCTGCACCTCGGCTTGAAGGGAACCAATGTCCTTGGGGGAGTGTTTGCTAGTGCTGTCAGGGAGGATTTAAACTAATGTGGCAGGGGGATGGGAGCATGAGCAGAGAGACCGAGGGATGTAAAATGAGGGTAGCAGGTAGCAAGGTGAAAAGTAAAAGTGGCAGGCAGAAAAATCCAGGGCAAAAATCAAAAAGGGCCACTTTTCAACATAATTGTATAAGGGGTAAGAGTGTTGTAAAAACAAGCCTGAAGGCTTTGTGTCTCAATGCAAGGAACATTCATAATAAGGTGGATGTGTTCAATGTGCAGATAGTTATTAATGAATATGATATAGTTGGGATCACTGAGACATGGCTCCAGGGTGATCAAGGCTGGGAGCTGAACATCCAGGGATATTCAATATTCAGGAGGGATAGACAGAAAGGAAAAGGAGGTGGAGCAGCGTTGCTGGTTAGAGAGGAGATTAGTGCAATAGAAAGGAAGGACATTAGCTTGGAGGATGTGGAATCGATATGGGTAGAGCTGTGAAACACTAAGGGGCAGAAAACGCTAGTGGAAGTTGTGTACAGGCCACCTAACAGTAGTAGTGGAGTTGGGGATGGCATCAAACATGAAATTAGAAATGCGTGCAACAAAGGTAAAACAGTTATAATGGGTGACTTCAATCTACATATAGATTGGGTGAATCAAATTGGCAGGGGTGCTGAGGAAGAGGATTTCTTGGAATGCATGCGGGATAGTTTTCTAAACCAACATGTAGAGGAACCAACGACAGAGCAGGCGATTCTAGACTGGGTACTGAGTAATGAGGAAGGGTTAGTTAGCAGTCTTGTTGTGCGTGGCCCCTTGGGCAAGAGTGACCATAATATGGTTGAGTTCTTCATTAGGATGGAGAGTGACATTGTTAATTCAGAAACAAGGGTTCTGAACTTAAAGAAAGGTAACTTTGAGGGTATGAGACATGAATTTGCCAAGATAGATTGGCAAGTGATTCTTAAAGGGTTGACGGTGGATATGCAATGGAAGGCATTTAAAGACTGCATGGATGAACTACAACAATTGTTCATCCCAGTTTGGCAAAAGAATAAATCAGGGAAGGTAGTGCATCCGTGGATAACAAGGGAAATCAGGGATAGTATCAAAACTAAAGATGAAGCATACAAATTAGCCAGAAAAAGCAGCCTACCAGAGGACTGGGAGAAATTCAGAGTCCAGCAGAGGAGGACAAAATGCTTAATTAGGAAAGGGAAAATAGATTATGAAAGAAAACTGGCACGGATCATAAAAACGGACTGCAAAAGTGTTTATAGATATGTGAAGAGAAAAAGGTTAGTTAAAACAAATGTAGGTCCCTTGCAGTCAGAAACTGGTGAATTGATCATGGGGAACAAGGACATGGCAGACCAATTGAATAACTACTTTGGTTCTGTCTTCACAAAGGAAGACATAAATAATCTGCCGGAAATAGCAGGGGACTGGGGGTCAAATGAGATGGAAGTAGTGAGTGAAATCCACGTGAGCCGGGAAGTGGTGTTAGGTAAATTGAATGGATTAAAGGCCGATAAATCCCCAGGGCCAGATAGGTTGCATCCCAGAGTATTTAAGGAAGTAGCCCCAGAAATAGTGGATGCATTAGTGATAATTTTGAAAACTCTTTAGATTCTGGAGTAGTTCCTGAGGATTGGAGGGTAGCTAATGTAACCCCACTTTTTAAAAAGGGAGAGAGAAAACGGGGAGTTACAGACCAATTAGTCTAACATCGGTAGTGGGGAAAATGCTAGAGTTAGTTATTAAAGATGGGATAGCAGCACATTTGGAAAGCGGTGAAATCATTGGACAAAGTCAGCATTGATTTTATGAAAGGTAAATCATGCCTGACGAATCTTATAGAATTTTTTGAGGATGTAATTAGTAGAGTGGATAAGGGAGAACCTGTGGATGTGTTATATCTGGACTTTCAGAAGGCTTTCGACAAGGTCCCACATAAGAGATTAGCATACAAACTTAAAGCACACGGTATTGGGGGTTCAGTATTGATGTGGATAGAGAACTGGCAGGCAGACAGGAAGCAAAGAGTAGGAGTAAACGGGTCATTTTCAGAATGACAGACTGTGACTAGTGGGGTACAGCAAGGCACAGTGCTGGTACCCCAGCTATTTACAATATATATTAATGATCTGGATGAGGGAATTGAATGCAACATCTCCAAGTTTGCGGATGGCATGAGGCTGGGGGGGCAGTGTTAGCTGTGAGGAAGATGCTAGGAGGCTGCAAGGTGACTTGGATAGGTTGTGTGAGTGGGCAAATGCATGGCAGATGCAGTATACTGTGGATAAATGTGAGTTTATCCACTTTGGTGGCAAAAACTGGAGGGTAGATTATTATCTGAATGGTGGCCAATGAGGAAAAGGGGAGATGCAACAAAACCTGGGTGTCATGGTATACCAGTCATTGAAAGTAGGCATGCAGGTGCAGCAGGGTGTGAAGAAAGCGAATGGTATGTTGGCATTCATAGCAAAGGATTTGAGTACAAGAGGAGGGAGGTTCTACTGCACTTGTACAGGGTCTTGGTGAGGCCACACCTGGAGCATTGTGTACAGTTTTGGTCTCCTAATCTGAGGAAAGACATTCAGAGAATGTCAGAGAAGGTTCACCAGACTGATTCCTGGGATGGCAGGACTTCTATATGAAGAAAGACTGGATAGACTCGGCTTGTACTCGCTGGAATTTAGGAGATTGAGGGGGGATCTTATAGAGGCTTACAAAATTCTTAAGGGGTTGGACAGGCTAGATGCAGGAAGATTGTTCCCGATGTTGGGGAACTCCAGAACAAGGGGTCACAGTTTAAGGATAAGGGGGAAGTCTTTTAGGACCGAGATGACAAGATCTTTTTCCACACAGAGAGTGGTGAGTCTGTGGAATTCTCTGCCACAGAAGGTAGTTGAGGCCAGTTCATTGACTATATTTAAGAGGGAGTTAGATGTGGCCCTTGTGGATAAAGGGATCAGGGGGTATGGAGAGAAGGCAGGTACAGGATACTGAGTTGGATGATCAGCCTGATCATATTGAATGGTGGTGCAGGCTCGAAGGACCGAATGGCCTACTCCTGCACCTATTTTCTATGATTCTATGATTCCCCTTTTTGGTTACTTTTAATATAATTCTGCTTTGATTTTAATGAATGACTCAATGCAAAGCGGTGAGAATGTTGCAAATTGAGGCAAAATTAAAATTATACTATTCTCTATTGTGGATGCAAGTTAATCAAAGTAAACAAATCATTTTATTACACACAAAATAATTGAGCCTTTTGTGCTGCAAATGGACACAAATGTACTCCTGGTACATTTCCAATTTATTATCTCTTTGCAATTTTCCTTTATTATTCCCTCCATTGACATTGTATCTTTCTTTGCCTCATGATGTTCGAAAGCATTTCAAAGTCAATTAATACTTTTTGAGACACAAGAAGTTGTAGATCAGGGGTTCCCAACCTTTTTCGTCCCGTTTACGCCTGGCAACTTTAATAGCACATAATAAATCCAGAATCAACAAATGTACACCCTGGGGTGGCGAAATTTACCCTCTGGGGTAGATTTACTCCAGTTTGGGAACTCTTGCTGTAGATGCTGGAAAGTTGAGCAAATAAACCAGGAGTTGAAAGATCTCGGCAGGTTAGGAAATATCTGTGGAAGGAATGGACAGACAAAGTTTAGGGACAAATATTAAATCTCATGCAGTTGCAGAGGACAATGCCTGGGGAGAGTGTGGACTGGATGGGCAGGAATGAGTACACTAAGGAGTTGCAAAGAGAATGATCTCCACCAAAAGCATGGGGACTGGAAAATGTGACTGGTGATCATGTTGAAGATGGTGGAAATGTCAGAGATTGGTATCTTGGGTGCGGAGGCTGGTGGAGTGAAAGGTGAGGACAAGGCAATTCCATCCTTGTTCCATCGGGGCTGAGGGGGAGTGGGAACAGAACTGTGGGACAAAGGGGAGGAATGAGTGCGGGATCCATCTAAGACCCCAGGGGAGAAAACACGTTTAATAAAGAAATGAGGACATCTTGAATGGCCTTACCAGGCTTGGTCCTGCTCTCCTCCTTTCTAGCTTTCTAATCAATCCTACAATCAGTCTGATGAAAGGTCCCAACTGGAAGCATCAGCTCTCCATGTTGACCAGACATGCTGCCTGACCTGCTGAATTACTCCAGCATTTCTGAGTGACTCCAGCACTTTGTGTCTTTTTTTCGTACCAAGTTGGATACTGTTGGGATGGTTGGCCTCCCATGATAGAACAAATGTATAAGCCTGGGTGTGTATTGTTCAACATATGGGGAAAGGAACAAGACCATGAGTGCGACAGTGGTAAATGATTCTATTATACGACAGGGGGCAGATATGGATTTCTGCATCTTTAAAAGTTGGCAGATTTATATGTTACTTCCCTGATGCTCAGGTCAGAGCAGTTGAACATTTTGAGAGGCAGGAGGAGGGGAGCGGGGGGTTAAGCAGTCAGAGGCTGTGATACGTATAGGCAGGAGAAGGGATGGGGTCCTCCAAAATAGATTTAGGGACCTAGGTGGCCATTTAAAGAGCAACTCTTCAACGGCTTACTCTCTAGAATACTCCTGGTAGAAGGCTAGGTCAGGTGAATGTATAGCTGAAGGGATGGTGCCTAGGTATATGGGTTTAGGTTCTTGGATCATGAGGACCATTTCTGGGGAAGATGGGACCTAAAGAAATGGGATGGGTTATATTTAACCAGAGTGATACCCAACATCCACACTGTGTGTCAGAAAGAACTGCAGATCCTGGTTCGAGACCCTTTTGGACGTTTTGGGTCAAGACCCTTTAGACTGATGAAGAAGGGTCTCGACCTAAAATGATACCCATTCCATCTCTCCAGAATGCCTGGCCCGCTGAGTTACTCCAGCATTTTGTGTCTATCCACATTGGGAGGTTTGGTATTGCTGTTGTAGAAGGTTTAAACTGAATTGGCAAGAGAAAGGTGCTCAGAGTAATTGTCCAGATGGAGAGGTGAAATCTTTACTGTTCAGTAGGTGGAACAGATGAGTAAGTGTACATCAATGGATTTCAAAGCTAAATTGCATTTATTTTAATGCAGTGAGTATAATTAGTAAAATAGATGATCTCAAAGCTTTAATTAACACGGGAGTCCACAATGCTGTTGCCAGCACTGAGGAGTGATTAAAGGACAGTCAGGACTGGCAACTCAAAAACTTAGGGTACAAATGTTTTCAGGAAAGATGATGGAGAATAAAAAGGGAGGAGGGAAGGGAGGACAGGTTGGTGGTGCAGAAGTAGAGTTGCTACCTTACAATTCCAGAGACCCCGGTTTGATCCTAACAATGAGTGCTGTCTGTAGGAAGTTTGTACGTTCTCCGCATGTGACAGCGTGGGTTTTCTCCAGGTGCTCCACTTTCCTTCCACACTCCAAAGACGTATATAGGTTTGTAGTGTAATTGGCTTTGATAAAATTGTAAAATTGTCCTTGGTGTGTAGGTTAGTGCTAGTTTATGGGGATCGCTGGTCGGCACGGACTCGAAGGGTCGAAGAGCCTGTTTCTGCACTGCATCTCTAAACGAAACTAATTACACTGTTAGTTAAAGATTGCTTTACTTCGGTATTGCAGGAGGCAATCCAAAAAGGCTCATCAAATGAGTCCATATGGGTAGAGATTAGAAACAAAAAGTGTGTTGTGACTGCTGGGGGTGCATTACAGGCCATCAAACAGTCTACAGGAGGTAAAGGAATAGATACATAGGCAGATTTCAGAGGGATGAGAGTAAGGTCATCATACAGGGGGATATCAATGTATCAAATACCAACTGCAATTACCATAATGTTAAAGAGTTAGAAGGAGTAAAACTTTTGAGGTGATTCCGTTTTGAGGTGAAGCAGTTTGTCAGATAAATCAGGGTGCAATGAAATTCCTTGTTCACACGAAGCTCAGAGAATATGCAATATACATGATAATGAAAGATGCATCAAAAAACATAACAGCAAAACAACAGAATGATGGAAAAATTGAGTGTGATCTAGGGTAGTTCAGGAAAAAAAACTAAAGTGCAATAACAAAATAACTGAATTAGGTTGAGTTAAAATTAAGTTAAGTGAGTTAAGTATCTCAGTGAGCACTGGAATCACCAAGGCATAGAAGGCTATGGACCAAGTGCTGGGAGATGGGATCAATGTAGGAGCGTGTCCACTGAAAGTAGACACAAAATGCTGGAGTAACTCAGCGAGACAGGCAACATCTCTGGAGAGAAGAAATGGGTGATGTTTCGGGTCGAGAAGAAGGGTTTCGACCCGAAACGTCACCCATTTCTTCTCTCCAGGGATGCTGCCTGTCCCGCTGAGGTACTCCAGCATTTTGTGTCTACCTTCGATTTAAACCAGCATCTGCAGTTCTTTCCTACACAGGTTGTCCACTGATCCGTGTAACAGATTTGTGATCGTCCTGTTTCCTTGCTGTACAATTGTGTGACTCCATGTATAAATATAGGTCAGCCCAACAGGGATAACTATCCTAATCTTCTTTGAGAAAAAAAAAAACTATGGAATCATTTCTAATTCCAGGAACAAATGGATTGCTTTTCAATGCTAGTCCATGTTACTGCACCTCTGAAACTGTGAAACTCCCTCAGCCCTTCAGTGATTTAGTTTCTGTTCATTTGTTACAATTCTTTCCATTTCTCCCTCAGTGAGAATGCCACCTCATTGCAGTTATAATTTCTTCATGTCAGTTCAGAAACCATGAACTCAACAACCGAGAAAGACAAGTAGAAATTCTCCTCCAAATAACCTACCATCCAGATTCTGAAATATATCAAAATTTTGCTGCCAAAATAATTTAAAAAAAATCCAATCTGACATCGCCATTATATTTTTGACACAAAGATTTAAGGTTTAAAAAACACAGGACAACACAGCTGTCTCTTGGGCAAACCAGAATAGACATCGAATGCTGAGAATCACATTCCATTTAAGAATAATAAAAACTGATAACAGAATACGACTGAGTTCCTTTATGGGAGAATATTAGGAGCAAGGGGGAAAATGAGAATCAAATCAGTAGATTTTAATACAAAACCACATTCTGAAAAAAGTTGTACAATGATATATGTTAAAATTGCTGTTAAAAACACAGATTAGTTGAAATCATCTTACTGGCTATTATCAGATTAGTTTCATCAGATATCGACATGGAGTTTTTAGTCCCATTTTATTTCACAATGGAGTCGACTTCATTTTCTGAAGATTGAATGTCTTAAAATGCTTATTGACAAAGAGTTTCAATTCAAGCAGAGGACACTCAGCAGAAACATGTGCTTATTGTTCTCTCCATATTAATAACAAATGGTATTTCTATCTATTTGTCTCTGGATTATGTGCCATAAGTATATGAGTATCATTGTATCTTGCTTGCCTCACTTGAGAGGAAATGGAACAAACACACAGGGGGATGGGTACAAATAAGGATGGGAAGATCTCAAAATGGGACATATGGAATTGCCAGGCAATTTTACACGCCATCTTGTTTTCTTTTCTATTCATATGCATCAGATGGATTGTAATATAACATTCCAATATTTTATCATGTCTTGCACAATCTCTAATCAAATTATACATATGTTTATATAAACTGATGCAGGCTTCCATTTGCCTTGAACTTTATAGACATAACCTGGAGTCGGCTAATTATTCCACCATTCAGCACAATTGCAGTTGAGCTATGAACCAACTCCAGATCCATCAGTATATTTGGTTAACAACCACCAAGCAGCATTTAGTTTAGTTTATTGTCATGTGTACTGAGGTACAGTAAAAAGCTTTTTGTTGCATGCTAATCAGTTAGCAGAAGGACAACACATGATTACAATCAACCCATTTATAGTGTATAGATATATGATCATATAACCATATAACCATTATAACAATTACAGCACGGAGACAGGCCCTCTCGGCCCTTCCAGTCCGTGCGACCATTTGTTTTCCCCTAGTCCATCTACCTGCACTCAGACCATACCCCTCCATTCCATTCACGTCCATATACCTATCCACTTTACTTTTAAATGTTAAAATCGATCTGCCTCCACCACCCTCTGAGTAAAGAAGTTCCCCCTCACGTTACCCCTAAACTTCTGTCCCTTAATTCTCATGTCATGCCCTCTTGTTTTGAATCTTCCCTACCCTCAACGGGAAAAGGTTATCCACGTCAACTCTGTCTATCCCTTTCATCATTTTAAAGACCCTCAATCAAGTCACCCCTTAACCTTCTGCGCTCCAAAGAATAAAGACCTAAACTTGTTCAACCTTTCTTACTGTAACATAGTTGCTGGAACCCTGGCAACATTCTAGTAAATCCTCCTCTGTACTCTCTCTATTTGTTGACATCCTTCCTATAACTAGGCGACCAAAATTGTACACCATACTCCAGAATTGGTCTTACCAATGCCTTGTTACAATTTTAACATTACTTCCCTACTCCTATATTCAATGCTCTGATTTATAAAGGCCAGCACACCAAAGGCTTTCTTTACCACCCTATCTACAATGCGATTCCACCTTCAGGGAACTATGCACAGTTATTCCTAGATCCCTCTGTTCCACAGCATTTCCTCAATTCCCTACCATTTACCATGTACGTCCCTATTTTGATTTGTCCTGCCAAGATGTAGCACTTCACACTTATCAGCATTAAACTCCATCTGCCATCTTTCAGCCCACTTTTCCAAATGGCCCAAAATCTCTCTGTAGACTTTGAGAATCTACTTCATTATCCACAATACCACCTATCTTAGTATCATCTGCATACTTACTTATCCAATTTTCCACCCCATCATCCAGATCATTGATGAACATGACAAACAACAGTGGACCCAACACAGATCCCTGAGGCACCCCACTGGTCACCGGCTTCCAACCTGACAAACAGCCATCCACCATTACACTCTGACATCTCCCATTCAGCCACTGTTGAATCCATCTTGCTACTCCGCCATTAACACCCAAAGATTGAACCTTCTGAACCAACCTTCCATAGGGATCCTTGTCAAAGGCCTTACTGAAATCCATATAGGCAACATCCACTGCTTACCCTCATCAATTTCCCTAGTTACCGCTTCAAAAAATTCAAGAAGGTTTTGTCAAACATGACCTTCCAGACACAAATCCATGTTGACTGTTCCTGATCAGACCCTGTTTATCCAGATGCTTATATATATTATCTCTAAGTATCCTTTCCATTAATTTGCCCACCACTGACGTCAAACTAATAGGTCTATAATTGCTAGGTTTATTCTTTGAACCCTTTTTAAACAATGGAACAACATGCGCAGTACGCCAATCCTCCGGCACTATTCCCGTTTCTAATGACATTTGAAATATTTCTGTCATAGCTCCTGCTATTTCTACACTAACTTCCCTCAATGTCCCTTTGCTATTAATATAGCTGTAGAAACCCTTTGGATTTACTTTCACCTTTCTTGCCAAAGCAACCTCATATCTTCTTTTAGCCTTCCTAATTTCTTTCTTAAGATTCTTTTTACATTCTTTTTTATACTCCTCTAGCACCTCATTTACTCCATGCCTCCTATAATTATTGTAGATATCTCTCTTTTTTTCGAAACAAGTGTCTAATTTCCCTTGAAAACCATGGCTCTTTCCAATTTTTACTATTTCCTTTCAACCTAACAGGGGCATTAAAGATTCTGTACTCTTACAATTTCACCTTTAAATGTCCTCCATTTCTCTTCTACATCCTTCCCATGAAACAAAGTGTCCCAATTCACTCCTTTAAAATCCTCACGCATTCCCTCAAAGTTAGCCTTTCTCCAATCAAAAATCTCCACTCTAGGTCCTGTTCTGACTCGCTCCATAATTTATATTGAAACTAATGGTATTGTGATCACTGTCCCAAAGTGCTCACCAACGCATACCTCCGTCACCTGTCCTGCCTCATTTCCTAACAGGAGGTCCAGCACTGCCCCTTCTCTGGTCAGTACCTCTATGTACTGCTGCAAAAAACTATCCTGCACACATTTTAACAAAACTCCAAACCATCCAGCCCATTTACAGAATGTGTTTCCCAGTCTATTTTTGGGAAATTGAAATCTCCCACAATCACTACCTTGTGCTTACTACTAATATCTGCTATCTCCTTACATATTTGCTCTTCCAATTCTCGCTCCCCATTTGGCGGTCTATAATACACCACTAAAAGTGTTGCTACACCGTTCCCACTTCTCAGTTCCACCCAAATAGCCTCCCTAGACGAACCCTCTAATCTATCCTGCCAAAGCACTGCTGTAATATCCTCTCTGACAAGCAATGCAACACCTCCACCTCTGGTCCCTCCAATTTCTATCACCCCGGAAGCAACGAAATCCTGGAATATTAGTTTCCAATCACAGCCCTCCTGCAACCATGTTTCACTGATTGCCACAACATCATATTTCCAGTGTCAATCCAGGCTCTAAGTTCATCCACCTTACTTACAATGCTCCTAGCATTAAAATATGCACATTTTATAAACCCACCATCCTTTATTCTCTGTCTATTATCTTTTTCATCTTTCTCGCCTACATTTTGGGTCCGAGTGCTTCCCTTCTCTGCCTCTTGCCCCACAACCCTGTCCCTAGCCCCCTCTACCCGAGTCCCTCCCCCCAGCCTTTCTAGTTTAAAGTCTCCCCAGTAGCCTTTGCTACTGGGGAGATAATGATAAGGGATAAACGTTTAGTGCATAGTAAAGCCAGAAAAGGATAGTCCGAGGGACATTAAAGAGATAGATAGTAGTTCAGCACTGTTCTCTGATTGTGGATTCAAGTTAACAATTCACAAAGCATTTATTGCTTCGTCTAAAATGAATACCAAATGCCAACCTCCCCTGAGTAGCAGTGTTTCTAGCTTGCTTTCTGAAAGTCATAGTTCTATTTTTTAGATTATATTTTTGTTGCCTGGATTCTGCAAACTAATGGATATCATTCTTCACTATGTTAGCAGTTCCAATTAATATCTTGAACATTTCAATCCATAAGCTTGTGTGTTTCTGTGTATTATATAAGATAAGCAATAGAAACATGTGTAAGCCTTTGAATTGCTCATGTCTGAATGAATGGATGAATACTTTGTTGTCACGTGACAAGTCACAGTGAAATACTTTGCTTGCATATACAAGGTATGCAATAATCGCCCCATAAAGGGCGTCGACAAAGTTATAAAGTATTCCGCGCCAGGTCCACCTTTATTCTTCCCCCTCCCCCATGCCAGGTATTCCATTGTTCATTACTCTTCCCTCTCCCTCATGGTAGTCCCCCCATGCCAGGTCCTCCTTTGTTCCTCCCCCGGCAGCGGCGTCCTCACTCCCACATGGTCTGTCCTCGTCCGTCAGTCACACCGACCTCTCCACTATTGCTGCCAGTTACCATCCTGATGTCTCTATGGTGCCGAAACAGGCCCTAGCCGCATGCTCTGTCAACCTCCGTCAACAAAGTTGATCTCATGTCTGTTGGCTGCGGGCTCCGATGACTCGCGGGGCTCTGACTCCAACCTTCAAGGCTCCACCAACCCACAAGGCTCCTAATCTGATCTATTATACAATAAGATTGTGGCTGAACTTTAAAGTCAGTGTTATCTTGCAATAATCCTATATACCCAAATATACAGACACGCAAAATAGTTGATCTCATGTGGTTGACGATGGAGAGTTAAATCCAGACATAATGGGTCATAGTGACCTAAAACTAGCTTGCTGTTCACGCTGCACACTTACTTTGTTTGGCGGCCTCTAAAGAGTCAGAAAAAGTATCCCAACTTGAATCATCACCTTTCCTTGTTCTCCAGAGATGCTGCCTGATGTGTTGTGTTACTCCAGCACTTTGTGCATTTTTGTAAAACGATATATGCACTTCCTTGTGTTTTCACACTTATCTGCCTGCAAAACTCAAAATTTACAGAGGTAAAGCCAATAAAACATTTTTTGTAGAAGCAAGGAACTGAGGATGCTGGTTTACAAAAAGGACACAAAGTCTGAAAAAGGAACCCGACCCAAAACATCACCTATTCATGTTCCCCAGAGATGCTGCCTGACTTGCTGAGATACGCCAGTGCTTTGTGCCAAGTTCGGTTTTATTTTTGTTGAAATTTCAGCCCAAAACGTCAAAGATTTTGATCTATCCTGCCAACAAATTATGATGTTAGAAAAATGTATATATATATATCTGCTAAAGAAGGAACTGCAGATGCTGGAGAATCGAGGGTACACAAAAGGCTGGAGAAACTCAGCGGGTGCAGCAGCATCTAAGGAGCGAAGGAGATAGGCGACGTTTCGGGTCGAGACCCTTCTTCAGACTGGTCAGGGATCAGGGAAACGAGAGATATAGACGGTGATGTGGAGAGATAAAGAACAATAAATGAAAGATATGCAAAAAAGTATCGATGATAAAGGGAACAAGCCATTGTAAGCTATTTGTGGTGTGAAAATGAGAAGATGGTGCGACTAGGGTGGGGGAAGGAGATAGAGAGAGAGGGAATGCCAGGGCCCGAGGGCTGAGGGAGAGGTGGGAAGGGGAGGAGACAGCAAGGGTTAACAGAATTGAGAAAATTCAATGTTCAAGCCCAAAGGATGCAGACTCCCCAAGCGGAATATGAGGTGCTGTTCCTCCAACTTGCGGTGTTGCCCACTCTGGCCGTGGAGGAGGCCCAGGACCGAGAGGTCGGATACGGAATGGGAGGGGGAGTTGAAGTGCTGAGCCACCGGGAGGTCGGGTTGGTTAATGCGGACCGAGCGAAGGTGTTCGGCGAAACGATCGCCAAGCCTCCGCTTGGTCTCACCGATATAGATCATCTGGCATCTGGAGCAGCGGATGCAGTAGATGAAAGTTGGAGGAGGTGCAGGTGAACCTCTGTCGGACCTGGAAGGACTGCTTGGGTCCCTGAAAGAAGTGGAGGGGGGAGGTGAAGGGACAAGTGTAGCATTTCTTGTGGTTGCAAGGGAAAGTGCCCGGGGAAGGGGTAGAGCGGGAGGGAAGGGAAGAATTGACAAGGGAGTTGTGGAGGAGTTTCATTCATTGTTCTTTATCTCTCCACATCACCGTCTATATCTCTCATTTCCCTGATCCCTGACCAGTCTGTAGAAGGGTCTCGACCCAAAACGTCGCCTATCTTCTTCGCTCCTTAGATGCTGCTGCACCCGCTGAGTTTCTCCAGCCTTTTGTGTACCCTATATATATCTGCTGATTTGCAAGACTTTGATTCTTTTCAAACTTTCTACATTTTATGTCAAAGGCACGCAATCGATAAACACAAAATCCACGTTCCACTTTGATCTGGCTGTTTCTGTATGAATTAAAATGCAGAAATATACCTTTTGACCCTACTAGTCCATGTATTTATCATGTTCATGAGCTGTTGTCATGGAAGCTAACAGCTGCTGCAGGTTTTTATGTTAAACAAATACAGAAAGCAGCCCATTAACCACAATTAAAACTAATCTCTACATATCCATGATTACTGAGAATGTTTACATTTAAATATTCTTAATGTATTATTTAACCTCAAGATCAGGCTGTTGATAAAGCAGTGTCACTATCAAATTCCTCTTACGTTTTTACTCTTTACATTTTAAATAGTAAGACTGAACGAGAATTTACCAGTTTGAAGTCTGATCTTTTTTTATGAGGCATTATGTTGAGGGATTACGTGAAGATGTCCGCCAGCCCGCATGCGTGTCAACCTTCAAAGCAGCAATGTGAAGTCACAGATAACAGTTGTTGAACTGAATATAGTACGATTCAAGAAACTAGAATTACCAACTGACCTTTATGAGAAGCGGGTTGGGAGCAGAAGGCACGTAATCCCTCAACGTAAATCCTCATAAAAATAAAGATCAAACTTCAAACTGGTAAGTTCTCGTTTAATCTTACTACAAAGTCACGTGAGTGACTACGTGAAGATTTCAAAGCTCTGTGAATTCATGCCGTAGACACGAGTCCATGCCACCCACTGTATTAGTTGACCAAGATGAGTGAAATTAATAATGCATTCAGACATGACATAGATTTAAAATATGCTGATGCTTTAATGGACAAAATTAACAACAGTAACCCCTCTCATCAAAGAGGAAACTATAAAACGGAACTTAAAATGGAGTTGGCAATTCCCCCCGGTCTGATTATGGGTTTATTATAGAACGTTTGAAAAGTGCGCTCATTTGACCATCCTGCAGCCGCTAGGATGTGGTCCAGCGGGACGTCCATAACCCTAGCTGCTGACATAGTTGCAGCCCTGGTGGAGTGAGATTTGAAAATGTCAGTATCTACTCCTGCATAAGTCAGAAGCCGTTTAAACCACCTGGAGATGGTCTGCACTGAAACCTTCTTATGAGGTTTCTTGTGACTAACAAACATTGCTAGTTTTGACCCCCAAGGCTCTTGATGACCTTAATATATTTTTGGAGGTGCGTGACCTGGCATGGGGGGACTGCCATGAGGGAGAGGGAAGAGTAATGAACAATGGAGTACCTGGTCCAAGGGGTATGCCGTAAAGAGTAGTTTGAGGCCGGAAGTACCTGGTCTACTCTGTATTATACACATAAAATGTTATAATATAGGCAGATATGATCATCCTATCCAGCCACAGCTTATGCAACGACTGGACCCGTTGCGCTGACACCAGCGCCATGAGCATCACTACCTTGTAAGTGAGCTGAGCCAGGGACAGGGATGTTGCTGGAGCCCATCAGCGAAGCAGCGTTAGTACCACGCTTACTTCCCATATTTCCGAGAATCTGGGCCTGGGAGGATTCGAATTGAAGATACCCCTCATGAACTGGGATATCAGTGGGTGAGACCCAACAGAGTGGTGTCCCGATCCTGGCAACAAATATGACGACAAAGCACTCCTGGCACAATTTAAAGCACTGTAACTCAATCCCTCATCAAAATAAAGTTTTGAGAGGAATTCCAATGCATTTGTTATGTGTGCTCTCATACGAAAGATTAGACTGTAAACAGAACACTTCCCATTTCTTAATATAGGAGATGTACTGTTTCTTGTACTGTCTCTCCAGGACGCAGTGAGCACGTCCACCATACGATCAGATAGTCCGAGCCCCAGGAAAGTTCTTCTTGGACTCTGCAAACCAACAAATTGAGCCGATCATGCAGTGGATGATTCTCCCCAGTCACGGGGTGAATTAGCAGATTTCTGCTTTTGGGAACTGCCATAAATGTTTCTATGATCATTCCCAGTATGAGTGGAAAACATGGCTGTGTAGGCCTGCCAGGCACTACCAGAATGCCTGAGGCAGAGTCTTGCTTGATCTTAAGCAAGCACTGACTGATGAGGCAGAATCTCTTCCTTTTGGGGAGACTTGACTTTTCTTGTCATATCCCCCGTCTCCATCTCCGTCTGCTCTGAGGCCTATCGCGGAGCTGGTGGCCTCCAACTTTAACTGCGACCGACCCGAGGCTCCGGAGGTAGAGCCAGCCAGGACTTACCAGCGCGGGGCTGGCCGACTTCGGGGCTGCGGCGGGTTCAGGCGTTCCGGCGGACTGACTGGGAACTGTGGCGGCTTTCCGGTGGCAGTGGCAGCGGCAGCGACTTCGGAGGCCCAGCCACGCGCCCAGTGGGCTACATCGTCGGGAGCTCGCAGGTCACAGTTCCGGAGCTCCCGCGGCAACAGCTGCGTCCGCTGGACTGGAGGGCGGCAGCTTCGGCAGCTCCGACCGCCCCGGGCCGCGGAGTTGAACCGGCCCACTCACGGAGCGCGGTTCACCCACGGGACTTATTTACATCACCCTTTGCGGTCACAACATCGGAGGCCCGGGTCGCCTCAGCACACAGGAAGAGGAAGAGGAAGAAGGGAAGAGACAAAGACAAGATTTTTGCCTTCCACCACAGTGAGGAGGTGTCTGGTGAACTCACTGTGGTGGATGTTAAATATGTGTTTATTGTGTGTTTTTTTTATTTACTATATGTATGACTGCAGGCAACGAAATTTCGTTCAGACTGCAAGGTCTGAATGACAATAAAGTTTTCCAAGTTCCAAGAATGGTGGGAATACATAGAAAAGTATTCCTCCCCAATGTAATGAGAATGCAGTGGATGATCCACTGCCACTGCTGCTGGGTCTGGTTCCCATGCAACATACTTTGGTAACTGGTGATTGAGTCTGGATGCAAACAAATCTATATCCGTTCCATACCGAGTGATAATTTCATTAAACACGTTATGATTCAACATCCATACTGTGTTGTCATTGAATTTCTGTGACCTGGTGTCCGTCACCATATTGAACCTACCTGGCAGGTAGGTAGCTGAAATCCAAATGTTTCTTGCAAAGCACCAGTGCCAAATGAGGTTAGCCAATTTATCACAGGAATCTGACTTGATTCCACCCATGTGATTAATGTAGGCCACCGCTGTGGTGTTGTCAGATGGTGCACTTTCCCACAATAAGCTTTTAATCCATAGAGTGCTCCAAACAACTCTAAGTAGTTAATACCATACAACTAAATAATTGATGACTCATGTACATTCCATCTGCCACCACAGCTAGAGATGGTATCAGTAGCGCCCCATCCCAGAGCACTAGCATCAGTTTGTAATATAACTGAAGGATTGTTGACCAAAATGTTACTGAAGCAATGCCAAATATTAAACTTCCATCATTGTAACTCAGCAATGGCTTCAGCCGGCAATCGTCTGTTGAAGTGACCTGCATGGTGTTTGAGTGCCTGCTCCTTTGCACGTTGTAAATTTTGATAATGCAAAGGCCCAAATTTTGCAGCTGGAAAAGCAGCCAATAATTTGCCAATTATACTAGCTACTTGTCAAATAGAAAGTTGCTACTTCACAATGAGATTGTTGCAGGCTTCTATTAATTCTAATCTCTTGCCCCAAGGCAGTGTTACAGATATGTGAATAGAGTTAATGGTAAAGCCCAAATAATCCATAACTCTAGATGATGTCAACTTCGATTTAACTGGATGGATGAGAATCTCCAATCTCTCAAACAAGAATTTGCTGGCTGAAATAGTTAATTTAGCTAACTTCAGTTTTTCCTATGATTAGGACATCATCCAAGTATGCCATCCCTATAATATGTTTTGCTCGAGATAGCCCAAGTAGTGGTTTCAACAATTTTATGAATAATCTGGGGGCTGAAGTCAACCCATTAGGCAACGCTTTAAACTGCCATAGTTGCCCCATCCAGCTAAATTTCAAATATTTCCAGTGATCCCTATGAATGGGTACCAAATAGTATGCATCTTTAAGATCGATGCATGCCATATAACATCCCTTGGAAACCAGTTGTTTGGCAGTAACACAGTTTTCTATTTTTAAATATCCATACTGCACAAAGGAGTTAAGCTAAGTCAAGTCAAGGATGATTCGGCATCCTCCATCCTTCATTTGTCTTGTAAATACATTGGACGCAAATTAATGAGATTCATGACTCGACTTCTCAATTACCCCTTTTGTAAATAATGACCAAATTACAGCTCCTGTTGTGAATGAACAAAGGTTCAGTTTGGTGTATGCTGGGTGGGTGGAAATGAGTCAAAAGGAATTCAATTTGGAACCCGTCTATACTGTGCAGTATAATCAAATCTGATGTTATCCAACGCCATTCATGCAAAAACAAGCATAATCGCCCACCAACTTGTGACTGACCCACACACCTCATGTTCTGGAATGAACCAGACCCACCTACCTCCTTGGATACCGGAGGATTTGCAGTGTGTATTTCCGCCCCCCCCCCCCCCCCAGTGCTTGGGGGGGGGGGGGGGGGTAGAGCTGTTGGAGTGCGCGAACTGTGCATCTTTGAAGAGGGCCGGTCTGGGCCTTGCCCTAAAAAAGACCTCTGCCCAAAGCATTCGGTCTTCGTGCTGCCACCAGTTTCTGTGAGTTGTTTGCTGCTGCTGGAAGTGTAGGGGTGCTGCCGCCGGAATGATGAAGCTCTCATTGATGGAGCTCTGGTTAGCCCCACAGCTTTCGCCTCATCATCTAGGTCTTTGACCAGCTTTGGCAGATCTTCCCCAAACAAATAGTTTGGAGGCTGTACGTTACTGGCCCTGCATAATCCCGCAAACTTGGGATTCAGTGCAAGGCGGATGGCGTTCTTGCGGAAGCAAGTAATCTCAAAATGTGCATTGCACATTAATGCCAGCAGATCTTGTTGCACATTCGACAGGGAACATCCATCCACCGACCTGGCAAAGGCCGTGATGCCTGAAGCTAGCAAGTTCAGGATCATCTGAAGTTTTACCTCTTGGGTTTTGATGCCCCCACCAATGTAACTCCTGATTGAGCTGTTTACAGCCGGCACTCTGAGTGAAGCACAGTTGACAGGCATATGATACCTCATGGATGTTTGCACCATTACCTGCTCCTGGAACTGATGTGAAGTTATGTAATTAATGCTGGCTGCCAATTCTTCATCCAGAGGCTCTCCAATTTGCAACAGTATCGCAAATTTAGATACCATAGCAGGCAATTCTGCTTCATGCAGCTCGTGCATCGGCGTATGCTCCCCGGACATACCGCTAAACTCCGAGTCAGCCCAAAACTGACTCCGTATGCTCCCCTCCTCAGAGAGGGGGACATTATGCAGCCCTGCACCAGGCACTGCCAGGGGCCCCCGAGACCCACGCTGATATGACTACGTTCCTTGGAGTATATCGTGATGGAGCATCCCTTTCATCAGATGCTCCATCCGGGATAGATATCCGAAGACGCTACCCACTGTAGGAGGTGACCCCTCCTGGCCTGACGCGTCCGAGTCGATAGGCCTGTTGGACTTTTGTTTGGCTTTCCCACCTCTCGTGGTAGCCAAGGTGCTCTCCATAGGCACCAAGTCTGAAGTTGCTGGCTGCGACTTGAAAGCAACGGCCTGCCGCTAACCGCACTCCCGCGGTCTTCCATAGCAGGTCTCCCAGTGGCCCGTCTGGATTTTATTCTTGATTTGTCCATCACTGTTCGTACTTGAAGCACTGCAATCAAGAATTAGTGAACAAACAACCTCAGAATATGTTTGAGAACTTACTTGTGGGTCTTTAAAACTTACCGCTGGAGGAGCGACGCGCCTATCGGCCAGTCGTGGCACCATGCGTTAGACAGATTGATGGGCATGCGGGCTTCTTCACGCATGTGACCGAAATAAAATCAGAAACATGATTGTCTCTAATCTACGTGCCTCAAGAGTACCATGTTTTGTAAAACGATTTCAAAAAAATATCACTTTACCTTATTTCTAATCAAATTCACATTTTATTAAATTTATAAATTAATTTTAACTTTGTGACAAGAATGTGAGGGAGCAAATCTCACACATTTGGGAAACATTTCTTGAAGGTGTGCAAGATTTATTTTTTGTTTTATCCAGGAATAGAGCTAGTTCCTTCCCATGCTGCAGCTTATCGATTTTTGCCAAATCACCCCATCTCAATGGGACAGATGACTGCAGTGCTACTTTGGGTGCATAGCCTGTGGCATCTGTTTGCATCCTGGAGGCTCTGACACCTGCTGAATGAGGACTAGCCCTCTCCCTTGGTTAGCAACTAGCTGATCTGGCAGCCCTCAGCAGACAGAACGCAAGCGTTCGCCAAAACATTCACCAAGCCTCACTTGGTCTTGTCGATGTAACAGAGACCACATCATGGGCACAATGATAGGATCAAAAGATGATGGGATGTAGGCAAAAATGCAGAGTTGAGGTTAGAATCAAATCAGTCATAATCTCTTTAAATGACAAAGCAAGGCTGAGGAACCAAGTGGCCGACACCTGCTCTTAACCTGTGTATATTTGTTTGCTACCTAGAGCTTTGACTGACACTATGGAAAACCAACAGCTGTAGATGTTCTTCACTTACTGAGCACAAACAAGAACAATTTTAATGGTTAATTATTTGTGATTAAAAATCAATTACAAGCTAAAGAATCAGTAATTAATTTGATTATGAATAATTTTTGCTGAGAGTAGTCGTAAAGTATAAAAGTGTAAGAATACAATGACCTACTTAATCCAAAGATCTTGACAATGGTAAGGATGATTAAAAAAGCTGAGTGCGGCTCCCAATGCAGCATAATTTTGGAAGTTAACCCTCAAAATGTTCTCCTTTGTAGAAAACACGATCCTTCAAAGCACAGACCTCTCTGTTACATTGCTCAGTCTCAGAATATGATTAGAATTAGATGAGAAGCAATGTCCATCCTGGCCCTCACTCTCTCTCCAGTGCTACTCCTTCCCATCCTAATTCCATGTTTTTCAGTCTGCTCGTGTCACTTAGCTTGGAATGAAGTGAGGAATAATCAGATGGAACGTCCAAAACTTAATTGTCTCATCTGCTAATTTATTTGCTTATAGCCCTGTTCAGAGTAACTCAATCAGATCTGTTGAAAGATTAGTATTTTAAAGAAGAAAGATTGTTATGTAAATGGGAAGTCTGAAGAAAGGTCTCGACCTGAAATGTCATCTATTCTTTTTCTCCAGATATGCTGCCTGACCTGCTGAGTTACACCAGATTTTTCGTGTCTATCTTCGGTTTAAACCAGCATTTGCAGTGCACAAGAATCAAAAGGGTTTAATTGTCATATGTACCAACAATGGAACAATGAAATTCTTACTTGCAGCAGCATAACAGGCCTGTAAACACAATACCCATTGAAAATATAATAAACAATTATTCAATAAATTATTAATCACATGCAATAAAATCCACAGTCCTTATTGCAACCAAGGACAAATCCATAGTTCATAGGTGAGTTTAGTGTAGCGATTAGGAGCCTGATGATTGTTGGGAAAAAGTTATTCTTGATCTTGATGGTCATGATTTTCAGAATCATATACCATCTTCCCAATGGCAGAAGTGAAATGAGAGCATGGCCAAGGTAGTATGGGTCTTTGTTGACTCTGGTGCCTCCTATAGATCCAATTGTGGGGAGGTCAATATCCAAGATGGACCAAGCAGTGTTCACCTCCTTTTGTATCACCTCCATTCCTGGCCAATCAAATTGCCAATCCAGACCGTGATGCACTGTCAATTTATATTCTCTACCTGTTGATGTTCAAGAGAGTATTTGTTGAGATACCAAATCTTCTCAATCTTCTAAGGAAGTAGAGTATTTAATGAGATTTCTTTCCAATTGCATCTATGTGCTGGAACTAAGATACATTTTCAGAGAAGTGCACACCCAGGAACTTGGTTATTGACTCTTTCCACTGCCATGCCATCGATGAAGTCAGGTTTGTGGATCCTCGGCTGTGATATGCATCATAACCAACCTCTCAAAACACTCCAGATGTTTATGCCACCAGTCAGTAGTCATTGAGGCATGTCACCTTACGCTTATTGAGTTATGGTAATATTAATGCCCTTTGCATTATGCATTTGCATTTGCACAATGCAGGTAGGTTTAAGAAGATGAAATCACACAGGACCTTTGAGGAATGTAAAGCAATTAGGAATGACAGGTTGAAGATTTCCAAATAAAATCCAGGCAGTTGATTCATGCAGATTAAGAACATGGCCTGGTACACCTTGAGAGTTGGACATACATACAAACTGTCCAACTTGAGGAGGGACCATATTGTTCTTGGTATTGGGAAATGATCCTGGTCAGGTGACTGGTGTTTCAGTGGAAGAGAGTTTTGGGAATAATGAGTACAACCATAAGTTTTAATATTGTTTTGAATTTTCACACACTGCACAGGTCCATCAAAATAGATCAGTTCTGAGCTCTCAAATGGCTGTTCATGACAAGTAGCACGTTTAACATAAAGCACAGGATTCTCCAAATCACTTTGTGAATAATTATCCCTTAACACCACCAGAATCATCTTATCCATTCAGTTGTTTTATGACTTCACTGGGCCCTGCTGAGTCTAGATTAGCTTGTTTGCTTGACTATGTAATAACATATTGTCAATCAAAACTAATTGGTCATGAAACACTCGTAAATCTGTGAAATGCATTATATTAATTATTTTTTCCTTTTCCTTTCCTTTCTTAGACTCCTTCAAAGCCTTATATAAACTGGATTATGCAGGATGACTCAAAAACAAATTAGGGATACCACAATAAAACAATAAATAACAATATAGTTCACACTCCATTTTTCTCAATGAACCTTATAATGTGTATCACAGTTTTTATTTGGGAATCTACCTAATGACCAGTTTGATCACCTGTCATTGAAGCACTGGGATCAAGACGTAATATTTTGATTGTGGCATTCGTTGCCACAGAAGGCTGTTGAGGTGAAGTCAATGGATATTTTTTAAGGCAGAGATAGAATAGATTAGTATGGGTGTCGGGGTTGTGGGGTTAAGGCATGATAATGGGACTAGAAGAATTAGAATGAATGCCTTTTATTGTCATTCAAAAAGCTTGGTTTGAACGAAATTGCATCTTCTACAGTCTTAACAATTACAAAAAAAAAAAAGACCCACACTTAACACACTTTACACAAACATCCATCACAGTGAATCTCCAACACCTCCTCACTGTGATGGAGTGTCTTATCTCTTTCCTTTTTCTTCTCCCACGGTCCAGCAGTCCAACTGCAACGTCGAGGCAACTGGGGGTCCCGATGTTAAAGCCCCCGCCGGGCGATGGTAAGTCCAGCGGCCGTTAAGCCACGCCGGATGATGTTAGGCCCCGCTCCAAGTCATTTCACCCCGCGATTCCGGCGGGAGAAGTTGCCTTTGCGGGAACTCCTAAAAGCTGTCCCCCATCAGGGACCTGCGAGCTCCCGATGTACCTGTCCACCTGGCCTGCGGCCGGAGTCTCCGAATCTCTGGTCAGGTTGCAGCCACGCGCCACCACTGCTCCTCCCGCTCCGAAGTCAGCCAGCTCCGTGATGGCGAGTCTGCAGGCTCCGTGACTGGAGTCCTCAGGCTGGTTTCCAGCTGGAGGCCACCGCCAGCTCCACGATGTTAGGCCCAACAACATCGGAGACCCAACAGGGAAAAAGTCGGGTACCCGAACAGGATTAAATGGTTTCCCCCACCCAACACATATACACAGCTAAATAAATAATACAACTAGAATCAAAACATACATTTAACGAGACAAAAATTTGAAAAAGACAAACGGACTGCATCGACCCGCTGCTGTTACGTGCCACTGCACCACACTGTGGAGGGAGAGATAGATCAGCCAATGGTTGAATGATGGAATAGACTTAATGGGCCAAATGGCCTAATTCTGCTCCTATCAGTTATGAACTTAGTTCAGGTCAAGCCTGCAATCATCCCCAAGCTATATTTAGTATGTATGCAGAATGTATACTGCTCAGAAAAACCTGCTAGTGAGCACCAGTGTTAAAAAGTGAAGTAAATTGCGGTTCCAAAGAATTATTCATCAATTCTAAGCAGAATTGAGCACCTGAGGATACAAGCCTTAGTTAGTTGAGGATTAGAAGAATGGGTGTAGCTGTGACCCTGAATTCATTATCTATGGGTGAATGAGGTAGAAACATTGTACCATAATCATGAAGACTATGGAACAAGAAAAAAATAGCTGTTTCTTTGGTGGCATATCCACAGCAGTTAAAGGGCATCCTTCTCTGCCATAAATTTCAACTATACTTGGTCAGTAGAGTGGCACAGAGAATAAAGCTGCCTCTACAGCCCCAGTGGCCAAAGTTCAAACCTGTCCTGCACTGTTGTCTATGTGCAGTTTACGCATTTCTTTATGACATATGAGGTTTCTCCCACATTCGCAAGATTGGTGAATTAGGAGGTAATTGTCCATTAGAATTTACCGCTAGTGCATAGGGAATGGTAGACTCTGGGGTGAGTCAATGGGAATGTAAGGATTTGTTTTTAAAAGTTTAATCTAAGATAAGCAAATTTGCAGATGACACACAGCTGGGTGGCAGTGTGGACTGTGAAGAGGATGCTATGAGGATGCAGGGTGACTTGGACAGGTTGGGTGAGTGGGCAGATGCATGGCAGATGCTGTTTAATGTGGATAAATGTGAGGTTATCCACTTTGGTGGCAAATTATTACCTAAAGGCAGATTATCTAAATTGAGTCAATTTGGATAAAGGGGAAGTACAACAGGATTTGGGGGTCCTTGTTCATTAGTCAATGAAAGTAAGCATGCAGGTACAGCAGGCAGTGAAGAAAGCAAATAGCATGTTGCCCTTCATAACAAGAGGAGTTGAGTATATGAGCAAAGAGGTCCTTCTACAATTGTACAGGGCCCTAGTGAGACCACACCTGGAGTATTGTTTGCAGTTTTGGTCTCAAAATTTGAGAAAGGACATTCTTGCTATTGAAAGGGTGCAGCGTATGTCACCAGATTGATTCCTGGGATGGCAGGACTGTCATATGTTCATAGAATGGAGCGGCTGGGCTTGGAATTTAGAAAGATGGGATCTAATTGAAACATAAGATTATTAAGCGTTTGGACACGCTAGAGGCAGGAAACATGTTCCGGATGTTGGGGGAGTCCAGAACCAGGGGCCACAGCTTTAGAGTAAGGGTAAGACATTTAGAACGGAGATGAGGAAACACTTTTTTCACACAGAGAGTTGTGAGTCTGTGGAATTCTCTGCCTCAGTGGAGGCCAGTTCTCTGGATACTTTCAAGAGAGAGCTAGACAGGGCTCTTAAAGATAGCAGAGTCAGGGGATATGAGGAGAAGGCAGGAATGGGGTACTGATTGTGGATGATCAGCCCTGATCACATTGAATGGCGGTGCTGGCTCGAAGGGCCAAATGGCCTACTCCTGCACCTATTGTCTATTGTCTATTAATGTAAATAGGTTGCTGATGGTTTGTGTGAACTCTGTGGGCTGAAGGGCCTGTTTCCTTGCTGTATTTCTCAATGCATCTATGAATCTATGACTCTCCTTAGAAATCTATGACTGAAAACAGTAATACATACAGCTTAACAGTAACAGTATGTAGCTGGATTTTTTCTATAGAGCTCACATAGTTTCTCAGGAAGAAAGGAAGGAGGGAAAGAGTATCCAAGGCCTGTGAAAGGGTCCCCAGACTCTATCTATTGTTCAGAAATGGTGCTGAGACATTAATAAAGAAAAATAAATGCATCAAAATAGCTCAGAGAAATTAGATCTTAAAGTCCCAATGTGCAATATTACCTATAATTAAAAGGCAGCGAGTCAGCATCACATATCTAATGTATTACCTCCTTTATGATTGTAGCTAATGACAATTTCTATGTCAATGGATGCAATCGACTGAAGTAGAACTATTATTGTTGTCTCTGCAACTGGAGCATCTTGTTAATGACAAGCTCTGATATCAGTTAAAGGTGCGGATTGAATAGAAAACACCTTCTACAGGCACTGTTAGAGCCACATGGGGCCGATCAATTGTAAAGAGAAGCAAGTAAACAGAGCTCCATCTGCAACTTCTGTGAAGGTGCAAAGGAGTCAGCAAATTGCACAAATCTATCCATGTTCCCCATCAGCTGCCCTGGATTCTACGACTCACCCACTCTCACAGGTCAATTAATAATAGTTGATTAAGCAACCAACCTACATGTCTTTGGGATGTGGGAGCAAAGAAGAGCATGCGGAAACACCCACATTATCAGAGCAAAAGTGTGCAAATTCTATCTGCTGCTGCTAATACCAAATTTCATCACAGGTTACAAAGTGAAACTTTTTTATTTTAGATGTGGGTTTTATTTTAAAAGTAAATGCTGAGGTTAAAACAAAACCTCAATGCGGTCTTGAAGAAAATAAACAACTGATGAGGTGCAAACAGTAGGCTAGCAAAAATTGAATTAAATACAATTCAATTCTTCAATGCAGTTTGAAGAATTTAACTCACTCTCATATTAGGGAGGAACCAATGGAAGTTGTACTCCTGAGAAATGTTGTTCAGCAAATGTGTAGAAAGGATGTGTTGGTTTATATTAAAGATAGCCGCAGAGTGCTGGAGTAACTCAACGGGTCAGGCAGCATATCCGTAGAAAAAGGATGTGATGTTTCGAAAAAGGGTCCTGACCTGAAACGTCACCCATCCTTTTTCTCCAGAGATGCTGCCTGACCCGCTGAGTTATACCAGCACTTTGCCTATCTTCTTGTACAGCAGCAGACCGTTATTGAAGTATTTGTCAAAGCAGCAACAACATTTCTTAAAAGGCTGCCAGATCCCAAGCATCTCTTATGCCTATTTTGGATAGGACAGAACAGGGCAGGCAGAGCCAAACTGCTTTGAGTGGTTACAGAAATATTTAAAATGTCACTTCACATTCTCATTATATCTGCTGAATTTGATTTATTTATTTTGCATCTATTGCAACAATATTCTTGGGGTATTCTTAATCTTACCCCTTCTGGGACATTGTACTGTTTACCTCAAGGATATCATTTGAAATGTCAACTGATTTGCAACAAACAAACTAATTTAGCAAAATATTTCATGATCACACCTTATGTTACATATATTAACAATGCCTCTGGTGTAAAATGGAAAAAAAAACTGTTTCTTCTTCTTACTTTGAAAACTATAAAGATTGCAAATCAAACATTTGTAGGCTGAGTTTACCAACTTTATTTTGGCAACCACTAATGTATTGCCTTTATGTTATCATTTCATTATTGCTGATTAATGTTAGTTTAAAGGCATTTAATCATCACAAAGTTCAACGTTTCCGTATTTGGTTAAAGCAGCAGAATGAATGCTTGTATTTGCCTTAAAATATTTAAGAGTTAGTTAAAGAAAAGAATCACCTCTTAATAAAATAATTACATTATAATTAATTGAAAATAAATGAAATAAATTCAATGGCTGGAGGAAGAACTGCCAATCAGTTATGGTAAAAATAGACTACTTCCAAGTTGACAATTGGCCCTGATTTCCCAGTGATGACATTAACAGTAGAAAGTCTAATACCTGGTGAAAGGTTAATTGTCAAGGTGGTTGTTGCGGATAATACTAAATGGTCACCTTTTCATTTTTAAATGTTGAAATGTCAGATAAGGAACATGCCTTCTATGTACAGCCATATCAAAACTCAATTTCCCAGCTTAATATAGTAATGGTTATAGTTCACCATTTGCATACTGTCTGACTGGAGACTATGTCGTTTCTTCCAGTTGCAAAGCATTCAGGGCTTCTTCCATCTCTCAGTATTATATTAGCCATCCTAGGTAATATTTCTGAAGTAAGCTCCCATTCCAGAAATATTGCCATGTCATTAAATTAAGGAATGAGTTTAGTTTAGTTTTGAGATACAGCGCGGAAACAGGCCCTTCAGCCCATCGGGTCTGCACCGACCAGCGATCCCCGCATATTAACACAGGCACTAGGGACAAGTTACACATACGCCAAGCCAATTAACCTACATACCTGCACTTCTTTAGAGGTTGGGACGAAACTGAAAGTCTCGGATAAAATCCACGTGGTCACGGGGAGAACGTACAAACTCCGTACAGACAGCACCGTAGTCAGGATTGAACCCGGGTCTCTGGCACTGCAAGTATTGTAAACCACTGCGCCACCGTCATCCAAGATTCACAGAGTGTAACTCAAATTTACATTTATATGGAAGTCCAAGTGATTAGTCTCTCATTGTGAAACGTTGTGCCTTTCTCTTTCCATTCAACAGCTAAGTCTATAATGGGCAACAAATCCATTTTTAAGGTGTGTGCTCACACCTCACTCTTTAATTCTCTTCTGATTTGCAGTATATATCTGTTTCTTAAACCGGTCTCCAAAGTTGTTTTAATTTTTAAAACATTTATTTGTGGGAAGGCAGAATCCACCTCCAACGGCATCTCACCACTAGCCACATCGTCCCATCTCCAACCCTTGCTGTTGTCCGCAGAAACCATTTCATCCGCAACTCCCTGGTTAACTCACCCCTTCCCACCCAAACCTCCCCTCCCCAGGTGCTTTCTCCTGCAACCCTGACAGTCCTTTCTGGTGAGGCAGAAGTTCACTTGCACCTCCGTCAACCTCTGTATCCGCTGTTCCAGGTGTAGACTCCTATATATCAGTGAGACTAAGTGCAGGCTCGACAATCTTTTCGCTTAACACCTCTGCTCAGTCTGCTGGACCTACCCAATCTCCCAGTTGCTAAAATCACCCCCTTCCATTCCAACACTGACCTCTCTGTCCTGAGCCTCTTCCACTATTCAATGCACTGAGGTCCAATGTAAATTGTTGAGGAACGTTTTGTTATTTTCTTTCTCTAACTTCAAGGCACCCTTGGTTTCCCTCTCTCTCTCTGTCCCTCCCCGCCCCAGTTCTTACGCTAGTTTCACTGTCTTTCTGATTAATTTACTGATTATATGCCTCCTTGTCACCTTCCCCTCAGCTAACAAAGAACCATTCTACATTTCTTTACCATCGTCTGTTTTGACGTTGTCACACCTTACCCTTCCACATCTCTAGACTCCCTCTCCCCTGCCTCTCAGTCTGAAGAAGATTCTCGACTGAAAATGTCACCTATCCCTTTTCTCCAGAGATGCTGTCTGACTCACTGAGTTACTCCAGAATTTTGTGTCCATCTTTGGTTTAAACCAGCATCTGCAGTTCTTTCCTACACATGTATTATCTGTCTTGGAGAAGGTGCTGATAAGCTGTATTCCTGAACTGTAGCAGTTCTTCTGATGACAATGACACCCCACCTGGATTCACCCCTGTTCTGGTGTGCTAAAACATTGTTGTATTTTATTCAAAACTCCCATTTGGATTTCCCTCAAAACATAAAGTTAGCCACAAATGTGTTTAATGCAGTATTGATTATTTTATGGAGAGATAATGCATTAAAGAGGAATCTGTGCAATCGCTCATGGGACAAGATTAAAAAAAGACACAAAGATGCTGCCTGACCTGCAGAATTACTCCAGCACTTTTGTGTTTTTTTGTTAACAGGCATCTGCTGTTCCTGGTTTCTCAGAGAGTAGATTCAATTCGGGTCAGATGCAATGTATTGGTGCACACCAATGAGAGAGGGGCATTAGTTCTTAAATGTACATTCTCACAACCACCATATACCAACAATAGGCAATAATTACCACCAAGGAGGTTATAAAAGTACTTTATGGACTGTGTGGTCATTTGCCGTGTCCTGGTCATCAATGGGATACTGAAATGCAACTCTTATGTTCCTTTAGAGGCACAAGAGTGTCTGAAGTTTTCTGACTGGAACATTGTCAATCCATTTGTTCTACAGATGCTATCGGACCCACTGAATTCCTCTAACATTTTTACTTTTTTGATCTCTCTTTCCTTTTATTATTAAACTAGACCAAGGGGGACCGGTTGGATCCCATCCCATCAATGAGCGGAGGGGGAGAGTAGGTGGGAGGGGGGGGGGGGGGGGGGGGGGGGGGGGGGGGAGCAGAGGTGGAGGGAGCGGAGGTGGAGGGAGCGGAGGTGGAGGGTGTCTAGTTGTGAGAGGGGGCAAAGGGGAGGGAGAGAGAGGAGGAGGGAGAAAGGGGGGTAGATTGAGGGGGGGTAGAGTGGAGGGAAGGGGAGAGAGGGGGGGAGGGAGAGAGGGAGGGGAGAGAGAGTAGAGGGGAAAGGGGTAGAGAGGAGGGGTAAAAACTCGGGAAATAATTAATCAAATAATGAGGGGATTATTGAAATCATGATGTAGATCTCTACCGGAATATGTAAACATTTCATGGATTTTCAAGGAGATGTGAATCACATATGAAAAGACACACACACACACATGATCAGAGTTTTATAAGTTACTAGTCAAAGGGGGACCCATTGGGTCCCTTCCTCTCAATGCGCGTTTGCGGGGTGGTCCTGCAGTATTACACACACAATATCCACCACCCCCCCACAGATGGGGGGAAGGGAGGGGGAAGGGGATGGGGCATGGGAGGGGGCAGGGGTGGGAGGAGAGGAGAGGGGATTGGGGAGTGGGTAGGGATGGAGGAGGGACAGAGGGGGAGGGAGGAGAGGGATGGAGGGGGGGGATGGGGAGAGGAGGAGGGGAGTCAGGTGAGCGAGAGGGCTGTGAAATGCAGAGAGAGCCTGGGGTGAGAGAGAGCGAGCTCTAGTACAGGGCCCGACTCTCGGCACATCTCTGGAAACCCGAATCGACGCAGATAGCTGTGGGCGGGAGGAGCAGGAGGAGCAGGATATGAGCGGTTAGCAGTGGGGAGGAACGGTTAGCACCAGGAGGGAGGCGGTGGGGAAGGGGGGTGACTTCACACTGGTTGGGTCCCATCCCCTCAATGCGCAGTCGTCTGCGGGGGGGGGGGGGGGGGGCGAGGCTGCAGCATTACACAGACACTAACCACCACCCACACACACGGGGGGGGGGGGGGGGGGTGTGAAAGGGCTGGTGGGGGGAGAGGGGCCAGTGAGAGGAGGGGGGGAGAGGAGTAGGGGGAGAGGGTGGAGGAGGGGGAAGCGGAGGTGGAGGTGGCTAGTTGTGAGAGGGGGCAAAGGGGAGGGAGAGAGAGGAGGAGGGAGAGAGGGGGGTAGAGTGGGGGGTAGAGTGGAGGGAAGGGGGGAGGGAAGGCGAGAGAGAGGGGAGGGAGAGAGGGAGGGGGAGAGAGAATAGAGGGGAAAGAGAGGGTAGAGAGGAGGGGTCACACACACACACACACACACACACACACACACACACACACACACACACACACACACACACGCACAAGATTAGAGTTTTATAAGTTACTAGACCAAGGGGTCCCTTCACCTCAATGCGCGTTTGCGGGGTGGTCCTGCGGTGTCACACACACAATAACCACCACCCCCCCCCCCACAGATGGGGGAAAGGGAGGGGGCAGGGGAGGGGGCAGGGGGACAGAGGGGGAGGGAGGAGAGGGATGGGGAGGAGAGGGAGGGAGAGAGAGGAGGAGGGGAGCCAGGTGAGCGAGAGGGCTACAAAAACCGGTGAGAGCCTGGGGTGGGAGAGAGCCTGGGGTGAGAGAGAGTGAGCTCTATTACAGGGCCCGACTCTCGGCATCTCTCTGGAACCCCGAATCAAAGCAGATAGCTGCGGGAGGGAGGAGCAGGATAGGAGCGGTTAGCAGTGGGGAGGAGCGGTTAGCACCAGGAGGAGGGGGTGGGGAAGGGGGGTGACTTCTCTCGCTGCGAGTGGAACAGAGCGCAGCAGGCTGTGAGGAGAACGTTCTTGAAAAGCAAGCCGGGAAGCTCGTGAGTGCTTGTGAGTGCTCGTGAGTGCCCATGACCTCGGGTGACCTCGGAAGTGCTCTGAAGCTCTCGGAAGCAGACGGAATCAGCAGAACAGAGCCCACTTGCTCGTTCCTTCTGCGTCTTTTGCAGGACCGGGTGGGGGGGGGGGGGGGGGGGGGGGGGGGGGGGGGGGGGTGGTGACATCACTCCTGGAAAACAGTGCCCAGCATGCAGCGCATTAAAAACTGCCGCACGGAGCAAAGGCATTGTGACGTCATCAGCTCGCTTCAGCAGTTTGATTTTAAGATTGGCGAGTAATTTTAGTTAAAAACTTGGGAGATAATGAATCAATTTTTCAGATGAGGGGTTTTTTGAAACCATGAGGTAGATCTCTACCGGAATATGTAAACATTTCATCGATACCACATCGGCTTTTCGAGGTGGTGTGAATCACATAAAAGAGAGAGCGAGAGAGAGAGAGAGAGAGCGAGACAGACAGACACTTATAAGTTACAAGACCATAGCGGACCCGTTGGGTCCTGTCCCATCAACACGCATTTGTGGCGGGGCCTCCGGCGTTACACGCACAAAAACCACCCCCCACATAGACAGTGGGGGGAAGGGATGGGGTTGAGAGGGGTAGGGAGGACAGTGGGGGATGGGGAGAGGTGTAGGAGGGACAGAGGGGGGAGGGGGAGAGAGAGGGGGAGAGAGGGTGGGAGGGAGGAGGGGAGATGGTTGGGGTGGAGGGTGGCAGAAGCGTGGAGGGGGGAGGGTGGTGAGGGGAGTAGATAGAGGAACGCACGGGCTTGGGACCGGAGGAGGGGTGGTCAGTCGATCTAAGTGTGGCCATCGCTGCCCACTGCCTGGACCTGCGAGTGGCCATCTTGGCCAGGCCCAGGAGAAGACGGACGGGGAGTTCCCCACCATTCCTCCTGGCCTTCCCCCCTCAGTTCCGAGTGCCCAGGTGTCGGGAGTGTGGGGCTGAAATGTGGCCGGGACTTGGGGAGCGGTATCTTCATCACCGCGGAGGTGGCGGGCGGCTGGTGAGTCCATGAGCCGCTATCTGTTCCATGCCACAGGCGTTTGTGGCACTCTCCACCCCGGGTCCCCGATGTAGGGGGGTGGGGACTCCCTTGTGGAGGTCCTCCACTGAGGATGGCTCCCACCGTCGGGTGGTGGTGCAGACCGAAATATATATATTTTTATTCTTATTTTTTAAGTGCAAGTGGACTGTGAGTCGGCAGGCGACAAAATGACGTTGTCGGAGGAGGGTGGGGGAGGGATAACGTAAAGGGTCTGTACCAGCAGCATGCGTTTGCATGTGTCTAGTGCAACCAAACGTGGTTGCTTGCGTACAGCCTCGCGGGGCCGGTCTCAATTCGAATCGCGGAGGCGTATGGAGTTGTGCGGGGCTGGTCCCGAAATCAGACTCATCAATCAGCTGGGCAGGAGGCGAGCCGACTGAATTTGGACGTCGCATGGCATCGGGCGGTGACGTCATCATGCAATGGCACGCCAGGCGGTGACTTCATCGCGAAATGCCACAAGCTAGGCATACGCCGTCAAGATGCTGCGTACAATGTGAAGACGCTGTGTACGATGTCAAGACGCTGCATACGTCCTCAATGCGCCTGCGGGCCGACAGGCGCGCGGAATCTTTGGACAGTGTCAGTGTTTCAGAGCTCTGCGCGATGTCGGGACCAGCTCCGCACAACTCCATGCGCCTCCGGCGATCAAAGTGGGGGGACTGGCCCCGCAAGGCCATACGGATCAAGTGACCACGTTTGACAAGTGGGACAGGCCCTTAACTTCTCATCAGCTTCTATCCGGGGGGGAGGGTGGGGGGCAACCTATTTTTAGTCGAGGCCGGTTTAGTTTTTATTTAAAAAAATAATCGCAGGATCAAGAAGAAGCCTCGACTACGTGGAAACCACTTTCCACCTTGATGGAACCTCGGGGAACCTCACGGAAACCTTGGGTGGGGCGCAAGGTCTCCAGAGGTTTCCGTTCAGGTTTCCTAGGTGGGACAGGGGCATTACGCGCAGCTCATGGAAAACAGTGCCCAGCTTGCTGTGCGCGCAGCTGGCCATGAGGAGCAGAGGCAGCTCATGGAAAACAGTGCCCCTGCACATTGAAAATTCTGTGCAGCTTGTTGCGAGGAGCAGACATTGTGACATTATCCAGCCCCTCTCTCTCTCTCTCTCTCTCTCTCTCTATCTCTCTATCTCTCTATCTCTCTATTTTTAAAACTGTGTGTGTGTGAGTGTGTGGATGTGTGTGTGTGTGCGTGTATTATTTTGCATGTGAAAACCAAACGCAAAAACGCGGAGATTTTTACAATTTCGGTAGGGATTTAACATGAGTTCAGAAAATCCACTCCTTGGTCAATTATCTCCCCAGATTTTGATCACAAAACTCAATTTTTAAATATAAATGCCCACATGCCCACCAATTCAGACCCACCTGCCTCCAGCACCCCCCCCCCCCCCCCCCCCCCCCCCCACCCCGCCACAGTGGATTAAAGGTGCAGAAAGAGCGAGAAAGTTCTGCAGAGCAAACATTCTACAGCTCCGTTCTGCTATAGCTTCTTTGTTCCACAGATCTCGGGGCAGGGACTCGTTACTCGCTGAATCTACTCCTCATAATTTCTGCTGAACAAATATTCTACAGCTCCATTACGCTATAGGATCACGCACTGAACCTGCTCATCACTGTTGGCACAGCTCGTGAAGCCCTGCGCGCTCATTCCAGCCGTGGGTATCCAGTCAGAAGCTGCATCGCTCTCTCTCTCTTCATTTGGCAGCCTGGCTTCCCATCCACACCCCCACAATTCCTCTTCTAACCTACTCCCCTCTCCTTCCTCCCTCTCTCCCCTTTCCTCTTAATTTAAACCCCACCCACCGCCCCCCCCCACCCCCCCCCACAATGTTAAAGATGAGATTCATTAAGTTATTTATTGTTGTGTCTCTTGTTGTGTTCTGCTGCTCACTGCCTCGTGATGCTTCTTTGCTGTTGATAAACAAAACACAATTTTAATATAGAGAGATTGAGCGGTCAAATTTTAACAAAGAAAATCTGAGAATTTACCTCAAAAGTCATCATTCAGTGCAGACCTGCAAATCCAATTTTACTTCGGAGTCACGTGAGTGACTACATGAAGAAGCCCCGCCTGGCGCTAGAACGGCATTACGTCGACGCTGACGGCAGAAGCAAGAGCTGCAGAGCGCAGCTCCTCGCAGCGGCCGGAACGGACCCGCAGGTAAGTGCAAGGAAAAGAGGGGACGTTCTGTAAAAGACGTTACGCTGGTAGAACCAGCAAAAGTGAAAATAAAATTTAAAATCAGAGTCACGCTGGCGTACTGATTTAGCCAGATAATAAAAAAGAAAAAATGGAGAAGTCTCAAAGGAAAATTTTGCGGGTAAAAAGACGTCCCGGGGTGAAGCTAAAGATTCGGGACAAGAGTTTAGTGCAGATCCGGTTCCGATTCTGATTCACCCGTTAGTGAGACTATAATTTTTCCAGAAATGCAAACCACGGAGGAAAATGTTCCTCGAAAAAGTAAAAAGAAATCCGTGAGGCCCGTGGTTTCTGATAATGACTCTGATAATGAAAGTCCTCTGGATAATAAAGCTATATGGCTTAAAATGGAACATATGGAGAAAGTACTCCAAAATATAATGAGATAATGGTCACAGTACCCAGAAGTTTCCCAAAATGACCCTGAGGGGTTTGAATATCCAGAATATGGCTATGTGCCAAATTGGGAATTTGAAACTCCAGACCCAGGATTAAGGGCGGAGGAAGTCTCATTGGATATAATTCCAAGTGTATCAGGGCTGCAAAAGTCAGACCCTGCAAGTGGTGATGTGGATTATGAGTGCACACCACGAATAAAAAAGAAGAGGCCAGATGTGCCTGATATAAAGATTTTGCTATACCTGAAGGAAGTGGTGAGGCTATGGAAGAAAACCTAGCTGCCAGTATTAATGATATGGTATCTCACCAACTTCAAGATTCTGTGATGGTTGAAACAGCAGAATTATATAAAACACCGGAAAATTGCACCTCATTGAAGGTACCTACGGTTAATCCGCCTATATGGACGCCTATGACTCCAGGCATGAGAGGACAAGAAATAAGATTTCAAAGAATCCTCAAACTGATTTCAGCTGCCATTACTCCTTTTGGAAGGCAAATGGAAGGGTCGGAAATGGTTAAAATCCAAAAAGATACTTTGGGCTTATTGTGCAATTCCTTCTATGAAATTAATTGTATGAGGAAAATTGCGATTTGGCCCATATTTCATCCAAGGTTTGCAGGTCTGTGTCGATCAAGTGGTGTTCAAGCTCCTGGTTATCTATTTGGAGAGAAACTGCCTAAGCAAATAAGAGAAATGGATGAAGAGGCTAAATCTATTAGCCACATGAGACCTTTCATTTTTGGATAAAAAAGGTATTTTTCGTCAAGAAGGGATTTGATTTTGGAAAAACAGAGGCAGGAATATGATAAGAAAATATTACCATCCGACACAGCCTAATGTTCACCCCGTATACGGGGAGAAGGAGACCACCACGTTCATATGGAGAGGTACAAAAAATTTATTCAATTCTTAAAGAAACTGTGGACAAATCTCCAGTTGGAGGGAGATTACAAATGTTTTATGATGAATGGCTTGCCATCACATCTGATCGGTTTATTTACAAACAGTTTCAGGAGGTACTATAACATTTAAAGAAGGTGTTAACTCTCCGATACAAAATAAACCTGCTTATGGTTTCATGTTTTCTGCAATTGAAGAGGCAGAAATTAATGTGGAAATTGACAAATTGTTTAAAAAAGGTGTTATTGAAAAAACTGTTGAACATAAACATCAATTTGTGTCAAATATATTTCCAAGAAATAAAAAAGATGGTGGTTGCAGAATTATTCTGGACCTTACAAACTTTAATACATTTGTCGAGTATAAACATTTTAAGATGGAAACATTCAACACTACAAGACATTTGATATCAGCAGGTTGTTATATGGCTACAATTGATTTAAAGGATGCGTACTATTCAGTACCGATACACCAGTTGTTTCGAAGGTATTTAAAATTTAATTGGCTGGGACAGCTGTGGCAATTCAAAGCTTTACCAAATGGGCTAAGTTCAGCTCCCAGGCTCTTTACAAAGCTGTTGCACAATTAAGAGCACAAAAGCACATCATTATGGCTTATCTGGATGACATTTTAATCATCAATAGCAATCAGGAATCAGCTGAAAAATCAGTTTCAGCAACTAAAACTTTATTTGAGAAGTTAGGTTTCTTGATTCATCCAATTAAGTCCCAGCTGCAGCCAGCACAGTCAATTAACTATTTGGGGTTTGTGATTAACTCAGTTACTATGTTAGTAACTTTGCCAACAGATAAGATTGATGATATTTTAACGACCTGTAGGGGTCTCATTCACAACCTTATCCCTCATCCGGGAAGTAGCAAAGGTTATTGGTAAATTAGTAGCAGCATTTCCTGCAGTAGAATTTGGTCCATTACATTACCAAAACCTTCAAAGGGACAAAATAAGAGCTCTAAAAAAAGAGAGCAGGCCATTTGATAGGGCCTATGCAATTAACAAAAGAAGCTTTATTGGAATTGCAATGGTGGATTGAAAATGTCCCACAAGCTGCTAAAAACATTCTGATACAACAGCCTGAAGTGATTTTACAAACAGATGCTAGTGCTCTCGGATGGGGGAGGACAGATTCATTTACCAGCTGTGGGGGCAGATGGACTGTCCAAGAGGAAATGTTTCTCAAACATATGGTATTAACTATTTTGAATTATTGGGGTGTGTTTATGTGTTAAAAGCCTATTGTTCTACAAAAAAGAATCTGCATGTACTGATACAATTAGACAATAAAACAGCTGTTGCATATATTAATCAAATGGGTGGAGTCAGATCCGTATCATGTGATTGTCTGGTCAATCAGATATGGCAGTGGTGTATTAAGCACCAAATTTGGATTTTCGGCAAATTAATATCCCAGGTAAAGACAATGTGGTGGCAGGCAATAGATCAAGGGTGTTTAAAGACAACACAGAATGGATGTTGAACCCAGTAATTTTCAGTAAAATTGTGATTCAATATGGGTTACCAGACATTGATCTGTTTGCATCAAGATTAAATCATCAATTGCCTAAATATGTGTCTTGGGAACCAGATCCAGATGCAGTAGCAGTAGATGCTTTTTCACTACATTGGGGGAATATGTTCTTTTATGCTTTCCGCCATTTGCTCTGGTACAGCAATGTCTGAAGAAAATAGAACAAGATTCTGCCACAGGATTATTGGTGATTCCAAATTGGCCGACACAACCATGGTTCTCATTGATGATTAAAGAACCATATATGTCACTTCCTAGCAGCAGTTATTTATTAATAAAACCGGTAACCAAAGAAATTCATCCATTACATGCTTATATGAATTTGTTAATCTGCAGGTTTTGACCAGACCACTACAAGAGCTTGGATTGTCGGATAGAACTATGGATATTATAGTCGCATCATGGCGAGATAGCACTCAGAGACAATATATGACACATATAAAGAAATGGGAAAATTTTTGTAGACAATCAAATATATCCTATCATACTGTGAACATTGCAAACATATTGGAGTTCCTTGCCGAGTTGCATTTTGAACAGCACTTAAGTTATAGTGCCATTAATAGTGCACGTAGATTTATGGAAAGAACTAAAACTGGTCTGGTAAAAGGTTTTTTACTCATGTATGTGTTGACCTAGCCGGACTGTCGTATGGAAGAATTCTACGACATGGAAAACACAGAAGCTTCAAAATCTTCACGTAGTCACTCATGTGACTCCGAAGTAAAATAGTGCCATCATCTTATTTAGGACAAATCTCTGATCAGAAATCAATTGGATCACATCCATTAATATCCAGATTTATGAAAGGAATCTTTAACAAAAATCCACCCAAACCAAGATATACAGAAATTTGGGATGTCAGCATTGTACTTACTTTACTTAGGCAATGGACTCCAATCGAAGTTTTATCATTGGAAAAGTTAACATATAAATTAGTAATGTTAATGGCATTGGTTTCAGCTCAAAGGGTGCAAACATTACAAATGCTACGTTTAGACTGTATGCATGTGCCTGCAGATAACATTGTATTTTATGTTTACGATCTGATCAAACAAAGCAGACCAAGGAGAACTGGAGCAAAGGTAATGTTTCAAGCTTACCCTATTGATCCCAACGTTTTGTGTAGTTAAACATTTGGGAATCAATATATAAAAGTTACCAAAAACTCTTCGAGGTGATGAAAAAACATTAATGATTACGCATAAGAAAAACCACACACAAAAGCTTCAGTGCAAACAATTTCAAGGTGGTTAAAACAGGTGTTACTTTTTAGCAGGAGTAGACACTGATGTGTTCAAATCTCACTCCACCAGGGCAGCAGCTACGTCCGCGGGCGAAGTTACAGGACGTACCACTCGAACACATTTTTAGAAACCGCAGGGTGGTGTAAAGAAGAAACTTTTTCAAAGTCTACAATAAACCTGTTCACACAAATGACAGGCTTTGGACACGCGGTGTTGGGTTCACTATAATCACCTGCTTTGTTTCACTATCGATTGATATTATCGATTATGTTATCACTTATATCTTTTATCACTTTTTAATGGTTTCCCCAGATGCAAAAAGGGGGTTATTATATGTTCTTTTATCATTAAAAAATTTATGGAAAGTACTAAAACTGGTCTGGTAAAAGGTTTTTTACTCATGTATGTGTTGACCTAGCCGGACTGTCGTATGGAAGAATTCTACGACATGGAAAACAGATGCTTCAAAATCTTCACGTAGTCACTCACGTGACTCCGAAGTAAAATAGTAAGATTAAACGAGAACTTACCAGTTCGAAGTTTGATCATTATTTTATGAGGAGTAACGATGAGGGATTACGTGCCCTCCACTCCCCACCCTCATAAAATAAATGATCATCTGGTAGTTCTAAATCTATGATGAGCTTTACTATCTTACTCCGGCTATTGTGTTCTGTGTTTTTCATGCTGCTGCTTTGAAGTATGCCGTTCTAGCGCCAGGCGGGGCTTCTTCACGTAATCCCTCATCGTTACTCCTCATAAAATAACGATCAAACTTCGAACTGGTAAGTTCTCGTTTAATCTTACTATTTCACAGCACTTGAAGCAGAGTGCAGGCCACAAGTCCAACCTCACAGCACTCCAAGCAGACTACAGGCAGCAAGACCAACCTCACAGCACTCCAAGCAGAGTGCAGTCAGCAAGTCCATCCTCACAGCACCCCAAGCAGAGTGCAGGCAGCAAGTCAAACCTCACAGCACTCCATACAGAGTGCAGGCAGCAAGTCCAACCTCACAGCACTCCAAGCAGAGTGCAGGCAGCAAGTCCAACCTCACAACACTCCAAAAAGTGTTCAGGCAGCAAGTCCAACCTTACAGCACTCCAAGCAGAGTGCAGACTGCAAGTCCAACCTCACAGCACTCCAAGCAGAGAGCAGGCAGAAAGTCCAATCTCACAGCACTCCAAGCAGGCCAGCAAATCAAATTTCCCTGCATTTCAAGCAGAGTGAACACGCATACACTCACACACACAGCACTCACACACACAGACACACACACAGACACACACACAGACACACACACAGACACATACACACACACAGTCACTAAACACGTACACACACTCACACGGACACTCAGACAGACACGCACACACACACACTCACTCACACAGACAGACAAACACACACACTGACACAAATTCACAGACACAGACAGACACACAGAGACAGACACACATACACAGACACTCACACAGACAGACACAGACGGACAGCCACATGCACAGACAGACACATGCACAGACATACACATGCACAGACTGACACACAAAGACACACACACTGGCACACCATATATATGGCAGTGAACTTTTTTTAATACTCAAATGACTGAGCGCGGCGTCTCCACTTGGGTTCTTCCTCAGTCAGCTACACTTTCGCATTTATCATGACCTCTACACTCACCGGAAATGATGCAATCAGCGTGACCTGTCCACTATGCGGAAATCACAAAATTAGTGGCTCTTTTGCAGTAAACACGGTCGGATCTAATAAAGCATTTATTTCTGCAAAAGGCACACAGTTACAAAGGCCACACCATTGCAATAGCCACAAAGTTCCAATAGCCACACAGTTCCAATAGCCACACTTTTCCAAAAGCCGCACATGTTCAATTCGCCGGACATGTTCAATGAGCCGCACATGGTCAATTCGCCGGACATGTTCAATGAGCCGCACATGGTCAATTAGCGGCACATGTTCAATTAGCCGCACTTTTTCAATTAGCCGCACAGTTTAGAGGCACAGTTTAGAGACGCCGTTTAGAGACGCAGTTTAGAGGCACATAATAACTTATACCTTTTAAATACAGTTCCAAATAAACCACATAAAACCACACTCACAGTTTAGTAGACATGTGTTCAGTTGATTCACAGTGAAGACTGAGATTCGTGGCCTCTCCCTCCCCCATCTTTCAGCGACTGAGCCATGTACACACTTCCGGGTTTATAGTCCCTCTCCTCCCACCGGAAGGGGCGTGGCCTTATAACCATATAACCATATAACAATTACAGCACGGAAACAGGCCCTCTCGGCCCTTCCAGTCCGTGCCGATCATTTGTTTTCCCCTAGTCCCATCTACCTGCACTCAGACCATACCCCTCCATTCCCTTCACGTCCATATATCTATCCACTTTACTCTTAAATGTTAAAATTGATCCTGCCTCCACCACTTCTGCTGGAAGCTGACTCCACACAGCCACCACCCTCTGAGTAAAGAAATTCCCCCTCACGTTACCCTGAAACTTCTGTCCCTTAATTCTCATGTCATGCCCTCTTGTTTGAATCTTCCCTACCCTCAATGGGAAAAACGTATCCACGTCAACTCTGTCTATCCCTTTCATCATTTTAAAGACCTCAATCAAGTCCCCCCTTAACCTTCTGCGCTCCAAAGAATAAAGACCTAACTTGTTCAACCTTTCTCTGTAACATAGTTGCTGGGGAAACCCTGGCAACATTCTAGTAAATCTCCTCTGTACTCTCTCTATTTTGTTGACATCCTTCCTATAACTAGGCGACCCAACACAGATCCCTGAGGCACCCCACTGGTCACCGGCTTCCAACCTGACAAACTGCATCCACCATTACTCTCTGACATCTCCCATTCAGCCACTGTTGAATCCATCTTGCTACTCCGCCATTAACACCCAAAGATTGAACCTTCTTAACCAACCTTCCATGGGGAACCTTGTCAAAGGCCTTACTGAAATCCATATAGACAACATCCACTGCTTTACCTCATCAATTTCCCTAGTTACCACTTCAAAAAATTCAAGAAGGTTTGTCAAACATGACCTTCCAGGCACAAATCCATGTTGACTGTTTCCTGATCAGACCCTGTTTATCCAGATGCTTATATATATTATCTCTAAGTATCCTTTCCATTAATTTGCCCACCACTGACATCAAACTAATAGGTCTATAATTGCTAGGTTTATTCTTTGAACCCTTTTTAAACAATGGAACAACATGCGCAGTACGCCAATCCTCCGGCACTATTCCCGTTTCTAATGACATTTGAAATATTTCTGTCATAGCTCCTGCTATTTCTACACTAACTTCCCTCAATGTCCTAGGGAATATCCTGTCAGGACCTGGAGACTTATCCACTTTTATATTTTTCAAAAGTGTCAGTACTTCCTCCTCTTTGAATCTCATAGTTTCAAGGCATGATTGACAGGAGAGAGACTCAACATTTTTTAAACATTAATAAGTCTTTTATTTTTCATCGATGGGAAAATTCCTCTGCATCTGAAGAGCAGAGGGGGACTCTGCGTAAGATGGCCCAAAATCACAGCCGTAAGTGGTAGCGTTTTTTTCTAAAATCAATATACAGCACAAACAGGAAGTGGTCAATTTTAGACTTTTAATTATATAGATATAATATGATATGATGTAAAGTACGAGCTTACTGTTGCAGTTTGTGAGCGGTTCTGACCATTTATCCCTGTATCTACCATTCCATTTCAATACATAATCCTCTGAAGCAGTATTGATGTTGAAAATAACTAAGAATATTATTATGGAGAACTTCAAATATATTCTTTGATGTATCAGAGCCCAATTGACCAAGCAATCTCTAACATTTGTTGCATTTTAAATTATTCAAGTATCATTTCTAAGTTGAAATCTCCCCAAGGCCTCTTTCTGGCAGACAATTTCCCTTAATAGTGACTGCATATTTCCTGTTTCAAACCACCTTCATCCTTGCATCATTTCCTAATTTCATCCTAGTGGTAATAGCTGGTGATGTTGAATTTGAAGTTAGTTTAGTTTAGTTTAGGGATACAGTGCAGAAACATACAGGTCATTTGACCCACCAAGTCTGCATCAACCCGCGATACCCGCACAATTATACTATCCTACAAACAAATAAGGAAAATGTAGAATTATACTAAAATAATTAGCCTACAAACCTGTACGTCTTTGGAGTGTGGGAGGAAACAAGAGATCCTGGAGAAAGGCCACACAGGTCACAGGGAGAATGTACAAACTCCATACAGTCTGCACTCATTGTCAGGTTTGAACCCAGGTCTCTGGTGCTCCAAGGCAGCAACTCTACCACTGTGCCACCATGCTGCCCTTTATTTCAGAAAGTTCTGAAGTTGCGAGTATATATTCATTGTTTTTCCTGTTGTTCATCCATTAATACTATTCTGTCCTCTGCTGGACTTTATGTGCAATAGCGCCATCTGTTGGACTTTTATTGTGGAAGGTCAGTTGCACACAGGAAGTAGGAAACAGGAAGTAGTCTCCTGTCTTTTGTTTTTTGTCTTGCTCAGCAGAAGCAATCCATCACAATCCTAGCTTGCTACGCTTAAGAAAGCAATGGCTGTAAGTTTATATAGTTCACTGTATGCTTGGAATGCTATATTGGAGAATATCTATGGCAGATTATGTTTAACTCATTGCATTAACTTCATAGCAATCGATTGTTAAAAGGATTGTTTATTATATATTTGCCCAATATGTTCCACCGTTTAGAAGATTTGTATATTTCTGTAAAGGAGAGTAATTTGTGTATCTTTCTTTTCCTTTATAGTTTTCACTCGTTTTTCAATATTAAATGGAAAATCATTAAACTTAAGAGCAGAGATGCTAATTTCCTGACTCGCGTCTGTATTATTGAATCGAGTTTGGATGGCTGTCAATCTACGTTCTATTTAACAATCACGTAGGGAGGACAGTACAGTGAAAAAACCAGGAGAACAATGAGTGAGGCAAGCAACAGCAATAAAGCTGCAAAAAGAGAAAAGGCAAAAGATCATGATGACAAAGCATCGCAACCGAGCACACGCTCACAACTCACCTCCTCCTCTATATCTTCAAGTAGCGCAGCCGCTAAAGCTCGGGCAAAGGCCGAGGCTGCACGTTCAAGAGCATAATTTGCTGAGAGAGAGCTGGACATAAAAAAAGAGCAAGACTAGAGGCAGAGAAAGCAGGAGTAGAAGCCACTTTAGAAGCTTTACATTTGAAGCAAGAGGCTGCTGCTGCTCTAGCACATGCTGAAGTTTTGGACGCAGCTGCAGAAGTGGCAGATAGAGAACGTCACAGGCCAAGGTCAGTCACACTTACAGCAAGTCATAAAGCAACGAGCAGAAGACTATATACAGGAGCATGGTGAATGGCTAACTGTCGACGCTATCACCTTTTCACCTGGCAGACCATGCATCAATGAGGACTCGCCACCACCAGCAAAACATGAGGTCACCCAGGTGACTCATTCACGCTACAATGATGGTTACCAACACCCTCCAGTCTACAGAGGTGAAACCAAGAAAGCATTGAGGCATCATGCTTCCCCATCTCGTTGGCTGGCCAAAGCCCTTCTCGCAAAGCCTGCTTTGCTGAAGCGAAACCTCTATTAGGCCATATAGCTTATGACGAACACCCTTTGAATCATAAACAACACCTTACACCTGAGACAGGACCTGCTAGTATGATCGACTTCGCCAAGTACTTAGCAAGAAGAGAACTCGTGACCAGTGGGCTCACTAAGTTCGATGATAGACCTGAGAGCTTCAGAGTATGGCAGTCATCCTTTATTAACGCCATTCGCGGCTTAGATCTCACTGCTAGCGAAAAGCTAGATCTCATAGTAAGGTGGTTAGGCAAAGAATCGTCAGAGCATGTCAGAAGAATTTGCTCAGCGCAACTTACCGACCCATATGCTGCTCTTCAGTCGGTATGGGACAGGCTCCTGGAATGTTACTCCACTCCAGAGGTAATGGAGAGTTCTTTTTTTTTTTTGTTTTGTAAGATATTTTTATTAGAAGTAATTACATATTAAGAAGAAATATAAAATCCAATTAAAGCAAAAGAAAATATTAACGTCACATACATTCTTAATATTTTTAAAATTAACAATCAATCTTATTTGTACTTCTATAATTTTCTTTTTTATTTTATAGCAGTAGGAAATAAAAAAGGGAAAAAGAAAAGAAAAAAAAAGAGAGAGAGATAAACTGATTGAGTGGAATATTAAACAAGATATTCTTCAATGGAGATATATTTATGATCTATTGTCTATAATTCTTCATCCATTCATACATTCAGGCTTCCGTCATGGCTTCGAACCGGACCATCTTGACCCTTTAAATATTCAATAAATGGAGACCATATTCCTCTGAACTGGTCCAGCCTGTCCAACAAGGCAAGCCTTAATCGTTCCAAGTGTAACGTCTCCGACATTTCTGTAATCCACATTTTAATTGTGGGGAAGTAGGACCTTTCCAAAAATCTTAGTATTAAATTTTTTACCAATTATTAAACTATAACCGATAAAAATTATTTGTTATGTTGTTAATATCTGATTTGTTTTCCAGTATTCCCAATATAATTAGTTTTGAGTCTGGAATCAGCTTTGCATTAACTACAATTGAGATTTATCTTAAAAATCACTATCCAAAAATTAGTGATTTTTATACATTTTGTAAATGAATGCGTTAAATTAGCTTCTAATTGTTGACACTTATCGCATATTGTGGACACATTTGAGAAAATTCTATTTAATTTGGACTTTGAGAGATGTAATCTATGTATAACTTTAAATTGTATCAAGGAGTGTCTAGCATTTAATGAACAATGATGTATATATTGTAAACTTTCATTCCATACTTCTCTTACTGATTACTTGACCTAGTTCATTTTCCCATGCTTGTCTATATTTATCCGTATTTGGTAAATCATTTTCCAATAAAATATTATAAATATATGATATTAATTTATCTGTATTCGGATGTTTATTTAAACATTCATCTAAAATTTCTGTCTTTCTATTCCTAAAATCCAATGTATTTGATTTAACATAATCTCTAATTTGTAGATATCGAAAATATTCTTTAAAATGTAATCCATAATTTTGTTGTAATTCCTGAAATGAGAGAAATAAGTTTTCCCTATAAAGATCACTGATCTTATTTATTCCATAGTTCTTCCATTTTAAGAAACCTTTGTCCATCAGTGAAGGTTTAAAAGAAATATTGTTTACTATTGGAAGAGCTAGTGGTACATTCTGTAATTGTAATGTTTTTTTTAATTGTTTCCAAATACGTATTCCACTTTCTATTAATGGGTTTTCTTTATAAGTTTTCTTATGTATTGGAGTATTAGCAAATAAAATCGAACTAATTTCAAAAGGGGTACAGTCTTCTTTTTCCATCTTTAACCAATTTGGTTGTTTATCTAGTTCACCCAACCAAAAATTCATATTTTTTTATATTAACTGCCCAATAATAAAACATAAAATTAGGCAGTGCAAAGCCACCATTTATTTTTGATTTACATAGATGCTTTTTAATTATTCTATGATTCTTATAATCCCAAATAAAATTAGTAACCATGGAGTCCACTTTCTTAAAGAAATTTTTAGGAAGATATATCATCGGATCATTTGAAACAAATATAGTAACTTGTGGAAAGAAAAATCATTTTTATCGCGTTAATCTTACCTAACATTGAAATAGGTAATGTTTTCCAATATTGAATATTCTTAAATAGTTTATTCAATAAGGGTAAAAAATTAGATTTAAATAATGAATTATATCTTTTTGTTACATAAATTCCAAGATATTTAATTTTTCCATTTGCAATTTTTAAAAGGGTATTGTTGTAATATATGTAAATTATTTCCCATTATTGGCATAAGTTCACTTTTATTCCAATTAATTCTATATCCTGAAAACGATCCAAATTGAGTTATTAAATCTAACAAGTTAGGAAGACTAATTTCTGGTTTTGTGATATAAAGTAATACATCATCTGCGTACAATGAGATTTTATTTTCAGTTTCTTTAGTTTCATACCCATATATTTCAGGGTTTGATGTCACAGATTTTGCTAATGGTTCTATTGCAAGTGCAAACAGTAGTGGAGATAAAGGGCAACCTTGTCTACAACCTCGGAATAAGTTTTTTAGTTGTTAACACTTGGTTAATTAATATTCTAGCTGTTGGTCTAGTGTATAGTAATTTAATTTATATAGTAATTTAACCCATGTTATAAACTTCTCTCCCAATTGAAAAAATTCCATAACCGAAAATAAGTAAGACCATTCAATCTGATCAAAAGCTTTCTCTGCGTCCAACGAGATAATTGATAAATCCTTAGTAATATTTCTTTTCGAGTATATAATATTAAATAATCTTCTCAGATTATTTGAAGAGTATCGTTTTGGTATAAATCCCGTTTGATCTAAATGAATTAGTTTATTAATCACTTTGTTTAGTCTTTGTGCTAATATTTTTGTTAATATTTTTTGATCAGTATTTAAAAGAGATATAGCTCTATATGACCCTGGGTCATCGTGATTTTTATCTAATTTAGGTATAAGGGTTATAATAGATTCATTTAATGTATCTGGTAATTTCTGTTGTGTATAAATGTGTTCATATAGTGTCTTCAAACGTGGGGCTATCATATCATAAAATATTTTATAAAATTCTGCTCCAATACCATCTGGTCCTGGAGTTGTACCATTTTTTAATGATCAATTTCTTCAATTTCTTTAGTAGTTATTTTCGACATCCCTATCTTCTAAATCTAGTCCATTTAGATTACAATTTTTTAGAAATGTTTCTACTCCTATACGATTTTCTTTTGTTTTAGCTGAGTATAAATTTTTATAATATTGCAAAAATCTCTCGTTTATATCTTTAGTTTGTGTTAGTAATTCTCCTTTATCTGATTTGATCCTATATATTAATTTTTCTCCTTCAATTTTCTTAACTGACGAGCCAATAGTTTATGTGGTTTATCACCGAATTCAAATTGTATTTGTTTGGTATATTGGTATAGTTTTACAACTTGATCTGACTGTATTTTATTTAGTTTATATTTCAATGCCAAAATTTTGTTATGTTTTGTCGTAGTTGGATTAATGGCGTTCTCTGTATCTAATTGTTTAATCTCTCTTTCCAATGCCTGTTGTAGCTTCTATTCTCTTTATTATAAAATACTTGAGAAGATATCATAATTCCCGAACATAGGCCTTAAAAGTTTCCCATAAGAGGGATGATGATATTTCTGGTGTATCATTTGTTTCAAAGAAGATCTTGATGTGTTTTGTAATATATTCTTGAGTTATTTTGTCCTTTAAAATTTGTGGATTAAATCTCCATTGATCTTGTTTTTCCATTTTACCCATTAGTTTCATCTTAAAAGTTAATGGTGCGTGATCTGAAATTATAATATTATGATATTTTGAATTATACGTAAGTGGAATAAGTTTTAAATCTACCAGAAAATAATCTATTTTTGAATAGGTTTTATGCACGGCTGAGTAAAATGAATATTCGCGACCTGTTGGATTTTGCAATCTCCATACATCTTTAATATTACTGGTGTCTATATATGCATTTATTAACTCACTGGAGTGTGATTTAAGTTTTCGTTGTTTTGATGATCTATCCAAATAAGGGTCAAGTGTGCAATTTAAATCTCCTCCAATTATTAGATTATGTTGTGATAATTCAGGGATTGTATTAAATTTTTTTTTAAATCGCGGGCTATCAAAATTTGGGCCATATATATTAACAAAAATCACTTTTTGTGTATATAATTCTTCTATTACAATAATATATCTACCGTCACTCTCTGTTATTATTGAAGTATGTTTAAATGCAGTACCTTTACGAATTAATATTGCTTACACCTCTAGATTTGTGTGTAAATGAAGAGTGATATACTTTATCAATCCATTTGGCTTTTAGTCTAAGTTCTGCCTCTTTTTTCAAGTGTGTCTCCTGGATAAACGCAACATCTATTTTAAGTGCTTTTAAATATGCTAATACCTTACCCCTCTTAATTGGTTCGTTTAATACCTTTAACATTCCAGCTACAAAACGTTATTCCTCCATTCCCCATATTTGTATGTAGGTCTTGCATCATTTATCTAGAGGGATGTATACCAGAGCAAATGGTACAGCTCGGACACACCAGACCCAACACCTGAACCCTGAACAGACGAATTTCAAGGCTCTTGATTTTCTCTCATATATATATCTCCCTTGTATTAATTGATGATTCCACTCAGATATAAAGTAATAATAGTAATAATTAGAAATGGTAGTAAAAAAGGGATAGATTAAGAGATTAGTAAAGTGCTCAAAGAAAGAAAAAACTACATCTAGTATGTGTGTAGTTAGTGTTAGCCATACTAACATGGCTAGCAGTCTAAGGACTTCCGTGTTGAATGTTAAATGTTATCCATCATGAACATTTACTCCATGATTCAGTAAAACTAATATTACAAAAAAAAAGAGATTATTATTAAAAACCGGGGATATTAAACTATGATATATAAAAAGTTCATAGTCAGTATAATGGTATATATACGTAGTACTTAATAGAAAATTATAATATATATAAACATATAAAAAAGAGAAAGTAAAAAAAAGTCTAAAGTTAAAATAAGATGTATATTTATATTTACTATTTACTTAATTCTAGGTTAGTCGGTTATAATTAATTATTAATTATCAATCAATGATCAACAATCAATAGTCAACAGTCAACAATCAATAGTCAATAGTCAACAATTATTAGCTCTAATTATTAACAATACCAGTGTGTTAGATTTAATATATGTTTATGTATGTTAATATATGTTAATTATTAGGTTAGTAGTATTACTATTCTAAATATTAGTATTTATGGAACAGTCTTCAATCCAAATCTCCTTGATTCTCCCATCCATCTCCTTCTCTGTCTTCTTTGGATGAAATAAGTCCATAGTTTATTATAATCTTCAGCCAATCTTGAAAATGCAGTTTAATTGTTCCTTTAATTCAACTGTGAAGGTTTCATTCAATCTTCCTCGCTGGCCTTAATCCTTTGGGCAAATTTCAATGGGTCTTCTGGGTTTTTGAAGTGATGCTCTTCCTGATTGTAAGTGACTCTCAGTGTTGCTGGGTATCTCAAAGTGTACTTCAGATTCTTCACTTGCCTCAGGATGCTTTTGGTTTCATTAAACGCATTCCGTTTCTTAGAGACCACTTCTGGATAGTCTCGGTAGATACTGATTGAGTCTTCTTCGTATTTAAGATTTCTGCTTTTTACCACTTTTTTCATCATATCTTCCAAAACATAATCAAATTGGACTTTGACTATCATTTGTCTTGGAGGATCACTGTGCTTTGTATAACGTCTCATAACTCTGTGTGCTTGGGCTATCAAAGGTTTTTCTTCCAAAGATAAAACCTTTTGTAATAAAATTGCAGTAAATTCTCGGGTGTCTTGATTCTTTTCTCTCCCTTCTCGAATACCCACGATCGTTAGATTCTGCCTTCTCTGGCGTCCTTCCAGCTCAGTACACTTATCAGTAACTTTAGCCAGTAAGTCGTTGATTTTCTTGACGATAGTTTTCATAGTCTGAGTATTTGTTTGGACTGTTTCCTCAAGGTCTTTTATGGTTGTTGATTGTAACACCATTTCTTCCAGCACTGGTTCCATTTCTTTTTTCCACTTTTGTTTCAATTTTTTTCATGCAGCTCTTCCATTATACTTGCAAATTTTTCAGTCACAAGTTCAGTAATTTCCTTTCGGAGCTTCTCTGATAAATCCGTGGCCAAGATTTCAGATTTTAACTCCTTCATCTCGATCTTAATTTTCTTTATTTCTTCCTTAAAGTTCATTTTTTCCAGTTCCACCTTTAATTCAGACTTCACTTCTTTCAGTTCTTTCTTTAATTCTGCCATTTCTTGCATAAATTTTTTTTTAAGTTCTTCCAGTTCCGATTTTTTTATTCGATTTTTTGAACACATCTTCAAGAGACTGTGTCCTACCTGAGGCCGAGGCTTCAGCTGGGCCTTGTTCCTGTTCAGCCATTTTTAAAAAAAATCGGAGCCTGGATTTCTCCGATGGTGGGCTGCGCTGTGTTGACATTACGGTCGCAGGCCTGATGACGTCACACACGGCAGCCGGTTGCAGAAGCAGCAGATGCAGAAACAGCAGAAGCAGCAGGTAGGTTTTTTCAGCATTTTCTCCCCGGTTTTTTCCCGTTTCTTCACGGAGGTGGCTGGCGTTGCCTTCTACTCCTCCATAGCGCCACCGGAAGTAATGGAGAGTTCTCTATTCAAAAGGTTAGATAGCTTCCCCCGCATAACCAGTAAGGATCATATAAAACTTCAAGAACTCAGAGATTTGCTTATGGAGTTTCAGGCTGCTAAAGAAGATGGATACCTACCTGGTTTGACTTACTTGGACATGGCCCGTGGCATCAACACAATTGTGGAGAAACTCCACCATGGCCTCCAGGAAAGATGGATCTCGTCAGCTTCAAGGTATAAAGAGGAGCACAGTGCCTGCTTCCCACCATTCTCCTTCTTCACTCAGTTCATCTGTGGAGAGGCAAGAACTAGAAACGACCCAAGTTTTGCCTTTTCAAGCAGTGTCAGTAGTCCTTCCAATATGAGAAGCATACCCAGAGACAAGATAATTCAAGAACCCCCATATACGTACACAAGACTGACATCGCTACAACAGTTATAGACAATACAGACAAAACAACGCACAGCAATGCCCCATCCACAACAAACCTCATTCCCTGGCTAAATGTAGAGGTTTTAGAGCCAAGCCCATAGAGGAGCATAAAACCCACCTTAAAGAGAACAGCATATGCTTCAGGTGTTGCTCCTCGTCTTCCCACTGCGCCAAAGACTGTAAGAAAGTACTCAAGTGCAGAAAATGCAAAAGCGACCACCACATCTCAGCAATGCATCCAGGCCCTGCCCCCTGGACCTCTAAGCCCCCCACTCAAGAGCCAGAGCCTGCAGCGCGAGAGAACGAATGTCTCAATCTTCCAACCACTATCACTTCCCATTGCACTGAGGTATATGGCCCTGGCCTTTCAGCTCGTTCTTGCTCCAAGATATGCCTGGTAAGGATATACCCATGTGGGCAGCCTGAAAGCTCAATCACAGTGTATGCAATTCTTGACGCTCTTAATCGCTCTTTAGCGAGCTTTCAACCATCTCCACATCAGCGCCATTGATGCTAACTGGGACATATGCACAATCCTGTTTTCTGAAGTCAATGACCAGCTCTTTCATCTTGCTGACAATGAGGGAGAGATTGTTGTCTTGACACAATCTCGTAGTGGCTCGTACGAGTAAAAAGTAACCATTTTTTTCATCACAAGCATTATTTTACTCATTGACATTTTTTGCAGGGATGAGAAAACGTCACGGGTTTACCGGATGTCCAGAGTACCAACCGTTTGTACGAGCCGCTATGAGACATCCACGAACTCCTACGGACCCGCTACGGACATTCTCCGAGTTCAGATCAGGGGAAAACTCGGGAGAGGTCTTGAATTACCTCGTACAGTGGGACAGGGGCTTTACTAAGATCTCTATCTTCTTCCTGCATATGTTGTCATTGTTCAAGATCCAGCCAATGACAGTGGTCATCTGCAAACTTGAAAATTGATTTAAAGCAGAATTTGGCCACAGAGTCGTGTGTGTATAGGAAGTATAGTAAATGGTTGAGAATGCTTCATTGTGGGACACTAATGTAGAGAATTATTGTGGGGGATGTTTTTGTCACCTAACCTTGATGATTGTTAACAGTACCTCATAATAGCAATGGATAAGATGACCCTACAAGATATCCTAAAACTGACAATGAGTGAAGCCGTACATACCAAGGAGGGGGGAGTCAATGATGCTATAGTTTTAATCTAACTTTACGTATTTTCCTTTCTGGATGTCTAAAAATGCAAAATAATGTATGCTCATCACATATTTTCATCACGTTTTCCATTTCAAAAGATCTGTAGCAGCAAATCTTGATGAATTTAACAAACTTAAATAACCACTGTGGAGGAACAACAAAAGTTACTGCATGAAGCCTTGTCTAAACTTGACCAAAAGTAATTTGTTTATGATTTTTCTTTGCTTGGTTGCCAAAGCAACTTATCCCCCATACTAAAAAGAAACTACATGCTGTCATTTTAATAATAACATTGCATTAAACTTATTTTTGTTGTACTGTGAACATTCTATAAACATTATTTCAATTTATTCAATTGGAAGTGAAGCCTACTACTGTTTTCTAATGCTCATTCAATGCATTAATTGTAGACTGAAACATCAGGACTGCAATTTTCATTTCAAATCATTGCCAAAACAACATATAAGTGGAAATCTTAATAGCAGCACATTAAATCTATAATTTTCACATACTACCATAAAACATAAAGAAAAAAAAATTGACTGATTCTCTGTTCATACTTAGCTATAGTTCAGCCGGCAAATTGGAATTGATCTGGATGAAAGGAATCTGCTTTAAATGTTCACACAAAATAGGTAAGAAAGTTTGCTTAATGCAAAATGATCTTGGGTTACAATGAAAGAAAATAAGACATGGAAAATAGAGAAAAAAAAAACCTGCTCTGTTTTGCAATTATCTTATTATTTAAAGAAGCTTGAAATTCTTAACTATCATTTGCCTAATTGTCCAAATAGATATTATTGCCCATCACATGCTTTACATCGTTTCAGTCATGCAGTTGATAATCTGTACAACAATTGTAACAAACATGCTGAGAGTCAGCAATGTCCTTGAAACTGAGTATAAATGAAGAAATAAATTACAAAATGCCCAAAAGCAATTCCTGGCTCATGCTCCTGCTCAAAAGCAAATGGATGAACTTGCTTTAGAATAGATATCAAACTTAAATGCAAATACAGCTAATTTAAAACATTAGATTGATGCTATCAATATAATTAACTGCCATTATTTTCTCAGGTAAATCCATAATCTTTGTTTTTTTTCGGATATGTTTATTTTAACTCATTTCTGGCCAAGTTTCTTGACCCTACTGTTTTTAAATTAGATGAAATTATCTTCTTGAATGGTTGGGTGGCCTCATGTGGTTTTGTGGTCCATTTTTACTTCTATTTATTTATAATTTAGCTTAGTTTAGATATTTGTTTGGAACAAGGCTAATACTAATACCGTTGAGGTTAAATGGGACAAGAGGCAGTACTAGTGGTGGTCCAACCAGCCTCATTCCCTTTTATATGCAAACTGAGGCTTGAAGAGCTGATGTTGAAGGATTAAAAACAATTAAAGTTAAGAGAGGGAGTTAGATAAAGAGGGTTTTTTTGCTTGACATATGATCAAGGAATGCTCAATACACTTAAATTGCATTCTATTGTCCATGATTTTAATGACAATATGAATTTTGACACATATATAGTGAGCTTAAAGTAAATTCAACGAGGAGCAACTCAGAAAAAGGAAAAGTGAATGTGTTTTTCTTTCAATAAAATCTTTACTTTTTCTTCATATAGCCTCTCCTTTGACACATATTCCATCCGGGAGTGCATACAATATTGCAGATTGCTGCCTCGGGGATGTAGCATCTAAATATCCAATCTAATGCATTAATTGTTTCGCTGTTGTTTTCCTGCGCTTTAGGACTGTGGATGACATCAGGCAATATGTAATGATCAATGTAATGTCACATTCCCAGAAATGTGCTTCCATCCATAAAAATGTTTCCTTCAACCTGTCAGTAATTATAGCCACAAACGTCTAAAAAAAACTATTGAACCAACAAATAGATCTGGGTTAAATTTATCTAACTTACCATTTAATTAAGTTTCCATGTGATGTGCATCTTTCACATTTCAAAGTACCACATTTCAAAACTGTAAGGAATCTTTCTCTTGACTGAGTTAATTTAATCACAAAAAATATAATTGGCTAGTTACAGCGACTAACCATAAGTAGATTGATATGAGTATATGCTGTTCAAAAGCTCAGTTTAATGAACCAGGCAAAATAAAACAGAGAGTGCTCAGCAGGTTAGGCCTTGTGCATAGAGAAGCAACATTAATGCCCTTAATATCAGAAAAGACTGGATTTTCCTGGAGGAGCTGTCATTTTAGGTGAGAATCTGTAAAGACTACGGATTGTGCTTTTCCAAACATTGTGCAATTTATTCTTGACAAGGAAGAAATGTACCAGAATGCTGCCAGGATTAGAGGTATTAACTATAAAAAGAGGTTATCCAACTTAGATTGTTTTCTCTGGAAGGGGGGGGGGGGGGGGGGTTGAGGGGAGATCTGATAAAAGTATATAAAATTATGGGAGGCATGGACAGGGTAAACAGGGAGATTTTTTTTTCTAGGCTGGAAATGCGAAAGACTAGTGGACATAGTTTAAAGGTGAGAGGGCAACATTTAAAGGAGGTGTGCAGGGCAAGTTTTTACACAGAGTGTAGTGGAAGCCAGGATCATGCCACCAATGATGGCAGTCAAGGCAAATATGATAGTGGCATTTAAGAGGCTTTAGGATAAGCGCATAGATATCCAGGATTGAAGGTTTTGTGGCTAGGTTTGCAGATGATACAAGATAGGTGGAGGGACAGATTGTATAGAGAAAGCAGGAATGCTGCAGAAGGACTTGAACAGGTTAGGAGAGTGGGCTGAGATGTAGCATATGGAACACAGGAAATCAAAGTGTGGAGCCATGCATTTTGGTAGTACGTATAAAGATGTAGACTATTTACTAAATGGGGAGAGAATTCAGAAATCGGTGGTGCAAAGTGACTTGCTAGTTCTAGTGCAGGATTCCCATTAAGTTAATTTGCAATTCGATAAAGAATGAGGAAGGCAAATGCAATGCTTGCAATTATTTTGAAATAACTAGCATACAAAAACAGGGATGCAATGCTGAGGCTTTATAAGGCACTGGTCAGACTGCATTTGCAATATTGTCAATTTTTAGGCCCCATAACTGAGGAAGGATGTGCTGGAGAGAGTCGAGAGGAGGTTTACACGCTTGAGTGGGTTAACATATGATGATCATTTGATGGCACTGGGCCTTTACTCACTGGTGTTTAGATGGATGAGGGGGATCCTCATTGAAACTTACCAAATAGTGAAAAGTCTGGATTGGGTCGTTTTGTAGAGGATGTTTCCACTAGCGGGAGAGTCTAGGACCAGAGGTCATACTTCTGAATTAAAAGACGTTCCTTCAGGATGAGGAACTTCTTTAGTCAGAGGGTGGTGAATCTGTGGAATTCAGTTCGACAGAAGGCTATGGAGGCCAAGTCAATGTAAATTTTTAAGGAAGAGATCGATAGATTCTTGTTTAGGGGGTCAGGTTTATGGGGAGAAGGCAGAAGAATGGGATTAAGAGGGAATGATATACTTGATAAGAGCAGAATTAGGCCATTCAGCCTATCAATTATGTAATGAACTTTTGAATGGAAGGATATACAGTTGATCACATACAGACAATGGAGGGCTTGTTCCTTTGCTGTACTATTTTATGCTGTAAATTCAGTCTGATTGGAATCTTACCAGCTTGTACAAAGAGGGAGCCTGCAGTTGTTTAGGTTTATTATTGTCATATGTACTGAGGTACAGAGAAAGGCTTTGTACTGCATATTATCCAGTCAGATGAGGTAAAATTGTACATAAATACAATTACGTATGTCAAACTCAAGTACAATATGTAGAGCAAAGGAGAAGATATAGAGTGCAGCATATAGTTCTCAGCAATGTAGTACAATAGTTCCAAAGAGAGTCCAATGTCCACAATGGGGTTAAGGTTATTCAGAGTTGTTCCTGAGTTTGGTGATGCATGCTTCCAAGCTTCTGTATCTTTTGCTAGTGGGGAGCAGGGATAAGAAGAAATGACCGGGGTGGGACATGTCTTTGATTATGCTGGCTGCATTTCCGAGGCAGCAGGAAGCATAGTTGGAGCCAATGATGGAGAGTCTGGTCTGTGTGATGGACTGGGCTACATCTATAACTCTCTGCAATTTCTTATTGTCCTGTTCCCAAACCAAGATGTGATGCAATCCGACAATAGACTTTCCATAGTGCATCTGTAGAAGTTTGTAAGAGTCATTGGAGACGTGCCGATTTCCTCAGTCTCCAAAGGAAGTAGTGGTATTGGTGTGCCTCCTTTGCTGTCGCATCAGTGTGGTGGGTCCATGACAGATGGTTGGTAATATTCATGCCAAGGAACATAAAGCTCTCAATCCTTTCCACTTCAGCACTATAGATACTGATTGGGGCATGTACTCCACCATGTTTCCTTAAGTTAATAACTAGCTCCTTCATCTTGCTGACGTTGATGGAAAGATTGTTGATTTGACACCATGCTACTAAGTTCTCTAGCTCCTTCCTTGATTCCTTGTTCCAGGTGTTTGGAGATGAGTTTAGATGGGATTACTGTGTTGAAGGCTGAGCTGTAGTCGATAAATAGGAGTCTAATGTAGGAGTATCTGTCCAGGTGTTCCTGAGATAAGTTTTGGGTCAGGCTGACACTGTATATTGGCATTTCTGAAGACTTTGGTGGTGCCTTCCCTAATCCTAAAAGCACGAGTTCCAGTCCCAGAGATGGGGATAACCTCACAGCTTGACTTGAATCCAGACGTCTGATCATGTTAATTGTTGTGGTATCATATAACCATATAAACCATATAATTAGGCGACCAAAATTGTTACACCATACTCCAGAATTGGTCTTACCAATGCCTTGTACAATTTTAACATTACTTCCCTACTCCTATATTCAATGCTCTGATTTATAAAGGCCAGCACACCAAAGGCTTTCTTTACCACCCTATCTACATGTGATTCCACCTTCAGGAAACTATGCACAGTTATTCCTAGATCTCTCTGTTCCACAGCATTCCTCAATTCCCTACCATTTACCATGTACATCCTATTTTGATTTGTCCTGCCAAGATGTAGCACTTCACACTTATCAGCATTAAACTCCATCTGCCATCTTTCAGCCCACTTTTCCAAATGGCCCAAATCTCTCTGTAGACTTTGAAAATCTACTTCATTATCCACAACACCACCTATCTTAGTATCATCTGCATACTTACTTATCCAATTTTCCACCCCATCACACAGATCATTGATGTACATAACAAACAACAGTGGACCCAACCCAAATCCCTGAGCCACCCCACTGGTCACTGGCTTCCAATCTGACAAACAGCCATCCACCATTACTCTCTGACATCTCCCATTCAGCCACTGTTGAATCCATCTTGCTACTCCGCCATTAACACCCAAAGATTGAACCTTCTTAACCAACCTTCCATGGGGAACCTTGTCAAAGGCCTTACTGAAATCCATATAGACAACATCCACTGCTTTACCCTCATCAATTTCCCTAGTAACCGCTTCAAAAAATTCAAGAAGGTTTGTCAAACATGACCTTCCAGGCACAAGTCCATGTTGACTGTTCCTGATCAGACCCTGTTTATCCAGATGCTTATATATATTATCTCTAAGTATCCTTTCCATTAATTTGCCCACCACTGACATCAAACTAACAGGTCTATAATTGCTAGGTTTATTCTTTGAACCCTTTTTAAACAATGGAACAACATGCGCAGTACGCCAATCCTCCGGCACTATTCCCGTTTCTAATGACATTTGAAATATTTCTGTCATAGCTCCTCCTATTTCTACACTAACTTCCCTCAATGTCCTAAGGAATATCCTATCAGGACCTGGAGACTTATCCACTTTTATATTTTTCAAAAGTGTCAGTACTGCCTCCTCTTTGAATCTCATAGTTTCCATAGCTACTCTACTTTTTTCCCTTACCTCACAGAGTTCAATATCCTTCTCCTTGGTGAATACCGAAGAAAAGAAATTGTTCAATATCTCCCCCATCTCTTTTGGCTCTGCAGATAACTGTCCATTTTGGCTCTCTAATGGTCCAATTTTATCCCTTGTTATCCTTTTGCTATTAATATAGCTGTAGAAACCCTTTGGATTTACTTTCACCTTTCTTGCCAAAGAAACCTCATATCTTCTTTTAGCCTTCCTAATTTATTTCTTAAGATTCTTTTTACATTCTTTATACTCCTCTAGCACCTCATTTACTCCATGCCTCCTAAAATTATTGTAGATATCTCTCTATTTTCGAAACAAGTGTCCAATTTCCCTTGAAAACCATGGATCTTTCCATTTTTTACTATTTCCTTTCAACCTAACCGGGGCATAAAGATTCTGTACAATTTCCCCTTTAAATGTCCTCCATTTCTCTCCTACATCCTTCACATAAAGCAAAGTGTCCCAATTCACTCCTTTTAAAATCCTTACACATTTACTCAAAGTTATCCTTTCTCCAATCAAAAATCTCCACCCTAGGTCCAGTTCTGACTCTCTCCATAATTATATTGAAACTAATGGTATTGTGATCACTGGTCCTGAAGTGCTCACCAACGCATACCTCCATCACCTGACCTGCCTCATTTCCTGGAGCTTTTTAATGGAGCTTTTTAAACTGTCTGTGCCGTACATGATACCAATACCATCTCTTATCTATCTGCACATAATCCATATCCCTCCTTACCCTGGAGATCCATTTACACGTCCCAAAATCCACAACCTTCAGCATTACAGAGGAAATAATCCAAGCTTGTACAACCTCTATATCTCTCATTTCCCTTACTCTCAGTCTGAAGAAGGGTCTTGACCTGAAATGTCACTTATTCCTTTTCTCCAGAGATGCTGCCTGACCCACTTTTTGGGTCTATCTCCTTGTCGCTAATAGCTCCTAATCCAGGCATCATTTTGGTAAACATCTTCTACACACTTTCCATAGCCTCCACATTTTTCCTTTATTGGGGAGACAATATTCCAAATGTGCACGCAATATTCCAAATGTGGCCTAACCAAAGTCCTATAAAGCTGCATCATGACTTCCTGACTCTTGTACCCAATGCCTCGACCTATGAAAGCAAGCATGCCTTTTTTACCACTCTCCCTACTTGTGGTCGCTACATTTATGGATTTATGGACTTGGACCCCAAGATCTCTCTGTACATTAGTGTTGGAAAGGAGGAGAAAATGTCATAACCATATGGTCTTCCCTCCATGATGTTTCTCATAAGCAATATTAGCTAGGAATTAAACTTTTGGGCTGGCTTTTACTTTAACCTTCTGAGGATTACATGATTTTAGCGGAGAGGTTTTATGCTCCCAGAGATAATCAGCCACGTTCACTTTTGTAAAATGCAGTTTGTGTAAAAGATGTTGATGTGGCTTTGAATGATGCTGATAACTCTGGTATATCTGGGATACCTTATTTGTACCGTTTTTTTGAGGATGTGACAAGCAAAATGGATGAAGGGGAGCCAGTGGATGTAGCGTATCTAGACTTTCAGAAAGCCTTTGGTAAGGTGCGCACGGGAGACTGATGACTAAAATTAGAGCACATGGTATTGGGGGTAGGGTGTTGACGTGGATAGAAAATTAGTTGGCAGACAGATAGCAAAGAGTAGGAGTGAACGGGTCCTTTTCAGAATGGCAGGCAGTGGCGAGTGGAGTGCCACAAGGCTCGGTGTTGGGGCTGCAACTGTTTACCATATATATTCATGATTTGGAAGAGGGAATTAGGTAAAAGTTTTTTTCTAACTTCAATCTTAAATGGCCTCCCCTTTATTCTAAGACTGTGGCCCCTGGTTCTGGACTCGCCCAAAATTGGGAACATTTTTTCCTGGATCTAGCTTGTCCAGTCCTTTTATAATTGTATATGTTTCTATAAGATCCACTCTCATCCTTCTAATCTCCAGTGAATACCAGTCTAGTCTTTTCAATCTTTCCTCATATGACAGTCCCACCATCCCAGGGATGAATCTCGTGAACCTATGCTGTACTGCCTTAATCACAAGGATGTCCTTCCTCAAATTAGGAGACCAATACTGTACACAATACTCCAGATGTGGCCTTACCAGAGCCCTACACAACTGCAGAAGAACCTCTTTACTCCTATACTGAAATCCTCTTGTTATGAAGGCCAACATTCCATTAGCTTTCTTCAATGCCTGCTGGAACATGCACGCCAACTTTCAGTGACAGGTGTACAAGGACACCCAGGTCTCGCTGTCCCTTCCCCTAACGTAACCCCAATGAGATAATAATCTGCCGCCTTGTTTTTGCTGCCAAAGTGGTTAACCTCACATTTATTTATATTATACCGCATTTGCCATGCATCTGCCCACTCACTCAACCAGTCCACATCACCCTGCAACCTCCTAACATCCTCTTCACAGTTCACACTGCCACCCAGCTTTGTGTCATCCGCAAACTTGCTAGTGTTGCTCCTAATTCCCTCTGTCAAATCATTAATATATATGGTAAACAGTTGCGGCCCCAACACCGAGCCTTGCGGCACTCCACTCGCCACAGCCTGCCATTCTGAAAAAGGACCCATTCACTCCTACTCTTTGCTTCCTGTCTGCCAACTAATTTTCTATCCATGTCAACACCTTACCCCCACTACCATGTGCTCTAATTTTAGTCACATGTCTCCCATGCAGGACCTGGTATATCTGGGATAAGGTATCCCAGATATACCAAGGTATCAGCATCATTCAAAGCCACATCAACGTCTTTCATGTCCCCAAGGTCTGAACCATGGCCCTGTTTCTGTGGTGGGTACATCTTATCATTGGTGATTTAAAAAAAAAAAACATGAATCCTTTCTGGTTTAACACATGCTGGTTGTATACGCAAACTAGCCTGAAAAATAACTCTAAAGCGATAGCAATGTAGTTGCCATGTGAAGTTTGCACATTCTCCCTTGACCACGTGGACTTTTTCTAGATGCTCCCATTTCCTCCTACATCCAAAGAGGTGTGGGTTTGTCAGTTTATTGGCATCTATGAACATTGGATGAGAAAGTAGGATAACATTGAACTAGTGTGAAATGATGGTTGGTGGGCCCAAGGGCCTGTTTCCATGCTGTACTGTATCTCTAAACTAAACTAAACAAAACATGCCTGCGTTTGACCAATGCCATTCTATCCATGTACCTGTCTAACTACTTTTATACATTGATAATACACCCGCTCTCTAACTTCCTAAAGCAGCTTGTTCCATGCACCCAACCACCATCTGTGTGCAAAGGTTGCCCCTCAACTTTTAAATCGGTTACCTCTCTTTGGGGTTTAAATCTAGCCCCAAAAAACTTAATGGGCCTGTTCCACAGGCGATTTTTTTTGGCGACTGCAGGAGACTATGCACATCGCTGGTGGTTGCCTGGGTGTTGCCTTCATGGTCGTGAGGAGTTCCCGCATTCTGGGAACTAGTCGCGGCCTCATTATGGTCGCCGTGAATTTTTCGACATGTTGAAAAATTAGCGGCGACTAGAATGAAGCCGCCATGGAGAGTAACAAGAATTTTCGAGCCGTAGGGGGGTCGCCAGGAGGCCCTAATGGGTTGCCAGGAGGTCGAAGGTTCTCGGAGGTTCTCAGAGGTTGTAGCCGGTGCTGGCTGGTGAATTTCATTGGCTCATTGTGTAAAAAAAACATAAGCAGTAGTTTTCAGAACCAAGGATAACCGACCGGTAATGTTAATGTCCGCCGAGCACAGCCGTGTATCTCTGGCTTCTTAAAAGGTTTCTCAACTACTTATCTCCCCTTCTCCCTCTCTCCTCTCCCACTCCTCCCTCTTTTAAAGAACTTATCTGCACTGTGCTTTAACCGTCTTTTTACAGTGCCAACCTTCCTGTTCATCGTGGCGTGTGTCTATTTCACCTTGGCTTTGCACCATGTGAATTTTTTGGACAGTTCTTTGTATTCACCCTTACTTTATTTCATAACAAACTCAGTTCTATTTACTGCTAACTCTTCGCTGACAAACTCAATAATATAACGTGAACCACATTTTAATAAATGTTCCAGTGGATGGTAAGACTTATTGATTTGCTTTATTATGAAACTAAAGCTATCCTTCACTCTAATTCAATCATCATAAACTAGTTTTTGTTTCAACTGAACGGCAGAACTTAAAAATCAGTTTGAGTGGCAAGAAATGCTAACAGCATCGATACTAACATTTTGAAAGAAAACACATTCATTGAAAATGGAAAACAAAATTTCAGATTACCTACAATTGCCTCCAACTATTTCCCAAAATACGAACTAAAATTGTAAATGTTAACATATAAATAAGGAACTGCAGATGCTGCTTTACTAAAAAGATACCTAGTGCTGGACAACATGGATAGGTGATGTTTCAGTCTGAAGAAGGGACCTGATCTGAAACACCACCGTATCCATGTTTTCTAGTGATGCTGCCTTACCTGCTGAGTTACCCCAGCATATTGTCTTTTTTTTAAAAAAAAAACAATTTTAATATTAAATTCATCACCAATTTCCCCAAATCCCAATTCTCAGTTTTACTGTATATATGTAGGAATCTCATATCTGGAATTGGGGACTTCCATAATTCACATCATCAACCAGAATTGAAAATTACCTTTGAAGAATTCAGGCCTTTCTATTTATTTGACTACTATAGTCAAAGTCACAGATTTGTACAGTCAGGAAATAAGCCAATTGACCTATTGTGTCAGTGACAATCTTTTTTGGCCATCTACACTAAATTCAGATAGCAAAGCAAAATAAATGAAAGAATGTGTGTCTAATACATATTTATCCCATATTTATTTTGGAATATTTGAAAATCTGCAAATCATTAAATAAATGTTAATTTCAACAATGCAATAAAAATAAAAATATTTAAATACTCATATAAAATAACAGATAAGAGATAAACAGGTGTTTGAAATACATTTAAGCCAAAGTGGTCATACAAATGCATGTCACATTAAATAATATGGACATCATCTTTTAGTTTAATTCTATTACCTAGAAAATTGAATCAATTGAAACATCCTCTGAACAGAGCCTTTAAAACATTTAACGCCCTTTACACAAAACACTCATTCAGTCCTTGTGAAAATCAAAAGGAATTCAAAGATTTCCACCCCTCACATTTACAAACCTACAGAGCATTCAAACACTTTAAACTAGTTCATGATATAATATGCTTTCAATGGGTAAACAGATAACACGACTTAATACACAATACCCACGCAGTTCAAGGAAGACTTTTGAATGTTAAGATTTAAAAACAAAGGATTACTGTAAATTATTGATCATCCATCAGCGTACATTCAAACATCAGTGGCACAGCGGTAGAGTTGCTGCCTTACAGCACTGGAGACCCAGGTTCGATCCTGTCTATGGGTGCTGTCTGTACATAGTTTGTACGTTCTCCCCATGACCGTGTGGGTTTTCTCTGAGATCATTGGTTTCTTCCCACACTCCAAAGAGGGATCTCTCGTCGGCATGGACTCGGTGGGCTGAAGGGCCTGTTTACACGCTGTATCTCTAAACTAAACTAAATCCCTGTATTAACAAGACTTTCCAATTTTTGATCTAGAATATAACTTTGTTCTTAACATCCCTTTTTCTTCCAGTCACAAGCAATGTGCCCCATCTTCCAACAACTAAAACATGTTTATCCCCCAGATCATACTTTATTTCAGACCTTGCATTCACACGTGCGTGGTCTATATGATCTATCTAATTCTTATAGTTTTATTTCCTGATAATTATCTAAAATAATGTGTGCCACTGGTGTGGGTTTATCCTGCATCAGCTGTCTAAGTATTGCTCATTTCTGTAACACTTCAGCCTCTGCTATGTCTGTGTCTCTCAAATCAGTGTTAGTGGTAATGAGAAGTATTCCGAACCACTGATGCAGATTGGCACTAGTTGATTGATAGCTGTCTAACCCTCCTGCTCTTCATTGTAAATAGGCCTCTATTTATAAGTGTATGCTACGGGGTATTCTTCACTCCCCTGCACAATTTGTAGGATTTCCTCTCCCACATTGAACAGTTTGCCTAATGTGCAATTCATATTTCTATTGTATACAGCTTACCTTTGATTTTTGTTAGCCTCTATGATAGGATCAGTCCCAGGAAGTGACCTTCCTTATCTTCCAGATATCGTATAAAATCCTTTCACTGTGAAGGGATATACAATAACTAATCAAGTTAATAGTATCAGGTCTCCCCTCTTACTAGTGTTATTTTTGAGTGACTTACAGGAAACATTACTCCATGTTTTACATTCCCACTATTCTTTTTTTCCTTCCTCACCTTGTGTCTAAAACATTCCCTTCACCCGCAACCTCTGTCATGACACAAGTTGCTATATTCTCGCCCTATGGACATTCAATTTCTCTCTCCAACTCTGAATACACATACTACGAATTCCTTCAGCACCCAGAATGTTGGTTTTAAAGAACTACACTCCTCAGACCTTCTGAAGAAGGGTCTTGACCCAAAACGGCACCTATTCCTTTTCCCAGAGATGCTGCCTGACCTGCTGAGTTACTCCAGTTTTTTGTGTCTATCCAGGATTTAATAGGAACCTGAAGGGTACCTTTTTTAATACAAAGGGTGGTAGGTATATGGAACAAGTTGCCGGAGGAGGTAGGTGAGGCAGGTATTATCACAATGTTTAAGAAACATTTAGACGGGTACATGGATAGAATAGGTTAAGAGGGATATGGCCCAAACCAAGCAGGTGGGGCTAATACAGATGGGGCATGTTGGTCAGCATGGGCAAGATGGGCCGAAGGGCCTCTTTCCACGCTGTATTTCTCTATGAGTCGATAACTATGAATAAGCATGTAATAGCTTGTGCATGCCCTGGTCAGCATTGGTATTGTGCCTTTGAAGTTCATAAGAAAATCCACAAAGAATGAAAGTGAAAAATTAACAACAATAAAGAGGAAAGAATTGAAGGTAGAGAAACAATGAGAAAAATATTTATTAAAAAGCTGGAAAAATACCTTACTCTCTCAGAAAAGAAGAGACGATAAAGTGATAGAAAATACATAATTCACACTATGTGGTCACTAAAATAGCTGCAAATAATATGACATATTTGTGACATTTGGTGACAAGATTACTTTTAATTCTACTTTGTCTAAAAAATAGCTATTGTCATTAGAGAAATGTCACTTTAATTAAAATCCTTTCAGTTTATGTAACCATTAAAGGTGCTGTCTTTGATTTGGAAAATACTCACTGCACATCACAGCAGAGATATAATTTTGTGATTTTAACAGAGTAGTCTAAAATGAATGGGAAGCATATGTATTATCCAGCATCACGTTAAAACCCCAAGATCATTGCAGAAGTAGACTCCATAAAAAATTGATTGGCCAAGCAGAGACATCTACTTAAAATAGAAAAACAGCGGCTGACAGTGGCAGAAACTTCGCAGAAAGTTATTGCAGAAAATGTCAATCCTCTTTCAATGTTCTAGAGACAATCAAGTGTGTGGATTATATTTTGTGATCCAGAGAATGTCACCATATTGCAGTCTTGTGTTATGGGTGCCCTTCACATAAGAATGCATCCAAATTGATTGTCTAAATCCATTTCACAAATGTCCTGATGAGCAACACACATAAGGGTTTACTATGACTTTGACTGATGGTAGGCAGAACTCTGCGCTATGAAGCTGATAACTTTATCCATAAGCTTCTCCGAAAAATGACTTGCTTAGCTTTGTCTATCTGATCTTCCAGCTGTTTAGCAGTTTAATACGAGAAGCATAAAACAGCCCGAGGCAATACTTAGCATTGGATCTTCCATGCCATTACAACTGAAAATGGATACCATTTTCTGATTAGTCGATAGGAAGTGGGCCATGTTTGAACACTCACCTTCAAATGTTGGGGTACAGTGGGTACACGTCCACAATGTAGGCCATCATTTTGGTCCAAAGAGAGTGTTCAGGGAGCAAGAAAGGAACAAAGTATGAGATTTTTGCACATTGCTCAGAGATTTCTCAATGAAGTTTGTCACCTGCTGCTCTTACAGCTGTGGTGATGTGCTTTCATGTGTCTGACTTATTCTAAGTTGAAATTGGATATATTTCCAACATTTCACACTTGGTTGAATAAGGGAAGCCACTAGGGCTGTGTATTCAACGTGAGCTGTTACTTTCACCCCGAGGCAGAGGCAGCACAAAGCTTTACTTTAAATGTTTGTCCCCCCCACCCTCCCCCCCCCCTCCCCCCCCCACCCCCCCAAGAAACAAGATGTAATTGACTGTCCTTGCTTTGCCCTGTGGATTTTGCATGTCAATGTTTAAATACCCACTTCATGCACTGAATCATCCAAACTGGACAATGTGGTACACATTGGCTGGATGACTGAAAACCCTAAAGTGCAGTCTGTATCCATCAACCCCAGAATATATGATTCAATAACACAATAGTGTGCCTTACAGAACGATACTGCTGCCTGCATCATTTCACAGAAGTTCTGTGATGCTCACTTGAGCAGCTGTCAAAATTTATGTAGGTCTACCAAGTGCTGCACAACCTCTAAAAACTGAGATGAAGTGAAATTTATTCACTTCGATGGTTGTATGTCTTAAAATTCTCTGCCCCAGAGCACTGTGCTTTCTCAGACATTGCATACAGTATATCCTTGACAGAGATTGATGGGTTTTTGATACTAAAGGAATCAAGGGATATATGGAAAGTGCAGGGGGTGGAAATGGAGATAAGCATAATCTTACTGAATTGAAAAGAGATATAAAGTACTAAAATATTTCACAGTTCTATTTCTTTAGATATTCAGATTTAAACTTTACTTTTGTTCATTATCAAGAGGCCATTCCCATTGCAATTCTTTGGTTCACATTAATCATTTCCACCAACTACATTCCTACACATAGGACTTTATGCTGCAACAGCAGAAAACACAATACCTATCCTTTCACCTCTTCCTGTTGCACCATCCCACCCAAATATATTTTCAGGTGAAGTAGTGCTTCACTTGCAACACTTCCAATCGAATATACCATTCTATGGACATGATGTGGTATTCTCCATATTGGAGAAACCAAAGACAAAGTAGGTGACAACTTTTCACCTCAGCGTTGACTCTGCAGGGGTGATCCTTAGCCTCCAATTGACTGCCATTCCAATCCCTCATCGCACTCCCACTTTGATGCATCTGCCCCCGGTACTTTTCCAGTGAGGCTGAATGCAAACTTCAGAGGGTGATGGTGCAGTAAATTAAATGAACCGACCAATTTCAATATTTAAAATATATTCAGACAGGTACATGGATAATATAAGTTTAGAGGGATATGGGCCAAATGCAAGCAAATGGGAATAGCTTGGTAAGCTTGGACATGTTAACCAAATTAACTGTTTCCATTCTGCCTAAAAGCCCTGTCCCACTGTACATGTCCATTCAAAAGTTCTCCCGAGTTTGCCCTGATTCAAACTTGGAGATTTACGGTAATGGCCGCTCATCGGTACTTGGGCGTCTCGTGGACATTTTTCAAAGTGTTGAAAAATCTTCACGAGTCTTCCTGAGCTTACCATGTTTCCCGAGTACTTGCCGTTAGTGTTACGAACCGCTAAGAGACGTCCCCGAGCTCCGACGTACCCGCTACGTTCATTCTCCGTGCTTAACACGTTTGATTTTTATTTAAACTCGGGAGAGCACTTGAATGAACTTGTACAGTGGGACAGGGCCATTACTCCATGACTCAGTAACAGCACCTCTTGTTCCATGTAGCCTCCCCAAATCAATACTGAAAGAACAGTTTCAGGTTACTAATTTTCTCCGTGTGACAACTTCCCAATCCTGGTGTAGGTTATCCATATCTCATAATGATTCAGTATTTCTGTCACCACTTATGTGCCGGGCACCTTCTATACGTGCATTTCACAGAATGCATACATCAGTTTGAAGATAGATACAAAAAGCTTGAGTAATTCAGCGGGACAGGGAGCATCTCCGGAGAGAAGGAAAGGGTGACGTTTCAGGTCGAGAACTTTCTTTAGATACATAATTTTATTGTTTTGTCTTTTTTAATAAACAATAGACACTAGGTGCAGGAGTGGGCCATTTGAGCCAGCACCGCCATTTAATGTGATCATGGCTGATCATCCCCAATCAGTATCCCGTTCCTGCCTTCTCCCCATATCCCCTGACTGCTATCTTTACGAGCCCTATCTAGCTCTCTCTTGAAAATATCCATAGAACCGGCCTCCACTGCCCTCTGAGGCAGAGCATTCCACAGACTCACAACTCTCTGTGAAAAAGTGTTTCCTCATCTCTGTTCTAAATGGCTTATGCCTTATTCTTAGACTGTGGCCCCTGGTTCTGGACTCCCCAAACATCAAAAACATGTTTCCTGCCTCTAACATGTCCAAACCCTTAATAATCTTATATGTTTCAGTAAGATCCCCTCACATACTTCTAAACTCCCAGTATACAAGCCCAGCCGCTCCATTCTCTCAGCATATGACAGTCCCGCCATTCCGGGAATTAACCTTGTAAACCTACGCTGCACTCCCTCAATAGCATGAATGTCCTTCCTCAAATTAGGGGACCAAAACTGCACACAATACTCCAGGTGTGGTCTCACTAGGGCCCTGTACAACTGCAGAAGGACCTTTTTGCTCCTATATTCAACTCCTCTTGTTATGAAGGCCAACATGCCATTCGCTTTCTTCACTGCCTGCTGTACCTGCATGCTTACTTTCATTGACTAATGAACAAGGACCACCCCCCCCCCCCCAGATCCCGTTGTACTTCCCCTTTTCCCAACTTGACACCATTTAGATAATAATCTGCCTTCCTGTTTTTGCTACCAAGGTGGAAAACCTCATATTTCTCTACATTAAACTGCATCTGCCATGCATCTGCCCACTCACCAACCTGTCCAAGTCACCCTGCATGCTCATAGCATCCTCCTCAGAGTTCACACTGCCACCCAGCTTTGTGTCATCTGCAAATTTGCTAATGTTACTTTGAATCCCTTTTTCTAAATCATTGATGTATATTGTAAAAAGCTGTGCTCCCAGCACCGAGCCTTGCGGTATCCCACTAATCACTACCTCCCATTCTGAAAGGGGCCCGTAAATCCTACTCTTTGTTTCCTGTCTGCCAACCAATTTTCTATCCATGTCAGCACTATACCCCCAATACCATGTTATTTATTTAACAACCATCTAAACATCTTATGGCTTGCTAACCATCTAATGGCTAGTGGAATCAAGGGTTATGGGGAGAGGGCAGGAACGGGGTACTGATTGTGGATGATCAGCCATGATCAATCACATAGAATGGTGTTTTAGCTCGAAGGGCCAAATGGCTTACTCCTGCACCTATTGTCTATGTATCTATGTATTTATGTAACTTTATCAACAACATATCACCATGGCAGACCCATCCTCACCTACTAAAATTTGTGCAATCCATTGCTTCCTCACCCTCTCTGCGACTTGTTGTTTCTCTTTCCTAGACCTGATTTGACTTGCATAGGAATGTAGAAATGATTGCCTACAGTGTACTTTTTTCCAAAGTTTTTATAATTATATTAAAATATTGAAAATAATATATCAGGCAAAAAAATCACCTATCTGCTAATATTGGTAGCAAAGATTGGTAGTATTGACCAGCTTTTTACAACATTGTAACCAAATAAATAAGAGTCCATTGCCTTAACCTGTCAAAATTGATGTAGCATCAATATCTTGATGAGTTATAATAAACAGAGAAAATAGGTGCAGGAGTAGATCATTTGACCCTTCGATCCTACACCACCATTCATTGTGATCATGGCTGATCATCCACAATCAGTAACCTGTGCCTGCCTTCTCCCCATATCCCTTGATTCCGATGGAGGAAGTTAAAGAGAGGCATTGTCATTAAGAAATTCAAAATCAAGCATAAGAATTGTCATAATATCATTATTACAAAATCATGAATCAATGTTGTTTGGCATGGACATGGGTTGCGAAGGAGTATGATTGAATCTCAGGTAGACACAAAATGCTAGAGCAACTCAGCGGGACAGGCAGCATTTTTGGGGAGAAGGAATGGGTGATGTTTCAGATCGCGACCCTTCTTCAGACTGATGTCAGGGGAGTGGACGGGACAGAGATATAATGTAATCGGAGACTGTAAGACTGGTGGGAGAACTGGGAAGGGGAAGGGGATGGATAGAGAGGGAAAGCAAGGGCTAATTGAAGTTAGAGAAGTCAATGTTCATACCGCTGGGGTGTACGCTACCGAAGTGAAATATGAGGTGCTGTTCCTCCAATTTGGGCTGGGCCTCACTCTGACAATAGAGGAGGCCCAAGATAGAAAGGTCAGATAGGGAATGAGAGGGGGAGTTAAAGTGCTGAGTAAATGGGAGATCAGGTAGGTTAAGGCGGACTAAGCGGAGGCGTTCAGTGAAAAGATCGCCAGGACTGCGCTTAGTTTCGCTGATGTACAGAAGTTGACATCTGGAACAGGGGATACAGTAGATGAGGTTGGCGGAGGTGCAAATGAACCTCAACCTCACCTGTAAAGACTGTCGGGGTCCTTGGATGGAGTCATGGGGGAGGTAAAGGGACAGGTGATGCATCTCCTGGTGTTGCAGGGGAAAGTACCTGAGGAGGGAGTGGTTTGGGTGGGAAGGGATGAGTTGACCAGGGAGTTGTGGAGGGAACGATCTCTGCAGAAAGCAGAAAGGGGTGGAGATGGGAAGATATAGCCAGTAGTGGGATCCTGTTGCAGGTGGCGAAAGTGTTGGAGGATTATATGCTGTATGCTACAGTTGATAAGGTGGAAGGTGAGGACAAGGGGGACAGTCCTATTTGCAATTGGGGGAAGGGGGTGCAAGAGCGAGCTGCGGGATATCAAGGAGGACATCAATGATCTAATATTGAAAACCTTATCCTGGGCGCAGATGCGGCGAAGACAGAAGAATAGGGAGTAGGGGATAGAGTCATTGATTTAATCTCGGATGCTTTGGAGGAGTTCTGGTGTATAAATAGAGTCAAAGAGTCTTGCAATATGAAAACAGGCTCTTTGGTCTAATTCACCCATGCCGTAATGAAAAGTGAAAAGGCCTACCTGGAATCCATTGTAATAGTCATGTCAAGAAATAACAGGCAATGAATTAAGGTTTTATTGGCTGACTGGAGCTAGGGACAATGTTACAAAAATAGAAATGTAATGACTTAAAGTAGCAGCTCCATCCTGTTTGTGTCAATTGCAATAACAAGTTTGCAAACAGAATGTTGACCTTCAATTACATTATTAGCATTGAGGATGAGATCATGTATATCTGTGATGACGAGACCTCTTCTGAAATTATATGTGTTTTAATAAATCTGCTAATACATTACATTATCTTTGAACCTGATGTTAGGTACTCTCTAAATTTTCAGGTAATTCGCTTATGGGCACTCTTATTTATGAAAGATTGAATTGACCTGACAGGCAGCATTACACCAAGAACAAATTGCTCAAGAATAAATCAGTAGATAAAATCAAATTTAATTTGTTGGCATCTTCAGATTTTAAGCGTTGTAAAGAAAATGGTAGACATATGAAAAATAAATAGATGTCAGCTGAGGATATGCCACAAGCTTAACAGCATTCAATAGATGTAAAGCTGAAATGCAATAAAGTTTACAATACAGATATTGGCTACTTGTTCCAAGTAGTCCATGCAGGCAGTGATATTTCAGATTCGTGTCCTACTTTTTCTCTTCATCTCACTCTAGTTTAGTTCAGTTTAACTTATTATTATTATCACGTTTACCGAGATGCAGTGAAAAGCTTTTGTTTGCATGCTATCCAATCAAAAAGATCATACATGAATTAGAAGACTATACCTCCTCCAATCAAAGTGACTAATGAACACATCTATGCAGGAATTCTTAACAGGTATCTTGCCTGCAAAATATATGGCTGCTTACTTTATCTCTGTGAAGTTATGATACTGAAATCTACAATGCAGATGTTTCTTAACTGTTTGGATCATATCCCACAATTTTTTTCTTATCCATGTACTTGTCCAATGTATTTTAAATGTTATAGAGTGATTCAGTGTGGAAACAGGCCCTTTGGCCCAACTTGCTAACACCAGCCAACTTGCCAACCCAGCTACACTAGTCCCACCTGCCCGCATTTGGTCCATATCCCTCCAAACCAGTCCTATCCCAGTACCTGCCTAACTGTTTCTTAAATGCTTGGATAGTCCCTGCCTCAACAACCTCTTCTGGCAGCTTGTTCCATAAACCCACCACCCTTTGTGTGAAGAAGCTAGCTGTCAGATTCCTATTAAATCTTTTCCGCTTCACCTTAAACCAGGGGTCGGCAACCTATGGCCCACAGGCCGGATCCGGACCGTAACCCGAAATCATCCGGCCCTCAGGCATTTTTTTTCTCAATTCGTTTTCGCGACCGGGGAACTGCAGCTAGACCCAGGCCTCGCAAGCGACCTGGGCACTACAGCCAATCCAGGGGCATGCAGGCGACCTGGGAACTGCAGCTAGACCAGGGGCCGCGAGGGATCTGGGAACTAGCAAGTCGTGGGGACGTGAGGGATCTGGGAACTACAGAAAAGTAATTGAAAACATGTGAAAACTAATGTGAAAAACAACACCAAGTGTCACACTACTTAACATGTATTATTAGTATGTATTATTACTAATTTATCTTATTAGTATGTATTATTGCTAATTTAGTTAGTATGTATTATTATTACCTCCATTTATTAACTATGGCGATAGTGGCCCACCATCCACTCACAGACATGGGTCCTGGCCCCTATGCAGAACAAGGTTGCCAACCCCTGCCTTAAACCTATGTCCTATGGTCTTAGATTCACCTACTCTGGGCAAGAGACTCTGTGTATCTACCCAATCTATTCCTCTCATGATTTTATACACTGCTATAAGATCACCCCACATCCTCCTGCACTCCAAGGAATAGAGTCCCAGCATATTTAATCCCTCCCTATAGCTCAGACCCTGTAGCCCTGGCAGCATCCTTGTAAATCTTTCCCTGTACCCTTTCCAGCTTGACAACAACTTTCCTATAACATGGTGCCCAGAACGGAACAAAGTACTCTAAATGCGGCCTCACCAATGCCTTATACATCCGCAAAATGACCTCCCAACTTCTATACTCAAACATTGTTATAGTATCTGCATCAACTAACTCCTCTGGCAGCTTGTTCCATATATCTACCACCCTTATGTTCCAATTGAATCTTTCTCTTTTCATCATAAACCTATGTCCTCTGGTTCTTGATTTCCCTACTCACGGGGTAAAATACACTAACCTATCCATTCCCCTCTTGTTCGTATACACTTCTATAAGATCACCCCTCATCCTCCTGCACTCCTAGAATTAAAGACCTAGCCTGCCCAACTTCTCCCTATAACTTATGTCCTTGCAGCATCCTTATAAATGTTCACTGCACATTTTCCAGCTGAAAAATATCTTTCCTATAGCAGGGTGACCGAAATTAAATATAATACTCTAAATATAGCCTCACCAATATACAATTATGTACAACTGGTACAGGGGCATGTGTGTACAGGGAGTACAGTAGGGGGCTGAGGACGCAAGCCTGGGGGGATCCTGTGCTCAGGGTGAGGGACTTTGATGTATTTCCCCCCATAATTGAGGAAATTCAGAGTGTCTCTGAGGATTCTCCAGTGCTTCTACTCAGCGGCTGTGAAAAGCATCTTGTCCGGAAATATCATGATTTGGTTTGGGAACTGCTCTGTCCAGGACAAGATTGCTCTACAGAGAGTAGTACGTTCGGCCAAACGCACTATGGGAAGTTCACTCGCACCTCTGCAGGAACAATACATCAAAAGGTGCAACTCCAGAGCCAATAAGATCATGGGAGATCCCTTCCACCCCTGCAAAGGACTGTTCCAGCTGCTACGGTCAGGCAAATGCCTCCGTTGCCATGCTGTGAGAACAGAGAGGTTCAGAAGGAGTTTCTTCCCAGTGGCCATTAGGACTGTCAACTCCTATCTCACCAGGGACTAATTTTACTGCACCATTCTACTGTTTTTTAAAATAGTAAGATTAAATGAGAATTTACCAGTTTTAAGTTTGATCTTTATTTTATGAGGAGTTACGTTGGTGATTACGTGAAGAACCCCGCCAGTTCGCATGCGCGTCAATCTTCAAAGTAGCGGTATGAAATCACAGATAACAATAATCTAATTAACATAGTAAGATCAGCAACTTGAGCACTACCAGATGACCTTTGTGAGAGAGGGTTGGACGTGGAGGGCACGTAATCACCAACGTAACTCCTCATAAAATAAAGATCAAACTGGTAGGTTCTGGTTTAATCTTACTATTTTACTTTGGAGTCACATGAGTGATTCCATGAAGGGTTCAAAGCCCTTTAATTTCATGCTGCAGATTTAAATCCCGGTGTCTCACTGCATCGATTGACTCAGGATGAATGAATAATCAACAATACATTAACCATGACATTGATTCAAATCTATTAATGGTTTAGATTAATAAATAAATCAATAGCAACTCAGGGGAGGCTAAAGTGGACGCAAAACAGAATGGGCAAATAGCCCGAGTCAATAACCGGCCTGTGGTGATATTTTTAAAAATCACTTCAGTTGACCATCCTGTGGTCACGAGGATAAGGTCATCGGGAACGTCCATAGCCCTGGCCACTGACGTTGATGCCGCCCTGGTGGAATGAGATGGCCACTGATGTTGATGCCTGGTGGAATGAGATGTAAAATTGTCAGTGTCAATACCTGCATAAACCAGAACCTGCTTCAGCCACCTTGAAATAGTCTGAACCAACCTTTCCTTGTGTGGTTGATTGTCGCTTAATAAACAATGCTGATTCCGCACTTTTTAGGATTCTGGTGGCCTTGATATAATATAGGAAGCCTGCCATCCCACACAGACGCGAGTCCGTGGGGTGTGCCAAAATATGATCTTAAATCCTGCCACCCCTGGTCTGCTCTGCTTGTGTAGATGAGAAATGTAAAACATAATGGCATCTGCAAGCCATTTCCATCCTATCTAGCCGCAACGTTTACAATATTTGCTCTTATTGTGCTGATACTAGTGTCATGACTAAGGATGTAGCTGGAACCCCCTGATGAATTATTGTTAACACATTTTCAATATCCAAACTGCATATACTAGTGGGAGAATTTGTGTCAAGATCTCTTTTACAACTCTGGGGTTGAACCCAACAGAGTGCTCTATAACAGAATAGTAAGATTAAATGAGAACTTACCAGTTTGAAGTTTGATCGTTATTTTATGAGGAGTTACGATGAGGGATTACGTGAAGAAGCCCCGCCTGGCGCATGCTCGGAATACTTCAAAGCAGCGGCGTGAAAAACACAGAACCAATAGCCAAAGTAAGATAGTAAGGCTTACATAGACTAGAACTACCAGATGATCATTTATTTTATGAGGGTTGGGAGTGGAGGGCACGTAATCCCTCATCATAACTCCTCATAAAATAACAATCAAACTTCAAACTGATAAGTTCTTGTTTAATCTTACTATTTTACTTCGGAGTCACATGAAGATTTTGAAGCTCTGTGATTTTCATGCTGTAGATCATTCCATACGACACACTGCTTGAGTTTACACAGTAGTGAGTAAATAATATATATTGCTTGAAATGATGCAATAAATATTTTAAGATTTTAATAATAATAATAATAAAAAGAAAAGTAATAACCCCTCTATCCCTGGGGAAATTACAACAAATGATATGCAACAAAGCAAACAATTTGAACAGAACCCAACACAGCATGTGCAACCCTGGCACTGTGACAACAGGTTTATCATAAAATCTATAAAAATTCCTCTTTAGACCATCCTGTGGTCTCCAAAATTTGGTCGAGCGGCATGTCCTGCACCTTTGCCACGTTCATTGATACCACCCTTGTGGAGTGAGATTTAAACACATCAGTGTCTACTCTAGTTAATCCAGAACCTGTTTATCCATCTAGAAATAGTTTGTACTGTCACTTTTGTATATGTTTCTTGTGGGTAATGAACATTGGTGTCTCACAATCTCGTAGAATCTTAATTCAATATATATTAAATCAGATGGTTAACCACACACAATGTTTAGTTGACAGAGTATATCTTAAAGATTACATTGGTTCCAGCCTTTCTTGGCTTGCTTTGCTTGCTTAGATCATTGACATAAAATGTCATTTTATCTACAGACAACTGCATACAATGTAACTGTAGCATTTGTAATGTTTGTACTCATTGTGCTGATGTTAATGTCATCAGCATAACCACTTTAAATATTAACTTCTGAAATGACAGTGACGTAATTGGAGTCCATTGCCGAAGCAATGTGAGAACTATACTGACATCCCAGATTTCGGTATATCTGGGTTTGGTAGGATTTTATTAAAATTCCTCTCATAAATCGGGATATTAACAGATGAGACCCGATAAATTGTCGCACTGAAAATTGTCCTAAATAGGAGGACAATGCACTCCGAGCTCCATTAATGGTACTATAAGTCAGGTGCAACATAGCAAGGAACCAATACATCCGATATGTTTGCAGTATGATAAAATATATCTGACTGTATACAAAAGATTTTCCATTCCTTATATGAAACACATATTGTTTCTTAGTGCTATATCTCCAAGCTGCAGTTATGACATCCATGGTCCTATCCGACATTCCATCAGAACCTGCAGATTAACAAATAATACGGTCATGTAATGGATGACTCTGCTGTTACTGGATGTACCAACAATTACTGCACCTGGGATTTGCCATGAATGTCTGAATCATCATTCTGAGCACCAATGGGAACAATGGCTGTGTAGTAATGGTCCCTAGATAAGGGACGTATCAGATATTGAACTGATAAGAACAGATACTACACTTGATCTTAGCCAAAAGGCCGAGAAGCAATACCAGTTTGGAACCACCAAACGCCTGCGGCGGAGACTTGCTCTATTTTGGTGACACATTGCTTAATCAGGCAAAATGGCGAAAACATAAAATACTATACTTCCCCAATGTAGTGAGAATGCATCCACCGCTAATGCTCCTGGGTCTGGCTCCCATGAGACACATTTAGACCACTGGAGATTTAATCCAGACACAACAGATCAACATATGGTACTCATACTGTCTTACAATCTTTTTTTTAACTTTCTGAATTTTAACATTCATTCTGTATTGTCATTGAACTTTCGTGACCTGTTGTCTTACCACAATATTGTCTTCTCCCACAGTTGTGGTATTGTCTGCTCCCAATAACTCATACCATGCGTTTGGAGAATTAAATCGTCTTGGGCAGTCCATCGCCCACCACAACTGGTGTCCCTGTCCTTGGCTCCCCATCCGAGAGCACTCCCATCAGTCTGTAATACCACTGAAGACTACTGAACAAGCACATTTTTACTTCTAGTAACTTGTGCAACATTGAGAATCCATCATTGCAATTCAGCTCAACCTTTTTAGTTGGTAACTGCATGGACCTAGTCAATGACCTGCATGCTTTTTACACTTATTCTCTGGTCTTTGCAGACTTTGATCACTTTACTTTACCAGTATCACTTTACCAGTAACCGTAGCTACTTTTTGGATGGTGGGATAATGATTTTTACCAAGACAAGCACAGGCATTTGTAACATCCCCAAACTTAATTGTTGGTAAAGTTACTGACATATCAACTGTATTAATGACAAACCCCAAATAATCAATTGTTTGGGATGCCTGTAACTTACATGTTGTTTGGATGTACAGAACCTTAGCCTTTCAATATGGCTTATGGTTGCTGAACCCAGTTCTTCAGCTGTCTCCCATTTACAATTAACATATCCTCTAGATAAGTCATTACAATGTGATTCTGAGCCCTCATTAACACCAGTGCTGGTTTCAATAATTGTGTGAGCAATCTGAAGGCTGAATTAACCCATTAGGTAATTCCTTCAGCTGACCCATCCAATTAATTTACCTGAATAATAAGGCATCTATTTTTATTTTTTTAATTTGTTTTTATTTTGTTTTTAGGTCTAATAATAGCCATATAGCAGCCTTGTGATAGCAACTTTGTTACAGTGTTGAAGTGTACTTTTTTAAAATTGCTTATACTGAACCATTAATTTAAGTTTGTGAGTCCCAGAATGACTCTGCAACCCCCATACTTGTCTCTGGGATATATTATCTCTACCTGACGAGTTCCTGGTACATTCAAACACCAAGCCGATCAGATTTAATGCAGAATTACAAAACAATTGTAATCTTACAACCGGCCAGAGGTTGTTTCCCAGAAATTCCATGTGTGATGGAATGACGTTTCTGTACTTCCGTAAATGAACCAGAAGATCTTCTCTCAATACAGGGGTTCATATTCAACCTGTTTGTTTTCTCAAAGCAGGGATGAGAAGTTTTATAAGGCAAATATCCTTAATTGTTTGGGCAGTTTTTCATCAATCATAAATCTGGTTATAGCTTGCCCACATAATCCTGCATTTTTGGGTATAATGTTAGCCAAATGGCAATTTTCAACATACAATTGGGTTTGAATATGCATTGCAGAGTAACGCAAGCTTGTCTTAAAAGTATTCAACATTATCGACCCATGTATGTCTTCCCCAAATGCAGTGATGCCAACTGAATATCAGCTAGAGGACATGCTGGAACACATTTCCTGTCGTCGCATTGTTACACTCATGGGTGCCCCATTACTGAGTTACTGTTGGCACCCTGAGCGAGGCACAATAGACGGGTGTTTTATATATTTTTTACTGTTTCAGTCATAACAGTTTCTTGGAGTAGGTGAGAAACCAAATAATGTTGGCCGCCAGGTTCATTCATAGCCTCACCAGTCCATACCGATATAGCAAAACTTGGTGCTACATCGGGAACTCCCAGAGCATTTCTATTGTGCTCTGGTGTATACACATAAGTAGGGACACCAGCTTCAGGGTCAGTTTCATCCTGCCCTGGTACTCCCGAGTCTTTGCTCTAGGAGACTTCATCCAGACCTAAACAAGGCACTGGTGAATGAGATTCTCATTCTTTATAGGCACCATACTCAGTGTATGGAAACTCCTTTCGGAGAGCCTGCTGAATCTCATGGTGTCTCCTTGCCCTAGAATCTCATGGGTCTTTAGAACCCTTGACTGATTAGAATTTGGAACATTTTATCTTGCTCTAGGGATCTCATCCAGACCTAACTAAGGTACTGGAGAATCAGAATCCCATTTTCATAGGCACCATACTCAGCGAATGGAAACTCCGTTGGAGCCTGCCTAACAGGAAGACAAATCTGGGTCAAGAACCCTTGACTAAGTCAAGTGTGGAGCATTTTCTCCATTTCCAGCCTCCCCCACATTCTTGTCCCTCCCTTGGAGGAGAGTTACTTTTTTACTGTTTTGTATTTATGCATAAACCATATATGTTTAAAATTGTAATTCTGACAGGCACATTCTGCTTGCAGATTATTTGTATTAACCTCATTATCACACAGGGTTATATACATTTCCATAAAGAAACTGCATCTGGTAACATATACTCAGAGTAGACTTTATTTAACAATTACTGGGTATTTGGAGCAGGCATTTAGTGCAGCCGTTATCTCCAAACCCGATCTAAATAGTGGTAAATAGCGTGAGCTCGCTTTTAAAGCAGCCCTTATCTCCCGATCCGATCTAAATCGGCAACTGCGGTTCCAGCACGTTCTATTCAATTACCGCAGTTTAAAAATACATTCACTCTAGCTGGCTCCGTATTTCGAGCCAGAGTTAGAGTTTAAAAAAAAATTTCAAAATACATCAGCACTCTAGCTTGCTCTGCAGACTTACAGAGTTTAAACCCACTAGCAAGAAAGTTCAACAGCGACTTACCTGCGGGTTAAACTACGCTGGTGGGAGCTGCGCTCTTCACCCTGTCGGAGCTTCACATGCGTCGACGTAATGCCGAGCATGTGCCAGGCGGGGCTTCTTCACGTAGTCACTCACGTGACTCTGAAGTAAAATTATTGTCAAAGACCATTTCAGAATTAACTGGAAGACATCAGTAGTCTGTACCATATTAAATGTAATATTAACATTAAACAAACTGCTTCCGATCCCCTCAATAGGAAATGTACTGCTCTTTTTGGTGCTATCCCTGTACAGTGAGCACATCCATGGATTGATGTGACAACCTGAGCCATAAGGCAGTCCATTCAGAATGTGTAAGTCAATAATTGTTTTATTATGCAGAGGCCGGTTTCCTGAACCACAGTTTGAACCAGCAAAGTTTTAATTTTTTAGGATAACCGTATATGGTTGTATCAATATGCCTGACGAAAGCAGGAAACATGGCTGCTTAGCCAGTCACAAGATGAAACCTAAAGCGAGATCTTGCTGACTTATTTCAAGATCCGACATGTGGCAAAATGGAGGAAGACATAAAAGAACATTCCTTCTTTTTGTAGCGAGAATGTATCTCTCCGCACTGTTCTGCCACATATTTTTGCAATCAGTGAATAAACATGAAACCAACATGTCGATATTCATAGAAACATAGAAAATAGGTGCAGGAGTAGGCCATTCAGCCCTTCGAGCCTGCACCGCCATTCAATATGATCATGGCTAATCATCCAACTCAGTATCCTGTACCTGCCTTCTCTCCATACCCCCTGATCCCTTTAGCCACAAGGGCCATATCTAACTTCCTCTTAAATATAGCCAATGAAGTGGCCTCAACTACCTTCCGTGGCAGAGAATTCCAGAGATTCGCCACTCTCTGCGTGAAAAATGTTTTTCTCATCTCGGTCCTAAGAGATTTCCCCCTTATCTTTAAACTGTGACCCTTTGTTCTGGACTTCCCCAAAATCGGGAACAATCTTGTTGCATCTAGCCTGTCCAACCCCGTAAGAATTTTGTAAGTTTCTATAAGGTTCCCCCCTCAATCTTCTTAATTCTAGTGAGTATAAGCCGAGTCTATCCAGTCTTTCTTCATATGAAAGTTCTGACGTCTCTGACATTCGGTGTACCATTGAACCATACTTTCATAATACTTTGAGATCCAATACCTATTCTGTGTTGTCATCGATCTGAACTTGATGATACACCAGTAGCAAAGGTGATTAGGTAAATTATTACAGGGTACTTTTACTTGATTGTCATGTGACTAACATATGCCACCACCGTAGTGTATCATGTAGAGTTCAGCATGTAGATTATGTATATTCGCTCAATAGCTCGTTACCCAAGGGGTGCATCTAGTGTATATATTTAGTTGATACCAACAACTGAAGAATTGGTAACTCATACAAATCTCCTCCACCTCCAACGAGAGATGATATTCGCAATTTCCCACCTTAGAGCTTTAAGCATCAGTTTGTAAATACCTGATATTCGACTGACCAACTTACTGGAGCAATGCTGAATACTGTTTGTTCATCATTGTGACTTAGGTAATTTCAGCTGGCAATAGCATAAGGTTGTTAATAATGATCTACATGACCTTTGAGAGGTTGCTACTTTGCACTATATCAGTTCCTGGACTTTAACAGCTACTCTATTGCCAATTACTCATGATGAATAGAGGTCAGTTTTATAACATGTTGCTATTAAATCCAATCTCTTGCCACAGAGCAGAGTCATAGGCTAATTAATAGTTAAAGGTAAATCCCAATGACCAACAATTCTATTTGGTAACAACTTAAGTTATCTGGGTGGATGAACCCAACATCCCAAACACAGTTTGAGGCTGAAACATATGACCCCAACAAAAATTACAGTGTCAGACTATCATCCAGACAAGACACAACAAGTGCCCTCAAATTCTGAGTCCAAGCACAGACTCCTTCAATTAGACAATAACCTGGGGAAATAGTTCATCCCATTCAGCAATGTTCCATTGTCATTTGTACAGTTATCATTGCCCTTTGATAATCTTTGTAATGGGAACTGCATAGAATGGATCCTTATGAATCCGTTGTTAGTCAGTAAAGAAGTTTCCTATTCGGAAGTTCATATGCGAGTTAACCATTTCTCATAATGGACAGGCCACTCCTGCCATCATTCCATGGGTGCTTCGCACGTTAACCCGATTTCTGAGCCTGTCTCAAAGACAATCCTGGCCATAATCCCAAACTTGCTTGAAATGCTAGTTTTCTGCGGTTTTGCATGGTTAAATGCCTCTAAGCAGATGCTTTTATCGTTTGTGTGTTGTACAAATAAGTGTAAATATCACAAACTTGTGAGGTATCCACATACCCATGTTACAGAAGTGCCAGACCCACCTTGTTGAGTAGGACTGGTAGGGTGCGTGGAACGTTTGCCCAGCTGTCATGCTGTCACCAGCTTCAGTGAACCGCTTAATGCTGATGAGCTCCTGGGGTGCGTTCTGAAATGATGAACCTTTGTCCGCAGTTGGCCTTGATTGATCCGTCAGCCAGGTGTTTCCTGTTGAATAGGCTTACCCGAATAGAAGATTCGGTGGCTGGCACTCATATCCCCCTGCTAGCGCTGTTCACTGCCGGCTTGCATGTGCACCAGTATGTTCCACCGACATCTTTAGAATCTGGAGTCAGTTACATCTGGCCTTTCGCACTCCCCTCCTTAGAGAGGGCATTTCGTAGGCAGCCCTAAACAGGTGCTGCTGCAGGTCCCTGAGGATACCTGCGACCATACGGCCCCCAATGGACCTATACCAGGATGGAACATTCTGTTGGGCTGGCAAACTTTGTTGTCAGGAATGATACCTCTGACACGTGCCCTTCTTCCCTTGGGGTATGCTCCACAGCTATAGCCTCAGCATCAGAATTACACTGACCCGGCATGCTCTCCTCCTACAAGAGGGAGACATGAAGCAGCCCTGTCACAGGCGCTGTTGGTGCGGCCTTTTCTACAGACCGGCGCTGTCACACAAATTCAGTATAATTTATCCTGGAGACCAGCTCTTCTCCCAGTGGCTCTCCTGACTCTGACGGGACAGCGAATCGTGCTGCCAAAGATAGGACGCCTGGCAGCTGCCGTTCTTCGTTTGGATCGACCTCACTGTCAGAGTCGGGGTCAGAACTCAGCTGACCCATTGCACGCGCCTCATCAATGAGGGTGCTATCGAGCAGCCCTCTACTAGGTGCTGCTGGCGCGGCCCCTTCTCCAGCCTGGCACTGACAATTCATTGTGGAGGCTAGCTCTTCCCCCCAGTGGCTCTCCTGACTCTGACGGGACAGCGAATCGTGCTGCCAGAGATGAGACATCTGGCAGCTGCCGTGCTTCGTTTGGAATGACCACATCGTCAGAGTCGGGGTCAGAACTCATCTGACCTATTGCACGCGCCTCATTATTGAGGTGCTATCAAGCAGCCCTCTACTAGGTGCTGCTGGCGCGGCCTCTTATCCAGCCTGGCGCCGAAACCGCTCCTCCTCCTGGAGTGTGCCCTGCTGGAGCACCCCGTGCAACAGGTGCTTTATTTGAGATAACCGTTGAAAACTGGTATCCAGCCCTGGAGGGGAATCCTCCCGACTGACACCCCCGATGATTTTTCTATGAGTTTACCACATGCCGGGGGAGCACTATAACAACGATATGTCTGTGAGCCGCTGACCCCACTGTCAGCGACTCTGGCGGTAATGCCGCGTTCCTGCTTGATTTGCCCTTCCACGGCCATTGCAGCAGGCTGGAAGCCACTGACTGCCTTATCACGAAACCCGGTCTTTACCGGCTATCCGCGTCCGCGGTCAGAACCGCGGTTTCCCCACAGCCCATAGCCGGCTCACTCGCCGGACTCCGCAACAAATCTAGCAGGAAACCTCTGTGAAGAGACGTTCCTGCTCGAACAACAAACCCTGGTAAGTAAAAGAAACTTACCTTCTAGGTTTAAACTTACCGCCAGCAGGAGCGATGCCCTGCCAGTCCGGTGCTTCGCAAATGCGAACAACGATATGACACGCATGCGAACTGCTGGGGTTCTTCATGGAATCACTCACGTGACTCCGAAGTAAAATTTCAGTTTTTTTTTCCCTTTTTCTTTCCTCCCACAATATGTAATATGTGAATATGTGATTCTGTTCCATTCTGTCTGTAGTTTGTTTGTTTGTTTGTTTTTGCACAAAGTCCGCGAGCATCGCCACTTTTCATTTTACTGCACATCTCGTATGTGTATGTGATGAATACACTTGACTTGACTTGACTTGAACTGTAACATAACATCCCAACTTCTACACCCAATTCCCTGACTGCTGATGGCCAATGTGCTGAAAGCTCTCTTGACCACCCTATTTACCTGTGACACCACTTTCAAGTGACTATGTACCTGCACTCTTAGATCTCTCCCCACTCCCCAGAGCCCTACCATTCACAGTGAAGGTCCCGCCTTGATTTGACTTCCCAAAATGCAATACCTCATACTTATGTACATTCAAATCGATTAACCATTCCTAAGCCCACTTGCCCAACTGATCAAGATCCTGCTGTAATTTCTGATAGACATTTTCGCTATCTACAATACCATCCACTTTTGTGTCAAACTTACTAATATTTTTATCCAACTCGTTGATATAACCAGAAGCAGCAAAGGGTCAGATGCATTCCCGAGAGATAAACCACCAGTCACAGGCCTCCAGTCCAATAAACAACCTTCCACTATCAGCCTCTGCTTTGTTCCATGGCCAATTTTCTTTCCAGTTGGCTAGCTCTCCCTGGATCCCCACGGTGTTTAACCTTCCAGATCAGCCTTCTTTGCGGAACCTTATTAAATGCCTTGCTGTAATTAATACAGACAATGGCTATGGCTTTTCCCTTCATCAACCTTTTCAGTTGCTCCTTCAAAATTCTTATTCAGATTTGTGAGACACGATCACCCATATATATATAATGACAACATTATATCCTTTTATCCTCCAGCTGTTGAACATCATCTCTATTTAATGTTTATTTCCTATTTGGTCCAAAACATGGTTCAACAAACTAGATCAAAATACTCTTCTGTTTCTTTCCTCTTTATATGCCTTTTCCCATCTACTTTCTCTTTTAAAGCATCTATGTCTTTTATTTCAACTGCTTCACATGCACATAGAACATATAAATATGGAACAAGTATAGGCCGCTTGGTACCTTGACCCTGTTCCACTAATAAATAAGATCATGTCTGATCTGATTGTAACCTGAATTCAGGATTCCTGTCACCCAGATTAAAATGTTATCCTTGGCTATTGAAGTATCTATTTATCTCTTTTTTAAAAAATATTGAAAGATTCTTTTTCTTGATGGGCAATGAAGCAAATTTTCAAAGATTCACAACCCTCAAAGAAGAAAATAGTCTTTCTTGACTGATAGCCTGAACTAAGCAACACCTTATTTTTCAATAATGACCCCTAGTTCTAGATTTTCTCACAAGAGGAAGCATAGTCTCCATACCCATCCTGTCTCAACCTCCAAGAATTTTAGATTAGTTCCAATCAAGTTCTCTCTCACTCCTCCATAGCAGGTACTAGCACAGCCTGTCCTCATAAGACAACCTGCCCATTTCAGAGCACTAATAATCTCCCTCAAATAAAGAAAACCACTAAATGTGACCTCAGCAATACACTGTATCTAACTCATATCTCCCAAATTTGCAAGTTCTTTGTATCTCTATATCTTCACTACTTTTCGAATTAATTCCTCTCGCAATAATCAATTTAATTCTGTTACTTCTCCAATTACTTGCTGTGCCTTCAATAATTGTCTTTTGCAATTTAAGCATGAGGCGACACAGATTGGGAGGCGGGGTGATGCGTGTAGGGAAGGGGTGTAGGGGAGGGGCGATGTGTAGGGGAGGTGGGGTGTGGGAGGGGGGGTGTGTAGGCTCACCGGTTCCCGGCCCCAGCTACGACCGCACTCCTGGCTCTAGGACCCGGCTCCGGACTCACTAAGCTGCTCCTGTCCCCAGCGCCTGTCACGCTCACAGCCCCAACCCGTAAACAAAGCCTGCCCCCACCTGCGGAACACAGCAGACACTCCGCTGCTTCAGCTTTATTCCCCGCGGCTTCTGGACGGGCGGGCGACTTGTTCTGGTCGGGCGGGCGGCTGGTTCTGGACGTGCGGCATGTTTCTGGACGTGCGGCTGACTTCTGGACGGGCGGTTTCTGGACGTGCTCACGGACATGGGTAGATATGGGAGAGGGTAATGTGCTTCAGGAGAGGCAAAACTCCTTCCCTTCTCAGCACCTCCCTCATCAAATATGTTTACACAAATAAACTTGAGTTTGGAGTTGAAGACCCATCACACTAAGTGAATCACCTGAGTGCTTCCAAGACCAAAAAACCCTAACATAAGGTTGGGCCTATTAATCAAGCTGATTTAGATGTGTGCTTCATATGTGGTCAGAAGATAGCTCCAACACAGTTAATAATCTGCCCAGTATTGATCACAATTTTAACTCTTTGCCATCTAGGTAACCCACTCCATCTGATATCCAGTCTATCTTCTCTATATCTAGCTCGTCAACCCTTTCTTAGTTTTGGAGACCCTTTCTAGTTCAACTCATAATTCTCAAATTTCTTGTGGAAATCATCTAACCGGCTCAGATTTTCCCAGAAGTTCCTAGCAGAACCATTGTTGGAATATTTTCTTGTCCTTTTTCCCATGCATCCATATCCTTAAGAGGACCAGGATGCCCAGAAGATATGAAAGATCAAAACATTCTCTAAATGGGTTTAATGTGACTTCTCTGATTTATCTTTCTATCATTTTGTGTTTTTTTTCCCTAATTTTATGGTCGTATGAACCTGCATTGCTACCCTAACATCAATTTGTCCCTCAACCTATTATTTTTCCTTCTGGGCCCAAGCCAGCCATCAGGAAAAATGTGCAATCCACGCACCCCAGCAGTCCTATCATCCGAATGAAGACTAGGAATAGAACCTGCATTAGGGGCCTTTGGGCTTAACATAAGACCACCGGTAACCATGGAGTTAGGTGGGTCTGGTTCTTTCCGAAACAGGGGGTGTGTGGACCAGTTACAAGTTGGTAATAGATTACACTTGTTTTTTGTACAAATGATGACGGATAACTTCAGATCCGTTTAAACTGAAAAGATAACATCAGATCAGTTTATTCTGCACAGTATACAAGGGTTCCAAATTGAATTCCTTTAACTCATTATACACCAAGTTGGACATTTATTAATTCCAACAAAAAGGTTTGGGTATACAAGCAGATATCCAAACAAGTATAAGACTGGATGAGGAAGCAAAGCTGTCGGGTTGATTAAAGCACCCTCGATGGGCATAGCTTCACCATTTTTGACAAGAAGATGGAGGATGTCGGATCACCTTTGATTAACTCACACGCTCTTGTGCAGTATAGACTTTTAGAATGGAAAACTTTGTAACTGTCTAAACAACTAATTTCCATACGATGCTTTATGGCATGCATCAATCTCAATGATGCATGCTATTCAGTTCCCTATCACAGGGATCACTAGAGATATTGAAATTTAGCTGGATGGGGCAACGATAGCAGTTAAAGCATTGCGATGGGGGCTAACTTCAGCTCCCAGGCTATTTACCAAATTACCAAGCCAGTGCTTGGTCTGCTCAGCTCACAAAAACACATTTATTATGGCCTATTTGGATGACGTTCTGAAAATGCTGAATCTTGCTAAATTAGCTTTGTAAGCCGCAAAACTAACATTTGAGAAATTGGGGGTTTCTCATCTATCCAGTTGAATTTAAGCTGATACCAACCAGAGTTATAGATTATTGAGATTTACCATTAACTCTAGTAATTTATCTGTGACTCCGCCCTGGGACTAGAGATGAGAATTAATGGAAGCTTGTAACAATCTTCTTGTTTATTCATCAAGTGTCCCGTTCAGTTTCAAATGTCATTAGAAACGGGAATAGTGCCGGAGGATTGGCGTACTGCGCATGTTGTTCCATTGTTTAGAAAGGGTTCAAAGAATAAACCTAGTAATTATAGACCTGTTAGTTTGACGTCAGTGGTGGGTAAATTAATGGAAAGGATATTTGAGATAATATATATAAGCATCTGGATAAACAGGGTCTGATCAGGAACAGCCAACATGGATTTGTGCCTGGAAGGTCATGTTTGACAAACCTTATTGAATGTTTTGAAGCGGTTACTAGGGAAATTGATGAGGGTAAAGCAGTGGATGTTGTCTATATGGATTTCAGTAAGGCCTTTGACAAGGTTCCCCATGGAAGGTTGGTTAAGAAGGTTCAATCTTTGGGTGTTAATGGTGGAGTAGCAAGATGGATTCAACAGTGGCTGAATGGGAGATGTCAGAGAGTAATGGTGGATGGCTGTTTGTCAGGTTGGAACGGTGACCAGTGGGGTGCCTCAAGGATCTGTGTTGGGTCCACTGTTGATTGTCATGTACATCAATGATCTGGATGATGGGGTGGAAAATTGGATAAGTAAGTATGCAGACGATACTAAGATAGGTGGTGTTGTAGATAATGAAGTAGATTTTCAAAGTCTACAGAGAGATTTGGGCCATATGGAAAAGTGGGCAGAAAGATGGCAGATGGAGTTTAATGCTGATAAGTGTGAAGTGCTCCATCTTGGCAGGACAAATCAAAATAGGACGTACATGGTAAATGGTAGGGAATTGAGGAATGCTGTGGAACAGAGAGATCTAGGAATAACTGTGCATAGTTCCCTGAAGGTGGAACCGCATGTAGATGGGGTGGTAAAGAAAGCCTTTGGTGTGCTGGCCTTTATAAATCAGAGCATTGAATATAGGAGCAGGGAAGTAATGTTAAAATTGTACGAGGCATTAGTGAGACCAATTCTGGAGTATGGTGTACAATTTTGGTCGCCTAATTATAGGAAGGATGTCAACAAAATAGAGAGAGTACAGAGGAGATTTACTAGAATGTTGCCTGGGATCCAGCAACTATGTTACAGGGAAAGGTTGAACAAGTTAGGTCTTTATTCTTTGGAGCGCAGAAGGTTAAGGGGGGACTTAATTGAGGTCTTTAAAATGATGAAAGAGATAGACAGAGTTGACGTGGATAAGCTTTTCCCATTAAGAGTAGGGAAGATTCAAACAAGAGGGCATGACATGCGAATTAAGGGACGGAAGTTTAGGGGTAACGTGAGGGGGAACTTCTTTACTCAGAGGGTGGTGGCTGTGTGGAATGAGCTTCCAGCAGAAGTGGTGGAGGCAGGATCGATTTTAACATTTAAAAGTAAAGTGGATAGGTATATGGATGGGAAGGGAATGGAGGGGTATGGTCTGAGTGCAGGTGGATGGGACTAGGGGAAAACAAATGGTCGGCACGGACTGGAAGGGCCGAGAGGGCCTGTTTCCGTGCTGTAATTGTTATATGTTATAAGTGGCCAATATTGGCAATATATTGGCTGATTTTCAGCTGCGCATTTGGGGCCTTTGCATTATCAGAACTTACATCGTGCAAAGGAGTAAGCTCTCAATTACCATGTAGGTAATTGTTAAACAGACCCATGCTATTACCAGCTGAAGCTATAAAGTCACATTTATGGACGAACCATATTCAGCATTACTCCAGTAACTTTTGGTCATCAAGCCTTCAGTTATATTACTAACTGATGCAGGTGCTCAAAGATGTAAAATTACTATACATTATCTAGTTACAGAAGCAGATGGGATGTGCATGAGTTGCCAATTCTTCAGTTATATGGCATGAGCTACCTAGAGACACTAAGGGCATTCTATGGGTTAAAGGCTATTGTGCGAATACGCATATCTGCATGCTCAACCACTAGTTGATACAATACGGTGGTGGCATATATTAATCACATGGGTGCAATCAAGTCAATATCCTATAATAGTTTACCTAACCTCATTTGGTGCTGGTGTATCATCACGCAAATCAATGACAACACAGAATGGATGTTGGATCAAAAAGTATTTAATGACATTTTGGCTCGATGGAACACCAAATATTGATTTGTTTGCTCCTAGGCTCAATCACCAGTTGCAAAATATGTGGCATGGCAGCCATACTCAGGGGCAGTGACGATGGATCTATTCTCACTGCACTGGGGAGGAATGTTCTTTATGTCCTTCCTCCATTCTGCCTCATCAGTAGGTGCTTGCTTAAGATCCGGCAAGACTCCGCCTCAGGCTTTTGGTAGTGCCTGACTGGCCTACACAGCCATGGGTGTACTCATACTGGGAATGATAACAGAGCCTTTTATGGCTGTTCCCAAACACAGAAATCCGCTGGTTTTACCCGTGACTGGGGAGAACCAGTCACTGCATGAGCAAATCAATTTGTTGGTTTGCAGACTCTGAGAAGACCTTTCCTGGGGTTCGCACTGTCAGGTCCTACTGTGGCTTGGAGAAATAGTATCTAGAAACAGTACATCTCCTATATCAAGAAATGGGAAGTGTTCTGATTACAGTCCAACATATCGTATGACACGGCACGTATAACAGATGTCTTAGAATTTCTCTCAAAGCTATAATTTCACGAGAGATGAAGTTATAGTGCTATAAATTGTGCCAGTAGTGACTTGTCATCATACTTGCTGCTGGGATCAGGACACAACACTGTTGAGTCTCACCCACTGATATCCAGATTTATCAAGGGTATTTTAACTCAAATTTCCTCAGGCCCAGGTACTGGGAGATATGGGGTGTTAAAGTTGTGCTGACGCTGCCTCGCCGGTAGCTCCAGGTACATCCCTGTCCTTGGTCAAAATCACTTACAGAGTGGTTATGCTCATGGCGCTGGGTTCAGCGCAATGGGTCCAGTCATTGCATAAGCTGCAACTGGACAGGATGGTCTTAGTCTAGCAGAGTAGACCGGGGGCGTCAGGTCTCAAACTAGTTTTCATGGCATACCCCATGGACCTTTGGTTGTGTGTGGTTACACATCTACAACAGTATTTAGGGCACCTAGAGCCTTAAAGGCTCTGAACTAGCAATGTGTGTTAGTTACTAAAAACCTCATAAGAACGTATCAGTCTAGACCATCTCCAGGTGGTTAAAACGGGGTTTGCCTTGTGCAGGAGTGGACACTGATGTTTTCGAATCTCACTCCACCAGGGCTGCAACAACATCTGCAGCGAGGGTTATGGATTTCTGCTGGACCACATCCTAGCGACTGCAGGATGGTCTAATGAGTGAACTTCCAAATGTTTTATAACAAACCCATTGCCAGACCGGGGGTATTTGCCAACTCTATTTTAAGTTCTGTTTATAGTTTCTCCCTGGAGGAGAGGGGTCACTATTATTTTTTCTTTTGCTCATTAAAGCATCAGCATGTTTAAATCTATGTCATGTCTGAATGCATTATTGTTTTTCAGTCATCCTTGGTCAATTGATGCAGTGTGTGACGCATGGACTCGTTTCCACGGCATGAAATCACGGAGCTTTGAAATCTTCACAGAATCACTCGCGTGACTCCAAAGTAAAATAGTAAGATTAAACTAGAACTTACCAGTTTGGATCTTTATTTTATGAGGAGTTACAATGAGCGATTACGTGCCCTCCGCTCCCAACCCTCATATCATAAAGATGATCTGGTAGTTCTATGTCTTCTCTAATCTTACTATGTCACTTTAACTATTGTTATCTGTGATTTCATACCGCTGCTTTGAATATTGACGTGCATGCGGGCTGGTGGGCTTCTTCACGTAACCGCTCCTCATGAAATATAGATCAAATTTCAAACTGGTAAGTTATCGTTTAATCTTACTATTTTCAAATGCTGGCCTTTCTGTCAAGTGAACATTATAATGGTGTTCTACAAAGCATTTCCTAAATATTCAAACTTACTGGAAACTTTTGCAGCAGCAAACATTATGAGTGAAGAGTGACAAATATTGACATTCATGATCTGTAGAGCCAATTTTTCTTCCAGTACTCAATTTGTGTTCTTTCTGGCCACGGAAGAGGTGCCAGATAGTTGAGAAATGATTTTTGCTTAGTGGTTGGCTAAACCCATAGATCAAAGGAACAGGATTAGCAAGCACATTAAACAAGAGTGACCAGGCAAATGGGTTTATTTTTAGAAGCAATCCTATTAGGTAATAACCTTCACAGGAGGTTATTATCATTATCAGACCTTTGGCAAGCTGCACATCCTTCGAAAAACTTGACTACTGCCAACATTGATTATGTGTCAAATGCTTCATTCTTGATATCAGTAAGTGCTTTTCAAAGGCACATTTCAGAAATTAGGTTTCATACACAAGGCATATGGCGGTCCCCTGCAGTAGACCTTTGTGGCCTGTTGCCTGCTTAGATCTCTGCTGATACCCCAACCATTCATCAGTGAAATGCAGTCAGCACAGCTCAGTCAAGCGCATCAAACATCTGCAGTCATAGCAGGTAGCATTTACTCCTCACATTGCTCATGAAGTAAACACAGCTTATTGCAGAAAGAAACATAATTTGCTCAGGTCCAGAAAACACAAAACATATTTTTAAAATAAGAAAAAACATGTTTTATAACATAGGAGCTGAAAAAAACCCTGTTATTGATTGGATTACAAAATATTGTCCTGTGCTCTCCTCTTTTCCCTTTCCAATTTGGAACATTTTGCTTTTATTAGCCATTCTACCTCGTGTTCTTGCCGTGAGCTGATATTACCCATTCATTGCTGACAAGAATGTGGTGAGTGACAGCCAAGGGATTTGAATGACAGACTATTTCAACGGCAGCTAATGCTGCAGCTACTAGGCCCACAAGGTGGCTGGTAAATTATTCATTAATTAACAGAAAAGCAAGCAGTTGTGAAAATTTTGAAAACTATTAAAAGGATTTTAATAAACAGCAGATTTCTGATCCTGCATGGATTCAACATTATAATCAGGGGAGATGCATATCTGCAGGTTTAGGTTTATTATTGTCACATGGTTGTCAAATATTACAGAAGGATCTTGATCAGTTGGCTAGGTGGGCTGAGGAATGGTTGATGGAATTTAATACAAAAAAATGTGAGGAGTTGCTTTTTGAAAGTCTAACATGGGCTAAACCTACACGTGAATGGCAGGCTCTAGGGAGTTTTATTGAGCAGAGGGACCTAGGAGTGCAGGTACATAGTTCCTCGAAGGTGGCATCACAGGTTGATGGTGTGGTCAAAAATGCTTTTGGCACATTGGCCTTCATTAGTTAGATGTGTATAGAAGTTGGAAGGTCATGCTGCAGTTATATAAGACATTGATGAGGCCGCATCTAGAGTATTGTGTTCCGTTCAATGCAGGCAAGTGGGACTAGTGTAGATGGGACATGTTGATTGGCATGGGCAAGAGGTGAATGTGCTTCCTAATGAGGTGCAACTGACTCTTCAATCAAGATTGATTGAATTGAATTGATGGTGGGTGTGGACTCAGTGGGTCAAAGTTTCTTTGCTTTAACAATGCATCTGTGCGTCCCACATTCACATCCACTCTTTACACACTAGGGACAAGTTACAGAGGCAAGTTAACTGACAAATCCACACGTCTTTAAGGGCCTGTCCCACCGTGGGGACCTAATTTGCGAGTTTCAAAGAGTTTGCACTCGACTCAAACTCGCAGCATGGTCGACACATGGTCCGAGGTGGTCCTAGGAGGTCACTGTAAAGCCCCTGTCCCACGGAAACCTCTGGTGACCTTGCGCCCCACCCAAGGTTTCCGTGAGGTTCCCGGAGGTTTTGGTCATTGTCTCTAATAGTCTAAAGTGGTTTCCGCATAGTTGAGGTTTCTTCTATGTTCCTGCAATTATTTAAACAAATTCAAAACCGGCCTTGACTAAAAATAGGTTGCCGTTTGGTCGAAGCCAGTGGAGTGGGGTTGCTCTTTACTTACAGGCAGTCAAAGGCAATCTCCTTCGTTGACCAGCCATTTTGATTGTATTCATTGGAGTTTTCAGCAAAGATCCGATAGGATCTTTGCTTTTTAGGACCTAGAAGATCCACCGGAATGTAAAATGCCCGCTAACTTTATTAAACTTCTTAAAACGGTCTCTCCACTCCTTCTCCCCCCCCCCTTCTCTCCCCTTCACTTCCCTTCTTCCCCCTTCTCTCCCCCCTTCTCACTCCCCTTCCCTCCCCCGCTTCTCTCTCCCCTTCTCTCTCCCCTTCTCTCTCCCCTTCTCTCTCCCCTTCACTCTCCTTCTCTCTCCCCTTCTCTGTCCTTATCTTCCCTTTTCTCCCTCCCTCCCGCGCTCTCTAAATGACTTATCATGCTCTGTGGCAGCCGTTTACCTTCCTCTTCATCACGCAGACAGCACTCGTCTGCTGTCCCTGGCCCCCACCTTCGCGATGTGTTTGTGTGTGTGTGTGCGGTCGGTAGCAAAGAATATTTGGTCAGTAGATGCAGCTCACGCTTAGGTCGAGGCTTTCCAGGCATGTGACCAAAACCTCTGATGAATCATGGAAACCTTGGGTGGGGCGCAAGGTAACCAGAGGTTTCCGTTCAGGTTTCCTAAGTGGGACAGGTGCTTAACTCTCTTTCATGCTCGAGAGAAGTTCCCGCATCCTCGCAGCCTCAGTTTGGTCGAAGAAAGTTGACCACCAGAGGAAACTCATGCTGGCAATATCACCCACTGTGCCACCCTGTATAATGATTTCTTCAGACCTACTTTATAAGACCAAGTTGCTTCTGAATTTGCCCCCATATTCTGTGGATGCTTACTGAGCATTCTCAGTTTGTCCTTCACTCAATAATCATTAACACTAATCTACGTTACAGCAATTGAGAAGATTATTACGTAAATTAAGTACAATTAAGACAAACATATTGATCTAAATTTTAGTTATAATTTGATTGCAGGCATCACTTATGTTGACATTTAGACATTGTTTACTATTAAAATTGCTGCTTTATGAGGAAAAATTATGATGATAATTTAATTCTGTTATGTTTATTATACCTTCAATGTGATAAATGCAATTTTTGTATTTAAATGACTTCTATAGCCCATTGAATACTCCAACCCGCTGACAGCAGACAGACACTCTGGTGACGAGAAAATTGCTCTTGCCTTCTCCAGATCTGCTAAATTGTTGTTGAAACGGAAAGAAAGAAAATGATTCAAATTGACAATTATGGTAATTACAGAATTCTATTTCAAATCAAGAAACTCAAAAGGTACAATTAGGTATGTTTTTTTCTAATTTAGGAATTCAAATTTGGTATTCAAATTTCTCAATGCTCACAAATTTGTAAGCAGTTTTATCAATATGTAAACTGCGAGAGCTTGCAAACTGTTGGACACATCACATGAGGTGGAAAGACATATCAAATCTTAATAGCACTCTGTTCTTTTAATGCCAAGTGGCTAGATCAATTTATTATGATTTGGCCAATATTTCTTCTTTGTAAGTAAAAACATTATGGCCCAATGCTAGTCAGGTTGAAGGACACACTTGAGGCTGGTTTCAGTCCATGAGCAGAAGTGGAAATGATTTAATCACCGGAGATGTGCATGTTAAGTTCCCGAGCATCAGTTAATGCAGGAAGAGCACAAGGATGTTAATAGTGACAGAGGCAATATGAGGGACACTCTGGGAGGAGTGGACCTAAGGTTTTTATTTCAAGAGCTCAAGATGAATGATAAAAATCCCTTAATAAATAATTAAAAAAATATTAACTACAAACTTTTTCAACCTTCTGATTCTTCTTTGCTTCCATTATGAAGCAGCACCGGGTTCTAATAACACAGAATACTGGTAGAAATAGTGTTGTTGTCCTAACTGCAAACTGTAACAAACAAAAAAACCCTGGCTGGAGGTTGTTGAAGATTGAGAGAATTCAGCCGACCAATACACTAAATGCCACGTACTTGACCCCACCGAGCTCAAAAGGATGGATTCCGGATTTTAATCTCCACTACTAATTATAATGCCTGGCCTACTGTGAAGGAAGACTGTTCTTTTGAGGCACTCCATTGGGATCGAGGATGACTTACATCCACTCCAGTTTGCAGCTTCTGAGTTGGCTAATGAGGCCATTGGAGGACTTATGGATTCTTCCACAGATTGGGTAGGTGGTAGCTGACAAGGTGAGCAGGTGGGTAGTTTCTAAATGCTTTGTCTCCCGCAAACACATGGTCGCTACATGATCCTGATGTAGGGAGTCAACCATCTCATTCCCATCCCAAATATTACTTTTCTACTTTGGGCAGTATTGGACAGAGGTTTCCTGAGGTCAGTAGGGAACATTGCACAAGGAATGTTCACATCCTTGAGTCTTTCTGTTTGTTTTGATTACTTCCTCCCACAACAGATCTGAAAATAAAGTGTCTGCTTTGGAACTGTGATACTGGAAGTATGAACAAGGTGGCCTGCCCAACATAGCAAATTTATTGTAACTCGGGCATCAATGTTGGATATTGGACTGGACGACAACACTAAAATTGGCTCACGTACTTTCAGTGAATTTGAAGAATTTTCTGGACAAAATATTGATGATATTTTCCCATTTCCATGTTTGCAGGTTTGATGCTATGATCATCAAATATATATTTCTTCAGTTGATTAGTTTTATTTTGTTTTAGAGATACATCGTGGAAACAGGCCCTTTGGCCCATCGAGTTTCCGTTGACCAGCGATAACCTGTTCACACTAGTTCAATCCTACACACTAGGGACATTTTACAGAAGACAATCTGTAAAAGACAAGAACTAGATAGGGCTCTTAAAAATAGTGGAGTCGGGGGATATGAGTTTTTCCTAATGACAGCATGCTGTAAAGGTTGCAAATTCATTTGCTCCCTTAACTTCTAACTTCCACTTACCACTCTTTCAATGTTACTTGAGACTATTTGATTTCAAGACACCATCTAACTTTTCATAAAGTGTTGATAACACTTTTACACACCTTAATCGTGAAAAGGATGGAGACAAGAAGGAAAGGAGGTTCCCCAAGGAAGGAACAGGGGAAAGCCAAAACCACAGCTGCAGCTTCTCATTCCAGTATCATAGAAGCAATATCGAAAATGAGCGATGAATTGAAAAATGAGCTGAAAAATGAAATGAAAACAAGATTTGGCAGTTTGGAAGAAATGGTGAAAGGAGTTTAGAAAAAATTGAAGGAGTCCAAGGAAGACTGTCTTAGTTACAAGATGAACTTCGGGAACAAAAGGATGAAATTGATATCTTGCGAACCCTGGGACGGGAGAGAGATTTGAAGATTGAAAAACTGGAACGGAGAATGAATGAAAACACTCGAGCACTTCAGCAATATAAGACTAAAAATATTGATCTAGAAAACAGAAGCCGTCATTTCAATTTACGAATTGTTGGCTTACTGGAAGGTCAAGAAGGAGATAATGTTATAAAATATACTTCTAAAATTATAAAGGAAACTTTTAACATTGAGCACAACGAAAACCTTCTGTTTTTGGATAACGCTCAGAGGATTGGGAAGAAATCCGGTAATAAACCGAGACACTTGATTATTCGGTTTCATTTTTGGCAAATGAAGGAGAATATTCTCCAGGCAGCAAAAAAGATGGGTGTGGTTGAATATGAAGGAGGCAAGTTCCGGTGTGTCCCTGATTATAGTTACGAGCTTTTGGAATATAAGAAAGTCCTTTTATAATGTAATGTCTGATTTGTATAAGAGAAAGCTACGGTCAGTTCTATTATAACCAGCTAGATAGCGTATTCGAATTTTCAACGGTAAGTTTCGAATTTTTAACAATCCTCAAGACGCCTCTAGCTTTCTGGAGAGCTATGAGGTGGAAGGGGACCAATCGATAGCTGATTAAGTTATAACTGGAGATTTACTGTTCCTATTTTGACAATATTTCGTTTGGTAATGATTAAGAATTTAACTGGACAAGTTGTTTTTCTTTTATATATACTCTTTTAAGAATGTCTTTGTTAATTTTGTGTTCCCCTGTCATTAGACAAAATAAGAGAACGCAGTTCTTGTTTTTCATATCCTGACCTTGGATAATAATATGTAGCTTTCGCTCATTAATTTCATGTCAGTCTGTATTTTTTTTCTTCTCTCTCAAAGAGATAATAAGGAATCAAAGGTTTTGACTAGGAGTGGTTAAAATTACTATCTCTATGCCGAGCACTGTTACTGGGGAGATGGGTTCAGGGAAGGGATTAGGTAGCTTGCTGACTGTCTATTGGTCAGTTTGGGGCTTTACAGGAGTGGGGGGGGGGGGGGGGGGGGAAGTTCCTTGGTTCCCTATTTAGTGTTTTTCATTTGTGCAAAGTTTGAACTACAAAAATGTCTGAAATGTCGTCACTTCTGGCTCTGCCCTAGATTTTTCTTCTTCCAGTATCATGAACTTTTAGGCTTCAAGAAATTAACCCATTACATCCCACATGATTTTTACAAACAATATGGATAAAGTTATTAATTTCCTTTCATGGAATGAGAATAGCTTGAACCATCCCATTAAGAGGAAATTTTTTGTTTAAGTTCTTCACAGACTAAATGCACAGATTATCTTTGCTCAGGAAACTCATGTAAGGCAAGATGACTATTTACGATTTTTAACGTTTTGGAGAGGACAGCAGTTTCATTCAAATTCACAGGATAAGGTGAAAGGAGTCTCTATTTTTATTGACCCCTCAATTCCATTTGTTCACAATGAAACAATTTCTGATCTATATGGCAGATTTTGGTGATTACTGGTGTTCTTTACATGCAAAACGTTGCTATAGTGAATGTCTACGCACCAAATATTGATCACCCTGAGTTTTTTAAACAGTTAATTGCATCTTTCCTAATTTAAACAAACACTTTTTAACAATGGGTGGAGATTTCAACTGCTGTCTGGACCCTTCGATTGACAGGTCTACATCTGATCATGTGCTTCCAAATAAATCAGCTAATTTTATGAATTATTTTTTACTTGACTGGAATGTTAGAAGTTTGGAGATTCTTACACCCAAATGACAAAGACTTTTCATTTTTCTCTCATGTATATCACACTTATTCTAGGATTGATTGTTTTATACTAGATTTTCGGCTAGTTCCATCGGTCACTGCATGTGAGTATGACGCAATCGCTCTTTCTGATAACGCACCTTTGAAACTATCAATCAATATATCTGATTCCAAGTTTAGTGCTAAACATTGGCGATTTAATGCTACTTTGCTTCAAGACTTAAATTTTATAAATTTTATGAAAGATCAGATTGCTTTTTACTTTTTGACAAAATCTACTGAAGAAATATCCAATAGTGTAGTCTGAGATGCTTTTAAGGCATATATTCAGGGACAAATTATTTCATACTCCGCGGGATTATAAAAAAACAAAATCAAAAAGAAATAGGTACATTGGCTGACGAGTTTAAAGAAATTGATTAAAAAATATTCAAAAGCTCCTAGTTTAGAGCTCTACAAGAATAGAGTTGAACTTCAATTGAGACATGATTTGTTATTAGTATCACCGATTGAGAACCAGTTACTTAAAACCAAAAGTCAATTTTATATACACGGTGAAAAATCTGGTAAATTACTCGCTAATCAATTGAAAGCGGTGTCAACTAAGTGTCAGATTACAAAAGTGAGAAAACGGGATGGTACAGTAACTGTAGACCATGACAAAATTAATAAATCCTTTCAAGAATTTTATACCTCCCTATACCAATCAGATTTTCCTACTGATTCCAATATGATGCATGAGTTTTTTTAAGAAACTGAACTTACCAAATTTACCATATAATGAGTCTCTGTTGTTAAATTAACCCATCACGGAAGAAGAAATACAGAAATAATTTTTTTAAATGGATTCTGGTATAGCTCCAGGTTTAGATGGGTTTACAGTAGAATTTTTAAAGTATTTTTCAAATGTATTGTCTCCATGGCTACGTAAGGTATTTAAGGAAGCCCTTTTAAGGAATAGATTACCACAATCTTTTTATGAATCTTCTATTTCTTTAATTCTTAAAAAAGATAAAGACCCCACTGAAGTGACATCATATAGACCTATATCAATGTTAAATGTAGATTTCAACATTCTTTCCAAAATATTAGCTACAGTGGCTTGCAAAAGTATTCATACCCCTTGAATTTTTCCACATTTTGTCATGTTACAACCACAAACGTAATTGTATTTTATTGGGATTTTATGTGATAGACCAACATAAAGTGGTGCATAATTGTGAAGTGGAAGGGAAATGATACATGGTTTCCCAATTTTATTACAAATAATAAACTGAAAATTGTGGCGTGCAAACGTATTCAGCCCCCCTGAGTCAATACTTTGTAGAACCACCTTTCGCTGCAATTACAGCTGCAAGTCTTTTGGGGTATGTCTCTACCAGCTTTGCACATCTAGAGACTGAAATTTCTCCCCATTCTTCTTTGCAAAATAGCTCAAGCTCAGTCAGATTGGATGGAGAGATGGAGAAATTTCCAAGTCTTGCCAGAGATTCTCAATTGGATTTAGGTCTGGACTTTGACTGGGCCATTCTAACACATGAATATGCTTTGATCTAAACCATTCCATTGTAGCTATGGCTGTATGTTTAGGGTCATTGTCTTGCGGGAAGGTGAACCTCCGCCCCAGTCTCAAGTCTTTTGCAGACTTTAACAGGTTTTCTTCCAAGATTGCCTTGTATTTGGTTCCATCCATCTTCCCATCAACTCTGACCAGCTTCCCTGTCCCTGCTGAAGAAAAGCATCCCCACAGCATGATGCCACCACCACCATTTTTCACAGTGGGGATGGTGTGTTCAGGGTGATGTGCAGTGTTAGTTTTCTGCCACACATAGCGTTTTCCATTTAGGCCAAAAACTTCCATTTTGGTCTCATCAGACCAGAGCACCTTCCTCCACATTTTTGCTGTGTCCCCCACATGGCTTGTGGCAAATTGAAAATGGGACTTATTATGGCTTTGTTTCAACAATGGCTTTCTTCTTGCCACTCTTCCATAAAGGACTGATTTGTGGAGTGCATGACAAATAGTTGTCCTGTGGACAGATTCTCCCACCTGAGCTGTGGATCTCTTCAGCTGCTCCAGAGTTACCATGGGCCTCTTGGCTGCTTCTCTGATCAATGCTCTCCTTGCCCGGCCTGTCAGTTTAGGTGGACGGCCATGTCTTGGTAGGTTTGCAGTTGTGCCATACTCTTTCCATTTTCGGATGATGGATTGAACAGTGCTCCGTGAGATGTTCAAAGCTTGGGATATTATTTTGTAACCTAACCCTGCTTTAAACTTCTCCACAACTTTATCCCTGACCTGTCTGGTGTGTTCCTTGGGCTTAATGATGCTGTTTGTTCACTAATGTTCTCTAACAAACCTCTGAGGCCTTCACAGAACAACTGTATTTATACTGAGATTAGATTACACACAAGTGGACTCTATTTACTAATTAGGTGACCTCTGAAGGCAATTGGTTGCACTGGAATTTATTTAGGGGTATCAGAGTAAAGGGGGCTGAATACTTTTGCACGCCACACTTTTCAGTTTTTTATTTGTAGAAAAATTTGAAAACCATGTATTATTTTACTTTCAGTTCACAATTATGCGCCACTTTGTGTTGGTCTATCACATAAAATCCCAATAAAATACATTTACGTTTGTTGTTGTAACGTGACAAAATGTGGAAAAGTTCAAGGGGTATGAATACTTTTGCAAGCCACTGTATGAGATTGGAAAAGATTTTACCGCAAATTATCTCTGAAGATCAGACCGGTTTGATTAAAAATCGTTACTCATACTTTACTGTTAGGAGATTAATGGATATTGTATATACAGTGTCTAATAAAACCCCAGAATGTGTCATCTCACTCGATGCCGAGAAAGCGTTTGATAGAGTAGAATTGGGATTATTCATTCAATACACTTGAAAAAATTAAGATAGGTCCAAAATGTACCTATGGTTCAAGTTGATATATCACACACCTCAGGCTTCTGTATTTACTAATAATCAGAGATCCCCTTTTTTCAGGCTCTTTCGAGGTACTAGACAGGTACCTTTAAGTCCTTTACTATTTGATATTGCTTTGGAACCTTTAGCCACCGCTATTGGGGAATCCCCTAATATTTTGGTATTGTCCGCGGGAATAAGACACATAAGCTATCTCTTTACGCAGATAATCTGTTATTATTTATTTCTAACTCTGAGAAATCTATTCCGGCAATAGTAGCATTACTTAATCAATTTAGTAGTTGTTCTGGTTATAAACTAAATCTTAGTATGAGTGAGCTTTTTCCATTAAATAATCTTGTTTTGAATTATGGTCAGTTTCCATTTAGATTGACTACCGGAAGTTTTACTTATTGAGATATTAAGATCACCAAGAAACACAAGGATTTATTTAAAGCCAATTTTATGCCTTTAGAATTAGAAACTTTTTGAAGGCTATTCTACCCCTTTTTCCGCGACCACATCAAACCAAAATTTTGGAAACATTTTTACAGCTGAACCCGTATCAGAAAGGATTAATAACGACTATTTATGAGTTGATTTTGAAATTACAAATAGCTATATTTGATAAAATTAAGAATGACTGGGAAAGATAACTCCAAACTTCTTTATCTATAGATAAATGGGAGAGGATTCTTCAATTAGTCAATACCTCTTCAATGTGTGCAAGACATGCTCTGATACAATTCAAGGTGGTTCACAGAGCTCATATGTCAAAAGATAAGTCGGCTTGTTTTGATGGTCATATAAACCCTACCTGTGACAGGTGTAACTCTGAAGTGGCCTCTCTGACCCATATGTTTTGGTCCTGCCCACTTTTGGAAAAATATTGGAAAGACATTTTTGACACTATTTCTGTAGTCTTAGGTATTGATTTACAACCTCATCCTATTACTGCAATTTTTGGGCTTCCAATGTTAGATTCTATTCATTTGTCCTGCTCTGTCCATCGCTTGATTGCTTTTACCACATTAATCACCAGAAGATCTATTTTATTTAAATGGAAAGCCTCCAACCCTCCGACCACCCTCCAGTGGTATTCTGAAATGATATCATGTTTAAATTTAGAAAAAATTAGGTGTGACATTGTTGAACCCTTGGTTAAATTTGATAAGACTTGGGGAAAATGTATTGAGCACTTTCATACAATATAAATTGCTCCCTCTTTAACTGTTATAAAAACTATTTTATCTCTATATGGACTTGACATCATACAGACTAAAATTGTTGAAACTTTTAGTTCAGATTTTGTTTTGATTTGTTTAGTTTTTATTTATTTATTTTATTTTTAGTCTTATTTTATTATTATTAATTATTTTTTTTATTTTTTTTTAGTTTAGGGCGTTTTTGCTTTTTCCATGTTTCCTTTTCATTTTGTCTTTTTATTTTTGTGGTTTTTTTTACATTTATAAGTTTTCTTTTAAAGATTTAACTATATTTACATAAACCAGGAGGTCTATATTCAATGTGTATTTTGACATTGGTCTCATATCAGGTTATACCTGTTATTAATGTAATCCTGATCCCTATGTATCAATATCATTGTTATATTTATCACTTTTTTTTGCTCTGTTTTGTTTTAAATGTTTTATTTTTGTTTTCTTTGAAAAAAAACAATAAAAAGATTGTAAAAGAAAGAAAGAGTCAGGGGATATGGGGAGAAGGCAGGAATGGGGTACTGTTTGGGGATGATCAGCCATGATCGCATTGAATGGCGGTGCTGGCTTGAAGGGCCGAATGGCCTACTCCTGCACCTATTGTCTATTGTGTATTGTCTATTGACAATTAACCTACAAACCTGCACATCTTTGAAAAATGGGAAACTGAAGCACCTGGAGAAAACCCACTCAGTCACAGGGAGAAAGTACAAATTCCGAACGGACATCACCCAAAGTCAGTTTCGAACCTGAGTCTTTGGTACTGTAAGGCAACATCTCTACTGCTGCCCTATTGTGCCGCCCCTTAAGGCATGATGGCATGTTGAAGATTGTGGTGAACTTCATCCAAGAATCTACCTGCATTGCGAGGTGGCTGCTGAGATATAGAAAGTGATCCATATTCTTTTAGAGTATTACCATAGACCTTTATTGTCAGAAAGTACTGTAGTGTGACAAGTGCAGATCGGCCTTAGTGGTGCAGATGTTGAACATAAGCTCTCATCTTCTGTTGTATGCTTTGGTGCAATGAGAGTTTGGAGCTCGGCCTCTGTGCAGGCCCAATTGCAAGCATCATCTGCACTCTGCAGCTTGACTACTAAGGTCTTGGTGATCTTAGATCTAGGATGTATTTGCCGGAGATGGAGATTTTTCCTTACAGTACTGAAAAATTGCTTCACTGGTGTGCAAAGGTTGGTTGGAAGTGAGATGGAACATTGCAGCAAAATGGATGGGGTAAAGACTTGGGACAATAATGGACCCTTATTTGAAACTAATCCTCACTGAAAATGATTCTGTTGCAGCCCATCGGTTAGTACCATGGCTTGCATGCTGAATAGAAGCAAGCTGGAAGGGAAATGAATTATGAACAGTTACATTTGCAGAGACTGTCACCAGTCCCTCCTAATGATGGAGTCCAAGACATTGCAGAAGTTGTTAAACTAGCTGCACCATACATTTTCGATGGTATGCTCATTAATGATGTTATTCCCTTGTGTACATATGATTTTTTTTTTAAGCAATTGTACTATTCATGGGTCTTGGTTGCACAAATTTGTTGGTCAGCAGCACTTTCCCAGTCTAATCTGTAGAAAGTGGACCAGGTGTTTGAGAAAGTTGCCAATCACCAGTCTCCCAGCTTTTGACTGCCAACAAATAAACAACTTCAGGCTATTTTCTGTCCCTTAAGATACATATATTTTTTAGTTCCTACAAATCTAAATTATGTTGCACAAGACCCAAGGAGATATTAAAATGGCCATGGACATATGTGAAAAAATAAATTTGCAGGTTGGCAGAGCTGCTGCTTTCTGGCTCCAGAGATATGGTTCAATCTTGAACTGCAGTGCTGTCTGAGTGGAGTTTGCACATTCTTCCTGTGAGCATTCGTCTTCAGACTCTCGACGCAAAGCATCACCTATTCCTTTTTTCCAGAGATGCTGCCTGACCCCCTATGGAACAGTGTCATTTCTACAACTATTGGGTTCTTGCACTAATCTGACCTCGGCCATGGAACACCAAAGACCACATCTTGCACTACCATTGACTTGTTTTCCAATCATGTATTTTTGCACTAATATCTTTTTTTATCCAGTTTATTTTTCTTTTCAGTGTCTTGTAGAATTTGTGTAATTTATTTGTCGTGATTTGTGTAATTTATGTGTCGTAATTTGTGCGTGATTCATGTCTTTGTATATTATCTGAGTCCATAAGCCGGTGATGATGCTGCAAGCAAGATATTTGTTGTACCTGTATCTCTGTGCATGTGACAATAAACTCAAATTAACTGAAATAGGTTTGAATAGAATTTGAACAAAATGACAGCACAATGGTCAGTACAATATCAGAATTAAGTAAATAAGACTAAAATAGAAAATTGTCAATGACAGGGCAATGGATCTCATGATACCTTCCCCAGTTTTCATTAAAACTAGAAATACTGTTTGTTTTTGTGTTTCTTTTAAGGTCAGGTCAGGAGGAGTTCTCCCCTGGCACGGGTACCATGTAATCCCGTGCTACCTGCTCCATGGTCGGATAGTCGGCGACTAAAGTGTTTCCCCCACCTGGTTTGCCAGGTGAGAAGGGGGCTGTGGACCCCTAGCAGGACCAAAATCGAGATCTGTCAAAGGGCGGATGAGCTCAGAGCGAGCTAACGGTAGTAGAAGTTGTGATCACTGTCTACAGAGCATTGGAAGGCACGGTGCCCATTGATGTTTTCAACGACGATATTGATGATGTTTGTTTTCACAATTTCCAGTTAGTACATTAGTTAACGCAAGTCACTGAGTTATACAGCACCCACCAGCACAACTTGTACATGCCAATCAAGGAGCCACCCTGAGCTAAATCCATTTGCCCGTAAATGACCCATATTCTTTTAAACATTTTCTTATCCCGGAACCTATCAAAATGTATTTTAAATATTGCAATTGCAAAAATGCCTCTTCCATTTCCTTTGACAGTTCATTTCATATACCCATCAACTCATGCCCCTCGTTCCCTTTATATGCTTCCGCTCTCTCACCTTAAACCTAAGCTCTCTATGTTTAGTGTCTTTGAGCCTGGACCAAAGACTGTGACCATACAAGTCAGTCATGCCCCTCATCTATATAAATAAATGTCTCATCTTGAGCACTTCCTGTCTGCGCTCTATATTAATTTTAGAAAAACGCTTCCATATATCGCTATGATTTTTGCCATCTTACTCACAGTCCTCCTCCGCTGAGCAGGCTCTGAGGTTTTTTCCCATCAAATTTAAAAAAAAAGTTATGAGTGTTTAAAAAAACCTTGAGCTCCTCTCGCCTGTCAATCACCATGATGAAGGTAACGCCCCTTCCGGGGCGGAGGGGGAGCAGGACTATAAAACCCCGGATGCCTGGACGTGACTCAATCACTCTGCTAGATCGCGAGAGAGAGGCCACAACTCTCATTCTAAGCTGTGAATCAACTGAACTGTGAGTCAGCAATGTACTTGCAATAAATGATTTGGTTTTTTTTTAATATATACTTTTTTATTAGAGTATTTAGACAGTGGATTAGCAAACATATATTATGATAGAAATATTTCATGTTCAACATGCATACATTATTTAATATTATCAGTTGTATCATTTTGACTCTAATAGTTTTTTTGTTAAAGAGGAGAACAGTAAGAAAAATGGAATAATAATCTATATCAAAGAAGAAAATCATAAAGAAAGGAATAATTTACTATTAATACATCGTAGGAGATAAGATCAAAGATATAAAGATATAACGTTTCATCTATTCCTAAATCCAAGTTTCAGTTAGGGTTCCCTGCGAACCATTCTACCCTTTTAAGTAATCAATGAAAGAAGACCATGTTCTAACGAAAACTTCTTGTTTGTCCAATAAGGCAAATCTGATTCTTTCCAGGTGTAGGGTCTCTGACATTTCCATAATCCACATTTTTAATTGTGTGGGATATAGGGCCTTTCCAAATTTTAATATTAATTTTTTTTCCCCAATTATTATACTGTAGTCTAGGAAAATTTCTTTGGCTTGTTGTAAGAGTTAAACTTTGTTCTGATGTTCCAAGTATTATTAATTTGGGTCGGATCCAGTTTAGTATTAATAACTTCAGAAGTTATTTTAAAAAATATCAGTCCAGAAATTCTTAATTTTTTATACAATTTGCAAAAGTATGTGTTAAATTAGCCTCTAGATGTTGACATTTATCGCAGGTAGACAATATTTGTGGGAAGATTCTATTTAGTTTAACTTTGGAATAATGTAATCATGTAAAACTTTAAATTGTATTAGAGCATGTCTGGAATTTAGCGAGCATTGATGTATGTATTGTAACCTTTGATCCCATAAATCTTTCGTTATAGATTGATTTATTTCATTTTTCCCATGTGTGTCTATATGATTCCGTTGATGGTATCTCACTTCTAAAAGGGTGTTGTAAATATAAGTTATTAATTTTTCTGTATTAGGATGTTTATTCAGACATTCATCTAAGATTTCTGGTTCCCTATTCCTATAATCTTGTGTATTTGAACTAACATAATCTCTGAGTTGCAAGTATCGAAAAAAATTATTTGAGTGTAACCCATAAATCTGTTGCAGTTCTGAAATGAGAGATAAGTGCCTTTTTTGTAAAGTTGTTCCACCCTTTTGATTCCATAGTTTTTCCATTGTATAAAGCCTTTATCTAGTATGGAAGGTTTGAATAAGGGATTATTTACAATAGGGAGTAGAGTGGTATATTGTCCAGTTTTAGAGCCTTTTTAAATTGTTTCCAGATTCGTATACACACATATATATTATAGGGTTTTCCCCATAAGTTTTTTTGTGCAATTTTGTCGGTGCAAATATAATCGAATGATTTCAAAAGATAGACAGTCCTCCTTTTCCATCCTTAAACATTCTGGTTGTTGATCTATTTCTTCCAGCCAACAAGATTCATGTTTTGATATAAAACTGCCAGAAATAGAACAAAAAGTTTGGTAGAGCTAAACCTCCATTAATCTTTTGATTTACATAAATGTTTTTTATTTATTCTATGTTCTTGTAGTCCCAGATGAAACTTGTAACAGTGGAGTCTTCCACTTTAAAAAAAAAAGATTTTGGAACTATATATCGGGATGGATTGAAATAGGTACAATAATTGCGGTAGAAAAAATCATTTTTATAGCATTAATTCTACCGAACATTGAGATAGGAAGTGTTTTCCAGTATTGGAATTATTCTTATTTAGTTTATTCATTAAAGGTGGAAAATTTGATTTAAATAAAGAGCTATACCCCTTAGTTACATAAATACCTAAATATTTAAATTTTTCGTCAACTATTTTAAAAAGGTGATTGTTGTAGTATATGTATATTATGATTCCGTTATTGACATGATTTCGCTTTTATTCCAATTATTCTATATCCTGAGAATGACCGAATTGAGTTATTAGATTTAATAAAATTTGGGAATTGCTAATTTCCGGCTTTGTAATATATATTAGTACTTCATCTGCATATAGAGAAATTTTTTTCGTTGTATCTTTAGTATTGTACCCATGGATTTCTGGATTAGATCTGACATTTTCTGCAAGCGGTTCAATTGCTAAAGCGAATAATAATGGAGGTAACGAACATCCTTGTCTAAACCTCTGGAAAGATTAAAATTTAGTTGATAACAGAACCAACCAAACACATTTGATTTGTTAGTAATTCTAGCTGTTGGGTTAGAATATAAACATTTAACCCATGCGCAGTACTTCTCTCCAATTGAAATTTTTCCATCACTGAAAATAAATATGGCCAAACTACTTGATCAAAGGCTTTTTCAGCATCTAGCGACATCATTGCTAGATCTTCATTAGCAATTCTGTTTGAATATATATATTAAACAATCGTCTAAGTTATAAAATGAGCGACGTTTAGGGATCAAACCTGTTTGATCAGGATGTATTAATTTGTTAATTTACTAAGCTCAATCTTATTAGATAGGATCTTAGTTAATATTTTCAGATCAGTATTTAATAGAGCTATTGCTCTATCATGAGGCCGGATCTTCTAGATCCTTCATCAATTTTAGGTATCAGTATTATTGTAGATTCATTTAAAGTTTGTAAGCGTGGAGAAATCAGATCATAAATTTTTTTATAGAATTCAGAGCTTAGGCCATCAGGGCCAGCGGCCTTTCCATTTTTTAAAGATCTAATTGACTCTTCAATATCATTGGTCGTTATTTCAGCTCCTAATAATTTCTGTTCTTGCAGATCTAAGCCTTTAAGGTTGCATTTCTGTAAAAATGCTTATTTTTACAGAAATGCAACCTTAAAGGCTTAGATCTTAATTCCTATTGATTGTTGCGTCACTTTAGTTGAATAAAGATCTTGATAGTATTGTAAAAATCTGTCATTAATATCTTTGGGAGTGTTAGTGTTTTTCCCTTTTCTGATCTAATCTTATGAATCATTTTTTCTCCATCAAGTTTTCGAAGCTGGCGTGCCAATAGTTTGTGTGGTTTATCACCAAATTCAAAATTTAATTGTTTTGTATGTTGATAAAGTTTTATTATTTGGTCGGAGTATATTTTATTTAATTTTATATTTCAATGCAGCTATTTTATTATGTTTTATCAATGAAGGTGTTCTTGCGTTTCTATGTCTAATTGTTTTTTTCAATTCCAATGTCTGTTGTTTGGCTCTATTCTCTTTGTTAAGAAATGCCTGAGAGGAGATTAATCCCCTCGTGTAAATGCTTTGAATGTTTCCCAGAGAAGGGAAGCAGAGATTTCGGGATGGTCATTGATCTCGAAGAACATATTTTTTTAAAAATCTGTTTTTACAAGATATTCACAACATACCTGTTCTTTCTTTAAAATTTGAGGATTAAGTCTCCAATGTGTCTGTTTTCTTGTCCATTCCATTTAGTTTAATCATAAACGTTATATGGGGCATGATCCGAAATTTATAATATTATGATATTGTGATTTATAAGTATATGGAATTAGTTTAGCATCTACTAAGGAAATAATCTATCGTTGAATAAGTTTTAGAATAGATGAGTAAAAGGAGCATTCTCTTCCGGATGGGTTTTTCAATCTCCAGACATCCTTAATATTGGTATTATTTATATATGATGTTTAAAAATTCACTTGACAGAGATTTTGACTTTCTCTGTGTTGATGATTCTGTCTAAATATGGATCCAGTGTACAATTTAAATCTCCACCAATTATTAAATTATTTTGTGTACATTCCGGAATAATATTCAGTATTCTCTTGAAAAACCGCGGGACTATCAAAAATTTGGTCCATATATATTAATGAGAGTCACTTTTTTTGAGTATAATTCGCCTACTACTATGATATATCTACCATCAGTATCTTCTGTAGTTGATATATGTTTAAAAGGTGTACCTTTACGAATTAGAATTGCACTCTCCTCTAGATTTATGTGTGAATGAGGAATGATACGTTTGGGCCAATCCATTTTGTTTTCAATCTGTATGCGGGGGCTTCCTTTTTAAGATGAGTCTCTTGGAGGAAAAATTATGTCTGTTTTGAGCGATTTTAGGTGAGTTAATACTTTTACCTCTCTTAATGGGTTCATTAATTCCCTTAACATTCCCAACTGCAAAATGTAATTCCTTCACCCCCAGTGTTCACTTTTACGTCTTGCATCATGATTAGTGGTGGTCTATAATGGAGTAGATGATTCAGCATGTTAAACCATACCTTACACCTGGATCTCAGATAGAAGCATTTCAGAACTTTTAGGCTTTCTTCTCGGTCATATCTCCTTGAATAACAATTATAATTCCATTCTAAATAAAAATTATATTGATTATAAACATACTACTAAATATAAGAGAAAAGTGGTTTTTTTATGTTAGTGAAATGTGAAAGAAAGAAAAATACTAAATCTATAGTTAGTGTAGTTAGTGAAAGCCACCCTAATGTTGGCTAGGCATATAAAGACTTCTGTAGCTTTTGGTAAAAAAAAATGTTGCTAGCTCCGTTCTTTCCCTTGAATGGAAAAAATTCAAATAGAGTAAAAAAAACATTATGCGGGGGGGGGGGGGGGGGGGGGGGAGGGGGGATAATGGATATATTCAAAAGTGGAATAATTATTAGTCTCTAGGTTAATAAAATATTAGTTTCTTATTTAACTAAAAGTATTGGTCCATGATTAGTCTAAATAGTATCAATTATCTAGGATTAAACCTACATCTCTATTTTAATCATCTTATGATTCATCCTTTATACCACTATTCTGAGTTAATCCAAATTAAACTATAATTGATAATGATTAATATTATGATGAATAATGGTTAGTAATAGTTAATACAATATATAAAATATTATATAACGTTGATCAATTTCATTCTAAAATTCATAACAATCCTAAAGTATAGTGATTTAAAGTTCAGTTTCTTCTCAATAAGGTACACGAGTCCAATAATCATCGCATATATTTTAGCTGTTAAGTATTAATCCTCATTGTCCTCTTTTTCGCTCTCGTCCTCGCTAATTTCAATCTTTTCAGTGGCCTCAATCTTCTTTGCAAATTTTAAAAGCCTCTGTGTGGTTAGTAAAGAAGTATCCTTTGTGGTCGTAGGATGATTCTCAGTGTTGCAGGGTACATCAGTCCATATCTCCAGGTTATTAATGTTCTTGAGTATTCTTCTTGTATCTGTAAACAATGCTCTTTTCTTGGCAACCTCCGCCGGGTAGTCTCGAAATATGCTGATCTTGTCTCCTTCAAAAACAAGATTTCTGCTGCGAACAGTTTTCTTCATCATGTCATCCCAAGACATGGTCATATTGCACCTTCACTATAAATTGTCTTGGAGGGGCGTCCGCCCCTGGACGGGCGTTCTCAGTGTTCTATGTGCCCGAAGCCAGTAAAGGTGCTTCATCCAGTTTTTAAAACTTTCTTCAGTAAATCTGCAGCAAATTCACGAGGGTCCTGGTTCCCCTCTCTTCCTTCCGGACACCGATAATTCTTAGATTCTGGCGTCTCTGTCGTCCCTCCAAGTCAATGCATTTTTCGGTTATTTTATGCAATAAGTCCGATAAACGCTTGTTCTTGGAGAGAAGCTTGCTTGTAGTTTCAGAGCATGTTTCAGCGATTCCCTCAAGTTCGATTATGGATTGTTGTTGTTGTTCCAGTGCCTGAAAGATGGGCTCCAGCTTCGAATTAAATACTGATTCCATCAGCTTGATTTTGACATTTATCTCATCAATCTTTTTATTTAGATTTTCTTCCATGATCTTCTTCCAAGAGTCCAATTGTTTCTGTACAATGACAACAATATCTTTCTTAACTTCTTCTTTAATTTCTTCTTTAATTTCTTCTTTAATTTCTTTTTTAAAAGTTTTCAACTCATCTTTAAAATCCTTTTTGAGTTTTTTTCAATTCTGCCATTATTTTTGAAATTTCTGAGGAAAGGAAACTTCTTAGTTCTTCCACATCTGTCTTTCTTTCTCTTGAGATCTCTTCTTGGGATGCTGTTAAAATTGAGGTCGAGGCTTCGGTTGGGCCTGCTTCCTTGGCCCTACCGTTTTTTTTTTCCCTTTGGGGGGAGGGGTGCGATGTGGAAACATACCGTCGGTTTCGTCGCGCACCTGATGACGTCACAGGCTTGCTGCAGTCAGTCGGTTGCAATGTTGAGCAGGTAAGTCCCGATTTTTCCCCCCGTTTTTTCTACAGTTTTCCCGGAGCTAAATGGCGCGAGTCTGCCTACTCCATAGCGCCATCGGAAGTCCAATAAATGATTTGTTAACCCTTAGTGAAAATGAAATGAGTTGTTTGGGCTGCCCTGTGCTTGAAACTGCAATAGCAATGGAAATGAAATGAAATTGCAATGAGCTGTTTGGCCTGCCCTGTGCTTGAAACTACAATGGCAATGAAAATGCAATGAGCTGTTTGGCCTGCCCTGTGCTTGAAACTGCAATGGCAATGGAAGTGAAATGAAAATGCAATGAGCTGTTCCACTGCCCAGTGCTTGAAACTGCAATGGCAATGGAAGTGAAATGAAAATTCAATGAGCTGTTCGGCCTGCCCTGTGCTGGAAACTGCAATGACAATGGAAGTGAAATGTGTTGTTTGGCTTGCCTGAAGCCACTAATTTCAGCCCACACGGCCCCTATTAGCCAAGAAACCAACCCTTTTTGCCAAAATACCCGTATTAGCCCAGGAGGAGCATTTTGGCGCAAAAGACCCGTGCCAGGCCAGGAGATCTGTCCAGAAAGGTGCACTTTTCACCCTGATTTTCACTCAGAATTTTTTTTTTTTTTAAAGGGCACCCTTTGGTGCATCAGGGCCATACTAGCCCAGGAGGAGGCCCTTCGGCCCATCAGTAAGTATTCCCCATGCAAGTATTAAACATCACCCCAGTATTTTACTCCCTCCCTTCATTGGATCCAGGCCAGGATAAAACTTTCCTCTTTCATTGCTGTGATTTGCAGAATAAGATGAAAAATGTCCAAAATTAATTCTCCACCCTCTCCCCCTTCTCTCTCACAGTCTCACACCTGTTTTGGGCAAAATTTCTGGCATTTTCAGAACTGCCAGCCCACCAGGCCTGAGTGACTGAGCTGCCAGCCAATCAGGACTGAGTGACTGAGCTACCAGGCCTGAGTGACCAAGCTGCCAGCCCACCAGGCCTGAGTGACTGAGCTGCCAGCCCAAGTATACATTCGGCCCACAATGTCCATACTAGTCCTCTGGAAACCCATCCCTTTGGCCCACAACACCGATGCTAGCACTCCAGAAAGCCCCCCTCCCCACCCCACTGGCCACCAATATTGGAATTGGTGGAGAGGTGGAATATTGCGTTGGGGGACTAGCCCTCCCATGTGAACATGGGACCGAATGGGTCCCATTTAATCTAGTGATTTAATAAACCTCCATAAGGTAATTCTTTAGCCTCCTTCAATAGACAATAGACAACTTCTCCAGTAAAAATAGTTCTTGTCTGTCTATTCTTTCCTCATAACTAAAGCTCTCCCATCCCAGCAATGTCCTTCTGAAACTTTTTCTGCAATCCCTCTTGTTTAATTGCATCCATGCTATCTATATTACTAAAAGTCTGATCTTGACCACTTCCTGTTCTGTATATTGATTTTTAGAAAAAATGCTGCCACTTACGGCTGTGATTTGTGGCCATCTTACTCAAACTCCCCCTCAGCTGCGCAGAACAAGAGGATTTTTCCCATCGATGAAAAATAAAAGAGTTATTAATGTTTATAAATTTTTGAGATTCTCTCTACTGAAGGCCACGCCCCTTCCAGAGGGACTATAAAACCCGGAAGTGTTGAGTGCCTCAGTCAGTTTCTGTAAGATAAAAATTTTGGGGGAAGCACGAGAGGTCATGTCTGTCCGTCTGAGCTGTGAATAAGACTGAACACATGTCCACTAAACTGTGAGTGTGGATTTAATGACCTTGAGTGCCCTTAATGTGGTTTGAAAATGAAAATGTGGTTGGTTTGAATTAAGGCACAGCAAATGGTTGGTCGTGGTTGTGGTTTGAACTGAAGCACAGCAAATGGTTGGTGGTGGTTGAGGTTTGAACTGAAGCGCAGCAAATGGTTGGTGGTGGTTGTGGTTTGAACTGAAGTGCAGCAAATGGTTGGTGGTGGTTGAGGTTTGAACGGAAGCACAGCAAATGGTTGGTGGTGGTTGTGGTTTGAACTGAAGCACAACAAAGGGTTGGTGGTGGTTGAGGTTTGAACTAAAGTGCAGCAAATGGTTAGTGGTGGTTGAGGTTTGAACCAAAGCATGATTAAAAGTCTAAACTTGACAACTTCCTGTTTGCACTGTATATTGCACATAAGGCTGTGATTTTTGGCCATTTTACTCAATCTCCCTCCGCTCATCAGGTGCAGAGGAATCTTCCCATCAATGAAAAATAAGTGTTATTAGTGTTTAAAAAATGTTGACAATCTCTCTTCTGTCAATCATACCATGAAGGCCACGCCCCTACCAGTGGGATGGGGAGGGATTATGAACATCGGATGTGTGGATGTGGCTCAGTCTCAGCAAGATTGGGGAGGGAGAGTTCACAACTGTCTGAGCTGTGAATCAATCGAACACACTGAATGTCTAGTGAACTGTGAGTTTGGTGTTTATGTGGTGTTTTGTGGTGTTTTAAGGTGGTTTCACCCTGCTTGAAATGGTATGAAACTGCATTTGAATATGTTGGCCTTGCACCCTGCATGAAATGGTATGAAACTGCATTTGAATGTGGTAGCCTTGCACCTTACTTGAAATGGTATGAAATTGCACTTGAATTTGGTGGCCGTGCACCCTGCTTGAAGTGGTAGTAAACTACACTTGCATTTGGTGGCCTTGCACCCTGCTTGAAGTGGTATGAAACTGCATTTGAATTTGCTCGCCTTGCACCCTGCTTGACATGGAATTTCAAGGAATAGCCATGAGTCAACTGCCAGCCTACCAGCTGTGAGTGAGCTGCTGGCACATCAGGCTTGATTGACTGAGCTGCCACCCCAGGAATCCATTTGGCCCACAATGTCCATACTAGCCCTCTGGAATCCAGTCCCTTCAGCCCGCAACACCCATACTAGCACTCCAGAAAGCACCCCAACCCCCTCCCCTCCACTGGCCACCAATATTGGAATTGGTGGAGAGGTGGAATATTGTAGCAATATTACAATACTTACCTTCAGCGGCGCTGCAGTTCTGCCACTGGCCGTGTGCACAACTTCGGTGCCTTTGAGGGGGAGGGGATTAAAATGATTGAACTTCCTCAAGCTGTTCAGCTGCTGCAGAAAAATAGTTTTGACTTCCGTTCTCGGAAGTTAAAAAAAAAAATTGCGGGACAATTTAATCGCTGGAGAATAATAAAAAGCTACTTCTAATGCTGTCAACACCTACAACGGGATGGATCTCACGTAGGGGACAAAACAAAATGTAAGTCGTCTATTTTACATGTAAATTTGCATCTTAGGATGACTTTAATCAAAATTTCCTTGGCAAAAATGTGATTTTGGCCCCATACGAATCGGCAGTGTTTTTCCTGCCGATATGGGGTTCAAATTCACTGCATCCGCAACGTTCCAATCAATCGCATTCCACAAAACCCCACTCGCAAGATGATTATATTGCCCATTAATTTACGGGAATTAAACATTAAATTCCTTCCATTTGGCCTATAAATTCATGACAATGAGATTTAAAAATCATGTTATATTGTGATTTCTTGTGTGAATGTTATTTGGACACTTAGGCTATTTAAAAATGTTAACCTTTTCTTAAGAAATGGATAGATGTTTAGATCTAGTAATTGAATTTTGTAATTAGTTACAATTAGGTAACTAACTAATTATATGCTTTAATTTCAGGTCATCCAAGTACGATTGTTTTATATTTGTTTCAGAATGCTTCAATCTATAATAAAATTTCATTTAGTTCCCTTAATTTTTAAGAAAGCTATGGGCTTTTGACTGTCCTCGATCACAGCTTTTGCGTTAAGTCATTGGAAAAGCAATAGGGAACAAGATGCTAATTTCAGAGTATGAAAATGGCCATAACCTTTTTAATACTGAAGATATGAACGTGAATTATATGTCAAATTAAACTTCAATTTATGATTTATCTGATGGGATAAATTGCAGACTTGATTTTTTTAAATCTCAAAATTTTGTAATATTACTAAATATTGTGTTGGGGGACCTGCCCTCCCATGTGAACATGGAATCCAATGGGTCCCACTTAGTCTAGTAGTAACTGAAAATTAGATAGTTAATTTGAGGCAGAGAGACATATGGTTACAATGGGCAAATAGAATTGGTGCTGGATTACTTTAGCAAGGAGCCTGTGCAGCCACACTAGATAGCATGGCCTCTTGTTTTCTATTGCTTCATCATTTCTTCAGAGCTTAGATTTTTGTTTTGTTTGTTCACCTACTTGACAAGGCATTGTATTTTATTCTATTAATCTTGCAGAATATCAATCAACAATTATTTATTCGAAAATCAAAATATATTTTCTAAACTTATGGACTTGGGAATTTAATTAACTGCTGGGTTTTAGGATAAAAATCAGAACAATTTTTAAAGACATGGTCTCCTTTTATTGATTCTTTACAAGTATAGTATGGTGCAACACAACTCTGGAAATAAACCGATTCACGGACTGGGCGGTGGGTGTGCTGAGATATGAAGCAGGTATATCCGCAAATTAGGGTCCCTTTTTTTTCTTTATTTTTCTTTTCTCTTTTCCTTTCTTTTTTCATTATTGTATGGGTTTTTGTCTTTCTTTTTCTATAGGCTATCAATTGCTCACCCCTGGACTGCACATATGGTAGTCTAGGGGTTTACACATCACTACTTCCTTCACTCTTTCCTTTTCTCGTTCTGTCTCTCTTGTTTACCACTTTCTTGTTAAATTTAAAATAGAAATTCTACACATTGTATTTTGTCATATGCCACGGGTCATACTACTGCTTCTAATTATTATAATATTTTTTTTAATTAAAAAAAAGAAATATATCGATTTAGTCAAAGGCTTTCATAAAAATGTTTGTTCAAGTATTTTAATTGCCTCACCATAGGAGGTTGATTACTTGATCAGGCCAATGCATTATCTTTAATAATTTGATGTCATAAAATTATTGCAACCATTTTGGTTTCATTGTTTGTTTTAAACTAGGGAGGATTGAGGTCTGGAGTAATCAGCATATATGAAGGAAGTCCCTGGAATGTACATTTTTTAAATATGCGCATAGTTAGCAACATTCTTCAGGGTAATTTATTTGCCAATAAAATTATTTTATGTTTAGTTTTGAAAGATGCTACATTTCCGAATATTGGAAATCAATTAGAACAAGAAACCGTAAAACCATCAACAAGGCAAGTTTTCATCTCGGAAGCTGGGTAAATGGAATTATGAAATAACATATGAAACTCAAACATTATCAATATGTTATCAATTAAATAATTTTAATGTCTTGGGTCTTCTTCTTCTTTTTCTTAGGCCCCCTTCAGTCATTGCTGACCATGGGTGTCTCCTGGGTCCTATTCCCTATATGGAAGATGCCTGTGCATGACTTTGTTCAACATGGGGAGACTGGTGCACAGACAGCCTCCCTACGGTCCCTAACAGATCTGGGTCAGGATCCAGTTGCATGGAGTTCAGTACGACTGGAGACCCTTTTCTGCTGCAACCTTCATCTGCCTTCCCAGCTGTTGTACGCTCCACTATGGTTAGCCATCGCCCTCCGCTTGTTCCACCATTGAGGTCTTAGTTGATTTGCTCTTTGTCAGAGACCTCCCCCTCTACCTTACCACCATGGGTGGCCCTACCAGGAGCATAGCTCCAAACGGCATCGCTCTCAGGATCACGGGTCCACTCAGGTTTCTCCACCACGACAAGGTGATAATCCATGGAGATTGTCCTGGGTATAAATATAATAATGAGAGAAGAGAAAGAAAGCTTAGAAAAGTGATATACCAATTGTACTTCTACTAACCTAAATGGAAGGGAAATTAATTGGATTTGCAATCCTCCCTTTCTGGATGGAATTCAGTTAATTTTTTCCTGATTCACACAAATTATCCCAAAATATTAGTTATTTTCCCATTTGTAAATTGTTGAAATTATCACAATTAGACTACATGTACACTTATGCCCAACATACATTTAAGCTATTTAGATTATTTTCGAATAAATATCGATGCCTAGGATGAAGAATTGTGATCAATAGCAGGATGCTCTGAGATGTTATTATGTTCAATAGTGGATTAGTAATTAGTATGACAGGAGTCATTTGCAGGATCCTGTGAAGTTATAATGTGGTCAATACAGCTAATGCTTTGCATTTTTGTGGCTTAAAAGCAGGATACCCTGATGTATTGTTGTTTCTGTAGCAAGACAATATGAAATCATTTTTGAGTCAGTAGTGGGAAATCATGAGCTATTTCTGGCGCCCTTCTTGGGATACTGTGAGGTATAATTGTAGTCAACCAAGGGATACTGGGAGGTATTACAATGGTTAATAATTTGGTGACTGAAGTTTTGGATTACAAAGTGGAAAACTGTGGTCTGTTTGAAGTCAGTAGTGGGACACTGGGAGTTATTATTGTGGTCAATTGTCGAATAATGGGAAGGTCTAATTAAGTCAATGGTGAGCAGTGTGATGTATAATTAGGCCCATTCTGGAATACTGGTAAGTATTATTGGGTGTAATAGTGTTAATCTGGGAGGTAATATTATTATTGGGGCCACCATGAGCTATTGTGTGATATTATTTGGATTAAAAAATGGGTTCTGGGAGGTATTGGAGTCAGTCAATGCAAACTATGTGCACGGGGTTCAATACCTTCAATCATTATTAAAGTGAATAATGGGAGTATGTAAATATTATTGGGGTCAATTGTGTGGCATTGTGGATTATTATTTTACTTCGGACTCACGTGAGTGACTACGTGAAGAACACCGTACAGCCGTTCGTGCGTCATTATGTCAGACGCTTCCGTGCAGACGACTGTGGAGCAGCGCAGCTCCTCCAACGGTGAGTCTAAAAAGTTTCAGGTAAGTGCTATTTCTTACCTGTTCTAGGTTTCCTGCAGGAACCTCCGGGGTTCTTGCGGGATGGTCGCGAGGCCGACGAGTGAACCAGCCTAGGGCTTTGGGGGGAAAACCCTGGCCCGACCACGGGAGCGGGAAGCTGGCGAATGTCGGGTTAGCGATCGGAGTCACTGATAACGCGATCAGTGACTCCACACGTTGTGTTCCCGGGGAGGGGATACCCGAGAACAGTGCGGTTCCAGACCGCAGTAGTCCCCAGGGGATGGGGCTTAACGGACCTGAACGGTCAGCCTGGGTTCCCGGTGGTGGGGAATTTCAAGTGTTTGCGTTTCCCAGACCGCAGTAGTCCCTAGGGGATGGGGCTTAATGGACCTGAAAGGTCAGCCTGGGTTCCCGGTGGTGGGGAAGCTCGAGTGTTTGTGGTTCCCAGACCGCAGTGGTCCCCAAGAAATGGGGTTTCAAGTAAATTAGTAACCCAGGTGCCCAGGGATTGATTCCTGGGGAGGGGAAATTCACTTATGGGGTTCCCTAACCACAATAATCCCCAGGATATGGGGACAGTTGACAAAATAGTCAGAGTAATTAAGAAAGATTTGGTAGGTTCACCTCTGGGAATGAATTTAGAGAAACTCCTTTAGGCAGGAGGTGGATCAGTAGTAAAGTTATGGCAATGGCAGCCTATGGCAGAAGCTGAGCCAGCAGCACCTTTGGGAAGGGCTGCTTCCTGGGAATGCCAAGTTATGGCAGTGCCAGCCTATGGGAGAGGTTGTGCCAACAGTACCTTTGGGAAGGGCTGTATCATTGGAATGCCAAGTTATGGCAGGCTAGCCTATGGGAGAGGCTGTGCCAGCAGTACCTTTGATCAGGACTGCTCATGGGAATGCCAGATTATGGCAGGCTAGCCTATTGGAGAGATTATGCCAGCAGCACCTTTGCTCAGGACTGCTCATGGGAATGCCAAGCTATGGCAGGCTAGCCTATTGGAGAGGTTATGACAGCAGCACCTTTGCTCAGGGCTGCTTCATGAAAACGCCAAATCTATGGCAAATACTGGCCTATGGGAAAGCCCGCGCCAGCAGCACCTTTCTTCAGGGCTGCTTTATGGGCGCCAGAGGTACCTTCTTCAGGGCTGCTTTATGGGAATAGCTGTTTAGTAGGGTATTCCCATTTACAGTGATCATGGGGGATGAGGGGTCATTGTTAGGATAAGGCAATTACAACAGGATCTGTTAAGTCTTAAACTATATTTGAGAAATTGGGCTCCTCCATCCAGCTAGATTAAGTCTATCAAATAGATTTGTAGGATGTTGGGATTCACTTTTAGGTATTCAATTGGCTGTGATGCCGGCCTGGGCAAACAGATGGCTGTTAATAAACTCTGGGTAACAGGTATTACTAGTCGTTAGATTAATTGTTAATAGTATAGATGTGATTCAGCTGTGCAAGTAAGACAACTTATCTTGTTAAATGATTAACTATTAAGTGCCTTATAGGTTATTGTTAACACACCTTGTTTCTCCAGGTGAAATTAATAAAGTCACAAGGATGGACAAACAGTATTCATTACTGCTCCAGTTGTTGTTAAGTAACTCTTCAATTATATTACAATATGGTGCTAATGGTCCTAAATAGGAAATTGTGTCAGCAGCGCTTTTAGCAGGCCTGCTTAAGACTCCCTCATGTAGGAGGAAAGCATGTTGCGTCAGTATTATTCTGACGCTGGGGCCATGGCAAAGTCGGTGTATTGCTGAAGCTGCGCCAGCAGCACCTTGTATCAGGGCTGCTTAATGGCTCCCTCACGTAAGAGGAGAACATGTGGGATCGGTATAGTCTAATGCCGAGTCTGAGGGTATAGCCATAGAGCATGCCCAAGGGATTCAGGGCATATGCCCAGAGGTCTATGCCTGGCCAGAAAGTTACCATCCCAAACACATAGGCAGTGAATACCGCTCTAAGGGGGGCATTACAGTTGGCCGTCAAAATCTTCTATTCACCTTTCCATAAGCAAAACCTGGAGGAAACAGCACAAGCTATTGGAACGAGCAAGGTTTCATAGTTTTGGTGATTATGCAGCCCACGTCTTTATTGGCAGTAAGAGGTTCACTGAAGTTGGTGGCAGCATGAAGGCTGACCAGAGGTTCCACGCACTGTACCTGTGCTACTCTACAATTAAGGGACCACTTACAGCTTGGTAAGGTGTACACTTAGTTATACATTACAAATGATTGAGACATTATCAGCTATTTGAGGGGTCTAATCATGTAAAATGGTCTGTTCTAGCTTTTCAAGCAGGTTAGAATTGCGCAGGTTCAGTAGAAGGACCAAGATTCTTACAAGACCCATTTCGGAAATCGGGCCACAGTTGCTGTTTACGGCAGATTCCAAGTTGCAAATATCATCTCGAGTCTGGAGGTGGAGCAGATTTGCATGATTTGCAAAAAAAAAAAATGTCTGTTGTGGGTATCAAATATCTGTAGACCCTACGGGCATCGTATGGGTAAAGAGTGATTGGACAAATGTGCATATTGTGATGCTTTCAGGGTTGATACATTATGATGATGGCATATGTTAGTGACGAGGGTGCAAACAGTTAAAGATCCATGGAATGGTTACATATCTTGTTGTCACAGGAGAATCATCAAGTATAGGTTAATGGCAACACAGAATTGGTGTTGAATTACACTATATTATGAAATTCTGGTTAATGGAACACCTAACATGGTTCATGTTTATTTCACTGGTTGCAAAAATATGTGGAATTACAGTGGCGAAACATACATTTTCGCTGAAAGGAGTAGGAACGACTTTTATGGCTCCCTCCATTTTGTTTATCACTTGAGGTTTCAAATAAAGTCATTAAGAGGCCGCTTAATGTTCCTATTGAGTGGTTATGCACCTTGATTCCTGGTTTGTCGGACGAATAATATTACCCTTATTTGGTTTATTTTAAATGTAATTTGCTGGGTTCAGCCCTAGGGCTTGGTAAAGTAAATCAGTTGTTGCATGATAAAATCAAATTATGTTCTGCAGGTTTAATAAACTGCCCTAAGGTTTGGGTTGTTACATCTATCCTTTTATGTGTTCAAAGTGTTTGCATAGCACCAAAACCGTGCAATTTTCTTTTTCCGGAGATGAAAGAGTTTGTTATGCTTATGTTTCATGGAAAAATGTTATTGATTGCTAATGTTTTGAGTTCATGCTAAATTATCGTTTGTTAATTATGGAGTTATATGGCCATTAATTGGGTTATCAAGGGGTAGGCTATCTTCAACATAGGTCCCAGGACCAATATAATGCCATATGCGATGTTGACATTTGTGAACACTGTTTCACCAGGAGGCTGCAGCTATATCCTTAAATTTTGGCTGGAGTTTATTAGGTAGTTATCCTTCTGGCACTGGTTTAGTGCAGCAGGTTCAGTCGCTATATAATTGTGATGGTACAGGATGATAACATCTGTAAATTATAATATATAATATTATGTTATAAATACCTGAGCTGACCAGAAGGGGGTCAGGTCTGAAAATAGTCACAGGCATACCAGGGGACCTTTGATAAGGTAAGCACACATATATACAACAATATGTCAAGGTCACCAAGAGCTTGGAGTTCTGGACTAGCAATGTTGTTAGTCACAATAAATAAATAAATAAATAAATAGATACACAAATAAATAATTTGGGAGAACTTATTGTTCAGGCCATTCCAGATGAGAAAAACAGAGTTGTGTTATGTACTAATGGATTCTGATTCCAGATCTCATTCCACCAGGGCTGCTACAACATCAGCAGCAAGGGTATTTATGTTCCGCTGGGTCGCATTGTTACGACTGCAGCATGGTCCAACGAATGACTCTCCAAACATCTGTAATGACCCATTGCTGAACCAGGGTTATTTGTTAACTCTATTTATGTTCTGGTTATATTTTCCATCTGGGTGAGAGATGGAAATTTTATTGTTTCACTTAAACAGCATCAGCATGTTTTACATCTATGTTATGACTGTTTGCATTATGAATGTTTCCCTTCATTTGTCAATGAAGCAGGTGTGGTTGTGTACACTCGTTTCACGTGGCATGCTTTAAGTAAGTATGCAGATGATACTAAGATAGGTGGTATTGTGGATAATGAAGTAGATTCTCAAAGTCTACAGAGAGATTTGGGCCATTTGGAAAAGTGGGCTGAAAGATGGCAGATGGAGTTTAATGCTGATAAGTGTGAAGTGCTACATCTTGGCAGGACAAATCAAAATAGGACGTACATGGTAAATGGTAGGGAATTGAGGAATGCTGTGGAACAGAGGGATCTAGGAATAACTGTGCATAGTTCCCTGAAGGTGGAATCGCATGTAGATAGGGTGGGTAAAGAAAGCCTTTGGTGTGCTGGCCTTTATAAATCAGAGCATTGAATATAGGAGTAGGGATAGTAATGTTAAAATTGTACAAGGCATTGGTAAGACCATTTCTGGAGTATGGTGTACAATTTTGGTCGCTAGTTATAGGAAGGATGTCAACAAAATAGAGACAGTACAGAGGAGATTTACTAGAATGTTGCCAGGGTTCCAGCAACTATGTTACAGAGAAAGGTTGAACAAGTTAGGTCTTTATTCTTTGGAGCGCAGAAGGTTAAGGGGGGACTTGATTGAGGTCTTTAAAATGATGAAAGGGATAGACAGAGTTGATGTGGATAAGCTTTTCCATTGAGGGTAGGGAAGATTCAAACAAGAGGCTATGACATGAGAATTAAGGGACAGAAGTTTAGGGGTAACGTGAGGGGGAACCTCTTTACTCAGAGGGTGGTGGCTGTGTGGAATGAGCTTCCAGCAGAGTTGGTGGAGGCAGGATCGAATTTAACATTTAAGAGTAAAGTGGATAGGTATATGGACGTGAAGGGAATGGAGGGGTATGGTCTGAGTGCAGGTAGATGGGACTAGGGGAAAACAAATGGTCGGCACGGACTGGAAGGGACGAGAGGGCCTGTCTCCGTGCTGTAATTGTTATATGGTTATATGGTTATATGATATCACAGAGCTTTGAAGTCTTCACGTAGTCACTCACGTGACTACGAAGTAAAATAGTAAGATTAAACGAGAACTTACCAGTTTGAAGTTTGATCTTTATTTTATGAGGAGTCGAGTTGAGGAACTACGTGCCCTCCGCTCCCAGCCCTCATAGATCTCATCTGGTAGTTCTAGTCTTTGTTATCTTACCATTATACTTCAGTCATTATTATCTGTGATTTCACACCGTTGCTTTGAAGATTGGCGCATGAACGGCTGTACGGGGTTCTTCACGTAGTCCCTCAACTCGACTCCTATAAAATAAAGATCAAACTTCAAACTGGTAAGTTCTCATTTAATCTTTACTATTAGGTTTAATAATATTAGATACTGAGAAGTATTATTCGGGATCAATGTATTTGGATGATTATTGGAGTGCATCGTGCTATACTACAGGGTATTTTACTTCGGAGTCATGTGAGTGACTACGTGAAGAACCCGTTTACAGCCGCCACGTGCGTCATTATGTCAGATGCTTTAGTGCAGGCGACCGGTGGAGCAGCGGAGCTCCTCCAACAGTAAGTCTAAACTTCAGGTAAGTGTTATTCCTTATCTGTTGTAGGTCTCCTGCAGGAACCTCAGAGGTTTTTGTGGTTGTTCGCGTATGGCCAACGATTTTGGGAACCAGTCTAGGGCTTTGGGGAAACCCTGGTCAGACCTCAGCGGGGAAAACAAAGCGGGGAGTACGTGGCGGAGGCGGATGTTGGGTTTCACTATTGGAGTCACTGATAACGTGGTCAGTGACTCTACATGCTGGGTTCCGGGGAGGGAGAAATCCGAATATGCCAAGGCGGTTCCAGACCGCAGTAGTCCCCAGGGTATGGGGGCAAAACTGACCTGAACGGTCAGTCTGGGTTTCCAGGGAGGGGAAGATCCAGCAATGCGGTTCCAAACCGCTGAGTCATCCCCAGGATATGGGGACAACTGACAAAAATGGTCAGTACAATAAAAGAAAGATGTTGGGGAGGTTTGCCTTCTGGGAATGAAGCGCGGGGTTAATGTGAGAGCCCGCGTCAGCAGTAATGTTTATGACAGTGTCAGCCTATTGGAGAGGCTGTGCCAGCAGCACCTTTGGGTAGGGCTGCTTCATGGGTATGCCAAGTTATGGCTCTGTTTTGTAGTGCCAGCCTATGGGAAAGGTTGTGCCAGCAGTACCTTTGTTCAGGACTGCTTCAGGGGGAGGCCAAGTTATGGCAGGCTAGCCTATTGGAGAGGCTGTGCCAGCAGCACCTTTGCTCAGGGCTGCTCATAGGGATGCCAAGCTATGGCAGTGTAGCCTATTGGAGAGGCTGTGCCAGCAGTACCTTTGCTCAGGACTGCTCCAGGGGGATGCCAAGTTATGGCAGGGTAGCCTATTGGAGAGGCTATTGGAGGTGCCAGCAGCACTTTGCTCAGGGCTGTTCATATGAGAACGCCAAATCTATGGCAAATACTGGCCTATGGGAAAGGCCACACCAGCAGCATCTTTGTTCAGGGCTGCTTCATGGGAATAGGCTGCTTAGTAGGGTATTCTATTTACAGTGATCATGGGGGATGAGGAGGCATTGCTAGGCATAAGGCAATATAACAGTATGATGACAAAAAAAGCATTCAAAGATGACTATTCACATTCAAAAAACACTGGTTATGTATGTGCTAAAATCCACTGTTTAAGTCTCAAACTATATTTGAGAAATTGGGCTCCTCTATCCAGTTAGATTCAGTTCCTATCAAATAGAAAGTTGTAGGACATTGAGATTTACCTTTAGCTATTTCAATTGGCCGTTTGCGCCGGCTCTGGGCAACAGATTGCAGTCAATAGACTCCTGTAACATTTTGTTGTTATAAAACAGCTTTCTAGTTGTTGGACTAATTGGTAATAGTATAGATGGGATACAGCTGTGCAAGTAGAGAGAACTGTTATCTTGTTAATTGGTTAACTATTAAGTGCCATGTAGGTAATTGTTAACACAATTTGTTATCACCAGCTGAAGTTAATAAAGTCACAATGATGGACAAACAGTATTCATTAGGCTACTGCTCCAGTAGTCGTTAGGTAAATATTTCATTATATTGCAAAATGGTGCTAATGGCACCGTAAATGGGAAATTTGCGTCAGCAGCACCTTGTAGCAGGCCAACTGTTAATGTCTCCTCATGTAGGAGGAGAGCATGCCGTGTCAGTATTAGTCTGACACCGGGTCCATGGCAAAGTTGGCCTTTTGCTGAAAGCCGCGCCAGCAGCTTCTGGTATGAGGGAGCCTCTTACATGAGGGAGCCATTAAGCAGCTTGTAACAGGGCTGCTGACTGAATGGCTTCCTCCATGTAAGAGGAGAGGCATGCGGGATCGGTATAGTCTAATGCCGAGTCTGAGGGCTTTTAGCATAGAGCATGCCCAAGGGATGCAGGGCAGGCGCCAGAGATTATGCTGGCAGAAAGGCTGCCATCCCAAACATATATGCATTGTGTTGGAACCCCGCTATCGTGGGGACATTAGAGCTGGCCACCGAATCTTATTCAGGTAAGACCTTTCCATAGGCGAAATCTGGAGGACGAAGCACAAGCTATTGGAACGAGCAAAGTTTCATAGTTTCGGCGCCAATGCACCCACGTCTTCATCGGCAGTAAGCGGTTCCACTGAAGTTGGTGGGCAGCATGAAAGTTGGCCAGAGGTTCACGCACTGAACATGTGCTACTCTATAAAATTAATGGTTTTCCACATACAACTGGTAAGATGTACACTTAGTTATACATTACAAATGATTGAGACATTATCATCTACTTTGAGGGGTCTAACCATGTAAAAATGTACAATACTAGCATTCCAAGCAGGTTAGAATTGGGCGAGGCTCAGTATAAGGACCAAGATTGTCTTGCAAGACTGGCTCGGGAATCGGGCCACAGTTGCTGTTATTACGGCAGACACAAAATTGCGAAATATCATCTCGAGTTTGGAGGTGGAGCAGACTTGCATGACTTACCAATTCTTATTTTATTGGTTATCAACTATCTATAGACCCTACGGGCATTGTCACATGGGGTTAAAGAGTGACTGAGCAAATATGCATATTGGCATGCTCAGATGCATGTTCATACTATTATGATGATGGCATATGTTAGTCACGAGGTGCAATCAGTTAAAGGACCCCTGCAATGGTTACATAATCTTGTTTCCCCCCACAAGGGAGAATCATCAAGTATAGGTCAAATGGCAACACAGAATTGGAGTTGAATCACACCATATTATGAAACTGGTTAAATGGATCACCTAATATAGAAATGGTGTTTTCATGCGTAATTCACTGGTTGCAAAATATGTGGCATAACAGTGGCGAAAGGATGTATTCTCGCTACAAGGAGAAGGAAGGTCTTTTATGGCTACCTCCATTTTGCTTCATCATCGAGTCTTCAATGAAGTCATTTAAGAGGCTGCTTTAGTTCCTATTGTGTGATTGTCTTATGCAAATTGATTCACGATTTGTCGGGAATAATAATATAACCTTATATGTTATTTTAAAACGTAATTTTGCTGGTTCAGCCTGAGGCTTGGAAAATCAGCCGTTGTATGGGGGTAAACTCAAAATTATGTTCTGCAGATTTAATAAATGCCCTAAGGCTTGGGTTGTTACATCTATCCTTCTATGTGTTCAATGTGCTTGGATAGCACCAAAATGCAGAACTTTTCTTTTCCAGGAGAAGAAAGAGTTTGTTTTATGCTCATGTTACATTGAAAACGGTATAAATTGCTAACGTTTGGAGTTCATGTTAAATGATCTTTTGTTAATTATTGAGTTGTACGGACATTAATTGTGTCAACGTGCTTTCTCATTGAGTTGGCTGTAGCAAACAAGACCCGCTCTGTCGGATTCATGCCGGATATCAAGTTGTAGGATATCTTCAACATAAGGTCTCCCAGGACCAGTACAATGCTGTTTGGGATGCATGGGATGTTGACATTTGTGAACACTATTCTACCAGGAGGCTCCAGCTACATCCTTAAATTTGGCTGGAGTTTCATTATGTTGTTATCCTCCTGGTGCTGGTTTTAGCGCAGCAAGTTCAGTCGCTACATAATTGTGACCGGTACAGGATGGATTACATCTGTAAATTATAATATATAATATTTGTTATAAAGACTGGAGCATGACCAGAAATGGGTCAGGTCTCAAATATAGGCTCAGGCATTCCAGGGGATCTTTGATAAAGGGATGACACATATATACAACAATACATCAAGGTCTCCAAGAGCTTGGTGGTTCTGAACTCGCAATGGTTGTTCGTCCAAAAATTGGAAGAACGGTTATTTGTCAGGCCACTCCAGATGATAAAACGGAGTTTGCGTTTTGTAGGAATGCATTCTGATTCAGATCTCATTCCTCCAGGGCTGCGACAACATCAGCTGCAGGGTATTTTTGTTCTGCTGGTTAACATTGTTACGGCGTGCGCATGGTCCAACATACAAATCTCCAAACATTTATAATACCCATTGCTGATCCAGGGGTATTTGTAAACTCTATTTATGGTATGGTTATACTTTTCCATCTGGTGTTGAGAGATGGATATCATTTTTTACTGTAGATTTAAATCATGTTGGATGCTGTTGAAATTATGTCATGACTGTGTGCATTATGAATGTTTTCCCTTAATTTGTCACAAAATGTAGCTGGGTTGTGATTAATACTCGTTTCACACGGCATGAAATCACAGAGCTTTGAAATCTTCACGTAGTCACTCACATGACTCCGCCAAGTAAAATAGTTAAGATTTAAATGAGAATTACCAGTTTGAAGTTGATCTTTATTTTGTGAGGTGTTACGATGAGGGGAATTTGTGCCTTCCGCTCCAATCCTCATAAAATATCATCTGGTAGTTCTAGTTTTTATTTTACTATTACCCTTCTGTAACTATTACCTGGTGATTTCCACACCGTTGCTTTGAAGATTGACGCAGTGGGATGTCCGGGTTATTCACGTAGAAATCCTCATCGTAACTCCTCATAAAATAAAGATCAACTTCAAAACTGGTAAGTTTCTTTTAATCTATTATTTTGGAGGACAATAGTGAGATGCTGCGAAGGTATTATTGGAGCTTTCAGACTGGGACACTGGAGATATTATTAGACTTCACCAACGCATATTTTCCCCCTTTATCGCTAAGAATATTGATTAAATGGATGAAGGTTGAAAGTGTTGGAAGTAGTATGTGTGCTCTAATTAAATAGCAGAAAGTTTCAAGGGACTAATTCTTATTTTTCATATATTATATTTGATATGAATATAAAGAAATTTCCATTTAAGCTTTTTGCAATAAAAGTGTCTGTAATTATGATTTGTATGGAAGAATATAAAAAATATATTCCTTCTGAGTTGGTTTA